>JAOWBP010000001.1:26810418-26825840 GCA_028571105.1 Tragopan temminckii | reverse complement strand
GGTAGGCCCTGCTCCATCACCAGCACAGTGCCTTTACCGTGGCCAGGGCTCATGAGAAAGCTTTTGGAAGATTGAAGATGAATGTACTTTTCTCAGAAACTTAAAGGGAAAAGGGCTTCTTTGCAAAGCCCTCCTCTGCGTGAGGGGATGTGGTATAAGCCAGGAGTGTTGAGCCCTGTAAGCTTACTTAGAGCAGGCCAGTGTCACAGCCTGGGGACACTGCTGCTTCCCTGGCTGCGTGAAAGTAGCTTGGTGGCTTTGAGGCGGTTCTGCAAATTTGAGGAAATATCCCCAGATAAATGTGGCGTGTGGGCATTCACCAAGTACCCCAAGACAAATTGCAAATTATTGCTTGGCAATGCAGCAGAACATTCATTCACAAAACGGGAATGAAATGACTGTGGTGTGGGTGCGTGTTTCTGAATAACGTTCTGGCGCCTCTGCATTGTGCAGGCACTGTTGGTCTGTCAGGCTCTGGAAAAAGTTGGCCTTCAGCTGATTTGCATTTCTAACAAGGAAACGTGCCACCATAGCAGCCCTATCCAAATTGCCTTTGGTGCTTTTCTTGGCGCCTTTATGTAACACATCTAACAGCAGAGAGGCCTCCTGGTCACTAAGTAATAACTGCTTGACATGAGATGTATGTTATTCCTTCTTCATATGAGATGTGTTCTTAGGGATTATTATTGTCTGGTTTTGTCCTTGTTTGGAATAAGTGTAGCTATACACTGGGCAGCATCTGTACCTCTTTACCAAAAGAAACCTAACATACTCAAATACCTTGAGTACAGACATCAGTAGAACGGAGTGCTGCGATAACACTGCCCCACTGTTCCTCCATTTAGCAGCAGCATGAACTTGAGGTATTTTATATTTTTAAATAAGGAGCAACATGGAGAATGTACTGAAGATGAACACTGAATAACTAATGGTTCTTGGGCAAACAAATAAGTTTTATTCCTTGATTTGTAAGTCATTAAGTCTCTTCTTCTGAATCAAAGATGATAGGTTTGCTCCCTAGTTTATAACTACAGGCACCATCTTCTGCGGTTGTGGGACTGGGTAAATCTGTAAGGCTGGTGGATTTGATCTCATTAAGGAGAATGAAACATACTACTGGACTGCATGACTTCTGTTAAAACTTGAAGTGCTTCTAATGATATCAGATAGGTTGGTGAGGATGATCCTCATGTCCAGGTTTCACTGTGCTCTTCTAGTGATATTACCTACTGTTGGTGTGTATATCTTGGGCTTTTTTCTTATCTTACCTAGGTTGCTGATACTGTGGCTGCCATTCACCCACCAGATCCCAACCAAACACTAACATTTCAAGAAACACTTGGATACGTACAGTTCCTCACCCAAGATGCCATTCAAAGCTGGATTAGAACTGACTGAATTACAGAATATGACTATTCCTGAAGATGATAACATCAGCAATGATTCAAATGATTTCACAGAGGTGGAAAATGGCCAGATAAATAGGTGAGTATTTTTCCATTGACACTGCCTGTGCTAAGAAACACGCTGTTTAAAAACAGCATTCTAATTTTCAGTATAAGTTTTGAATTATTCATTACCAAGTCATGCTCCATTTGAAGACGTAATTTGAATTTCATATGTGACATCTGTTGGGCATAGGCTGCAACAGCAGATAAAGCAAAGAGAGTGACAATTTATTCATCGTTTCAAATCTTTCAAATTAGTCTAATAAAATGCACAAACATATAATGTAGCAAAAAGCCCAACATTCTGAAACATCTACTTGCATACAGCAGAGAAGCAATAATAATAAATACAATTAGACCAATAGAATAATTTGAAACAAATTGCTTTGTTGACCCTATGATGACAGCTGAAACCTGCCTGGCCACATCCACGTCCCCAGGCTGATGGGGATTTGCAGCTGGCACTGCTCAAAGTTGGGCAGGAGGAGGAGAGGCAGCAACCATTCCACCCCAGGGCACAGAGGGTGAGGAGCTGCTCGGAGACCTGCACCTAACTTACATCCAGATAGGGAATGCAGCTATTTGTCAATTCTAGTAAAAACTGGCCAATCACTTTTCCTATAGTATAGTAGTTTATCAGAGAGACTTGTTCTGCATGATGGTGCATCTTCCAGGCCTCTCTGTCAGGCACCAGCATCCCACAGGTGCTGAACTCCGCTGTGTGCAGCATGGGTCTGTTGCTGTGCTCCAGCAGGGTTTTGCAAGCTGCAAAGCAAGAGACAGCTTTTTGACCGAACTTCCTGTCAAAGCACTGCACTGCAGGGACAGGGGCAGGGGCTGGGCCTACAGCCAGCCCAGCTGGGAAAGCTATGGGGTGGCCACCAGCTGCTCCTGCTGCAATGTGACCACAGTGTGGCTGCACCAGTGGAGGTTAGGGTTGATCAGGAATTTTCTGATGCAACAACTTTGAAGGAAGGTGCCAGGACGAAATGCAAACCACTTCTGTTTATTAAAAAAAAAAAAAACAAAACAAAAAAAAACTTGTACTTTGTCAAAACAAAACAGTTCCTGTATGAACCTGCTGGCTTTGCTGCTGGCTTCCTTGGAGCTCAGGAGCTGACAGTAATAGAAGCATTCCCTGGGGCCTGCTGAGGATTTATGTCCTTGATAGGAGGAGGAGTGGTGGCTGTGCCTCCTGAGCTCTTGTCTGGTAACTGTCAGGGGAAAAGCCCTGTTAGCCCATCATCTTTCATTGAGCACTTACTTATAGAGGCTGAGCAGGGAGTGTGCTGCATGCGTGTGACACGCAGTGCTCATCGTGTGTTTTATGGAGCTGTGCTGTGAGCGTGGCAGCGTCTGAGCAGGGTTGAGTTGGAATAAAAACTGGGTGAGGAAAGTGTCAGAACTGAGACAAAATTTCTAAATCCTGCTCTGGCTCTTCAAGTACATGAGTATGTTCTATCGTTTTCCACTCCCTGATGGAAATCCCATAGCTGTGTCAGAAAACACCCAGGCTCTGTATAATATGAAGTTAAAGGGTGTATGGACATTCATATTTTGTGCCATCTGACACATGGCCTTGTGAAGGCCTTGTAAGGCCTTGTGAAACGCCAAAGTCCACCAATATCAGTGGGACTTTTTTTATTGATTTCACTTGAGCATTAGATTAGATCTGTAATTTTCAACTGACTTTTTTTCAGTTGTTTCAGCTTGTTTGATTCCACACTCTGTACTTCATTTTGAACCTTTTTTTTTTTCCCAGTGCATAATTTTTCAAGCAGAATGTAGAACAGCATCTTTAAGAGTCTTTTGGGGACAATGCAGCAGTAAGAAGCTGATTTAAACCCCAAATATTTCCCAATCTTAGAAAAGAATTCTCTAGTTCCCTTTAGATTTCCAACATTTTCTGGGCCTGAATATGCATTTGTATATGCAGGAATGTTGTATTGTTTGGGAGGAGCTCTATTGGGAGGGGTTTTTCTGTGCGTGAAAATGTTAAATATTTTCTGAAATATTTTCTGGATATGGATTTGCCATCTTTTAACGAATTATCCTTGCTACACGTCTTTGCCATTGCTGAACATGACATAAATCAGTGTGTAGATGACGTACTGCTTCCTGTGATAGCAGGACAGATCTGCTTAGCTGTTCAGCAGACTTGGATCTGTACCTTTGATGATGCTCTCAGGAAGCTGCTGGCTGGATGCTTGTCCTAGTCTGCAGCTATGGGTAAGTTATGAGCGCTCCTTGTTTGGTTGACAAGGTTGCTGGTAGCTATACCCACATCTGGTCAAAGTTTCATAGTGTAAGCCAGAGCAAGCTTTCTTCTGCATTTCTTGTTTGTGCTTGCCCTGGAAATCTTTGCCATTGCTCAAGCTGCAGCTCCGTTTAAGAAACTGCCTGAGGATAGAGTTCTGTCATCTTGGCAAAATGAGCCTTCCCTAACAAATGTTTAAGGTATTGTCAAGTATCAGTTTAAGTTAATTATGTTTAAACATATCTGAGATGGCTAAATGGTTTTAGCTCAGCTTAGCCAAAATGGTTAGCTCCAGGATATCACCTTTATCAAATATTTCTCAGTTAAGTCCTTTAATAAATTAAATTTGGAGACCGTGGTTAAGTACGGTCCTTTTAAAACCACTTTATCAATAAGACTGAGTTTCTGCTTTTCACTAAAGCAAGGCAGAAAAATAATTGGATTACAGAATTCTTTCCAAGCCAACCGTGAGGCTTCTTTCATCACAAGGATGAGCTGATCATCTTTTGACCAGGATATTCTATAAATGCATCTGAAAAGTTTTGCATAAACTGTGCTTGACTGTGATGTAGGAAGCACACCAGGAAAGCAGAAACATAGAAGAATGAGTTATGATTGTGTATGATGAGTAGAGCATTCAAAATGAAAACAACGAACAGCCCAAATGGATTTCATGCTTGTCAGGGGCCACAAGGCACTGGAGGCATGGGCTGCCTCACTGTGCATTTCTGTAGGACCTGTCGCTGGCTCTAGTCCCTCTGTGAGCTGGGAGGATCCGCAGCAAACAGTCGTATTGCTTTGTTCAAGTCAGGTTTATAAAGCTCAAATATACATCGTTGTGACAGTGAGTAGTTCGCTTTCTAAGCGCATCTGTTGAGCAGAGCAGATGCAAGGCATGATTTAATAAGAAATTGTAGTATTCCAGTCTAGGTTCTCCTTTACGTACAGTAGTAAAAAAACATCCTGAAATGAGATTAAAAAAAAAAAAAAGTGAAACGTTTATTAAAAAAAAGCATATATTGGGAAGATTAGTTTCTGTTGAATCCATTTGTCTGCCTTCTCCCTACTTTTATTTTCTCCTTTTATTTTCTCTTTTTGAATTTGAGTTCAGCAATGCATTCCATTTATGAGCAGCATGGGGTGTCCCACGATGCATCCATACCACCTACTGAGCATCGACCCAAGGCAACCTTCCTGTCCAGGCGTGCCAGTTACGTTGCCTGCAGCAGGGCATGTAGCCGCAGACAGGCAGACGGACATCCCACAGCCCCAGCTGGCAGGCAGGCCAGGAAGAGCCCTGTGCAAGCTGGGCAATGCTATGCTTCTCACAGAAGGTCATGATGGCCGCATTCCTGTGCCTGACTTTGCCTGCCCATGCACACTGTGCAGCAGAGACAGAGAAAAGTGTGCACTGCAACACAGTAAATGTGGAGTGCATGAGGAGCACATCTTGTCAGAGGAGATGAGAGGATTTTAACATGGCTAACTTCAGAGAAAGTACTTTGGATTAGTTTATCTAACCAGATGTTTTCTCCGCTGCCCATCTGGAAGGAAATAATGCATTTGTTACCTACTGAAAATACCAATTCTGTAAATGCTCATTTCTGTTGAAAGTATTGAAATGAAAAATTCCAAAATTGCTTTACATTTGAGCAATATCTTCTGGATGTAGTCTTTGTAATGTACTAACTCTTTAACAACAATTTTCATTGATCTTTAATGCCAGGTGGCGGTAATGATAGTATCTACAGATTTGTTATTTTTGTAATTATTGAACAGAATGAATGCGCGGGGCTGAGCAGGAGCAGGGGGAGCGAACTAGCTGACTTTTCCCTGCTCTGACAAAATCTGAAATGACACATGATCTCCATGGTTGACAGAAGAAGGCAAAGCCCACAGATGTTCCCAGCAGCGCTCAGAAACACAAAAGAGACAAAACTTTTCTCTGCGCTCCTGCCTGTACAAATTGCCTGCAGGGTGTTTCGAGAGGGAGCTGGAATGTCTTTGTCAGACCACTCATACTCAGCTGTCTGTGCTCAGCTTTAAACAGACATGGAAAAAAAAACCCCATATACTATGAATCTACAGAAGATCAGGTTGAGATTTTATTCATCAGAGTGAAATGCCTTCCCAGTGAGATTCAGAAAGTTAATTTTGGATCAGTTCACCTTAGCCGTGATTGCTTTTCACTCCTTAAAGCACTGGGGGAGGATCAGCCATATATTCCAACTGTTTTAGGGCTTTAGAGACTGGCCCAGTATCTATATTTTGCAGCAAATTAGTTTCTGAAGTTAACCGTTTAAAAAATAAAGGAGAAGCCTATGGTTGGTTTATACACAGAGCAAATCGAAGCAGACTGGTGGTAGGAATCAAAGATGCCACAAAAACAGCAATAATTGCACAGTCAGAGTCAGAACTGTGAATCTTTGGCCATTGGGGCTGGTCTTTGTGTTCAGCTCACTGCTTGCTTTGAGTCACCGTAATCTGCCTACAGAAAAATGGAAGCTTGGTGACAACCACTGGATAGGTATGTGTTACAAACGATGGCTTCTATAGGCAGTACCAGAGAACCATCTGTAAATTAGCAGAGATGCCAGGGACTTAATTGTGCATAAACTTTTGGAGATGAATAGCTGAAAGAATGCTTTACACAAAGTAAAACTGTTTGCTGAAGAGTGGGTCTGGGAGTAACTAACAGCTTACCCTAATCAGAAGTGTTGTAAATCCATTGTCTGTATTAGGGATAGAGAGCAAGTAAAGCTGTAGAGGAAGAAAAACCATTCAGTTCATGTTCCTCTGCACAGAGATGTTTGATTTTGCCCTGTGGTGAATTTGATACTGAGTTTTGAAGGGCTTCTTGTTGACCATACAGCAGCCCCAACCTGAGGCACACCCACAGAGCACGTGGCCTGGTTCAGAATGGCCCCAGCAATGCTGCTACCTGCAGCACCTCAACCTCCTCTTAGCTTTAACCACACCAACCCCACAGTAGCAACAGAGGGCTTGTATTCAGCAGCTTGTCGGTGCCCTTTCCTTACTAGATCTCCTAAAATACCTCTTCCTACACATTTATTCTGATCTAGTGGTACCTTTACTGACACCCAGTCTTTGGTGGCATCAGGAAAGCGTAATTGGGCTCCTTTAACAGTTACAGGCTTGACCTTTTCTTGTGTACAGCTTGTATACATTGTGTATTTTCTGATCACATGCTGCTCGTGGAATTAACTTGTTTGCATTTTCCAATTGCTCTTTGCTGGAAATTAATCCTCTGACCTCTTTCAGCAAGTTTATTTCGGACCGAGAAAGCAGGAGAAGTCTCACAAACAGCCACTTGGAAAAGAAGAAATGTGATGAATATGTAAGTATTCTTGGAAAAGAAGAAATGTGATGAATATGTAAGTATTTTTGCAGGCTTTCCCTTTGTCAGTATGAACTATCTGTCATGTGTGGAGAGCCCTTAGACATGGTCTTCAAAAGAGCTGAGTACAGGCATTTGTTACTGAAATCCAAAAAACCCAAAAAGCATTTTGGTTCAGGCAAGGGAAGTCCTCTGGCCCTTGCTGGGCAGGAGGCATGACTGTTCCTCATGGCCTTAAAATGCATCACTCGCACACCTAAGAAGTCCCACAGGCGTGACAAGAGATGGGTTTTAAAGTTCAGACTGTAAGTATGAGTTGTATATTGCCCATTGTATTGATGTGAGTTTACAAAATCTGTAAGGCAGCGATCAGAATATAAGCATGAAAAACAGCAGCAGCCTTTTTTCTCTTTCAAACCTCACATTTCTCCCACAGCAATAGCTCTTTCTATCTGATTATCACATAGCCTGCAGATTGGGGTGTGGGGGCATTCCTGTGCTCTGTTCCAAGCTCCCATTGACACACAAACCTTTGTTTCTCCAGATTCCAGGTACGACTTCTTTGGGAATGTCTGTCTTCAACCTCAGCAACGCCATCATGGGCAGTGGCATTTTAGGCCTCGCTTTTGCATTGGCCAACACAGGAATCTTCCTTTTTTCGTAAGTGTGAATGGGTTGAGGAGCTGATCTCTGCTCTGTGAGCGAGTGGAGTGATTGATGGTCCGTTGGAAATGTGATGTTCTTCTTCATCGTGTGAAGTAGCTGACCTGTATAAGTAGCTAGGATTTCAGGGTACTGCTGGATGGATCAGCTGTTTCACTGTCTAAAAATGAACTCAAATACTCAACTACAGCTTTCAAGCCTGAAAATGTTAGCTACGTTTTTCAGACATTTATTTTTCAGTCAAAATAATGGGAAAAAAAACACTAGTTGTGCTTCTAGAGCAGATTAAGTCCATGTCATCAACTGCTGACCTGTGCCTAGCCAGGGACTTTTTCTGTGGTCTACAAATTGCACGTACATTGAAAATAGCAAATTTATTCAGTAGTAATACTTGCAGTGTGACAGTGCTTACTTCTTACTTCTGTCACAGAATCTCTATAGCTTTCAGCAAAGCATGATGCAATATCTAATCTTGTAAGCAAGAAAAAGGAATATTTATATTCTTTTAAATGTCAGATATAATATTTTCATCTCACTCCCACAGTTTCTTCAGTTTCTTATGTGAGAGTCCTTAAAAGCCAACATAAATATAGCCAAGATTTGAGTATAAAAAAAAAAAAGCTGAGGTAGAGTACTTTACCAAAAAAAAAAGCAGCATTTCATAAAACAGAATTTTATAGTTTAAAAATGAAACAGTGCCAATGAATGAATAAGACACAGAATACTGTGTTATTTTGGTTTGCAGCATGAGGCATTTCATTGTGAAAAGTGATTGTTAAGAAATCAGTTGGGAATTGTGTGCATATTCCAGTAATAAATGTTCATTGAGGGAAGAAACACAATAATTTACAGTATTTGAGAACTGCTCAACACGGTTATTAAGTTTACAGATCACTCTACAGAGGTGTCATTTCTTAAACATGAGATCCTAAAAAATTTAGAACTTAACATTTCTTAGGTTTTTTTTGGAAAAATTATGTGAGCTCTGCATATAGCAGAATGAATGGCCAAAGTGGTATGTACAGCCATCTGCTCCAAGATTTTGTGCCAACATAGCTGCAGCCATGCTGCTAGAGTACAGTTTGCAGTGGTTGGGTAAAATCTGGGAATAATCCGAGGAATTAATCCACTTACATTAAGAATGTACAAAGCCTCATTATTGTGTTGCAACTAAGCTAGGCAATAAAGTAGCAGGACTCAAATTTAGGTTTTTCTTGTGCAGAGGGACTGAGTTTACTTCAGTTTTGCTGATTTTAACCAACATGTGATACTAACCTCTCTGTGATACTCCACCATACTGTGATAAGTTCACCTCTGAGGACACAGAGGTCTGCAGAAACTCTTGCAACCAAAAAAAAGCTCAGTCTAGTTGCCTCTTCTGAGATAATAGTGTCTCAGCTAAAGAGTAGTACTTTCTATATCTACTTCTTAAGAGGGCATCATAGGCATCTTCAGTTTCAGCCTCAATTGCTTTGTATTTCTGTAGTAATCTCATTCTCTTCTATCTCTCTCAGTGAACAGATTTTTTTTTGTGAGAGTTTAAGTGAAGTGCACTTGCTCTCAAGGATGTAGAAAGGCAGTTTCTTTCAAGATTAGGCCAGTGATGTGAACACTGGAGAAACTTCTAACAACCTGTGGTGGAGACTGAGTTCATCTTGGTTTGAGTAGTGAGTGTGTAGATGTGTGCCACCTAACTGCACAAAATCTGCCAAAACCAAATGTTTGCTAGTTTTATACAGCAAATAACAGCGCTACTCTCTACAGAATCAGATTGTTTAAGAGTGGATAATTGTTTTAGATAGCTTTATGATGCTTTTAGACATGTTGGCTTGGAGGTGGATCAGCCTGCTGAGATGAAAGGTAAGGAAGCTAGCAGGACCTAGCTGACTAGTCTTGCTGAGATTTTGCTTTAGAAGCCTGGAGACAGATCATCCTAATGTGCTTTCTGTAGTTATGCCTGAAAATTTAGTATCATAAAAGTTAGACCACTGCTTTTACAGTTGTTTGTTTTTTGTTGTTTTTTTTTGACAAATGTATAGTTCTTCTCTTTATTCCAAGTATATCTTTGAACTGTCTCTTCTTTACAAGTGATAAAGGATAAAGTCTTGGAAAAAATTAATATGCTTTTTGCACATGAGAAAGTACTTACACTCATTACTCCTGAATAGCAGAATTATAGAAGGTTTCTTGGTTGCCTTGTCCAGGTTGTCTGCCTGCCAGTACTGGCTTGTGACATCTCTGAAAAGTAGAAAGCAAAGGAGTAAAAATTAAAGCATCATTTTCAGGGTTAGTAAAGTAGATCAAAACTGGTTTCCACTCTCACAACTTCTGTGCTTCTGCAGTGTGAAGTAGATCAGTTCAGATCCTAAATTCTTGTGGAAAAGAAATACGGGGATGGATATGTGCTCTCACATGTTATTCTCAAAACTGATTGATGCAGTGAAGTGTCAGGCTTTCTGGGCAAACAGCTGAGAAACTCAGAGGAACTTTATCCTGATATTGTTAATAATGACAACCTAGATCAGAAAAGAATATCCTTTCTTGTATGAAAAAGGGAAGAAAATCTTTGTACTGCAGAAATATGGCACAAAAGCTTGAGGAGCTTCAGTTGGGCCAGGCCAGCTGGGAAAGGCAGGAGCACCTGTAGGTAGCTCACTCAGCTTGTGGCTTCCCCCAATTCCCAGTAGCAGAGTGACAGATGACGTTGCAAAGACATACAGGCTGGCAAGCACAAGATGCCTTCAGCCCGCGTTTAGCCTGGGTCTGCAAAGGAGCTGAAAAGCTCTTCTGAGACAGAGGGCTTGTTGGATGTGGTGCAGTGTGAGGTGACAACTGGAGCTTCACACTGCTCCCTGCAGGCACCTCTGCTAAGGTTGGCTGGAGGCAGTCACTGGGCTGCAGCCACACCGTGCCATGACCCTGCTCTTCACACTTCTTCCCATCTGATGCCTCACAGGGGTTCAGAGAGTGAAGAGAGGACTGCATGATCCTCCTTCTCTACTGAGTATGCAGCCTGGGCTCCACAGGGGGCTGGGGACAGTACCCTTTTCAGTTGCTTTGGTAGTAGAGCTGTTGGCAAACAGCAGTGGTGTCATAGGAACAGTCTGTTCTTCGTAGCTCTGTATCAGTCTCCTGCCCTAACCTGTTTATTCTGGATTTGTTGGAGGGAGGTGACTTTTTCGTTTGCTGTTTGCTTGCATAGCTGCCAGCACTACTTTAAAATTAGGCAAAATAATAAGCATTGAGACGGCAGTATGAGCTTCCCCACTTCTGTTTTGAATTTGCACAGGATGAGTGGTATGGACATTCTCATTCCCTTCCAAGGGGTGGTTCTGGCATGAGTGTCCTGACACAAACAAGTTCTTCATGCAGTGTTAATGAAAATGCCAAGCTTCTCTGTATTAATCCTATGGGGAGCTAAGGACAGCAGATCAGATAAATACCTGGCTGCTCGAGAGTGTTATTTTTACCACTGCAAAAGCTCCATGAGCTCAGTGCCTGAAAAACGGGAGCTTTTAGTATTAAAATAGCCTTGATGCTGGCCTGTGCGACTAGAGCCACTTGGGACTGGGAGTGAGTCATGGCAGCTGTGAGCATCATGCCTCCACACAGACAGAGGAAGCAGGGCAGCAGGAGAGCTTAGCACGTCTTTAAAAATGGAGCAGCCAGTGCAGTCTCCTTTTCCTTCACCTCCCCAAGGAGAAACACCCTTTGGCCTGTACGAAAAGTGTTAGGTTATTGTGAACCATCATTCTTTCTTGGCAAAAGAGCAGTTCTTCCTGCCATCTCTGTGTTTCTCCCTCCTCCTCTGGCTCCAAGAAACCCGTAGGTCATTATTTGACACAAAAGTATTTATAGTCCAAAAAAAGAGATGGAGGAGGCTTCTCATTCTGTTCTGTGTGTTCCAATAAAAGAGATGTCTTTCTGCCTATCTATGGCAGTAGATATGCAGTTTTCTTTTAAATTTTAGGCTTGTTTTCCTTGGTGTCCCAAGGGTAGCTATCATAATAAAAACAGGAATTGCCAGCAGATTGTCTGAATGCTCTTCACACACATCATGAAAACATGGTCAGGCCTTTGTGTGTTGGAGAGGAAGACACACATGGTGCTTGGCTAAAAGACCTAGAGCAGTGAAC
This sequence comes from Tragopan temminckii, assembly GCA_028571105.1. Lineage (NCBI taxonomy): Eukaryota > Metazoa > Chordata > Aves > Galliformes > Phasianidae > Tragopan > Tragopan temminckii. The sequence continues at coordinate 26,813,978 of JAOWBP010000001.1, read as the reverse complement.
TAAAGTATTTTTATGTACTTACCCCCTGGCACTGAGTAATTACCATTTGTGCCAGCAAGTTCCCTCCACAAACAGTTTGGTCATTACTTCCTGCAATTCTACATGCAAAGTGAAAATATGGGTCACAGAAAAACAGGGAGTGACATCAGTGAGGGAACACCTGTCCCTGCCTGGGTGAAGCACAAACCTTTGGTTTCTGCCTTTACTCCCAGGAAAAGACAGTCTGGGCCATGAAGGTGAAGGATCAGGTGCCCACTCAGCTGCCTTAATGGCCAACACCTAAAGCTCAGAGTCCTCACGATTACTCGCTGTGAGCATAGGGTCAGAATGGAAGCTGGAGACCACCTTCTTCACTGAGTGAGTTGAGTTCATGTCCAGGTCCCATTCACGCATCGAGAGCTGGCCAGAGCAAGACAGCTCTGTGTTAGCCTTCCTCCTCTCCCCATTCTGGGGGCACTGGGAGGTTACTTTTGGTGGCACGTGCCTTGGAGAGAGATGCTTACATTTGGCATGAAAATCCTTAAATAGAGGACTTCCATCCAAAAATTTTACTTGGCTTCCAGGAAAAAAAGAAAAAAGAAAAAAAAAAGCTTTAGACTGTGTGTTGAGGAACGTATGTGACTCATTCCTGCTCTGATTAAATCCTAATTCCTATATGATGAAACATCTCCATTCCTTCGGAGTGGAAGGGTATAACTAAATAGCAGGACGTAGATCTACTGAGTTTTCCTTGGTTGAATTCCTCTGCATACAAGGCTTCGTACCTCCTCTGTAGTGTGTTAGAACTGCAAAAAGCATGTAAATCACTTTTGTTTATAGAGCTTTTTGCATTCTCAGAGGATTATAAAAAATATCTTGGCATCAGTGGGTAATGACCCAACATGTAAAATATTGCAATGTTAGAATTCTGTTCTTACAGTAAGTTTTATCTTTCATTCTTTTGTAGGCTGCTTTTGGTTTCTGTGACATTGCTGTCTATTTATTCAATACATCTCCTGTTGGTGTGTTCAAAGGAAACAGGTAATCTAAGATTTTATTGTACCATTTCAATGGAATTGTAAAGCAGAGGTGAAAAGTGCTCAGAATAAAGCCAAGTGCTTTGTGAAACACAGTTTCCATCACTTTGCTGACACAAAAGAAAGTCCTACCAGATTTTGGGTCAGAAGCCCAGAATTTAAAATAGTTTATGTCATGGCAAAGGAGAGCAGCATATGACCGTCACTGTAAAGAGAAAATATACATATATGCCAAAGACTGAATTCTGTTGTAGTGAAATGTTTTCAACAAGGTAAAAGGAACAGCTCAGATAGTTTATTTGCATTACAAAATCAATTCCAAATGAAATATAATGAATCTTTGTCTACAGTGAAGCTTACCTGGAAATACACCCTGCTGTTAATGGCTAGTGTGAAATTCCTGATAGCCTGCGTGTTGTAGTTGGAGAAAATAAAAGGGAACATTTCCTTCAGAGAGAAGGAAGTGTATCTCTAAGCAAAATGTATTTCTAAACACAGAAGTTAGAAGTTATCTACATGGTTAAATAACTTTGTGTTCTGAATCCAAGAGATTCTTTCCTTGACTAACAATCACTGAAGCCAGATTTTTTAAATTATTTGTACATAAGAGCGCCAATATATTTTAGTATGTAATTTGGATGCAGATGAGTTACTATTATGGTGTGTACAATGGCAGCAAATGCCTATTTAATTAGGTGTGCAGGCCTAATTGTGAACACTTTTGCCCTGTTAGTTCCCAGAATCTAAGCCCTGTTTTCTGTGCTGCCACATCACAGACACAACACTACATTTAAGGTCAGGCTTGTTGTTTATACAAGCTTCAAAGAAGAAATGTCAGCTATAAGGAAACATAGAGAAAAACAAACAATGAGATCCATTTTTAAAACAATCTGTTCAGTGTAACATCTGCAGTATTTCTCTTTCTGTTCTTGTGAGTCTCAACAGCTTCACCATGTCCAGTCTTTTTTTTTTTCTCAGCCTGAATCACAGCCAAGAGAAAAAGAAAAAAAAAAACATTTAACAGAAGCACAATCCAATTAATAGTGGAGTTTCACAAGTTTGACAGAAATTTAAAATTAAGTTTTTGTTTTTTTACACTATTCTCTGCTTTTACCAAAAACATACCACATTCTACAATTCACAAGAACACCATTATTAAAAACTGTAAATCATCCTGTACAACAGTGGCTGCCTTCATTTGGGTCATTTAGTCAAACCAAGCGAAATTACAGAATTACAGTCTGGTGTCTGTTGTGTGCCAGTGCCAGTTTGTGGTCCCTGTTGTACTGAATTTGGTCTGGAGAGAAGGCTTTCAACCTCTCTCTCATTGAGATTGCAAAACTAATATGCCAGGGTGGGGAAACCAGGACTTGAAGTGTCCCTAAAGGTATAGATGGACTCATTAAAGGAATCTCATAAGTACTTGGTAATCAAAGACAGCATTTACAGATATCAAGAAAACATTCTTCCCTAAGTTTCAGCCCTAGCAATTACAAAAGAGCTCTCTATTCAGTTGCAACAGGAAGATATGATTGCAGAGAGGGAATCACAAGTGTTTTGACTCAGCAGCATTTGCCATTGTATTCTTTACCTTTCTCCTCATTTCTTTTAACACAGGCTGCATGGTATATGAAAAGCTTGGTGAGCAGGTTTTCGGTACCCCAGGGAAAATGATTGTCTTTGGATCTACATCTCTTCAAAATGTTGGAGGTAAAGGAGGAATATTGAAAAATACAAGCCACAAGCACCTTAATAAAGTTATGCATACCAACTAGGCACGTTCCTTATTCTCCTGGTAATATCTTGCGATTTTCATGCTTGATCTCAATTACATTTTGCACATCGCCTTTTAAAAATACTTTATTACTGAATAATCAGTAGTTTATAGTCAGTTACAGTTCTAGGTCTTCTAGCTTTACAGGCTGAGAAAAAGTTCAGCATGTACTTATTCTGCAAAATATCTCATCTGTTTCCTAAAGTGACTTTCTTCTTCTTCCAGCAATGCTGAGCTATCTCTTCATTGTCAAAAATGAGCTACCTTCTGCCATAAAGTTTCTAATGGGAGAAGAAGAAACTTTTTCGTAAGTTAAATTCATTTGGATGATTTTAGAATTTAACATTGTGTAAGGAAGCTTAAGTAAACATTTATAAATAGTCTTAAGTAGTCTTAGGTCTTAAGTAGTCTTTAGGCTTGACAACAGTAGATCTTCACAGAAATATTTCTGTGAGTTAAAAACAAACAAGAAAACTTTGGGAAGGAAAAGAGGATGGATAGAAAATGAAAGACAAAGTCATCAACAGTTACTCTTTGCACAACAGATTTTAGTGCAGGATTACGACTTATGTCTTTTAGAGTGTTGGTAACATTTGTAGATTCTGGGAACAGTGCAAGTTTAACATATTTCCCTGCATTCTTAGCATCTTACAGGACTTTTTTTTGCCCCTGAAGCACTGTCAACAGTTTCAAATTCTTCTATACTAATATATGACATTAGCAGAAAATTATTCTTAGATTTCTGCCAATTGTCACTTGACACTTACCAG
>JAOWBP010000001.1:26766496-26783555 GCA_028571105.1 Tragopan temminckii | reverse complement strand
ACCTATCTTACTGGTTCATTACAGGAAGTTCACAGGAGCAACAAATCACACGTGAAGTATTCATTTACATCATCCTAAATATCAATCACTATGTAGAAATGAGAGAATAGTATTTTATATAGGTCAGAAATGGCAATAGGCTTTGATTGCAAAGGCATGCACAGATTTATTCAGATTTGATGTTGCTCCTCCAGTCTATTTGTACTCAATGTGCACAGATGACAGCAGAGGAATGTGGCTGAGATATTCTATCTATACAAAATGAGATTTGATAGACAGTAACAGATAGTCGTATTAAGTTTTTTAATTTATGGATAATCCTATCAAATGAGAGAGACTACAAAAAGTTAGCGGGGTTTGTTTTGTTTACTAATAAATGTATTTAATCTAACTCTGGTCTTAATTTTAATCCTCCGTTAGGTTAGAACACAGTATGATGGTACCATATGACATTAGGTCATTGTTTTACATTGCTGAACTCTAGGAAGCCTTTAAATCAGGCTGCATGGCTATCTCTATATGGCTTTTTTCTTCTCGATGTTTTTTTAACTAGAACAGCAGCAACATTTGAAATGCTACACGTAGGTCCCAGTTGCTAAGAAACATCTCCTGTTTTGCCAGCCAAATCTGTAACTGAACATTAACTGTAGATGCAACTGCTGCCGCACTCCTGGATAAGTGCTTCCCAACACCTGTATTCAAATGGTTAAATATAGTTTTTGCAGATACAAAAATGGAACTTAGTTCTATAACTGAGTGCATTAGAATCTGGAAAATGTAGGATTCTTTTTCCCCAGCTTTCTCTGAGTGCTTGTGCTAACCAGTATTGTCATAAATTATCACTGCAAAGAAAATTATGATATATCAAGACTTGAGGGGAAAAAATTACCCTTGCAGTATTTTTGTTCTTCAGGATCCCTTCATCCAAAGGATTGGCTGAAAAAAAGTCTGAAGTGAGCCTAATGGCATTAGCTTTACTGTCAGCGCTAAAGCGGAATGCAAGCCTGCAGTTATGCTAGAGCAATCCTATGGAGTCATATAACAAAAACAAAGGATGTCTCCACCCCAGATTTCATTTTCTTTTCTGTCCTACTTCCATACTTTGTGCATTAGAACATTCTTCCTTCTGGCAGAGGAAAGAGTTTTATTTAAAACTGAAGAACTGTGTGAGGATATAGTTACCCTTGTGGCATGTATATGCTTGCTGGAAGTTCCTCTGTTTTCACAGATTGTGACGTTAGTAGGACAGAAAAATTCCATCTACTAAATGGAAGCTGCTGTACATTGATTCTAATTTAGACTATGCTGGCAGCAGTTAATTTACAGTTCTCATGCTGCCCAAATACTCTTCTACTGGAAGATTTTCTACAGAGTGAAGTTGAAAGAAGGGCTGCTAAAACTCAGAATCTTCTCGGGAGATGCCATTGCACCTTTCTCTCCCACAGAGGAGGTTTGTACAGGCATAGAGCACACACCAGTGTCTCTTCTGCTGCCTGGCGGGGTTTAGAAAGTGTGGCCAGGATGGCTTTAGTTTACTGTAGCTGCACTCCATATGCCAGGACTCAGAGGTCATGTCTTTGTATAGAGGCTGGATGGGTGTCATCAAGAAAGACGTCATTTTGGAAAGATGCACTGCAAATTCAGACGTGAGCTCCCCTTAGTGTACGGCATGAGCTCACAGCATGAGAGAAATCTACTCAAAGTCTGTGGTGTTGTCTGTCTCTCTTAGAGAAAGCAACTTGGTCTGGTGACCACCACCTGACCACTAAACAAATGTCTCTTGGGCTATAATTCATTTACAAAGAATTGGCTGTCGGTGTCTCCCATTTTTATATGAAGCTTTGTGTTCAGAGGAATGGAACTCTATTCAGCCACAGAATAAGGCGTATCGGTAGAGTTGGTATTTCCTAGCTCTGTCATGTTATTATCACATCTCCTTCCAGTGCTTATGCAGGCTGACGGCAAGATGGTTGTGGTAGTAAGATATGTTGCCCACAATGTTATGCACTGAAAATGTGATGCAATACATTTTTCACCAGCATTTTGCAAGAGGATGGTATCTGAAATCACAAAAGATGCAAATGTGTGGAAAGAACATGGCAGTAATCAGAAATAATGAAGGCAGACACCAGTACCTTTAAGCAAAGTTAGAAGAGAATGCTGCAAGTGCTGCAAAAGCTTATCTTCCACTGTCATACCACACTTTAGCATTATGTAAGATTCTTTATATACTTGTACTTTGCAAAGTGTGCATCTGAAGCTAATATCTGCAGTTACTCAGTAAAATAGAAGTCTAGGCAGAAGTTGGCAGTGAATTTGTCACAGTCACAGTTCAGGTTTTATGGACTTTTTTTTATAAATCTGTATAAGGAGAGATAAAATACGAGGCCACTGAACAGATGAGTTCAAAGACCTGAGATCTGCTTATTTTTGTTGAGTCTTATTAAAACATAGCATTCTGCTTCTGCAGAATAAATTGGCACCTGTCTGGACTTAAGCAAATGTTGAGAGGCTTTTGAAGTGTCTAAGGTGCAACTTCAGCCACAAATAACTTACAGCTAACCCATATCTATGCATTTTGTACCATGAGTCCCGGTACTAGGCACACTCTTGCTAAAAGTGTTTACACATTGAACTTTGGAACAAGCAAACCATCCATTCAAATTAACCAAGTATCTCTGATGTGCTGCATGAGATTCTGATTTTTGTTTTGCTTTGCAGTGTTCTTCTGCTCAGCGTAGCAATGCTGTCACTTTACTCAGTCCACCTCTTACTGAAGACATCAAAAGAAGGAGGTATGAAGATCAGGTTAAAACTGACCAAAAATCCCTATTACATGCACATTTTTTCATCTTGGAATGGAATTTGTCACATGAATTCACTGTAGTGGTCCATGGCTCTTATTTATTTTGGTGTTTTGGGTGTTTTTTTTTAGGTTCATTAATATATGAAAAACTGGGAGAAAAGGCATTCGGATGGCCTGGGAAGTGTAGTGTTTTCATTTCAGTTACAATGCAGAATATTGGAGGTAAGGGTAAAAAGATTTTAGAATAGTTTTCTAACTTCCAGTGCTTTTCTAGAAAACAGAAGTACTTTCTTCTCTCTGACTAAATGACATTGTAGATGACCAGGATACAACACACATTGTTAACAAAGGAATGCAAGAGGAAATCTTGCCTCGTTTCAGGTGACACAGTGGTGTCTGCTAAAAGCTTGTTGCACAAGATATCTGCACGAGAAATGCAGTACTTCTGCGATGACTAAAATGGCTTGGCCAGTTCTCTTCATTGACTGTGGGACAGGCTAGGCATCTGCCTGAAGTTAGAAGAGATGAATCTCACGTAAAAGGAGAAGCACATAGTTCTGACTTCTACTTTTCTACCGAGACACAGCTGGTTCATATCTATCTATTGCAATAGCTTTTTTGATTGTGTTCACGAAATATCCTATTCCATGGTCTTCCTTTTATTCTCCAAACATGTATGCTTCCATGATTGAGAGGAATACCTCTTTCTTGTAGTCCAGTGGTTTTCAACTTGTCCAGGTTGATCCAGTGAGTTCCAAAGAACTCTGTGTGGCCAGTTTAGGATAAAATATGTGCTGTCTGCCAATATATTTAAATGAGATATGGAAGTCTATCCTTCTGCCGGCTTTTTAGCTTTTTAGATATGTGCAGTAGAGTATTTGGAGAAATAAATTAGAAATAGAAAGGACAAGATGGATAAAGAGATTTAGAGAAAGTTACAACCAAATTTTCTACAAAAAGTGGGTGGACAGTGTCCGTTGAAAAAGCAACATTTAGAGAAGACAAACAAAAGGAAAATTTACTGGTGTAAATTTCATAACAGTGATTTGAGTATGTTGTTAAATTAGTAGTAACTCTTGTAATCTAAGACTAAATGCTAGATGTCATTCAGGACATGTTCATAAGAGAAAAATATCTCTTTAAATAACATTTCTTTATTTGCATTGTGATTTGAATGAAATTCTTTCTGTATTATAGCAAAATCTGATTTATCAAAACTGTATGTTTTTCATGTAGCATCAATGCTTTTTAAAACAAATTATTTTTGTTGGACTTATTCTGTTTTCTCTGAACGTGTTTGCTTGATTTTCAGCAATGTCAAGCTACCTCTTTATCATTAAATATGAACTTCCTGAAGTGATCAGAGCATTTATGAAGCTCGAGGAGAATTCTGGGTAGGTACCTTTGCCTAACCTGAACCTGAGACAAAAAAATTTTGCTATGTCAATGATAATGATTGTTATCTTTTATTTCCCCTCTTTAGAGAATGGTACCTAAATGGGAACTACCTTGTCATACTTGTAACAGTTGTGATTATTCTTCCCCTTTCTCTTCTAAAAACATTAGGTAAGGTTAATGTCCCACTTAACCTCTTTTCCTATTTCTATTAGGATTGTGAATTTATATGTAGCTGAATCATATATATATATTTTTTTAATTATTATTTTTTTTACTTCATAGGTTATCTTGGTTATACGAGTGGTTTTTCGCTGACATGTATGGTTTTCTTTGTCAGTGTGGTAGGTAATTGTTCAGGACTTGCCTCTAAGCAAATATAGAGCCTGTGAACTGCACAACATTAATAAATCCCTTACCATCACAATTTAATATGGATATTAGAATAGTACCTGCAAAACAAACTGAGTGCTGAATAAAACCAGAATTAAAAAGATCAAACGAAAAAGCAGCACTTAAAAGGATAAAACATAAAGCAGAGCAACAGCAGAACCAGAAAAAAGCAATTATTTGCTGGAGAAGCAAAAGTGATAGTGTTTGGTTTCATGCCCCCTCTCTTTTCCTTCTCCTTTCTCTGCGCCTGTTTTTGTTCCTGTTGGTTTATCATGGCTGTAAATTTAGTCTCATATAGGAGTATACTACTGATGACTTCGTCTGCTGTTTTGTAGGTAATCTTCAAGAAATTTCAAGTACCCTGTCCTCTCCCCGTCATGGATCATGGGGTTGGAAACTGGACAGCTACCAACATCACACTGCCAATGCACCTGGTCATGTTACCAAATGAGTCTCTCAGTTCTGGTGTGAATTTCATGATGGACAACACAATTGGGCACGTGCCAGGCCTTGAGGAGCCAAGAGATACTTTCCTCAAAAGTGGTGTAGAATATGAAGCACACAGCGACAGCAGTGACACGTGTCGGCCCAAATACTTTGTGTTCAACTCACGGGTAAGGGAGATTGTGCAGAATTTGTCTTTTGCCATTTGTGCCACAGCTAAACTGCTGCCTGCCAAAACTCAGAGGCTTATAGCAGTGACCATTCTTACTAATGGGAGCTTTATTTTACAGACTGCCTATGCAATACCCATCCTGGCATTTGCATTCGTATGCCACCCTGAGGTGCTACCAATATACAGTGAACTGAAAGAGTAAGGTTCTTGAATTTTGTCCCGTACTTCCAGTTAACCGTAGCAGAGATCACTTTCTTCCTGTTCTGCCTTGATTGCGGGTGTATAGTCACCTACCTGATAATGATTTATTTTGCACCATAATAAACAGATATCAGCTTTGCTTTCACCTAATAGTCAAAGAACTGACAAAGAACTGCTGTTCATAGAGCTGCATTAATATGTACTAAGGAAAGGATAAGTTTGAACAGTCCTTTGAATGACATGAAATATGATGGGGAATTTGGCTGCACAACAGACAGTGCTGAAACAGAGAATTCTAGTCTCTAAAAATATCTTAATGAGTTCTTCATCAGAGTCAGCTGTCACTTACTCTTAAAGTTCCCTGGGATGCCTTTGGTTTGAGTGTCTTACATGGACTCTTAACCTACTCCATTTTGATTACCAAATATCAAAATCAAACACGTTTACTTAAACTAGCACAGAGCTGATAGTTGGGAAAAGCTAAGAAAATGCAGTTGTTTAGCAACAAGAATTATATTACAGGAGTTTGTGTTGCAAAACTCAAGGAGGCCAAGCCCCATTACCTCTTATTTTAGCATGCTTAACCTCAGAATTAAATTTATCAGATGATATGGAATTTGTTTCCAGGTTCTATAAGCTGAAGATTTTCTTATAAAGAAATATTTAACCAAGGGTTCTCTGAAGAAAGGAGTTGATTTACAAGAGATACTTGAACCTGCAGAACAGTGCTATGTAGATAAAAAGGAATATTCATATAGAGCTGCCTGAAAACTCATCTCATTATTGTTACCAGCCATATAGTTTTAGCTATTCCATTTTTTATTTAAAATGCACCATTTGAAATTTATAGTATAGAAATAATGATATTTTTTAAAAAATATTGTTTACATGTTGTCACTCAGTAAACAGTAGAAATCAAGTTTCAATTCATTCTTTTGGTGCAGTTCTGCGCAGAGCTATTGTCACAAAGCTTCAGGAGCTTTGCATAACGCACAGAGCTGCTATGAACTTTCTGGCCAACGAGGGAATGTCAGTAGAGGCTCCTCAGGGTACTTCTTGTGCAAGTAGAGGCTTTATAACAATAGCACTGTTACTCTTTTTCTCTCCTACTCCAGTCGTTCCCGAAAGCGGATGCAGAATGTCTCAAACATCTCCATCACTGGCATGCTCATCATGTATCTTCTGGCTGGTCTCTTTGGATATCTTACCTTCTATGGTAGGTTGAAGGCCTGTTCTCTGCAGAATTTTCCCTCTTGTTTCAAAACAGACAAGATGGATCAATTACATGTTCATGTGTTTTCTGTGGGCCTTAATTCAAGCACTAGTATTATTCAAAAGTAATATACTGTATGTTAACCTCCTGCATAAGCAGTGAGACTTATCCAGCTCTCAGGTCACACAATCCTCATCCTTCAGGGCCTTAGATGGTCCAGTTGTGCATCTCATGGCTTTGTGAGCTCAGACAGCAAACTTCTGTAAACTTGGCTGTTGGAGAAAGCCAAGAGTGAAACATTAAAAATACTCTGATGCTCAATAGTTTTACATGACACTGTTAGCTGCTACCCATGCTGGCTCTGATGCTGTTAATTCAGCCTCACCTGTGCTGAAAAACAGGCGCAAACCATTCTAGCATAAAGAGAATACAGATGAACTGGACTAAGTGGTAGGTAAACAGAGTAGTTCCTATATTAGCACACTGGTTTATGTAAACGCCATGTCTTTTTATCTCATTAGTTCCTTTGTTACAGCAAAGAAGTAAAAAACACAGTACAACTGTATTGCTTTGGCAAAAGGGCTGGGAGGTTTGGGTGGAGGTTCAGGGATCTTCCCAGTTCAGTCACTCATTTTTTGTCTTGTATCAGAGAATTTTTTTTGCCTCAGGTTACGCATCCACGCAATGACTTTGTGAAAGTCATTTGAGAAGCTGGAGTAAAAAGCATCACCTCATAGATGTGCTATACTCATCGTCTCTGAATGATGGACTTGTATCAGTCATGCTGGGAAAATTCCTCTTTGGTGCCCAGCCCATAGCATGGATCTGATGGCAGCAGCTGGGCCAGAGCTAATCTTGTCTGGCTGCAAAATAAAGAGCTCTCTTTTGCGTGTGCAGATACCATTTAAGGGACTTAGATCCTTTCTGTTTCCCTTTTGCAGGAGAAGTTGAAGATGAGCTACTTCACACATACACGAGGGTGTACACTTTTGATGCTCTCCTTTTGTCCGTGCGCCTCGCGGTGCTGGTGGCTGTCACCCTGACTGTGCCCCTTGTCCTCTTCCCTGTAAGTAAAAGAGCTGCTGGAGATGAAATCAGGGCTGGCCTGCAGACACTAACTTCATGTGCTTAGCAGAAGCAGGCTTTATCCTTAAAGAAAAGCAAGCCTGGGTTTTGTTTTGGGGAGCAAGTTGTTTCATATGCAGCTTGCTCACAGCAACCACATTAGGCAGCTAGGGTTGCAAACTTTGAAAGACTGAAATAAATCAGTCCTTATAAATAAACCAAAAATAAATGAGGAACAACTGCCCTGGCTCCCTCTGGCTCTTTCTGCGCTATATTTAACAGCACAAGCACTGAAGACTGGAGATATACTCAAACCGCCTACAAGATTTCCTAATACCTACCTAATACAGCATCCAAACTCAACAGAATGCATGCAGTTTACACCATGACTGTCGCTTGTGCCTTCCCAATGCAGCCAGGCAGAAAACATTGTTGGCCAGCAAGTTTTGGGGGCTCGTGTACTGTTCTGTGGAGCAGGCCTCGGTCCAGCACCGTGTGTAGGTGGGCTCCCATTGGCCTGCATTGTGGCTGCTGCTGTCTGACAAGAGCAGCAGCCCTGGAGTCCTGCTTTTCTATTGTCCTGGATGCAAACACTAGTTCTATGTAGGCATTGTTTCCAGGCTCACTGACAAATGCTTCAGAGCAGCAATCATCATTCAAGGTTGCCTGCCAAAAAATATGTTCTGAGATGAACCAATTACTTTGAGGGCTTTATCCTGCTCAGAATACTGTGACGGTCTGCCCTAAATGTTGTGTTTTAACCAATGACTCAGTGCTTGGATTTTTCTTAACTAGCTCAGCACTCTTCATGGGAAAACAGAGAGCACTGCAAAAGCCTCTATCTGTCAGAAGCAGCATTTTGTATTTTTAGCTTTCTGCATAATTATTTTTATGTTTGAATAATGTGCAAAGGCTTAGCAGTTATGCACCGCAGAGTTAATTGCCCTAAAAAAAAAAAAAATACAGAGGAAATATAATTTTCTTTAAAGCTTGCATATCAAACAACTCTGTTGCCCATCAAGTCAGCCTGTTCAGCATCACTGATAAATCAATTACTCCAGTCAAGCAGCATAGTTATCCAGCAGTTTTTCTATGAACTACTACATTTTCTATGAACTACTACATTTTCATAAAGTGGTCAGAGTTTATTCTTTAAAAAATAATAATAAAAAGAAAGAAATCATTGCATTTCCATTTAAAAAAATAACTCTATTTACCATTATTCAATATGAAATTTCAGTCTTGTAACTTCACTTCAGTGATAGCATGACAGCAGTAATAATGCACAGGATACTGATAAGTGAACAGGAATTCAAGCAGTGCTTCTTCAGAGCGGTAAAGGTGTTTTACACCAACTCAGGGACCAGATGAAAGTTTTGCTACCTACCTTCTTCATAACACGTGTTCATGTCAGCCTGAAAAATACAGCATACAAAATGAATGCTGCGTTTTCACACGATGGGCTTTGAGTTTGACAGAACTCCATTCTATTACTGAACAGTCAAACTCATCCAGAAGCACAAGTGACAAGTGAGCCTTGAGCTTTTCCCCGTTTCAACTTCTACCTTTCAAATCTTCTAAGCTTATCACAGTACTTCACAGTAACACTATCTGCTGCCACCAGAGGGATTTGCAGCTGACCTTTCTCCTACTTTCCATTTTCACTGATGAAAAAGCAAAGAAAAACCCAACTCCATTGCGTGAGAAAGAGAAGCAAAAAAAGGATCTTTTGCAACAGCTTTTTATCTATAATTTTATTTTATTTTCCGTGTGGTAAGAGACACTTTTATTTTGATATATATGTGTATGTTTAATGAAAGTAAAACAAAAGTTTTCTTTCTTTTGCAGAAGTAAATTGCAGATCTCCTGTGAGATTTTCAGGGGGATCAGGTTCAGGAATACAGCAATTCAACTCAGATTTCACCTGTGCACGTTTTGCTTGCTGATTAGTATTCACAGTGGGGGGATCTCTGGGCTGGTTTGGTTGTGGTTGTCCAGTTGTTGTTGTTTTTTGGTGTTGTTTTTTTTTTTTTTTTTGCTGATACCACATCTTTCAGCTGAGCAGATTTCATCTCCCTGATTTTACACCCTATTTACTCATCTTTCTCCTACACAGCAAATATTTGAGTTTCTGCATGAAACTTGAACCCAGTACTCAAAAACCTACACCAGAGTGAGATTACATTAAGGGAGTTGAAGACTGAAAACACAATTCTTTGGTCAGAATTTCTCACAGCAAAAGTAACCAGTGTAGGTCATTTAAAAAGTGAAAAGCAAAGATAAAATAATTGCTGTTTTACTTTCCCGGATTATTTTTGCCTTCCAGATTCGTTCATCTATCAGTGCATTACTGTTTCCCAAAAGGCCATTCAGCTGGATACGACACCTTCTGATTGCAGCAGTAATTCTTGCTTTTAATAACATGCTTGTGATTTTTGTCCCGGCTATTAAAGACATATTTGGATTTATCGGTAGGTTTCATAAATACTTTTTGTTTACTGTGTTTATACTTTCTACAACATATTTACATTTGTGGACTATATGATAGTCTCCATGTGGATCTTACAGTGGAATAACATAAACACCAATTTGATTTTATATGGGATAAGTTAAAAAGGTAATGTGAAGTCCCCATGGTCTATTGGCTGGCAACTCTACCCATGGCAGAGGGGTTGGAACTGGATGATCTTTAAGTCCTCTCAACCCAAGCCATTCTATGATTCTATGCCTTTTTGTCCCCACTTGAACAGCTCACATGCAGACATCTACTTGCAGACATACAACTAATGTCTCTTTAGCCCTGAGCACTCAAGTACTTGGATATCTCTGTGCCACACTTGAGGATGGGTCTCAGCAGACAAGAATAACTGTACTCCAAAGGAAGTTGCCCAAATCAGTCCCCATAAAACCCACAGAACTTATTCCTTAAACAGAAACCCAACTCTTCTGCAGGGGGCTTTCAAGCCCCCTGAAGTTGAAGCCACGCAAGTTGAAGGTCACGCATGACCACAGGAGAGTTCTGCACAAATATTCCCCATCTCTTTTCACCTTGTGGGTGCACCATGCTGGCAGAGTGTCACACAACATGGTACTCAACTTTGGTCTCTCTTCCAGGTGCCTCTTCTGCCACCATGCTGATCTTCATCCTCCCCTCTGCATTCTACCTGCGGCTTGTTAAGAAGGAGCCCATGAGGTCTCCCCAGAAGATAGGGGTAAGGATGCTGGCAGCAATTTTTGAGGAAGGATGATGGGAGGGTGTGTGCTTTCCACTGGCCCCAAATACAAGGGCTTTTACTTGCAGTGCCTGAAAGCTGATCATAAATGGTAGGGGCTCACCAAAACACAAGATTGGACAAAGTGATTCACCATAGCATGGAGACCCAGGCTGTGCAAATGAAATTGTTTAAAGCTCTATTGCAACTGCTAAATTAACAACAGTAAGTGTCTAGGTTAAAGTGTCTCTTACGACACTAGAAAAATGAATTTATTTAATTGGATCTAAGCTGTAGTTAACATCTTCACCTATGTAATTGATACCTAAATTGTGCATAAGAAGCTGTTGGTCCATGCTAGAAGGCTATCTATGGGTTAATAGGAAGATGTAAGGTCTAGGTTAAGAAGGAGGTTGTACCTCAGAGATAATGAAGTAATACAAAGATGAGAGCTCTCCATTGGGATAGATTCATACACTGACAGGAGATACACAGGAAGATCTATCATTTATGTGCAACATATGTTTATACATCATGCTGGACTGCTGCAGCAGCGTCTTGTGTCCATGTATTAATGCACACATTAATAGCCACCTGAAATTTAACAGTATCACTGAGGATATGTCCTTTGAACAATTAATCAAAATATATTGACAAAATATATATTCAGGCACATAATGTAAGCAGACATACGTAAGTACAGCTTTATATACATCTAAAAAAAAGAAAGTAAATGGAAATAGAAGAAGTTCAATTTGTACATGATGCGTGTGAAAGTGTGAAAGAAAAGGATTGTTACCATAAAATGATTTCTGAAGATAATTTTTGGAACAGTTGTTGTTAGAGAGATAGACTATGCACATTTTTCCATGGCTCTTTGTTCATTCTTCGTGATTCTATGCTAGGCATATCTAGAATTTCACACTCTGCACAAAGATCACATACAATATTTGTCTTTGTGTTATGAGGTAGATTATTATTAAGTGTGGACAGATTCTGAAAGCTAAAACCCCACTGAAGCAAACGGGGAAGGTAAGCACCTAGGTCACTTGATTATATACAGAAATGCTTTCAGAGAAGAAAGATAGGCTTATCTTTTGGCTAATGAAGGTGTAAAGGATTAACTCTGAACCTGTTCTTGATGTTGGAAACAGTGAATATGCACTGAAAAATTGGTCAATTTTTAAAGGAAAAGAAACTGTTCTTCAGTTATAATTTGTATTATTATTTATATAAACAAAGTTGGATTGGTTTTTTTTAGATTTAGTCTTGTAAAGCTTGGCTCTTTTGGACTGAAATATTACATAAAATTAACTTTGATTCACATAGCCCCGTATGGTTTTACATAGATTCAGTCACAGAGAATGGCCCAAATTCAGGACTTCAGCACTATAGAAATGTGATTCCCTTGGAAAAGTCTAAACTACAGTCTGCTCAGCCATTTTCTTCATTAATACAATTTTATTTTCCAATTACAGGCTCTAATTTTTCTTATAGTTGGCATAATCTTCATGATTGTGAGTATGACTCTCATTGTAATGGACTGGATTTACAATCCCCCAAGTTCCCGACATCACTAACCTGTGGAAAGAACCAAGTGCTTTTCATACCATAATGTTTGTATTGTGTGCTCTAAAGGACACCAACATGGCACAGTTATTCCTAGCTAGTAACTGCAATATGTTGAAGACAGTTTCTGGGTAGGACACTAGAACCCAATGGAGTCTATGTCACTAAGGACGGTTATTTATGCATTAGGAACCCGAGCTTAGCATTTCTAGCCAGGCTGAATAAAATGTGTGATGTGGATGCTTTCTATTTTCAAAACAAATATAAGAATAACTGTGTACGTAGTCCTTAACAGTCGTTTGGTCCCACCCTTTTTGACCTCTCCCATGATATTCATAACACAGTTCCTAGAGCACTGGAAAGGTAATGGCCAGAAAACCAGCTAGTATCTTGTTTTGCACATGAAGCACATAGGAGCAGCTGCCCAGCTCCTAGAGAAAATGTATGATTTCTGTAGGGGATCAGAAAAGTGACTTCTGCCCATGGACTGGTCTATCAGAAAGATGACAGCTTTGGCAAGCCAGTGGACAAAGCCGAGCATGAGATACATTGCCCATATTTGTCACCCTCAACACATGATGGCTGTTGTATGGAATAAAGCTCTCTTGCTCAGGAGCCCCTGTGCTGTGACTGAAGAACATCTGACCATTCACGTTTTGTTGTTAAAGATGTCTCTGCTGGAAACGTTAGGCACTTCTGGGGTGGGTTTTTTGGTTTTCTTAGCTTTTTTAATTCTGAGCTTGCATCACTGAACAAGTTCCATCCTCCATAGAAGCTTGTCTTCCATTCTCATGGGAATTTAAGGAGACCACACGGTGTGGCTGAGCACCCTATGCAGTATTGTTCAGCACTTGTCTGTTTGATAAATGTTCAGTGCAGGAAACTGTAATTTGCTATATATATAAATATATGTATTTATGTACATAATCCTTTGTTTTCTTCTAGTTATAAAAATATTACCCTCTGGTACATGATTTCTGATTTATTTTTTTAATTTTATTTTATATGTCTCTGTTTTCACAGCCACACACTTAGTATTGTTTTGAAGAAAATATTTTGGATTACTGGATTTGTTAAAGGCTCGTTTTATTCAGTAGCATTTGAAATATACTTGCCACAAACCCTGGCCGTTACCTGTGTAAAAACAAATTCAGACATTTACTACTTATGTTACAATAAATGACAAGTTGTTTTCCTCTTGAGAATTTTTAATATGTGCATCAAAGTTCTGCATTACCTCTATAAACCAAGAATTTGGCTAACTTGCTCTGTGGCTTTATCTCAGCTCAGCTATGCATATGCCAGCATTCAAAAGCATGCATAATTAAGCTATGCAAAGGAAAAGATATTACTGATAATCTCAAGTGTATTGTGCTACGCAGCTGTGCGAGAGAAAAGAATGTGATGTTCCATGTTATAAGGATGCTTAATTAGCATCTAGTAGCCTCTAGACTGTATTTTGTCAGATCTGTGGGGAACTCTACATATGCTCTCTGTACTATTTTTCTCAAAGGAAAAGTAGTCAGAGAGGTGACAGGAGCTCAGTAGAAGACGGAATGAGTGGGAAGGTGCAATTGTTGGGTTTAACATGTTTAGGAAAATCCGGTCTCCTGTAATTGGTGTTTCCATTTTCCAACTTAAAAATCTGTTGCATGCACGCATGTGAACTCTGAAAGCCAACAAAAGCTCCCTCTGTCCACTCTTCGGCTTCACATAAAATTGACCATGTGTGTCTCTCTGTGTGCGTGCCTGCTAAGTGTGGGTAGATATACCAGTTGGCTGGAAAAGTGTATCAGTTATATATTCCATGTCAACTGCTGTCCTTCTAAGCACTATTTTACACTCATTTGAGTACTGCATCATTAATTCTCTAGGGCATATCCCCTTGTGAATGCTGACTGGCTTTGTTTTTTTTCTTTAAAGTTTTGTTCAATTTGAAGCAGACGAATACCAATAATGTTCCATTAGTATTGAAGAACTTTGATGTGAACTAAAGTTAATAGCAGTATGCCCAAACACCTCTCTTCTTATTAACATTAGTGAGTTACATGTATGGAAGAACTGAAATATAACTGAGTTTCTGTTTCAGAGCAGTTACATCTATTGTCTGCAGCTGCATGTGGAAACTTAGAAATTCGTGTCTCACATAAAATGTAGATGACCTCAAGAAAAGTAACTGAAAAACTATGGCACAATGGCTCTAGTCACTGCCTTTTAATGGCACAAAAATATTGGTGTCTGGCATAAAAGTGGAGAGTCTGTAACATGTCAGATATTCCAGTCAATAAGCATTGCTCACAGCAACATGCAGCTGTTAGTGGGAGTAAGACTAGCATCCACAGTAACTTCTTAGCAGTGCTGGAAATGGAAGATGTTGCGTTTTCTTGTATGTCCTGTCATGTTGACAGTGAGGATTTTTATTACAAAACTATTCATTGATGTACAATAAATGAATTTTTCAAGGACTGCAGATCTTTTTCTTCTGTTTTAGGCTAGCAAGAGAAGGAATATTTTGAAAATCAAGCAGAGACAAACTAAGCCTTGACATGAGCATCACTAAACCTATGCTCCCTTTTAAGAGAGAAAGGTGTGTATGCATAAATTTGCAGCTTCTTCATACAATAACCATGATACATACTTTGTTTTGTATCTATTCATGGAATTTCGCAGACATCATCGGGTAGAGAACGGCTGGCGTTAAAAGTGGGGCTATCTGCGTGACACTGAATGCATCGTTCTTTGGGGCATGGGATTAACCCAGATACGCACTGCAGCAGCTAAGTATAGCTGCTGTTAGGAGTGTGCACCAGATGGCACAGCTCTATATAAATACTTCCTATCGTTGCAGCTATAGATTTTCCTACTGTTACATATTTTTCTGATGTATAATCATAGCCCAAAATACATGGGTCTATCCAGCACCAATGAGCTCATGTGAGAACTGCATACCCCATGCCAGCCATCCTGCTCCCATAGCTGCCTGCTAGCAGGCCCAGACACTTGCCAGACTCCCAGAACATGAACAGTACCTGCATTACACCCAAGGGTGCCCTCAGGATCCTCTCACCCCTTCATCCCATCTCATCACTCCAAAGTGCACACCGCCACCTCTGCCTGGAACACGAAGTCCTTTAAATCCTCATGGATCTTCTCTTGGTGGTTACGCCTCCTTAATTCCCTGCATCATCTCCTTTGCTCTGTCTTTATGTTTCTTGAGCTATACATTCTCTATGTCCTGAACTTGCTTAATTAAACTCATATAGTTGATGCAAGTGAATGAGTTTAGCTAGAGAAAAGGAAAAAACATGTCTTCACGGACAAAAAAAAAGAAAGCAATGAATCTGTATTAGAGATTCTATCAGACAAAAGAATGTATCACTGAATGGACATTACAAGAATACTAGGATTGATTTGGAAAGAAAAGAAAAAGAAAACACAGAAACAATCAACGCGTTTTTCAGTTTTGGATTTGGAAAGAAACTGAACAAGGGACACTCATCAGAGGGCAAAGTCCTCTCTACTCCGTAAATAATCAAAGACAATGTTAAATAACATCTATCTGAAAAAAGGGCAGCCGGGATAGATAAGCCGCAAAGCAGCTGGCACTGGTGTTAATTTTCAGTAAATGTTGTCTTGCTTGGCTACTTCTCAATGGCTGATATAATAGTAATTAGAGCTAGTCAGCAAGTACTGACTAAGAGGACTAGTTGATGGTATAGATTGGAATTTTCCATTCATTTGACTTCAAATTTCAGTGGAATTTTTCCCAAAAATGTGTTATTGCAACAAAATTGTGGTGCAGCCCATGCAGACGCAAATGACTTTCCATTAAGAGTGACATCCTCTGGCCCACGTGCTTTGCTGAGGGTCCATGATAAGCTTGGGAGTCAGGTTCCTGCCATCAAAGCTGTCCTTGGTGCAGCAGTGTCAATTCCTTCAACACATCCATGCTGTATGGTGCAGTCTGGTTGCATCCTGCAAAAAAAGAACATTTGGAGAACAGAAGCTGCTGCTTGTTCTTAGCTAATGAAATGACAACTTAAAATACGTTCAACATGGATCATAAAGACTGCTTTTGTAAGAGACACGCAGCTGGACTCAAGTAATCTCCCATTGCACACTTGGATCAAGCAGCAGTCCTGGGTTAGTGTTTGCAGATAACAATGGTTCCAGCTGCTCATTTCAGACCTTCAAAAATTCCAAGAAAATAAAAATAATTGTTGTGCTAACTGTCCTCACAAGCACAAAAATCTGCTGAGTGTCTCAGGGGACACCACAAACAGCACCACAGCCACCAGCACACCCTCTGCAAGGGGCTGTAGGGTGGCCATCCCCACCAGTCTTGTGTGTGAGGAGTTACATCAGACAGAGCCCAAATCCCCCTGCCAATGTGGTGAGCTAAGTGCTAAATCTAACACATCGTAAAGTGGCAAATAACTTTGGAAACCAATACAGCACCCTAATTTGAGATAAGATGGAGACCTTGTTCTGTTACTAACAATAAACCAGGAGATGTTTGTCTCCCAGCAGAAGCAAAAATAAATATATTGGGACTCCTGCTTGGCCAGAGGTCTCTGGGACACTGAGAT
>JAOWBP010000001.1:26742554-26766396 GCA_028571105.1 Tragopan temminckii | reverse complement strand
CTTACGTGCTTGAAAAGCTTCCGAAACACCAAAGAGAAAGAATTGAAGTTCTTTACAAAGGTGAAAAGGCTTTCAGAGATACTTCAGGCTATAATTTGCTTTATTCAAAAACAGCTATCGGCTCTGGCGGAATGTTTGGCAAAGGCTACCGTGAAGGATCTGTTACGCAGGGAAAATTTGTCCCTGAGCAGGAAACAGATTATATTTTCTGTACCGTGGGAGAAGACCTTCCCAAATCTTCTTATTTTGGAATGTCATGAATTCTCAGGACAAATGAAAGGAGCGTGTCAAAGTAATGGATAGTTCACTGGTTAACAAACAGGAAGAGATTGGGAGTTCCAGTATGGCAGCAAGGGCTTTATGGAAGGCAGCAGTAGTTTTAGCCTTTTAACTCGATTAGAGTTTCTGAGGTATTTAAAAGCAAGGATTTTGACAGTAGAATAAACTCCACTAAACAGAGTTCCTATTTATTTAGAAGTCATTAGGAGTCTGGCAATTCAAAATAATTGAAAGCTATTGGTAAAATAAGGCAGTGTTAAACATTCATCAGAAAGCTAAAAATCAGTTTTAGCCATAAGGAAGTTATTAAAACTATATTCCATGATAGTAAACTTTTTCATTCTCCATAGGTATATGTATATAAAGTCTGATAGTTCACACAAGTCTGTGATTTTTGAGCATAGAAAAAACATCACTTTGAGCATGAAGAAGAATGTACATTCAAAGACATAAATTTCAGTAATTTGGGGGCAGCACATATTTCTCAGTAATAGCAAGGGCACTGTAACCAAGGATATACTGCTATTCTTACTCCTGCTAATTCACCCCACCTCAACTCCGACAAACCAGAAACTGTAAAGAATAATGTGTCTGAGCCTGTTTCAAACAATTCTTCTCATGACTTCTACATTTAGGAAGATCCTGGTTTCTTTAAAACTTATATTTTGAGAATATTATCAAAAAAATAGGTTGTACTGCTTAGTAGAATTAATTTAATTATTAAAGAACATAGAACTTTTGCATGTTAATATCCGTTTTAATTTTTTTAGATTTATTTAATTATATCTATGACACTGAAGTTGTTTCAGAGCACTACAATGATTGCTCGATTTTCACATTATTTTTTTTCTGGCAAAAAAGTGACATTTTCATAGACTGATAACTGATATTTTAACAGATTAATTTGTTTTAACATAGCTCAAGATTTTTCACTGTTAATATCTGAGACAAAATATTTCTAACACGGAGTTCAGAATATTAAACAGAGGGCATAAATCTAGAATACATCTGAGCAATAACTTCTGGATCATCTCATTGTATTCGCTTTTCTGAACTTGGACATTTCAGAGAAATTTCAGATACCTACATATTTTGCAGTAACATCTTTCATCTCCTTGCTGGTCCCAAACACATTAAATTCAGTCACTTATTGTGTTACTATGTATAATGTAACTAATTATGTTCCCCATGCAATTTATTCTGTTGAAATTTGGAAGGCCTGAAATATAATAAAAAGTTAATTAAAATGGCACATGAACTCTTAGTGTTCCCTCAACATTAAAAATAATGCTTGTCAGATTCATGTTTTTTGAAAAATTACAGCATTATATTATTTTAATATAATTGTGGACATGGGTATCTGGGTCAAGCCCAGGATTCAGAGTCTATTGTCCACACAACCAATAGGTGTTAAAGGGTTGCAAAGATCTCTCATTTGGCCTTCAACTGACGTTGGAGCTGAAGCAATATTGAAGCGCCCAAGTGTTGTTGATGTTCTTCGTGAAGTACAGTGCTTTCTTCCATGAAGCGTAGAAAGTAAGTGCTACTGATGATTACATTGGATAAAAGTTCAGAGGTTAAGCCCACAGACGATTCACGCAACACCCTTAATTTTTATTAGTTTTGTGATATTTTGTAGAAGAAATCTGTAGGTATAATGCTCCATGTTTCTACTGACAATTGGCATCTTGGTACATTATGGTTCATCTTACTGTGTTGGCCATCAACAATCACAAATGCAAAGCATTTTTGTATCCATGTGAGCCACTATTTTGAACAACACCCTGTGTAATCTTTTCCTTTGTCTTCAGATATCCTGTTCACTGACAAATTAGTTATTTTTTTTTTAGTGCAAGTAGGCTAAAGAAGACTTAGGAGAAGAAGCAAGAAAAGATAACCAGATTGTAAGCCTTTATACAAGTAGTAACTTAGTAGAACTAGCAATCTCCTCTGTCTCCTCCTCCTTCATTTAGTCCCCAAGGGCTAGATACAGAGGGGAAAGAAGCCTTTAGCCCTTGAGCACATAACCAACTGAATAAAGATGTTTCATGTGTCTCCCAGGAAAACCGACCAGCAGTGACAGAAGAACCCACAGAAATAAATGCAGGAGAAAAGAAGAAGAGAAGAAAGAAAAATAAGAGTATTGTTAATCTTCTTAATCAGTCTTAGACGGTGTGAGAAAATGTGTGATCCCCTGTGCAAGTGAGATCTGGGAAGAGAAATTACAGTTGGTTAATATCAAAAAAAGATCAAAGCAATGTGATCACTTACTTCTCCTTCCAGAAGCAGTCTGCTATGGATTGTTGGGTAAAGTACACAGAAGGACTGACTGCAAAAGCTGCCTTGCAGCAGGCATGCTAACCCACCAGACATCATGCAAATCCTGCTTTTTTGATGCATATAAACTGGCATGCTGGCAAGAATTTTGATCAAGATGAAGTTGGTGGTACATCAGTAGCAATCTAAAAGCTTTTTATTGAGATATAAGTAATACTGAATGCATTAAAAAAAAAAAAAGGCCTCCAAAGTAAAAGTGCCAAAATTAAACTCAACACAGGAAAAGCTTATATCAGTTATAGGAGACTGACTAAAAGGATTAAATGCTTAAATGAAACAAGCAAACAAACAAACAAAAAACATTTTGCTCGTGTATAGGATGGAAATTCAATCTAAGTAAGGTCAAACAAAACGAACACATAGTAGAGAATAAAATTCAAACTGAATAGATAACAAAGGGAAAACAGTTGTAAATTTAAAATTGAGCTGCAAAACAGTTCAGCAGAAAACCTATTTATTTCCCACCTTGGATGAATTCATATAATTATGTTAGATCTCTTGTGGTGAACAGTAGTATTTGTGCAGGGACATCAGAAGGAGGCCTGAAAAGGATGAGTGAGACTCCTGGTTAAGAATTCATAGGGACATTCAGGAGAAGCTCAGTAAAGCTCTTGCCACCATTTTGCTCACAGAGGTTGGGGAGCTGTCTAAAATTACATTTTGAGGCAATAATCACGGGACAACAAAAGGCAAAGTCCAGTCATAAATCAGTAATTTACATAACATCAAGCTACCCCACCTTTTGTTACACTGTATAGCAAAGTATTTTGAAAAATAATTTGAAATTGATAGATGTTTACCTCATATTCAGGTGCATTTCTTCAGAAACATTTGCCGTATCTTAGAAGCAGCATATCTGCAATGTGATGCAGGAGTTGCTATGGTGAGTTCACATCTCTTATTTAATGCTGCACCTGAGTAAATACACATTGTCAATCTCTGGTAGAGGTGCTATTAGTAATGTTATGTCAGCATTTCTATCATAAATACTTATTTTCATGTTGCAACTTCTCCAAAAACAAAGAAAACTATTCCTAGACAAAATCCACAGAAGCCTTTGCACTCATCTATTTTATTTTTTCACAGCTTCAATCAATTTCTGAAATCTTGTCATAAAAATGAGATAAAAATTAGTGAGTTTGTTTCTATTCTTTTGTTGTTAGTGATTTTCATGACAGTCATAACACTTTCCATTTATAAAAATACTTAAAAAAACTAGGGAGGTTAATTTTCATTTCACTGTTCTAGTCTGTGCCAGTAGGCATTTAGTCAGGCATTCATTGCACTGCTTGTTTTACAGCCCTTCTATACTGTCAGAGTGGTATAAAGAGACTTTTGTGTAAAGAAGAATCAGGTCTTCAGTTCACGTATTTAAAGGCTCAATTTAACTCAATGGCATCAGAAATTTAACTTGCAGACTCCAGTGTATTCTTCCTCAGGAATTTTATTTGAGTTCGTCTCCAAAATAACACAGAAGTAGTACATTGCTGGAAGTAATAAAATATGTTTAACTTTTTGTCCTGTATTCGTTTTTCTAATAGTTTACTTTGAAAAATAGTAATTAACTTTCTGAGAAGATTTTTCTCTATGAGATTCCCCCATGCATGTCAGGATAACTCTTACATTATGCATTTGTATGAATTTCTATGTTGAAATAATTGTTTTCATTTTGTGAGTTTAACTAAAATAACTTTTGTATGAAATGTCTACTCTCAGCAAAATTGGCTCCTATCTAATAATGTTTTTGAAACAAAACTATCTTTGAATCAAAACTATTTTTTGTACACGTCCATTTTTGTTTGGAAATGCAGGGATTAATTATTGATGGAAAAGTCAAAAAAGACAATAGAAAAAAACCTTTTCCAACTTGCCTATAAGATCAGATAATCATACAGAGATTTTCATATATGTTTGTATGTTGACATTATGAAGAGTATAAGTTTAAATAGAACAGTTTATTCTGTACTTCGTGACAGCCGATAGAGTGGATACTCATTACTGGATTGGCTGAACAGTGAGGCTGAACAAACACCTTCTTCCCATAAGTCAGGAAGAACATGGTTGGATGGAGAAACTCAAACAGATCCTAAATGTGCATCATTAGCTGGTAAGAAGAGAAGGATATTTTTTAGGAATTTACTTCCAAAGTCAGAAAGAGAGAAATGGGATGTCACAGTTTTGTCTCTAGATCTGTGTCCATGACAGGGGGACAGCAGGCCCACAAGCCCCCCAGCCCAAAAAAACAGGGAAAGGGAACAAAAGGGAAAAGAAAGAAAAAAAAAAAAGACAGCATCAATGATCTGAGGAAGAAAACAAACTTAGTTTACAAATAACAATAGGAAAAATGCAAGTAAATTGGGATTGAAGCTAATAAATCAAATAAATGAGAGTTTCTGAAAACCAAAGTTCTTACTTTGATTCACAAGGGAGTAAATCATAAAACCACAACAGATGTGTTTCATATATTGCCTTAACTAAACTTAGAAGCTGGGCGTTACCCAGCATAAACAAAGTCTGTTCATATAAAATGGAGTCATAGGAATCCTTGAAGTAATTTTGATGGCGTTTTTGGGTGGTGACCATTTAGGCTTATTCATCGACGTGCAAGAAATTCCTCTAAGATACTGAGTCAGCGTATTTGACACTTTCTTTCACTTCTGTGTATAAAACTGTAGAAAAGAAGATGGAAGGAGAGGACTGGTGATCTTTAGTGAAAAGGTTTTCAGTCCCCAAGGGTGAAACTCCATATAATATCAGCAGAGTAAAGCACCGCAGCTCTGCCAATCTCATTCATGATAAGACATGTATGAGTTTTTCAAATAGGTGGCTACAAAAAAGTAGCCTTGTGCTGTCTTGAGAAAAGCAACAAATACCAGTGTGATGCATAAATGTGCTACACCTCCATCATCTGGTGGAGAAGTCAGTGGCTACATGCTGAACCAGTAAAAACTTCCCAGGTCTCCTCACAGAGAGTATCAAGCAGAAACATTCTGCGTATATCCTTGAGGTGGCAAAGATGTTTATTATAACGTCTAAAACCTACAAGTGATAGAGAGAAATCCAGATCTGTGCTTAGAAAGTTATTCCAGTGTGATATTGGTTACTTTATGTACCACTTTTCTGAGGCACAATAGATCATTATGATGTTAACCAAACATTTTCATAACTCTTCTTCTGTAATAAATCTAGCACTTCTTAGTGAACCTCAATGGTTTGCAAGACTTGTAGTTGTTACCTTCTCTATTCTTATGACAGAAAATCAGGTACATCTATAAATTCAACCTTATATGTACATATTTACCACAAATCTTATAGGATATCACTGGGTCACAGATCTAGATCTTGAAAGTCATGCAACAGACACTCTTGGTTCATAATTTGACATGATTGTAGCCTGTTGCTATAAACTACTAGAACCAGAAAGCAAAAATTCAGAACCGCATATATATTAGTCACATAAAAAAAAAAATCAATAGTATTATCCAAGTATGTATAGATCAGAGAAGGGGAAGATTCACTATCTTGGCAATACTGTGATATTCCCTTTCAAATCATGGAACACACAGACCTTTGTAAGATATCAGCTGATAGACCATATCATAGATAAGTGTTCAGATTTTGAGGGAAGGTATAAAAAATGTAAGATTTATGCTCTTAGGAAACGTATTAAGTCTAAGTAGATTAAGTTCAGACATGCAATCAAAAGATGAGTACTCATAGAAGTACTCATAGACTTTAACCAATCAAAACATTCAACAGGCACTAACTGAATTTCACAAAATCATTGTGAAATAGGAAGAAAATTATTATTACACCTTTTCTATCACCAGAACTAAAAATTGGGACTTAAAGTATCATGCCATTGCTATTGGTGAGTTTTGCAGGCAATAATAGTCACGATTGCTATCTATGATTCATTTGATGGTTTGAATTTCATAACTACCATGGCCAGTTTCTCTAGAAACCATATAAAAACTGTAAAAATGGTCTATTTTGCCTCAAAGTACTGTGCTTTTTTTTTTTTAAGACATTTTCATAACACTGCATCAAAAAATATACAATATTCCTGTTTTTTTTTTTTAGCAATTTGTGACCTTAATTTGTAAAACAAATCTGATTCCTACAATAGCCCATTCTCTGGTATTTTTCTTTTATTTATCCAGAAATCAGATTAGAAAATTTGAAAGTAACATTTCAGAAATAAATGTTAAAGACATTGAAAAAAAGGAGAAAAAGCATAAATTAATAGAAAATTCTGCTAAAATGTGAAAGAAAATACTGAAATTCAAAGGAACAGGCCCTTGGTTCTCAAGCCCCCCACACAAGTCCTGTCAAGAGGCATAGTTTTATCTATCTTTCAAATCAGATTTATATGCAACGTTCTGATTAATGGAACAAAATTGCTGGATGCAGCAGAAATATGTTCGTTTTTTTGTTGTTGTTGTTGATTTTCTTTTTAGTATTTTTTTCACTTTTGCAGTAAAAACAATAAGGTACAATGGGTTATTCAGATAGACCTTCTTTGCCAGTAGTAAAAGTTTAGTTTAAATGAGTATTTCAGGATTCAGTCCACGTTTCTACTTCACAATTTATTCTCCACTGACAGTGCAGGTGAAGACACAAAGCAAATAAAAAAGTAAGCAGCTGATGGACACTTCCAGTTTGGTTTGATACAGGTGTCAAAGAACTCTCACACATCTTAACAGCATGATTCATCTTGTACTCCGTTTCTATTTTATTATAAAAACATTATCTCTGCCCTGAGCAGTTTTGTTTTTGTGGCACTTAATGTACCATTTTGTTAGCTCTAATATTCTTCCATGCAAGAGCGAAGTTGGTCATATGCATAAATGCTGCCCACAGCAGTAGAAGAGACATTGGATCCAGCCCCTCCTGACAACTTACATCTTTGGCCAGGGGTGGAGGAAAGAAGAAGTGACACCACCTCAGCCATCCTCTATTAATGATCTGCCTTTTTCTCACTCCTGACTCCTTTCTGCAGAATTTCTAGAATTGCTGCAGAAAGCTCCAAGAGAAGAGTCCTTTGAGAAACTTCTCCAGCTAATTGAAGTCAGGTGCTGACAGGCTGAAGTGATTCCCTTGCAGACATTGGCAGAAGAAAAGCTAAAGCAGAGCCCAGAAAGGAAGTGTAAAGTGTGACTGGCTCAGGAGGTGCAAACTTTCCCCTCTAGGTCACAGCACTGAACTAAGTCCAGAACGGGGGCAACTGAAAATGTTCTGTTATTACAAGTTACTGCTAAGGATGCTATGTGTAGTTAAGTGATAGCTAGTACAGCTGTACACATCATAAAATTCTCAGTATCAATGTCACTTATTCACAGTTTAAGAATCACAACCAGATCTGAAACAAGCTGTATATCTTGAATTGAACTGATATTCTCTACACAGTAATTCTTATTTCCTTCTTTCCAAAATGGGGAAGCTAAGTAGCCAGATCTTTAACATCAAGCCAAATATGGACAAGTAGGAGCTCTATATACAAACACTTCTAGAAATAGAAGTACATTCACTTTCAAATTTAAATGTGACTAAGCAGCAATACACACAGACATTGCATCTGTACAGGAATATGGAAACTTTTCACATTCCTATTTCAATAGAATCATAGAAAGCAAATTTCTCACTTACCATGGAGCACTACTTGCAATAACAAAACAAATTTTATCTTCTGAGTCTCCTTGTTTTGCTGGAATGGAGGTGGGGAGAAATCCAGCCCAGTTCATCAACATGTTTAAATAGTGCCTTTGAGAAAGGATTCAGAAGCAAATATGTACCGTTGCACTGGGCAGCTGCTCTGGTGGATTTCCAGTTAAACAAACATCTATTGCAAGGTACGTCTCGTAATGAGGTTGTTTTCTCAAAACTTTTTCTAGGGTCATGGTCATCACCTGGGAATTGTGTTTTTCAGATTTACGAAATTACTAATCAATATTTGAGCAAAATTACACAATGGTATAAGAAACGATAATGGTGTATGAAAGTGCAGCACATAAAAGTAAAAATTAGTTTCTTGTGAGAACTGTTGGTTTCCAGATTTTCATTCAAATTCTGCTTAACAGTAAGTATTCAAATATACTACATTACAAAACTTCTACTAGATACATATTAACCCAGGAGGAAAAAAAAAAAAAGATATATAAACTACTGATGACAGTTCACAAAAGCAATATATAAATACATCTGTGTTCTATCAGTACTCACATATGTAATTCTAAGTTACAATCAATAGACAAGTGCAAAGTAAAAAAATATAGATATATGCTGAAATGGTGAGTGGCCATTGCAGTGTGCTGATAGTCTTCTGAGCCATGCTCATTCAGTCTACTAAGCCAGGAAAAGGCTTTTACTAATAAGATTTGATTTAAAAAAATGTTAATTACTATTGGAAATCAAGAATTGCCTTTTTCCTTTAATAATTTACAAAAAAAAAAAAAAAAAGAGAAAAGACTCATTTTTCTCTTTTTTTCTCATTAAGTACCATTTTAACTAGTAAGATAAATACACACATTTTCAGCTTCAGTAAAACAAAACTTTCTGAAACAGAGTTATTTTCTGATTGTTTTTATAACTGCATGGAGTTATTACAGGTTCTCAGCTAGTGCCAAGACTCTGTACTCTCTTTCTGAGCTCAGTGCTTAAACTGCAGTGAAGTGCCTGGCTTCACTTCTCTCTGATTTTTAGCAGCTGTGTTTGAATTGAAAGCTTGATTGACAATTATCCCACCTTGATAGAAGGTTGATTACTTGGACTATGAAAAGATTCTTCAGGCTATTTTCTAATATTTTGTCATAAACAATTACATTTTCATCCCAATTTTTGATATTAACTCTTACTAGTCCTTGAAAAACCACAATCACAATCCTTAAAATAAAGCCAAAAGCGTGAGGTGGTTGTGGTGAGGGTGATCATTCAATGGTTAGTAGTATTAGTTCTTGGATTTGCCTGTGTCAGCAAAGTTTTACCACTGATAAAATCAATTTTTCTCAGAGTTGTTCTCAGCAAGAATTTTGATAAACTTTTACTTTAGAGTTAAAGGCAGGTTAAAAGCCAACAATAAAGGCCTTTTGATAACAGTGAGAGGGATGAGGAATGGAAAAGGTTCTTGCTGTGATCTAATCATATTGTAATTGCTAAAAGAATCAAACTTTCATTAATTGGAAAGGCAGTGAACTCCATTAGTCACAGTGCCAAAATATTGTAGTTCAGTCAAAGAATTTTTTGAACTAGTTGTTGTAACGCTGTTATCATTGTTAAGAAATATTATTCTCAATACCATTTTCTGAAGCATTAAAACTTTTTGTAAAACGATCTTCTTTCTTTTTTTTTTTTAAGATGAGAATAATTTTGATTTAAAAGAGCAACTTGACAAGGTTATGTTTCATGTGAAATTATCAATACTTGATTTTAGACGTCATCGTGGGTAATGTGAAGCACTTTGTAAGTGAAGGGCACATCAGTTATGTTTAGACTAGCTTAAGCATTTCTGACAGCATTATTCTGGAGACTGAAATTTGGTTTCATCCTGTCTGCCATAATGGATGTAATGAACCAGGGACATCTGCCTCCTGCTTTCACACAACCACCCTGAGAGAACATAATATAAGGGCTCTAACTTACTCGTGAGTTTCACAATCAGTTTAAACTGGAACGAGTAGTGCTGGCTTACCTTTCAGTCTTCACCTGTACCTACTTACTGCCCCTGGCATTTCTCTCTCCCTTCTTCCAGATGTTTCTGCAGTTACATAATGAGGGGGAACAGGGCTATGGGATGGGCTAAAACTATGCTCTTTTTTTCCTCTCATATGTATTTATGGCTATTTGCAGTCCCTGGGAAAACAAAGAAAGTAAAAACTGTGATTGGGTCTGTGGGAAGTTGGCACTGCCTCTTTTAGCATCAGCATTTGCCTATGTTGACTCATGGAGCTGTGGGACTACAGCATTACAATGGCCCCTCTGAGGATCATACCCAGCAGAGTCTGTGGAGCAGGAAGCAGGAGATCAGATATGTCTGTCACTAGTTCCTTTCTTTTCCAACAGTGTTTTGAGTGACTGAAAAACCCGACTTGCTGGCACCAGTTATGATGCAATTTCACTTACACTCAAAAGCAAAAGGAGAGTGTTTTGTATAACCCTACATAAACCACAAGTGCAACATCATCACCAAGTCTGTGTAACCTTCCTGGGTCTGCGACAGTGGCTATAAATATTGACATCACTGCAAAGCCAGGCAGACCATCTGAGAGGTTTTCATGCCGCAACAGAACTGAAGTGTATTTTTAACTGCATTACACTGGTTATCCAGTCATAGACAGTCCTGACAGCATAAGATTGTTAGGAAAAGGCAATGCAATTTGTCAGACCAAGATGCAGAACTCAGGAGGAAACATGCACATCTCCAGATGCTGGGTACAAAAGACAGAGCTTGTTAGGCTTTCAGATACAGACCACAGACCACAGTCATAGAATATCATCTGTGCTTGAGTTCCCATAAGGTGACTTTCTTTGATTTCTATTTGTATTCAGAAAGACACTTGGTAACGTTCTTGCCATCAAGCTGTGGAGTCAGTGAGGCTCAGGACTCCAAAAGGCTCACCTAAGTGCCTGGAAAGCCTCTCAGCCAAGGTTCTGCACATATTTACTGCAGCTGCAATATGAAAGTAAGGATGTCATTACTGTTACTCTATTGTTGTTATTTTTAGCTATTGCATATGTCTCCTACAACTTCTCCTCTTGATCAAATGCTATTGCACTAACAACTATAAGGATAGGCAATATATGACTATTTCTAATTCAATTTTTTAGAAAAGAATAGAGCTCAAAACTCAGGAAGTCTCGTGAATTAGGACTGGAAGTTGGAATGAAACCTTCCCCATGCAGAGCTTCTCATGATTAGGTGCAGTACTGAAAGGTAGAGGACAATATGCTGAGTCAGATACTGAGTACCATCACGTGATGCCGCTGAGCTCACTGGATCGATGGCTCGATCAGAGGGAGCAAAACCTTGCAGAATTTTCACACTTAGGTCAGAGCAAAAGTATGTTCTTCACAAGGTAGCAGGAGGGATATGAAAACATGACAGTGTAATAAACATCTTTCAGCTGGTATAACAAACAGTTCGGAGCCTTCAGAGCTGAGCCAGATTTCTTTTTTTTAAAGGAGGAAAAATGCAAAGTCAGGCATTGTCTCATATGACAAATGATAATAATGAGCAATAACAATAACATGAATCAGTGTTGTAAGTCTTCTGGTGATTTTACTTATTGTTTTTTATATAAACTAATAAAGCATTACAAAAAGTGACTACCATGGGGTAAGGAACACTATCGATAGAAGTATGTGGTGCTGACAGCGACAAAGCTTTTCTGGATATGAATTTCCAACAGAAAAAAAAAAAGTAACAACCAAAATGTTTCATACAGAGTATGTTTCTGATTTCTTTAACCCTTTTTATATTTTGATCTTTTTAATTTGGCTTACTATATCTCATTCATTAAGTAGAAGTGGATAAATGACAGCCGATTTTCCTTGAGGACCTGTACACTACTTTGCAGCTTAGCCTTGGAGATACTTATCTCTACAATGTTCATGTGAAATGGATGCACTACATTATTTGTTTTTCAAGTGAATTAGATCCATGAAGGACATAGAGACATCTTATTCTGAGGTGATGAGAATTTGTCATATTTTCCATAGAAATAAATAGCAGGCATTACTTTTGGAGTGACCTATGTAAATATAATCTTTTTTAAGAGTGATGCCCCATACTGATTTATTCTAAAGAACTGACTGCTTCCAGGGTCTAAATAACATCATTAAGTTGTGCAAAGTGTTACATGCTGCTCAGACAGTAC
Source organism: Tragopan temminckii (assembly GCA_028571105.1). Taxonomy (NCBI): domain Eukaryota; kingdom Metazoa; phylum Chordata; class Aves; order Galliformes; family Phasianidae; genus Tragopan; species Tragopan temminckii. The sequence continues at coordinate 26,753,908 of JAOWBP010000001.1, read as the reverse complement.
AAATAACCATATTGCTCTCCTGCAGAGTCTGCTAATAAAAAGGAATTCTGATTGTTTTCATGAACTGATTTTAATCTCATCTAATTTAATGAATATGTTGTTACTTTAATAAAAAGAAATCTAGCCGTAGTACCCTAAATATGCCTGTTGAAACTAAGTTACTGGTGGGTTTTTTTTCATGTTTTATAAAGCTTGTTGAGTCCTAATGTTACAACTACTGAAACATAAACAGCTAAATCATGGTAAACACAAACACGTTCAAAGAAAGACTAGGCAAACGCCTGTTAGAACAGACTTTCTCATTTTTTTCCAGCTAAGCCACTGGTCTGATAAAAGCCCTATCCCTTTGCCTGCTTCTTTTCCTTACCTCTCTATGGGAGCTATAACATATGCTTGAGGTCACAGTCAGAAACGACCCACATATTGCTAATCCTACTATAAACTTTCTGTGTTAGTACCTCTCTGATTCCATGGACAGCCTGACTCTGTCTTCCCCATATCCCTGTGAAGTGGCTGTAGACAGGAATAATACAGACTTCTTCAAGCTGAACAAGCATAGTTCCTTCAGCATCTCTTCGCAGGCCTTGCAGTCCACCACCACCCTGGTACACCTCCTTCCAGTTTGCCAACATCTTTCTTGAACTGGGAGGCCCAAAACTGAGACATATTTTCAAAAGTTCCAGACAGAACAGAATAATCTCTTCTTTTTCCTTGACCTGCTGGCTGCAATCTTGCTAATACAACCCAGACAGCTTCATGAGAACTTTTCCTGCCTTTCAGCCTATGATCCTGAATTGAGGAGTGGTGGTGGCCAGCTCTCCTGCCCTGGCACACCATGCTAGCACATACAGAGGAATTTGAAAGCTTTACATTATCAAACAAATATAAGTTTCCCTGGATGAGTCAACATGAGCAAAACTGCACGTGTGTTTGCTGTTAAATGAAAAATGACAAGCTCTCCACAATCCTGCGTGGCTGAAAATATGTTTACCTCATGGTAGAGAACTGTGGACACAAGTCATAGTGGACACCTTTGCTCATGCAATGGGACAAATCCTTTTGGGACCCTGAGAAGGGGGGGGCAGGAATCAGTCTGAAGGGCCTCCACAGGAGATGACAGCTTGGATTGGGGACCGCCTGGCTGAAGAATTTCAGCAGGTCGTATCTGAGCTGGGTTGCTTACGGTGAAGACTTCAGACTGCAGAGGTCAATGCAGCAGCTGAAAAATTAGGCACCTTAAATGAGCACAAAGACCAAAATATCAAAGTAAGTATAATGTGGCAGCCGCTATGAGAAAGCACAGGCATTCTGTCAGGTACTTTAAAAGGCAATTCTCTACACTAAGTAAATGGCACAGTGCAAAGAGAGAAACTGCAATACATAGTAGATAGATCAGGATGCTAACACTTTTTAAATATACCAGTATGGCAAGGGAATAGGCCATTTGGATCCTACACTGAAAAATTTCTCAGTGAGATACTATATTTAAAAAACACACAGTATCATAATCATATCCAACAGTGCCTATTCACTAAGTGAATTCATCATTCCTCTGCTCTGCAGCTTTGTTTGCTCTCTCTCCATGCAGAGCATGGACAGTATGTTCTTTCTAGCACACATGGACACTTTTAGAGCAAACAGTAGAGACAAGTATGCAGTGAAAATCTCTAGGTAGCCCCTGTCTTCACTCAGATAAGTCTCAAAGCCAATAATAATTGTCCAGACAGTGCAAGATGTTCCCAAATATGCTCTGAAAATAATGGAGAGGGGATTGACACTACTGAAGTCATCATTTTTGTGAGGGTGTGGAACAACAAGAAGACCTGGGGCAAAAAAATTAGAGAGGATGTATTTGTATATTCCTAGTATCATTCAGATAGAAAGAAGTCAACACATGTTTTGCATGGTCAGACCCTCATTTATATAGTACAAGTAATATCTATACCCTGCCCAAAGCTCAGACTCCTACCATCAACCTTTAAGCACCTGGCTGAAGTGTATCAGTCAAGTATCACACTGGCTTGTGACTATAAGCCCCTTCTAGGTGGACTGAATCATGGACTGAGATGTTCCTGTCTCCCTCCATTGTGGTTATACATACCTTAAGACAAATTTTGTCCTTGGTCAACCACTGTAGTGAAGTGCCTTTTGTCAGGGAACAAAAGTGTCTGGAATCTCTCCCTGCACTGGCAGGAATCATTACAACTGGGAGATGTGGTAATGTCCCAGACTAAATATTCTGTGCCATCCACAATCACATTGAATGTGATTAGCACATTATCACAAAGCACAATAATAAACCAATTAATATATTATAAATTATAGCTACCATTCTGAAATTCTATTTATTAAAATGAATCACTCAAGTTTTATTAAACAGTCCATTTTAGCTCTTCCTTAGTTTATCACAGGCAATTGCAAATGCAGCTTTCATACTTGTCCTGTGAAGCTCATTGATACCAGAGAGATTGGGTCAAACTTGCGGATAAGAAGAAATTCTGTGTTTGGAAGTGAAAAATAGAACATTCCAACCTTTTTTCAGAACATACTAGTAATTCTGATACAAAAAAAAAAAAAAAAATCATGCATTTGCCAACTACCCTGTTTTGTTTTGCAAAATTTTTGAATACTGATATTTTAAAAGAACACTTTCATCTGTGTATGGGTGGCTGCATGGTTAGTGTATGTGTGAAGATGAAAAGACGTCTTATGCCAACAGTTTTAATACTTTCTACAGAAAATCTCAAGTAATCAATAGACTATTGAGTTCCTCACTGTCTTTCCTTTTTTAACCTGCTTGTGATGCATGGTACATTGTTTGCCTAATTTCTGGCCATGCCACACTTAAGCAAACTACCACCATCAGTAGTATTGAAGGCATTCTCAACATCTTTACATTTCTGCTTATTTTCTTACACAGCTTCACAGACTTATCACAATGTCAGCCGGAAGAAACCTTTGGAGGACAGCTGGTCCATATGCCTCCACAAAGCAGGGCTGTCACAAACACCAAGTCAGCTGAGACATGGTTTTTCCTTGCAAAATCTTGAAAACTCCCAGTGTCTGCAACTTTGCAGCATCCCTGAGCAATTTGCATTACCTACCTATAAAAAACTTTGTCATCAAGGCTAGAAAAGACTTTCAAGATCCAATCCAATTGTCCATCTACCACCAATATTTCCACACTAAACCTCATCCCTCAGTACAACATCTAAGAGTTTCCTGAACACCTCCAGGGACAGTGACGTCACCACCTCCCTGGGCAGCCCACTCCAGCACCTAAACACTCTTTCTGAGAAGAAATTTAACCTGAATCTCCCCTGGCACAACTTGAGGCCATTCTCTCTAGTCCTATTGCTAGTTACGTGGGAATGGAGGCTGACTCCCACTTTCAGGTAGTTGTAGAGTGATAAGGTCAACCCTGAGCGTTCTCTTCTCTAGTTTAAACAATCCCAGTTCCCTCAGCCATTTCTCATAAGACTTGTGCTCCAGACCCCTCATCAGCTTCAGTGCCCTTCTTTGGACACACTCCAGGGCCCCAGAGAGTTTGTGGATGCCCTGTCCCTGGAGGTGTTCAAGTGCAGGTTGGATACCAGGTTGCTGAGGATGGCTTGTTCCAGTCCTACCTTCCCTAGGGCCTATGGTGCCTGGTATCTTTGGGTATCATGTGCTGTGCTGCAGCAGGGGCACTCCTGTGTACCAGCTGTCTTGATAGCTCCATCCCTCCACATCTACCCAAGCACCCTGATGTGACTACAGAGGGAACTGCCACACAAGTGGATATTAGACAGAGGTACTGAAGTACTGATATCTGTTGTATTTGAAAAGGAAATGAACTCTAGTCTTGATTATTTTTTTTTTAATCACGTTCAAAAAATGTATCCACAGTAATTTTCACAGCTGCTGCTGATTTGTTAGTACATCTGTCCCCAGATCTCCCCGCTGTTTGCTTTATGGTTTACAATCTTATTTTCATTTGTTCAAAGAAATGTTTTTCTCTCCCCTGTCGTTACATGAGGCACTCACATGAACAACAGCATGGGGAGAAAACTGTCCGTACCCACACCCCTGTCAAGCATGCAAAGCAAAGAGGCATGAAAGCAGGGCCCCCCAGCCCCTCTCACAGCCCCACTCATTGTGACAAAGGTGTAAACACGTTGGTGTCATGCCTTAATTCATTAAGAACACCTATTCTGTGCCACATGCTTCAGAGGGAAAGCCTGTTTTCTTCATTAGGCCAGTTGCTGCAATGGAAAATACAGGCAACTTTGAGACTCAAAGGCTGCTCAGCAAGTTTAAGTCCAGAATTTGGCCCCTTTTTCCAACTGTGCACACAATTTAAGGCAAGATAGGACCTCTGGCTGTAAACCATTCGCCTCCTAATATCTGCTTTTGGCATCTTGTGGTCTGACAGCCCTCAGAAGCAATTCCATTTTCATGGGACTGCAGAACTGAAGGAGACATAGTTTATTTTTGTTAAACTATTTGTCTGGGGCTATGTCAGTAGTCAGATGTTTTTGGAGGGGAGAACATGAAATAACACACCATGGCCAGAGGTGGCAGGAAGCTGGAAGGAGTTCTGCTCCTCCATGCTTCACAGGGATAGTGGTACCCAGGAAAAGACACCCAGAAGGTGCAGGGCAGCTGTGGTTCCAACAAATCAGCACTGGCTCAGGGAGAAACACAGCATGGAGAAGTGCCCAGACAGAAGTACCAGTCCCTCCAGGCTCTCACCCTGCCAGAGCTAACGTGATCTGCTCCACAGAGACTCAATGTCATCCCAGCCTTCCCGCCTTCGCAGTGGTGCCAGACTGAGGGCTTTATCACAGAGCCTACGTGGGAGGGAGGAAAGGAGGTAAGGAAGAAGAGAGGTGGTTTTTTGTTTGTTTTTTTTTTTTTAATTATGGTCATTATGTAATTGGATCAAAGGTAGTAAATTCTGAAATAGAAAAGACTCGTCGCAGACAGTGATATTACTATTCCACAGGTCTATATGGCAGTTAAATGAATAACACTTGACATATGCCTCTGCAATTGCTATTATGGTAAATATTTCAGCTGGGAAACTAAGGCACAGGTCAGGCACCTGGCTGCAGTCACACACTTCCGACCCAGCCCTGCAGTGCACACCTCGCTGCCGTCTCAACATGTGTCTCTGCATCAGAGAGATAAGAGTCATGTGGGAGCCCTGAGTTATTACTTCCAGATGCCGTTTTCAAGGCTTATCACTATTGTGCTACTGCAAGTTTAATGTACGTTGGTCACTCAAAACTCAAGATTATCAAATGAAAGCACGATCAAGCCTGGGTGAAGCATTCTGCAGATACACGTTTTGTAACAGCGCTAAGCTCTGAGAGCAAATAGCTCTGGAAGGGAGATGTTTGCCCTCAGTGTGCTCCAATAAACTGATTCACTTTTTTTTTTTTAACCACTTTTTTTTAAAAAAGCTGACGCAAGATTGTCAAAGGGAGTTGTTGGGGTGTAGCTGCTGTTGATTGGTTCATCTGATACACTCCCATTTGTCTTTTAATCACTGTCCAACTGCTGTGGATTGCACACAAGCAAACTTCTCAACACAGGTGCAAATCCCAAAAGATAGAACCCGCTTAGCAAGCAAGAGAACCAGCTCAGCTCACAGGTAAACCTAAAACATTTTTCTCTATAATGTATGATCAATTCATTTTAGACACCACCCACACCTTCCAAAACTACAAATGAGAAATGCAATCAATTAATCTGTAAATTTAAGTGCAAGATGAAAAATGGGCTCCCTAAGATTTACTGACATGGTGATTTATGTTGGCAAGTATTTGTGGCATTTTTCCCGAAATGAAATATAGCTTTTTTTTTTTTTTTTTTTTTTTTTTTTTTTTTTTTTTTTTTTGTACAGAAGAACAAAATATAAACAACCACAGAAGCAGTAGGAGGTGTCTAAAATTGACCAGACAATTAAGAAATGCTTGCTTTCCTTTGGAGTCCTTGCCTAACTTCAAGGCTCTTGATTTACTTGGCTAAAATTCCAAAAAATAAATGAATTTGTGGAATCAGACTTTGCATTTTAATTGTTTATTTCACAGTGATAACAAATTTCATTTTGAAATAGCTGTGCAGACAATAATATTGCAAGCTCGCTGTCAGGAAGACAAGGAATCTGGCAAAGTCTGCTAACTCAGATACCATGGTGGAGCTTACAAATCTTGCTACTGCAAAACCTGCAAAAATGTTCTTAGTTATATCTGTGACCTGGCATTATTTGTGATCAATAACCATTCTCTAAATGTTCTAGCTGCAGATCAGATGGACATCAGTAATACTGTGATATCAGATGCCAAATAAATCCACTGATTTCTGAGTCCCTTCTGAAAACCATTATTTAATAAGCAACAAATAACGGTACTCAGTACTTGAAACAGTAAAATAGTTGTTTGGAATTAATAACTTTCCTCTAATAGTGGGCAGATCACTTCTGCAACCAGTATTTCCATTTTAATGCCATACTTCTTTCTGTTCATCAGAATGACATAGGAAAGAATAAAGCCAAGTTTAAGGAATACTGTAGAGCTAATGGACTTTTTTTTTTTGCAGGAAAGTCTAAAGGGAAAATGTATCAATTTTAAGTGGAAGTAAAAGCAGTGGAGAGATTTTCAGTTATTTGCAAACTTAGAGAATTCCTCTGTAAGGCGGAGGAATCTGGGTAGATCATGATGGGTTTGGGTTCTTCCAATGTGTTTTAGGTGCCGAATTCAGAATTATTAAGCAGAAAGCATTAAATCTCAGAGGGGCTGAAGCAGATGACCTTTGATTTACATCAAGATCACCTCATGTGATGAGTTATATTCTGGCAGGATGCAAGCCCAACTGGCCTTGATAGCCATGCCCTGATATGCGGCCCTGTGCCTGGCCCTGGTCATCACCCAGGGGCATCAATCACCTGTCTACCAGTCTACAGGGTAGATGCAGCCACGATTTCCTTCTCAACATAGCCAACTAGTATGTTCCGCTGCTCCTAAATAACATCTCACAGGTACAGAAGCAACCCAGGAGTTGTGTTGTCATGCAGAGGGGTGGCAATGGTCCCCTTTGCTTTGCTTGTCCTCAATAGATCTAACATTGCCATCTGAGGGCTTGTGGCTCCACTGGAAAATTCCTGCTTTATGCAGTAATTCCACAGCCTCTTGTGATGACGCCCATAAGTCAGATTATTCACTTGTGTAAATGTTTGACAGGACAATGTCCAAACGATTCTTATTCTGTAACGTGTATTTCTAGTCAATTTTTTTCCCCCTTCCAAACTGTTTGCTGTGCTGTACAGAATTTCCTCCTCAGTCTAACCTCTGTGTAACTCAACTCTACACAACTTTTTTTGCTTACTTCTCTCGTGTCCAACTCTTTGAAGATGTGTATGCTTTGGTCTGCCACATCTGGAAAAGACATTTCTCTGACGAGCAGCAGGCAGCACACACAGCAGAAATTTGGCCCTATATCAGAATAGGGCTAAGTGCAAGCAGACGTGCCTGTTTGGTTTTTAGACATTAAACTCAAAATAAGCATCAGGAAGTGGAACAACTCTCTTCCTTGGACAGGACAGCATCTGTATTTGAAGATTTTGTGAATGAAGCTGCACTTGGGAGGACTCTGGGTTTTTTAATTTTTTTTATTCTCCCGGCGTTATTCATACCCCGACTGGGCAGAATCCCCAGGTTGCAGGAATGTGAGCCTGCCAGCTGCACTGCCTGCTGCTCACACCCGCGCTCGCACTCCCCGAGTGGCAGCAGAAAGGAGTAAACAGAGCTGCGATCTCTGGTAGGAAACCTCCTAATGCACTCTGATATTGCTTTTCCTTTTCAGTTGTCTGGTCTGGGTGGATGGTTTTAGTAAGAAGTAAAGAGGCTGACTTTATTTTCTGGACCAGGGTCTGTCCAGACCCTGGACTGGTATTTAAAGTTTACATTTGCATTTTAAGCCTATGCACTCTAACATTTTGCCATTACAGATACATTTGCAGATGCTCTTAAAGAGCATGTGATAGTGAAGGTCTGGTCATCAAGAGAGAATATACATTCATAAATGCAAAACCAGGAGAAATTGCAGATTTAGTGCAACAAAGGACCAAACGTGGAAATTATTAGTAGCATTGTTTTCTGATATTGTTGTTATGAAGTGTTGGTCTGTACTTAGCATTTGTTTTTTATGAGAAAGGAAATGGCTCCTGTCAGTGTGCTCACCTCCAAGGCAGAGGTGAAGGGCCGGGAGGCTGCAGGGCTGGCACAGGTGGGACAGGGACTGCAATGCTGCCCAATCTGTGCTCACTCCCTCCTTGTCCTGCTCTGTTGTCTCCCGGATTAAGAAATGGAGATGTGACATGCCTCAAGGATTGTTTTTATGAAAAGTGTTATAAAACTAGAAGGTTTCTTCCAAAACAGTTTGCTCCTGAAGGTGGGAATAAGCAGGTGAATGTAAACGTGTATTTGCAGACTGTAACAAGAGACTGCTGAAATACCGCAGGTGAAGTCCTTTTTGTAACTTTGGTTTGCACAGCTTCCTTTGACCTATATAGAAATTGGCCTATAGAATACATATAAATCCACAAAAAGAGCTGAGCATTTATTCATACCATTTTTAAAAGCAAGATTTTTTCTAATAAGAGTAAAGATTGTAAGACTTTTATCTGTGTAATAACCCTGTGCGAGCCAGAGCTCCAGCTGCGGGATGGGTGAGGGCTGGACACAGAAGAGCAGAAACCACTGTGTAAGAACTGCACCTGCTAATTATCAAAATAGTGATAATGCAGAGATGCCCATATTTACAGATAGAATCTAGGGATGGGGACAAATCATCAAGGCATTTAAACCTGTGACAATATTCATCTTACAACAAGTGATTCAAAACACTGAGAATTTCTCTTGAGCGTGTACATTTGGAAGCAGTGTTGGCAAAACCCTGATGTACGCTTCACTTCTAACAGTGAGCTCTTCTGCATCACCATCCTCTGGCAGTACAAAATCAGCAATTCCAGTAACTACTTTCACCTGGATTAGTAATTATGCCAGATGCGTCTATTGGCCACTACACTCTCCACCATTTCAAGGGAGACAGAAGAGCCAAGTGCCAGCATATAAAGGAACATTATGCTTGCCCAGAATTTTCCTAGTCTGCAACAGTCTCCTTTCCTAATGCTATTTACAAAGAACAAACACAAGCCCAACGATTCACAGTCGTTTATCTAATTTGAGGAAAACTCTAATGAGTCCTGTTGTGTGTTGTTTGCAGAACAGAGTGTTCTGGCAGCTCCCCATGGTAGGGAGAACCCACGGGCAGGCACCGCAGTCCTGTTTACCCTGAAGAAAAGACCGTATGTTGGAAAGCACTGACCACTCCATGGATCGCATGGAGCAGCAAAAAGTCAACATTGAACTGGAAGAGCAGAGCAACAGCGGGGAAAGCCTGGAAGACAACTACACAGAGCTGATTGACTCTGAAAAGGCTGCAATTAGGAGGTAAGCATTTAAGTGGAAGACTCATCTGTTCCAGCTAAAAAGCAGTAATCAATAAACAAGCTTCACTAATGGCATCTGGAACTTAAAACATTTCCTAGGTAATATGCTTAAATCAGTGTGATTGCTTAGACAGTGTCTCATCGGAGCCCCCAGCCTCCCTGCTCTGCTCTAGAGATACAATGCCCAGCACAGCAGGGGCAGCCCAGGGCACCCAATGCGACCACCACCTGGAGTGACCTTTGCAGGCTCCCCACCCCAATCTTGGCAGTTCCCACCCACACAAATCAATGTGAAAACTGATACCCACATAGGGCAGTGCAAGCCAAGCACGCTCCTCGCATGCTCCAGCCATCTGCAACAGGGGCAGCTCTGGCCAGGGCAGGGGATAGAGGGCAGCAGTTTCCACTGGGAGATGCTCAGGCACCTACAGCAGGGACCCATTGTGCTGCCAGCCTCTGTGCAGCCTCAAGAAGATGTTCAAAACCAGCCATCAGCCTCCAGCTCCCCATTCGATGAACCCATTTCCAGCAAGACAGCCACAGGGCACTTTCCTCCCCGAATGACAAAAGACATATACATAATGTGTGTCATAGGCCTTATCTGATGTTTTATTTTTCTTTGTGTTTAGTCCATTTGCTAGTGATGATGCAGAAAGTCAGAAGTTCCTAACAAATGGATATCTGGATAAAAAGAAATTGGAAGACTATAATGAAGAATATGTAAGTTATATTAATTTTTAAGTGTAATTACAATTAAATCCCATTAACCTGAAACCAAAAGTTTCAGTAAATAAAGTTACTCTGCAGCTTGACCAGCATAATCTTGGCTTTAGAACAGTAAACAAACATTTTCTAAGTTAGTGCAGCAAACTCCTTCTGCTGTCCTGCAACTAAAACTAGGTCTTCCCAAGCAATCAGAAAAATTTTCTCAGATCACACTCAGTACAGCACTCATGGCGTCCCATCCAAGATATCCAGCCCAGAGTGGATCTGCATACCTATTTCTGACAGGAGTTCTAGTTCCCAGAAACTTTGTTTCTCCCATTTAAGGTAGAGCTGGGCCCTGCTTGTTTCCAGCATTCATGTAAATGAATCTACACCCAGTTGCACTGTGCTAAAGGGACGCTCCTGATCAGATCCACACAGACATCCTTCCCTTTCAACCCCTGCTGCCTCCTCTGACACATTTTTAGCTCCACAGGGAAAGCACTATATCCTACTTTGAGAAAAATAATCCATTTGTTAAGCCAGTAACTGGGAAAACTACCTGATAGCAACATGTGTTTCTGTTGAGGTTGGTCAACACACGGCCAGCTGTGGCTCTGTTACCACAGCAGTTTGTTGGCTTCAAAAGGCTCTACCTCTAAGGATCGAGAGCAATGAAGGAAAACCAGTAGTTAGAACAGTTAACTTATTGCACCAGTAAAATGCAAGCTAATAGTCATCTCTGCTCTTGTTTCCTACAGCACCGGGGCAGAGCTTCCTTTGGCATGTCCTCCTTCAACCTCAGCAACGCCATTATGGGCAGCGGTATCCTAGGGCTGTCCTACGCCATGGCCAACACAGGAATCATCCTTTTTGTGTAAGTACATAGAAATAAAATGAATAGAATATTAGCAGTAATTTAGAGCTGATTTTCTTTGTGGTTAGAAAGGTAAGTTAAACTTAAGAATCATGTTTTGTTAGCTGAAATGTTCTATAAGAACTTCTGTAATGAAAATGAAAATATTTTAGCTGCACCACAAGGGACCATTCGCAGCTGACAAACCTCTTTTTTTTTTTTCCTCCCTTGTTTTAGCTCTGTTTTATGTCAGGAACACAACTGACAATGGATGCTGTGTAGTCAAAAAAAAAAAGG
>JAOWBP010000001.1:26698698-26727747 GCA_028571105.1 Tragopan temminckii | reverse complement strand
GGCCACTATCAGGTCACCTCAGAGCCTTCTCTTCTCCAGGCTGAACAGCCCCAGCTCTTTCAGCCTGTCCTCATAGGAGAGGTGTTCCATCCCTTGGATCATACTTTCCTGATGAATATTCATCCCTGAAAAATCATGCTTAAATTTGTGCTCATGAGACAGACAAATAGGAGGGTTGAAATCTTTTTCCGTGGTGAAACAATCCATTTTGTTTGGCTAAGAAGTGATACCAGGGTTTTTTTGAACCTATACTCAATAACTTAATAACCAGTTACTTTAAATACATATATAAGTAATATAATTTCAAGAAAATGGTAGAGAAATTGGGGGAAATCTGTGAAAAATTAATATGATTTGAGAATTTAAAGAAAATAACATGTTAGACATGGGTTTAGAGAAGAAAAGAAAGGATTGAGATGCAGTTTTTAAGTATACAAAAAGTTGCTGCAAAAAGGAAATACATGCATTATTTCTGTATGTCTGGAGAGAATGAGAAGTTTTATGCTGTGTACGTTCAGACATTAAGATATACTTGTCACAAGCAGTGATATTGATGCTCTGGATGTGTGCCACTGATAGAGATTTGTGAAATCATCAGAACCAGAAACACATTTTTCAGGAGCCGCTGGGGCCTCCTTGATCCTCCCTAGACTTGCCTCCTCCCTAGAGATCCGCTGTCACACCAACAATGCCTTCTGAAGTACTGTCCTTTTTTCCTTCTTCTGTTTTCTGAGATTCCTTGATACTTGTATAAAAATAGATCATTTGGTGTTCTTTTTTTTCCTCAGTGCCACACAGAAAACCACACTAACACTGAAAGCAATAAGGCCTAGGATGGAGATCAGCAGTTGGATCTGCATAGCAGCTCCCCTGTGGAGTCCAGACATCACCCACATTCTGAGCCAGCACCTGGTTCTAGAGAACCAAGTGCAAAGTCTGGGAATCAACATTAATTATGGATTATTTAGAAGAAGGTAACGGAATTTCTTCTGCTAAAAGGTGATCAAAATCAGCGAGCAGAAAATTAGTTCATGTTTCTGTTCTGGACACTAGATGGCAAACTGATAGTGTGATACACATCAGACTTGTTATCACAGAAATCTCTGATTAGGCATGCTGTATAAAATGCAAGTTATCTGTATGCAAATGAGCAGTGGCTTGATGTGGTGCATGCTGATAGCGAACAGAATACTTCAATCTTTATGTTTCTAACTAGTCTGTGACTTTCCAAGATTGGACAATGCGGCTTTTGTTGGAATCGCAGAGGTGTCTACAGCAAATGCTTCAGGCAGACTTCCTTTCTTCTTCTGGCCCTTCCAGGGCTGAGCAGAGAAGGGTGTCAGACAGCCCTGTTGTGGGCTTCATCTCAAAACAAGGGGTGATTCAAACAAGGTTAACTCAAGGACCTTGAACAGGGACTGTGACATAGTACAGAGATGTGAGAATACCCCCAAAGGAGCACAGATCCCATGGACGCTCTCCCATGTGTCCATTTTGTAAAGGCCTCATCATTAACACAAGATATCTGAGGGATTTGAACAGCCAACACAACGCTGTCTCAGAATAAACCTTTGTCTTTCAGATATCATCATGCATTTACATTTATTTCCAATATAGCAACCCAGGGAGCAGTGAAACCATGGGGAAGCTGCAAGGCTAAAGCTGTTATTCGACATATCACTGCCTCTCTACCATACACTAGCAATTACTTACAACACAAGCTGCTGGAGTGTCATTCAAGCTGACCAAAAATTCTGCAGTAGCTTCTGGATGATGTCTTTCTTCCCTATCTCTCTAGTCAGAACAACCGCAGCTACGGGGAGAAGCAGAGCAGATTTCATAGGCTAATGCTGCTACTGCTAAGATTGTTTCCCGGGGAGATCTGCGGAACCAGAGCACTTGGGAAGAGCTTGCTGGAGAGAAAAGAAAGGCACCAAAATGCCTCCCAACAACTCCATATCATTGGTCCCATTACTAAAATTATGTCTGCTCAGGGTGCAGTTGCTAACAGCTGCTTTTCCAGCTCAGAACATCTCTAAGTTACAGACTAGGCACTGGAAATACAGAATGCTCCATAAACAACCTAAATATATTGCGTATTGGGAAGAGAAAATGTACTCACTCTAGACAAAATCCACCTACATAACAGAAGTAGGTGCTTGGAAAGAAGCAGTTTATTTGGTTTGCTTGTAAATATTTAGTTCTTTGTAGTTGGTTTCTGTCAGAAGGTAATGTTGGAAGCAGGTATTTCCTTGGATATAAGTGACAATTTGCATTCTACAGATAAAAATGAAAAGTTCATGACACAGATCCCAGCCTGTTTTTTCCGTAACCACCAGGCCCAAATTTCTTCTGAGTGCTCTCAGGGCTACAGCTATGAACAAACCCATTTGGATGCTCTGCCTAATGGTGATTCACAGATACAGCAGTAAATCCTCAACTCTTATTTTAGTTATAAAGTCTCACAATAACTTCAGTGACAAAATATCCCAGCATCTCTCCAGACCTTTATATAAAGCAGTATCTAGGGCCTAATTTTCATTATTTTAGCTGTCATTGAACTTAATCAAGTCCTTCCTTCACAGAAGAGGATTTTAGTGGAGCTCCTGTTTGTCTTTGATAAAAGACATCTACCTCCAGCTTTTAGGAAGTGCCCTATGGATCTCTTCATATTGACAAGAATCTGAAATATTCTGTTCTTGTTGTTCATATTATTACTAGATTTGGAAATTGTTATTTCTGTTTCCTTTCATTCACATCCAGAGGATCAAGGCAGAACAAATAGAAATGTATACAAGTTTGGGGATATGTACTTTTTTAAAAATATATTGCAGTGTTTGGGCTGCAAGAGAATTATTCAGAAGCAAGCCACAATGCTTGCTTGCAATGCATTTTTTTATGCTTAGCCCATGTATTTAAGTATTAAAGAGTTGTTACACTGCAGATAAATGCCTTTTTATGAACTAGATCTTCTAATGTGTTTAGTAAGTATCTAGAGTTGAACTAGGCAGATTCTGGGGGCTGCAGGCTGTCAAAGGCAAATTCCACAGCCTATTTCACCTAAGCCCGAGCTGTGGAAAGCTGAAGGATGGGGGTACCTAAGGCTATGGTTAGAGGCTGGGGAGACTGTGCCATGGTCCATGTCCTCCACCAGTCAGCAGATGCAGTGGCTGCTACTATCATTTCTCTCTAAATTTTGGCTTTATCCTCAGCCCCACTTTGCTCCCGTCCCTTCTTTTTCAGTAAGATAAACATCGTAGACTGTGCAGGTTCATGTCACTCATCCTTGAGGCAGTAAAATCTTTATTTTATGTTGGATGCTCTGAAGGTAATACTTCCTATTTATTTCCATGGAAACTACAAAAGGTACAATGAGCATAATAGCACTATTTGATAAAGCAAATTCTCGGCTACAAAACACTATTTTTTCATCATAGTCACCACCATTATCTGATTCACCTGGATGAACTGATTGGCATACTTTTCCTTTCTCGGCATGACAGCTGTGTGTCACCATCCAGAACATGGCTTGTCTTTCACATTACTGTTGCCACTGCTGAAACACACCATCACCACCTCACTATGCTCAGGTACACTGATTGGTCTCCATAAATGTTCAGCAAGTGTCAGTGAATATCAGCGAGTGCCATTTTTTCTGCATGGAGGAATTCTGTGACACACCTTTGCTTCATCTGCTCTTCCAACTCAGACGCCTTTTGTCACACTGCTCCTCTGCTGCCATCTGTCTTACTGTCTTACGGAAACAAAATGTAAAAGAATATTGGTGGGAAGGTTCAACCTCTATTGTCATACCACCAACGTCCACTTCTTGATATCGTGGGCCAAATTAATAAAATAGGAGACATTAATTTTGGAGCAACCCTTGTACATATTTTTCAGAGAGGATTCAAGCTGACTCAAGTTGTCACATAAATATAAATACCAGATTATATTAGCTGAGCTTCAGTTACATTTCTGAAAACAATTTGATTATAACAGTTTTAAACGACAGGACAGCCTGTAATTAGCTGAGGGCTCTTCCTAGTGATTACATTAACCTTTAGTTGAATGTTACTCAACACATCATGATGTTATTTTTATGGTCCCCTACCGAAGTATGCCTCTGCAGGATTTTGAATTTGTCTTGGTCAGTGGAAAATTCCACATCCTTGTGTAAATCCTACAAGTGCCTTGTTTTGGTCGAGTGACACCCTGGTGAGGATTTGCAAACAATGGCCTCTCTGGCTGGAAGGAATCCAGCCTTGTTAATAGCATTTTCAGTCGTTTTTTCTCTGTGTAATGAATGGAGAATGAAAAATGCAGCTATACACAGAAGGAGTTTTGTGAGATAGTAATGTCTCTAGTAATAATGTAACACAGTCGCCACACTGTGATCTGCACATTGTTATTTTACATAGGATTTCCTTGTTTTCATGTTTTCCAATCATGAAACTACACATAAGGCCAAAAGAGCTCTAGAAATGTACAGGGAAAACAGTTGGAGGACTATAGCAGAAATCAACTAGGACAAATATGCAAACATTTCTCATAGAAATCCAGTGAAGAGATTAGCCGCACGAACACACAAAAATTCACGAAAAGTGGTCTGGCACTACAGATTCTTCTTTTACTCATTTAATCCAATTAAGTTCACTCCACATAACTGTAACTTGCAATGCAGTAAAATGACTACTGTAACTTAGCTTAGTACAAGTAGTAGTAAAAACTTCATGAGAGCAATTATGATACAAGAATAAGACCTCGGAACAAATTGAGTGGATGAAACAAGAAATAATCTATTTTCATTTAAAAATACAAATGAAAAAGAAAACTTTGCTCCAGTTTTGCCTAGTTTTCTTCCATAACTCTTCAAATGATGACTGTGGTACAGAACTGTAAATAAGGAGAATTAGTCCTGAAATAAACTGGAGTAGTCCTGCAAGAACAATAGTAACCAGTGGCGACTCGGGTCACCAAGGTTTTGGGACATCCTCTGGTTTACTTTTATCTGAGCTCTGTACCACTAACTGGACATAAACCTTACTTTCCCCAACCTGCTTTTGATGTCACTGGGGCAGTACGTTAGTCTGCTGTAGACCTCTGAGTCTAGATCTCAGCAGGACTTCTAGGTGCCACCATATCCCTGTGACTGCTGCATCAAAGTAAAAAAAAGGCATTTCTCCATAATATTTATATCAACACTATTCTGTTGCTGTTTTCTCTTTCTTTTACAGATTCACACATCTGTGAAGTCTCCCATTCTGAGTGCAAAGCACTTCTGCTTCAAGTGGCCCAGTCTCGGTAAACGCAGCTGGATTTACTGGTTCAAATAGGGCCAAAGAAGGGAAGATGGGCAGCTGCACACAGACATGAGATTTCCTCTGAAAGCCAGCATATAGGCACTGTGGGAGGTGGTGTGTCTGATCAGTCTCCTGCTTCATTTTTCTGAACTGTCAAAAGACTTCAATCACCTGGTTGCTTGTCTCACAGATACAAACACTTCAAATAAAAGGATGTCATTAGCAACAGTATTCCATCTCTACTAATTTTTGTTTCTCCATTGGTTTATTCTTTAGCATACTATCAACTTCTTACTTAAATGAATATATACTTTAAATCTCCTTTCTTCCTTCCTCACCTCCTGGATGAGGTTGCAGATCACAAATCTTTTCTCCATTCTAGGGCTCCCTCAGTATTTTTATCAATTATCTGGATGCATAAGGTGAAAGCATCCTTGTAGGTCGCTTTCAACTGAACTATTCTATTCTATTCTATTAAATGCTTGGCATATTTCAAGCAGCAGAAATCACATTAATGGAGTGCGTATTATCTGCATCTTCTCTAGCAAGGTATGACAAAGCTGAAAGAGAACCTGAAAACTTTTAACTGGGAATTATATCACCTAATTTCAAACCTTGAAGTAAGGTGTTAAAATTCATATTACAGTTAGTGGAGAGAAGTGGGCAATTCTGGAGAAAGGTTTAGTGAACAGTGATTAGATGAAGTGCATCTTAGAAGCACTTATTTGTTTTTTAATGACTATAAAAGGATGATTAGCTCACTTAACATCATTTTTATCACAGATAAGTATATTGAATAATATGAAACCCATGCAGAATGACCTAACTTTCAGTAACTTCTGGAGCCCAATTACTCTTGGAATGAAAGAAGATTTGCAACCCAATACAAAAATATCAAATTATTCATTGTCTTTTCAGTATATTTTAGTCATTAATGAGTCATAAATTCATAGCCTTCTGCTTAAAACTTGTGATGAGCTCAAAACTTCACAAATCAAAAGTTTCAGAACAGCATTTGTCATTCCTTCTATGTAGACAGACTGAGATGGAAAGGACTTTATACTGATTTCTTTGAGAAAACGAAGAGCATTTTGTGCTATGATGGTACAGGAGTGGAAAGCCATACGGGTTTCCCACACTGCAGATGCAGGGGCATAGGACAACCACTTCCTTCTGGTGTTTCTCCTATCTTCTGTCATCCTGTCAACTACCAATTTTCTCCACTAGATAGGGTGTGTACAAGGTACTCTGAGGTTAGTTTTAGATCTAAAGGAAGCTTCTTCCAGAACCAACAAAGGAATATACTTCTACAGAGGCTAAGTCAACATATCTGTATGGCTATCCTTTTTTGATCCCTAAACTGGGCTTGTGCTGGCCATGGATAAAGGGTAGGGAGATTAGCTTCATAAGGTTGAAGTTATTTTCTTATTTCTATGGTAATTTTTTTTTTTAAATGGGAACAGTCTTTGTGCTATTTATCAGCATTGTGCCTTCCAGACCAGAGCTCAGGACTCCTCAATTCCCAAACTCTTCTGTTCTCTAGGGGAAAACAGCAGTGGAGTGAGCTACTACCTGCAGCTCAACAGGCCCACTGTAAGCAGTAGCTCTTGGAATATGGACTTCTAAGTCTTCCATAGAGAAGATTTAGATCCATAGAGAAATTATATTCACTCTGGTGCACCATAAAGACCTCTTTCTGAGTCATAACCATTTTGGAAAGATTTTGGTGAACACTGCACATTTTCCAATACAGTACTGAATAAGATGCTTTTAAAATGTTAGAAAGACTTCAAACTGGCTGAAAAGTAGATAAGATAGTTAGATCCTTAATTCTCAAGCATTATTTCTTAGAAGAATGAACTTGAATCCATAGCACTTAGATAATGTCTGGAAACTTCCAAAGCAAAAAATAATTAGGTAGTCTGCAGTGAAGCTAAGTTGTCATCTGGCTGCCCCCAAGTTAGCTATTTAATATTCTTACAGAATTTGGAAAATAAGTTTAGTTTTAATTTCAGTCTTTATATGAAAATGGAATACCACCCAAAACTATGTCACAGAAAGCCTTGAAAAGCATCTGTGACGTTTGCAGCATTTCTATACATGCTGTTACATCAATGTCCATTGCCAGGCTGTAGGCACAGTGCTGTAGCATATTTCATTTTCCATCTGCACAAAAGTTTTACCATGACTGTAAGGAGTATTGGACTTCATAGTTTATACATACTGTCATGCATAAATAATATCAAGGCTAGAAAGGGCAGCCATGGGATAAATTTGGGCTTAACAGAATAAGAGCAAAGTACTTCTCACAAAGTCCCAGTGAATAATAGTACATCTTCACATAAAGTTCATATGAGGCTTTTTCTTACCCTTCCATTCATCTTTTCTTGAAGGAAGAAAATATCATGTTTTAACTCTCCTAACACTTTCTGGGCTAAAAGGAGTTCTAACATAAATGTCGCTCTTTTTCATATTCTATTTTTATTTTCATTGGTGTTTTTATATTTCAAAATAGTGTGAAAGTAGTCCCCCAGCATCGCAGACTCAAACAAAACTGTTTACTGTTAGCAGTTTAAAGAAAAAAAAAAGAAAGCACAACTTTTTAGTCAGTTTATTACTTAGAATATTTGCATCAGGACCATAAAAATACGTGTCATTATTCCACTAAACACCTGCTCAAGCCATAACAGGGAGCACTAAAATTTTACAGCCTTATTCAAAATATAGCTTCACTAGTCTCTCTGTTTAATCTTCAAAATCCAATCACCATCTGATACGACTACCAAAGACAACGTAGAAGTGTTCTTTAAAACTTACCAAACCTTCTAACATATCAGCATGAAGTTGCTTTCCAAAATACTGAACTACACTGCTAAAATATATGCTTTGAAAGAAATTGTGGAAATTTCTGATTTCCATGTGACTGTCCAGGCAAAGAAATGCTTATTTCATTGTCTCTAGCTTTTTAAGCACAGTTACTTTCTCTTTAACACACCACACAACCATCATATACTTGTGTTGGATCTCCAGTTCTTCCGTTTGGAGTGACTCTGTTCATGCGCAAGCACATCTAACTCTTCATACCTCTGCAAGAGCCCACCCAGATGCCTAGATATGCAAGGTCAGAAGCCTAAATTCGGTCTTGCAACTCCTTGTGGTTCCAGTTCCAAAGCTGCCTGGCTGCCTTGGAGCATGAGGAAGACAAAACCAATACTGTTTCTGTCTGTTCACACCAACATAGCTGTGGTCTCATCCCTGTGGAAAATATATTCATCAAAAAAGTTCTATGAAAAAACAGAAGTTGAGTTATTGAGTTATGTATTTTCTCTGGGATAGTTGTTATTCAGAATTATTCTATACAGTGTTTACTAAAAAATATAGATCATGTTTTGTTGTGCTTAGATACTTAAGATCAGTGTCTTTCTCAAACTAAAACTAGGTCTTCTTAAGTACAGTGGCAACTTCAATGGAACATATCTGCTTTGTTACCCAGCAAAGTCAAAAGTTAGCACTGAAAAAAATAAAATTTGTGATGTTTTTTAAGGTTTTTTTTACAGTTTCAAGGAAGAAAAAAAGTTTGGGTGTTGTTTTTTCTTTTTCTCAGTCGCAAAAGGTAATAATTGTGGTGATCTTTAAAGGAACAATGGAAATCCAAAAAGCACAGCAAGAAAATATTAGTAGGGATCAACTTTGAAGGCCTTTAACTACCAGTAAGAAATTATTTGAAGCAATCATTTTTCTGTTTCATGCTGAGTCCTTGATAAGGAATTCCTGAGCCCAGTCCTTGATAAGAAATTTTAAAACTCTCCCTGTTTTGTCCACTTTTACTGTCAATCACATTTATGTATGGCTCTCACTTTGTATCCACTAAAAAGCAGGCATTGCAGATTTCCTTGAAGAAGGAAAATATCACAACAGGGACAATAACAAGAAATGTAGTGGTGAGGAGAAGGGCTGTAGAGCTTCTGGGTAGTCTCCCAGTGGTGGAAACATCACCAGTGCTACTGCCAAGTTGTAGCTGCCCACATAAGCACATTTAAAATGATCTCTCTCTTTTATTCTGCTGCAAAGAGTTGTTTGTCTCCTCTTTATCTGTATTTTTATCTCCACCCTAGCACTCAGTCACTTCTTTATATAAGGACAATCCTTGGACAGGATTCAGATTCAAGCTTTCTTTTTTTTTTTTCTTCATACAAAGCCTTTTTGTAATTGTTCAGGAGTTACACAGGATTTCTTTTTTCTAAATTTTCACTCAGTTCAGATTTGTATTGTGTAATTAAACATTATCTGAACTTTAAGACAAAGTCTGAGAGTATAACTCTACAGCACCCAAAAGGAAGATGCTGCCATCACTGGTGGCAATTACACCTTGGATCTTAAATTTTTATACCAGTTGAATTAAAATCTGTGGGAGCTTTTTCATAGAGTAATAGAATCATTTGAGTTGGAAGGAACACTTAAAGGTCATCTAGCTTAACCACCTTGCAAAGGACAGGGACATCTACAGCTAGATCTGATTGCCCAGAGAGGTATCTCTTCCATGGAGACATTCAAAATTAGGCTGGATCAGACTCTGAGCAATTGTTTCTCTCTCAGGTCTCTCTACCCCAAGCTTTCTCTTCTCCGGACTGAACAGCCTCAGCTCTGTCAGCATGTTTTCATAGGGGAGAGGTGTTTCTCCCCAGCAGCAGTACCACTTTTTTATCACACAGTGCTAGATTTTCCCCTTTGCTAGTTAGTCTCTGACAATCCAAATCAGGTATAGAAACTTCTATTACACTACACACTTTCCACGTAAAGTCAAAAAGGGACTATCTTGCCTGAGCAAGCTGATAATCTTTGCTAAGGAGGAGAAAGAATACCATACAAAACAATAGAAGAGGCCAAAATGATGTGTAACTTTACTACAGCCCTGCCTTTTCCTATATATCTGTCACTCTGCAACTAAAATTTTTTAAACATCTCTTTTTTTTGTTGGTTTGGGTTTTTTTGCTGACAGGAAACCATATTGTTTCACTATCACATGAAATACATTTTCTTCTAATGGCCTTTCACAAGTATAAACTGGATTATTCATGTGCTTCTGAGAATATTCTTGCTCTGTTTTAAATCATCTGTTTATTAAATGGCATGGGAATGTCTCAGAAGTATCAAAGTTCAAAAGACTTAGATTAGGAAATGCACCCATTTCTCAAACTGAGTTTTCAGTTTATGTAGGTTCAATTGCTGTAAGATAATTATAGCAATTTAACTTAAAAGATATTCAGAGGAAATCAAATTTATGTTATTCTTTGAAACACCTCATTCAGCTCCTCCAACTAGATGATAGCATGTATCTTCATCTAGTTGTTAAAATAAGGCCACGAGGGACAGTTAGATATGCAGAAATAATAACTTATCCTTCCCAAAAGCCTTTTTTGTTCCCCAAAAAACCATCCAGTCCTGAAGGTAATCTGTGGCAGATTGATCCCAATGGTCATCAAGAATATAAATCTGTGTTTGCCATTGAAGATTCTTATTCGGTACAGAGAAATACTTTTTCCCCACAAGGACACCATTGGAGCAGGTTGCCCAGGGTGGTTATGCTTTCCATCCTTGGAGATTTTCAAAATCAAACTGGATAAAGCCAAGAGCAAGCTGGTCACAGCTCGGAGGTGACACTGCTTTGAAAAGGAAGTTGGATTAGTGACCTCCTGAGGTCCTTTCCAGCCTAAGTTATCTTATGATCTTTAAACACTAAAATTCTACCATTAATTTGCCCATTCCAGGTTCTTAATTAGGCCCTTCTGGGCTACCAGGCTTAGCGCTGCTGAATTCTCTCTGCTGGAGCTCTCACTCCCTTGCCACCAATGAACCAGAAAGCAAGGCATGACAGAGCTTTAAGCTTCCCTGCTCTCAAGCATGAAGAGCTGCAAATCCATCCTCCAAGGAATTTCTCACTCTTGTCTCTGCAGCAGGAGATCTCCAGGCTCCCAAAATGCATGAGCCTTTAGAAAAGCTCTAACCTACATCACAGGACAGCCCAGAGTTAAAACCATTGGCTGTTCTTTTGTCCCCACCAGGCACATTTTCAGAAATCCTTTTGAGAGAAAAACAAAAGTTTTTTTCCAGTTTCCAGCTGTCCCTGTGTTCATCTGCAAGCAACTAACTGCAAGCAATCATATTGTTCTATTACTAAAGAAGACTGATATTAAAGCTAAATAAAACAGAACTAAGAAGAAGAATCTCATCAGGACGTGGTAGGCAATCATGCCAATACATGATGTGTTTTCCTTCATGAATGACTTTTGAAACTGAAATGGTAACTATTTCCCACATGGAATCAAATTATATGAAAGTTTCCTTTGTTAAGAACTACAAAAGAATTCAAAATGAGGTGGTTTTATTATTTTTTTTAATTAGGAATCAAGAAAATTGTAGCAGGTAAGGGGAAAATGTGAAGAAAAAATATGTTCTCTTTTTTTAAGTAGCAGACCTTCTTTACTGCTTTGGAGACAAAGAATCAATATGATGGAGACTCTGTTTCAATAACTTAGACCAAAATTTCCGTGATCCACTGATGAACAAACTTCTTTATCTACTCTCCATGTCTCCAGTTGCTCTGGCATTGTGGTGATCAGTGCAAAGGAGCTTTCATGGATTTGGGATTACTTGAGGGAACATAGAAGAGCAATGTCTCTCAGTGACCTCTACAGCAATTTTCTTCCCTAAACATTTTGTGATGATGTTTCCAGCAACAAGCTTCAGTAACTCAAACCATTCAGAGTGAAGGATCTGGAGTGGAGGATCACTCAATGTCTTTATTACATCCAGCACTGAAATATCTTCTTACCTGACTGCAAGAACTGAGTTCTACCTCCTCGAATTTAATCACATGAACCCTCTAAATCTACTGTGGCTTCTGAGTGGTATTATGGTTTAATTGGGCTCAAAAAGCAGAGAGTAGACAAGCAGAACTAGACTGATTCATTACTTGGATTTGAGGAATGTCAGCCTTAGAGTGACCCTAATTACTATTACTCACTTTTCTCACTGTCACCACCCATCAGAACAGGAATAAAATTCAAATGCTAACTCTCAGCTTATGTTAGTAATGTGTTCTTATAATATTCAGACTCCTTTTCTCTACCTAACCCTTCAGTATACCAGTGCAAAAGTAACTGTTTGGAAAGGGAGTTGAAAATAATTGAACCGTTTGAAAGAAAAAGCTGTTTTCTAGCTAAAAACTAAAAACTACTGACATATAAGTTTTACTGTCAAAAATAATGAAGAAGAAAGAGGACTCTAATTATCTCTTCTTTAGCAACCCTCCTCTTGAAAATCCTAACCTGCATTAACAGAAAAAAAATCTCTTCCTTCTTTAAACTACTCTTATTACACTGTTCACTCAAACAGCTTTATCATTCAACATTCTCATTGTCCCAGCTCAAAGCTTAAACTCCGATACATTCACTGATCCTGAATGGCCTTAAGTAGTCATAACTATTTAAGTGACTCTTCATGAAGAAACCTCTGTGTCAGCATAAATTTCAGAAACTGACCCTGAATGAAAAAACATTGTGTGAAACTAAGTCAGTAAGATGGAACTCACCACGTATCAGCAAAGTCTCACAATCCATTTCTGTTTTCGCAGATGTTTTCTGGTTGTGTCATACATACTCTTTAAACATTGCTTCAGAGTTCCAGCTCAAAATTAAGTCCGCAGATGTAAAGCAAGACCTTGACCTAAATTTTCAGTATGATTGTTGAAGATGTCATATGGTTTGCCTATTAGTACAGAATTAGATAAAAACACATAATTTAAAATTAAGCAGACAAAATTAAAAATAAAATAAAATACTATTTCACTCTTAATCTTAACCTTAATTACCTAGAACTAACTCTTAGAAAATTCAAAGATGAGAAAAAATTGTCTTTTTATCTTCAATAAATTTAGTTTAATCACTGGTTTGCAAGAGCTGGGGAGATTAAGTGTAAATAATGCACATAATTTACTTTAATGTCATAACTTTATTTCAATAATTTAATTTTAGTCATCTAAGCTATATCTGTACTTGTATTTAGGTTGAACTTACAATTGACCCAAGCCTATGGCCACAAGATTCCTATGTTTTAATTCTAGGACTTCTGCCCAAACACATGGTTACTTTAACATCAGAATTTTCACCGAGCTCCAAAGCACAATACATTTCTGTCACTTAACTCTCACTCAGCACTTTTTGCAAGATCTCTTGAATTTATTCATTAAATACCTGAACTTAGCAGAGAAATTACTTCAGAGGAAAGCATACAGTTCTGTAAATTTTCAGATTGACCACTTTCATTTTTCCACACAGTTATTAGAAAGAAAAACCACCACTGTCGTTTTTGCTGGTCAAAGACTTGTCAATATTCGGCCAAAATTGAATAAAATCTCACTCCTTTTACTACAGCATCTTCTACTAATTTTCCATTTTCCATTATGAAATAACTTCACTTCTGCTTTACCATCTCAAGATGTTTATGTTTGTTCAGATAAGAAAATGTTAGACTTCTCCAGTTTGCATTTACATTTCCAAAAGTGCCCCCCAATTTTAGTTCTTTATTAACTTCTTTCTCTGAAATAAGCATAAGAAAAATGAAAGTCAAAACAGATTTCAGAGGTGTTTGATCTCAGAATTTTACGCTTTTGCCCTTCCCACAGTTTTCATTCCCATGCAATGATAAAGAAACCCAATTCTTAGACATAAAGCTAAATTCAAGGACATAAGAGATCAGGATGTTTGGATTTATTGGGAAAGTGATTAGTCATTGTGAATTACACTGATGTCTGCCAGCTGAGTATGGAAGTCCGCAAGAAGACAAGAAAACAATGTAGGAGTCAAGCACTGCAATGAGAACAGGGAAAAACAGTGAAATGTGAGGAAAAAGCTCCAGCACTTTGTGAACACCCATCTTCCATTTCAGAAAAGCTACCAACAGCATTCAACAAGGTTTTCTACAACAGATAAGGATATAAGTTTTTGTTAGTACCGGATAGGTTTTCAGTTTCCTATCCAGTAAAGTAGATAAAACAGTGGCAGTGTTGGGTAATAACACAGATTGGTGAGTAATTCTGGTGTCTCATTTCACAAAGTGTTGTAGTTTGAATATCACAACACTGTGATATTCAAAAGTCTCTACAAGTATACTGAAGTAAAATTTTGCAGTGGCATGATTCAAGGTAAATATTTCTTCTGCAAAATAATATGGCTAAATTTTTTTGGTGTGTATCCATATTAGCTAAGAGAAAAAAAAACTCCTCTACTAGCAGGTCAAATGCTGAACAAATACAGACATGCTTTGGAAAGAGAGAAAAAAAAAACGAAAAAAAAATGTATTTTACACAACAGGTAAATCCATGACATTTTACTGAGTGTGTAGGGCCAAAAGAATGTCAGCCAAATGTCTAAATATGGTGGAACTTCTGCTTCTTCTAACCTGCCAAAATCATTCCTAATATTATGCTAAAAGAAACCTAGTACTTAGTACTTACCTAGTGCTTAACAATTCTAACCAGAGATGAAATTAAAAGTATGGGATTGTCAGAACTAAAACCAGACAATATTAAACCTCTTTAAGAAAGATTTACATGTATTATAAATACTTTCTAATTCTAAAAAGTACAAAGTCTAATGATACCTCCAAAGGGAAAGGGTTTGGATTGTCTTGTTATTGCTTGGAAGATGAAAACTGGAAGGCACAGGTGGTTGTGACAAGCCACATCCACCAAGGAGGGCAAAAAAAAATCTGGAGCATAATCATGATAGAAAAGAGAGAAAGAAACGATTCTGTTCTACTCTTCACTTCCTCTTAACAAAACAGTGTTCTGCTTTACATTCTTCATATATCACTTTTATGAATAATTTCTTTTCAAACTGATTAATGATCAGTTATGTTTGCATGAGATCTCTTGAATGAATCTCTCACTAATTTCTTCTTCTCTGCAATTAGCATGACTTATAAAAATTTTGATTACTCGCTTCTTGTGCATTTATTCTTCACAATTAGAAATTTATCTTAATGCAAAACTTCAGTTAAAACTGTAATGTGACAATACACCCCACCCTACCATAATAACCATGAGAGAAAGTCAATTAGAATGATTTATTTAAAATGACTTATGCATATGATTGTCCCTTATCTGGAAACTGTCATAACTCTTCACGTTAGGATTGTAATTCTAAGATATCAGAGTACCAATCTTTCAACTAATTTAAAAGCAAACTGCAAACTGAGCCTTAATTGGCTGGAAATTTCCTACCATTTTTGGAACTCTTCAAATGCTGTCAAATTAAAAATCCAGCACTTGTTTAGGTTTTTCTATTCCATTTAAGACATATTTATGAAAAAGTAAGGAATTTCAAAGACACATCTTTACTAGGAGTCTACAGGGGGAAAAAAAAAATGTTTCTGAAATTCAGCAATTTCATCTCAGATATACATATATTCCACTCTCTGGCCTACCATATGTATAGTCAGACAAGACAATCTTCATGTCTAGAAGTCCAAGAAACAAGACCCTTCTCTTGTCAGCTGTTTGTAATGACCAAGTCACTATTTCGGACTCTAGGTTGTGCTTCCTTCAGCCTTGCCCTGCCTCTGGCCACTCTTGTCTTCTGTTGGAAGAACAAGATGTGAATGACATTTTGATTGTTGTCATTCGCTACAAAATTTAATTGGGCAAATAGCAGAAATTGCAGTGACTGCTTCAAACTAATAAAGACCAGGACAAAAACTGCTGGCAGTTCGTCTGGGGAACCTGCAAAAAATCCATTTTATGATGATATAACTTGCAATAAGAGGTTACCTTTCCTATAGCGCTGTCTAGAAATAATCTGGCTTCCTACTGCCAAATTCTTGAACTACAGTGTGATAAAAATCACATAGCCAGCCAACTCATCTCCTAAGGGAAATGATACATATTAACCTCAATGAGGTTTTGTACAGTTAGGCTAAAAAAAGGGAAGCACACGTTCTCATACCAAATTTGTCCTAACACTATGTTATGGATGGTACACACACAAAGACTTGTGGCCTCCAAGGGTTTTATAGATTTATCCCCTGAGGTTCAAATCACACCTATCTCCAAATCTGGTAAACATTCATTAAAATGAATGTGGGGAACTTGAGTACAGCCTCCAGAATTTACTGGTCTCCTTGTTCCCAGCAGCATGCTTACCGCCAATAAGCAATATTATGGCTTTTTGTCTTTACTATTTCACCTCCTTTATAGGAGATGAAACAAAGCTTACCATCACTCTGCTTTATTTTATCATGTCTTTGATCATTTTATGTTTTGTGATTAAACAAACTTTGCAACAGACATAATATTTCATATAATTTGCTATGTATTGATTTTTATTAATGACAATCCTCAAGTCATCTCCCTCCAGATTCTTAACTACTTCGATAATAAGAAAGTCTCAGCAAGAAAATTTTTTGGAAATATTTAGGATCCACTGCACTTTATAACAATCAGGAAGAAGCGGCTCTTCGTGACAAATCTGTAAATATTTCTTGTGATTAATTTTCCTTTTCCCCTGCCTGCTGTATTTTGTGTTTATTGCAATGATTATTGAAGATCTTTGCAAAAATAATACAGGTTCTTATTGCTTACATTTCTTATGCTGAGTATTTCCATATCCCGTATATCATTCTGGAGCTATTCTCAATGCCTTTCTGAAGAAGTGTAAGAAGTACGCAGCAGTGTTTCAGGATATGGCAAACCAGGCGTGGTTCAAGTGATGAAGACACAGCAGAACAAAAATCTTTGCAAACAAAGAAACAAACAAAAAATAACAGAAAGTCAAAATGACAACAAAAACAAACACACACCAACCCCCTTCTCAGGGGGGAAATATTTTACTGCTCTAGAAGGGAATGAAACGTTCCAAACATCAAAAGTCTTAAATAGTTTGTTAACATGTTCTGCAAGTCGTGCTCTATCTCAAGAGGCTGAAGGCTAACAGGATTCAGGTCAGCTTCATTCCCTACCTCTCTGTGGACCTGGCATAGACACTGCCCAGGTCCACCCTCCTGACCCAACACTCTGCACCTCCCCAACAAAAACCTCCTGATGTGCATCAGCCAATGTGTTCCGTAAGCCCTTCTGCCTCTGATGGGCAGGTTGGTGCCTCAGAAGGGGCCACAGTCATGGCTGTGCACTAGAGAGGAGGCCCTGCTGTGCAAATGTGGTGGCAGAAGACAGCAGAAGAGCCTGTATCTCTCACAAGTAGACAACATTTGTAAACCTCAAATACAAAAAGAAATTGAAACCATAGTTTAGGAGTGCTCCAGGATGAAAGAACCAACTTTGCCCTTAGCAGGCAAGCTAAGTCTCAGCAATAAAATCCTCATGCTCTCAAAAACTACCAGATGGACCTGTCAAAAATCTCTTAGTTGCTATACAAGAGAGCATAAAAATGGGCCCAAGACAAAAAATATCTGAAAATCACGGTCTACAAGAACGTATGTTCCACTGTAAACTGTAAGTCAAGACAAAGAGATGTTGGAAAATGATGCAAGATAACAATTCAGAATGCAGAGCATAGAAGAGATCACAAGGTCTCATTTCTATCAAAGAGGAGAGCCAGAGAAGACTAAAGGTCCAACCAGGCTAGAAAAGAGTTTGAAGATGTCTTATGGAGGGCAAAAACACTAGAAGAGATGTGGTACAGTCCAGCCTATGCTATTAATAAAGCTTCTCACAACTTAAAGCCACAAGGAAAGTGGCTTGGGGATATCACAGTATGAAGGACAAGAGGGAAGAGACACACTATCTTAACTGAATTGCAATCCGAAGGCAACCTTTTCACCAACGAAATAAAAAAATCACGAGGTTAGACCCATAGGCAATCTGAATTATATCTGTTAGCTACTTCAAAAATAGAACAAAAATTTTAATGCAAACAGTATTTCTCCATCTCCATCAACATTCCAGCTACTTTAATGGTGTGGGAAAGGCAGCTCCATATTAAAGGCACACACTGCTTGAGAACCTGTGCAGGACTGGACGTGTCAAAAACAGAGGCAGAGGAACACCTACTTTCTGACTCCTAATTGACCTTAGGTAAGATTTAGATGCCAAATTCTTCATACCATTCAGGAAGATGATTCAGGAATGTGCTAAGGTATTATTCCAGACCTTTGAGACAAAATATGAAGTGCTCTTGGAAATTATTCACTTCAGGAAGACAAGCAGCAGCTGAGCAGTGTCAGCACTCATTTTGGACACAAGCAACTAAATTCCGCCTAGTCAGTTACTGGAATTAGGTCTGATCAAATATACAAAAATGGAATCTTTTCAGCTTTTGACTGAGACAGAAATGCAGGGATAGATTATCAGTTTCCATGTTTTTTCCATTCCCGATACATCAGCATGTGTCTGATGGATGGCTTAAGAAAACAACAGATCATACTTGTTTTCATTCAGCACCTCCTTTGGGAGACAGTGTCTGCATCTCAGCTGAATAGCAAATACAGTCTGTGGAAATTCTTGAGCCCTGTATTTATTTCCCTGATGTTCAGACTGCGGACCTGACAGAAACAAAGGTCTGGATGGTGGAAAGGAAAATATTGACTTTCCTGTCCTCAGTTTGATACAAGGTCGGACCTAAGCTGAAAGTGCATCCAAGAAAGATCTTAGGATCTTTCAAGATCTCCCACGTACAACTGTTTGGACATAGTCAACGTCTGTGTCTCAGACTGTGGTCTGAGTTGGTTCAGATCCAGATGTTTCACCAAAAACCACAAGATTTCTCTATATTTTAAACAGCTCTATGTGCTAAAGTTTACATAGATGATTTTTTGGTCTGACTATGTATTTATATAGCAAAAAGCATGACAGATGGCTCTGAATAACTTAGGGAAAAGCTAAGGCTGATGGTTTAATACTAAATAAACAAAACAATAAGTTAAGTTTATACAGGTGAAAGAAGGGAGAAAAAGTTAATATAGGAAGGTGTATAAAGAGAAGCTGCCTCTCCCAAGAGCACAGGAAGGAAAAAGTTTCCCTGAAATGGTGAAGTATCTCAGGGAAATGCATCTAATTGGGCTGCCTCCATTGACAGCCTGTAAGGGCAGTGGGAGCAAAATATCCTAAGAGCACATGGTGGAAGTCATGAACAAATGGCTGAGATGCTAACAATAGCTGAAAGTCAAGATGTCCACACAGAAAAGACACTGCTTGAGTCAGGCACATAGAGGCCTTGTGATTTTGTTATGGGAAGCATAACCATGAGCAAGACCCATGAAGGCAGTAACAAGTTGTACATTTTATAGACAAGCTGGCTTGGATCCTGCTGGTCCAGAACTTGAGAACACTGCATCCTGCAGCAATACAGCACTGAGATATTGCAGGCAGCACCAGCACTTCTTTTTAAGCAGTACATAAAGTACATGACAAATGTGACACTAGTAAAGAATTCTCCTCATTTTAAACATGGACTGTAGATGTCACTGTGCTATAGGAAGACATGCATTAGCAGTAATTACCCAATGCAGTAGTATTAGGACAGCAGTTTATACAATACACCAATCTGAATTGCAAGACTAGATTTTCCAGGCTAGGCTGCAGAAGGGTACTCTCCATTCCTCCCTTGGAAAGCGGGCCTGTATCCAACTGAGTCTGCAAAAGAAACAGAGCCAGCAGGACAACAAATCGGACAGAATCAGGCTTCAGACACACTGCAGGGACTGAGAGTCAGCCTCCCCTTTGGCAGCTGCACAGTGATGCTGCTATTCAGTAGTTAAAGCTCTCAGTTAAAATAGATTGCTGCTGGATACTTGATGAAGAGAGATACGTACCATAAACACCGAGCTCTTCTGGGCTCCTCAAAGAACTTACTGTCCGAACACCTTCATTTCCACTAACTCTTACAAAAACAGATCTGGAGCATCAGTTTAGAGTAAGTCTCCTCTATAATCAGATTGAAATGTCACTGCAGCACAAACAAAGCTATGGCTGTCCAGGATTGGGATGCTGTCTATATGCATACAGCATCCCACAAGATATACAGCATGGGTCTCCCAGTTTTCAGCTTGCCTGAGTCACATTGAGTGAGGAGGAATTGTCTTGGGACAAATGCAAAAAATATTGTATAGTTAATGTATGTAAGTAACAAAGTTGCTTTTATTTTTCTATGTTTATTTATTAAAACATTAAAAAAAAAAGAATGGAATACTTGGCCCTGTTTTTGTGAAACTAATGAATATGTTAACTTATTAAATTATGTGAAGTAAATTAAATTTAGTGAAGTAACACAAGCCCAAGTTTAATAATAACAAAACTAGTGTGTCCTCACAGACACACACAGAATTATCAAGAACTATTAAATTTACCCCTAAACTATCTCCCCAAAGCCCCCCATTCCAGTTAGTTGTCATGGTTGAAATCCACTTTCCAGTCAATATCGGCATATAGACATTGCACTACAGCTGGTCCCCATGTGGTGTACCTCTGGAAATGCTAGCAGCTGCAGACGAGTTAGCAGTCTTGAAACTCTACTCGTAACAGACACGCTGTTGCTGCACTGTTATCCTCCATGGAATAAAGGAACAATACAAAGTGACCAGTTTGTGCTTGCATAATTTGCTATGGAGCTTTTACCCCACTGATGTTGGATGCTGGCAAATGAGCCCCATCTTCATGTTCCTCTGGAGCCCTGCTGTGCTGAAGAAACACAGTGCAATGGGACTTGTCACAGATCTTCTTAATGTTCTTCTCCCTCATCTATGTAGACTACAGAGGTCTTACTGCCCACTGTCCTGCATGATAACATCTCCAAGAGCTGGTCTGCTGCTATTGTTTTTCAGTTCCCAGTAATAGCTGAGTTCAACCTAGCTGTATTTACCTCATGCAAGGAAAGCACAGATACCAGGAAAGACAGTGAACCTTACCTGGACATGGTGAGTGACAGAGCTACCAGATATACACTGCACTGCTGTCCTTAGTAGAAGGCTCTAGGGTAGACCTATAGAAGAGGAGAAAAGGTGGAATGGAGCAACAGTGGTTGATGCTGGACTTCATTTCCACTGGACATTGTTTGAGCTGCCTGCTAAACATGTTCAAAACCACCATGTGATGAGACACTGACACTGTGTGTCCAGTTCTTCTCTTATGGGCACTGATTTGGAAATAAAAAAAAAAGGATGTTACTTTTGATTTGTACTTGTGTCACAAGACAGTGAGAACTGGAGGATTAGAATTTCATGTGCTTTAAATCAATATGGGCAATATGTCAATTTTAACACATGTTCATTTTCACCTACCTCCCTCCTGGTCCCAGCACCATTCCAACTACAGCAGCCTAAAATGCAGAAAGAAGCACACAACATAAGCAGAACAAAACAGTCCTGCTATCCTGCTGTTGAAGTTCAGCCTGACTTACATTAACATGTCTGCGCTCGTATACTACAGTTACTGTTTATATGTAATGGCAGTGCAATCATGTTAGGTTTGGTATCAGCCTCCTTTTATGGTCTCTGTGTTTGATGCTGTAGTCAAAGATGGATAATTATAGACTTTTTTTGTGTGTGTGTATATTTGGTCTGAGAATATCTGGAAAGAGACTTTCCTGTGGAAACAGCCTTCAGGACATTTTTCAGACAACTCTACCAGCCGATCTATACCCATTTTTTGGTGGCACTGCATTGGCTGATGGTAATCTTGGATTGTTCACTAACAACAGTTTTCTGTCCTGCTACCAACCTGTCATAGTCTAATTGTCATGGTGCGTGTGTGGTCTCCAGAGATTCCCCCAGTGGGGGGAAAAAACAGAAGTGTCACCCATCCATCTTGATTGTAATTGTGAGCAGAAGGCTGCCCAGAGTCACACAGTCTGAGAGTCTGAGTTTGTTTCCTCTGACTCACAGCTGCCTCTGGAAACTGAGCAAATGCAGCTGCTGAGCAGTCTTTTAAGCTGCTTGGTTGCAGGTTGATCATAATTGCTACCAGAGAGCCAAGGGATATAGAGCTTTTATGCAGAGTTCATATACAATATGTTCAGCAGCCCAAGGGGGAGATCTCTGCCTGCTGATATTCTCTTCACATCTGCTCACTTACCTCTTTTTTTGAGTAACTATCAGTATTGCCAAGTCCTATTTCTCTTCCGAAAAAAAAAAAAGGGATAAGAAGGGAGAATTGAGACTGAGAATCTCAGTGGTGTTACATAAACATAAAGCACATCAAAGCTTATTTCCCCTTTTGTTTATCTGTTTTGTTGCACCTGTAAGAGTCAAAGGCAAACCAATCCCACATTCAGCAGCATTATGAAGGCAGGTAGTTCTGCAATGATAACAAAGTTAGGTGGGTTGGGGGATACTACCTCTGCTGTGAAGCCTTGCATGGTGTCAGTCATTTCTCTGTCCTGGGAGAGAACACAGAACTGAGGAGCCATTTCTCCAACACAACATCTGCTTCTTTGCCACTGGTTAGACATTTGCTAGAAAACACCAACGCTGACTTGAAACACAAAGGGATGGCAGTAAGGATGGCAGTGTCTTTTTCATTTCTTGTGTGATTACAATGTTCACTGAATTTCTTTAATTCTTGCAGACTATTTTTTTCATTAATATTATGAATACAGAAATAAACATATGCAACTCACGCTACCCTGGTTTTGGCTTCATTTTTAAAAGTAAACTTCTCTCTGTGACCCTGCAATCACTGTAAACTTAAATTGAGACATACCAAAGTACTGCCTTTTGGTCACACGTCATTATACAATAACCTTTTACTCAGCTACAGAAATGCTTTAACTATGGTGACTAATCCAGTTGAGATTATAAGCTAAAATTCAAATAGTAAAATTCAAAGGCATTTCACAGAAGTATTCCACTGAAAGGGCGTAAAGGAATATGCCCTTAGCCCCAGGAGTATTGCAATTCCTTTTGCATGCTTAAAGGAAAAGGAAAATTCTGCCCCAGAAAACTCCACCACAGAGGAGTGGTTCAGAAGGCTCAGAAATATAGGATGTGGCCTTAGCAATCTTATCCGCACACACATGAGTAGCAGAGCACAGCACACAGCAAAGGTGGTGTTTCCACTCAGGGCACGTTAACTGGTACGTTAGAATTAACCTGTTTTCATTGTCGCTGTGCAGCACCTCAGCTCACAACTGAGACAAATGAGGTAGGATTTGCAGGAGGTTTTCTAGTTTTAGTCAGCGATGGGAAACATGATCCAAGCAGTTCTAAGTTTCTCACTGTGTCACCGGCAAAACATATTTAAGGCACAAAAAGTCCCTTAAACAGAGCATCCCTGAAAACACCTTGGGCTTGCACAGAGAGCAGAAAGGGGGCTTGGCAGAACCTGTGAGGAAAGGGAATGACTTCATATTTGCCAGCTCAGACCCAAGTGTCCTCCAGCCTCATGCTGCAGAAATATGAAACAAAAACTATGGCATGGTATCTAAAGTATAATGACACACCAGAAGAAATGAACTCAGATAAAAAGAATGCATCACTCAGATGTCAGTCCATTCAGACACTGAGAAAATTACCATATTAATTATAGATTCTTGTGAGCTGAAGGACACTTGTTTGAAGCCAGCCACAGGCACTTAAATCTGAAGATGGGTCTCCTTTAAATTAACATCTCAATGACCTTTGCTGAGTTACGGTACCATTGAAGACTGTATGCATTCATTTGACTAGCACTGCAAATGGCTGAATTATTTTGATGTTGCCTTTCCCTCTAGTAAAATAGTCTGTTTTAGACCCACTAGAATAAACTTGACCTTTTCTTTCACGTACTGGTAAGGGAGGATCTCCAGATCCTATCACTTGTATTTTTAACCCCTGTCATGTGTAAGAGTTTATCGAGGCTTAAAGAAATCAAAGCGTAATGTGTGCTGCTTTCCATTAATCCCTAGGAGTATAGCCAAGAAACTCAGCAACTCTTATGTCAGCCTGGAACTTGAAAAATAAAAGATAGAATATACGTACTGTTCTGCACCTCAGCTTTTTAGTATTAGAAAGAGAGCACAAATAAAATGGCATCTAGCTGCCAATCTCCTATGTTTGCGCTCAGAAACCCTAACTCTCCAAAGTCATATTCTGTGACAATTTGTCCTTTAAGTGTTCATTCATTTGGGATGTGAGTCTATCACCTGCATCATCTCGCAGTATGACCAAGGCTGCTCAGGCTGAGGCACATTAGCCGTAAGGTAATAGATGTAGGTAGGTAATTAGATGCAGGTAATACACAAAGCTTCACCAAAGGGTGCAGCAGTATCAGCTCATTATAAAATCATTCAAACTCAAAACAGACTTAATAACAGTGTATCACAATGTGAATCTAATGTTTATTATTGCTGATGTGACAGTAGAAAAGTGTTAACAGGAAAACCACAGCCTCTGAATACCTGTGGAATATCAAATCCAAATAACCAAACAGTGACAAGTTATTTAAAAATCCAGTAAGGGTCATCAATGATTAGACATATATATTTTCTTCCATTACAAACTTTAAAGTCTGTGCCCATAAAATACTGAAAGTCTTCATCACCCAGAACTAGGATGACATCTTTAGTCTATAGCCAGAAGACAATGCAAGTTCTGACAGACTGTGCATCATGGTGATCACAGCATTTTCCTTGAGACAGCCTGGGAACCTCTGCATGTGGCAGTTAAAAAGAGCTGTCCTCTGTTGCCACGTCCTTTCTATTTCACTTGTTTATAGAGGAAAAAGCAATAACAGGGAGCCACAAGGCCTACAGGACTGCCCATGGAGGCTGGGGACTCCCAGCATAGCACTGCCTGGTTCCTGGCACAAGGCAATGGGCAGCACCGCCACACAGGGCACAGTGGCTGTGGTCTGAGACAGGTCATAATTTCAGTACGTCTTTTGACTGATGTAGGTCAATCCTCTTTCTGATTGAAAGTAGGAACGTTCCACAACTGGGCAGATTTCACTCATTAGCATATGCAGGACCTTGTTGCTTCTCCTATTTACACAAGAAATTCATAATTAGCTTGTCCAGCTGAGATATATGAAACATCATTCAGTTTTCTTCTCCTCTTTGGAGTCCCCTCTGTACCACTTGCATGGAGGCTGCTGAGTTTGCAAGCTTAGGAATATAGGTTGTCATTGCTTTTAACATGAGAATGCCACACAGTCAAGCTAAGGGCTGATTTTGCTTGAAGCCAACATAAGCAGGCAGTACCAACCACAGGAGCTGTCAGTCTGTCAGTTGACCCCTGCCTCTATAAGGAAAACAGCTCAGAGGGAAATTGTGCTGCTTCAGAGAAACTACTTTCTGATAAAAAATATTTCAATCAAAGATAAACTCTTCATGATCACCAGAACTTGTCAACTGGATAAGCAGTAGAAAACCCAGAACTTGATTAAGCAGAAATTGCCTATGTTTTGCCTGTCAGTTGGTGATCAGGCAGTGTAGAGAAATAATTATCAAGGTTCTCTATCCTGCTGAATGTGTAAATACTACTGCTGATGTTTCAACCAGGAACCCTCTGTCATCGCTAGTCCAAAAAGGCATAACAACTGGGAGAGCAGGTTTGTACACTGGCCAAACCAATAAAACAGTATAATGTGAACATAGTCTCAGGTGAGACTGTCTCATCTTAGACTTCACCGCTCAAGCATGATCAGCTTTTTCACTCCAAGCAAGTGTTCCAGACCCCAGTCAGCTTCAGATTTCACCAATGAATTCAGTCCAGTTTGTTGAAGTCTTCCTTGAACAGCATCAGATTGGGGCAGAACAGGATCTGGCAGTCTGGATGGGATCTAACAAGTTGCATCTTGCTCTGCTGGTAGTGCCTTCAGTTTGTGCAACCCAGGAGCCTGCTGGCTGTCCTTGCTGCTAGGGCACAGGGCTTGCCCGTGGTCAGCTGCCCCCTAGGGCCCCAGTCTGTCTCTACCTACCCTGGGGTGCTGCAGGGGTGCTTTCTTCCAGGAAGGACATTCGTTCTCTGGTATGCTGTTCATTGTAAATAGTTGCTAGATAAATTGTTGAACTATACAACATGAATGACTGAATGATATTGAAAACTTTGTCCCAATCAGTTAATAATAACGCCATTTTTCTCTTAAAATATTTAAGAACAACGGTATAAATCTACTGAAACTATTCCAGGTTTATTAGAAATAACTTATAGAGATCTATTTCTACATTTACAAATCCTGATTAATTCCTCTTTCAATATATATACTTTCACAACAATCTTCAATTTCTTCAAAGAAGAACAAAAATATATAGTTCACACGCCAATTTTTCTTTGTTATGCCTAACAAATGTACCAGCGACTGAAGACCCCCATTGGCCTGCCGAAGATGGTGCAGAGCCTTTCTACATGACTTTGTTATCGTATTCTCATTTTGCATCTAAATACATGAAAACTGAAGTGTATTTTGCACTGTCTTCTGCTAATTTCTTCAAGATCTTCTCAAATCCGAGCCATGATTTTCCAGAGAAAGTGATGTTGGTTCTATATCTCTTCATTGCATCTCTTCAGGCATCACTTTCAGAATGGTGACCTCAATTGGTATGATAGGCACACGAGAGAAAAACCAGCAACAGTGACCAAGATTTTGACTGATTCTAAACAAATTCTGTTCCTACAGGCAACTTACTAAAATCCCACTGAAAGAGTGATAAGAACAAAGTGTCTCTTCAGCCAATCCAGCTTGGCATCATACTGAACATCATTATCAAGTATGCTGTGTATGACAAGATTTGCATTTGAAAAGAGGAAAGTTAATACATGAGAAATACATGAGACAAAGGCCAAATATTTAAAATCCTACTCAGTCAGGGTGAGACTCCATCTATTATGGTAGCTGGTTTCAGAGATGACAGTTTAAGAAAAACTTATTAAAAACAAAGGAATTATGCAATATTTCTTTCACACTAATACCTCCCTTTCTATTATTTTTCAGTTTAGGTATGTGCTGAGTTGGAGTTTGCATTTATGTCTGGATACTCAGAAGGCACCGATGAGCCTCTTAGTTATGAATTTGTCATTAGTAAGTCATCTGGACTTGTGGTTTCTGCAAGTTCCACAGTTCAACTATGCTTTACGTATGTAAAAGAAATATTCATCAATACCGTTAACACAGAAACCCACTGTCCACACTAAAATGGACATAAAAGTTGTTGTTAAAACAGAATTGTGAACTTACGTTGCAATTTTTGCTAACATTTTCCTCCTTTTTTGTGATCAAGCTAACTGTTTTAGAATGCTAAAAATGGGAGAGTAACAATGACTGTATGATTTCTTTCAGATAGCTCCCTTTTGTGCTTAATACAGCACACAAGCATGCTTGTACCTTTCCATCTGAAAAGTATCCAAGGACATTCAGGGTTGGGACACCCAAGCTCTAGGTAATTCAGCAGAGTGGGCATGTCCACAAGTCTATGTAGCAGGGTGATTCCCAGCACCAAGGGCTGCTCACTGCAGTGCCGCCTTCTAGCCTGTGGCATGGGGCACCAACATGCAAGGGCATCCCATGCCTCACTCAAGTATCTCCCTGTGTACATACAGGCTGCATTTAAACATTTCCATTGAGCAGGAGAGCCCCAGTATCCACACAGCAAGTAACATACCATATTTCTAAGTCGTGACAGTTAAAAACTTTTATTTAAAAGACCTATAAAGGCTTATAAACAAAACACCAGTTTATAAGATAAACTTCTGGAACAGAGCTGCCACTTTTTGATTCGGGCACTGACTCAAGTATAGACTGTGCAAATCTCACTTAGCCCAAACTGCAGTTTGCTGAGTCCTGCTCTTTTCTGGTTTTGCAGCATGTGTGTTTTATTGTTATTTCAAATGGTTCTAGTTAAATATTGAGCATACTGAGGCTTTTCTTCCCACTAGTATATTAAACGTAGTGGTCAAATCTGCTAAAAAGAACGCATATATGATGTGATCAATCAAAATAAATGACAGAAGTAGGGGTCAGAGTAAATAGATACACAAAAAAATCATGATCAGTTTTACTAATTTATTTGTTGTACAAATTAAAATGAGAAGCACACCATAAAGAACTCAACAGTAGAACCAGTGATTTGTTATCCATCTTATTTTCTAAAGTTCTTCTGATGAACATTTATGTGAAAAGTGATC
Organism: Tragopan temminckii; assembly: GCA_028571105.1. NCBI lineage: Eukaryota > Metazoa > Chordata > Aves > Galliformes > Phasianidae > Tragopan > Tragopan temminckii. The sequence continues at coordinate 26,699,338 of JAOWBP010000001.1, read as the reverse complement.
AGAACTTCAGTTCAGCAATTGGTCTTGTATAAAACCACAAATCCTTCTGGTGAGTTAATTAAAGAAAATAAGTTGTTTTATTTTCCTTGGACCAAAAGAGACAAGTGCACTAAAGATCTGCAGCATTTGTGTATCTGGTGCTTATTTATTTAGCGCAGATCTGGAAGATAGCTCAGCTCTTCATCTGGGGACGCAGCAGAGCTAGATGTAGAAGTCTGGTACCCAAACCAGCTCACTCTCAACACTGAACAGCCTGGACATATGCTGATATCTTGTGGTCTTTAACTGACAATAGCTTCAGACCTTGTCCATGACATAGATGAATATTTGTCCCATTCCAAGAGTAAGGCATAGACACAAGAGATGGACTTTGATTGAGGCAGCAGAGATAAGATCAGTACAGGCATTTCCTTTCAGAAGAATTTTCAGCTCTGGGCTTGATCTGCCAGGCAGATCTTCACTCTTCCCTCTCAATTTGGTATTATGTCACTGCCTAAACCTATACTAAAATTCCAATATCAGGAAAAATTTTACTAATGAGACTAATAAATCAAATAAGATCGGAGAGAGAGAGTTCCTGAGACCAAGTCAAACCTGAAAAGCTTGGAACGGCTAGGAAAGCACCCTCCAGCACCCACTG
>JAOWBP010000001.1:26658926-26690925 GCA_028571105.1 Tragopan temminckii | reverse complement strand
TTACAGGAAAAGAGAATGCTGATGCAGAGACAACCTAGAGAAAGTGGAAAGACTATTTAGAGCATTAGTTGATTTTGCAAAGATAACTGATAGTGAGGAAATGCACAGTGTTTAGCATTTTCCTTTTTCATAAGCAGCTCTAGTTGCTTATTACTTCTAAAAACCTTAAAAAACATCAAAACCAAAAGCCAAATCCTCTAGGAGCTGATCTGTTGTAATAAACTGAGCTGTTACTGACAACAGAGGATATTTCCTATGAAATGAGAATGTCTTGCATTTCTTCTCAAACAGTTAAGAACCATGCACCATTACTGCATAGATGATTCATCTCAGGAAATACTGTGTTTTTTTGGCAGTGAACTTAAAATATCACACTTAAACATCGCAAAGAAATTATTTCTTTGAAAAGAATTCAAGTACAAAAACCCCTCAGCCATGCCCTTCACTCAAAAAAGTTACCTATTTCATCCAGAAATAACGATGAAGTATTTAGCCAGAGTCTGTTGGCACATGTTAGCTGCTAGAATTTAATAGCAAATATGAAAACTGAGAAAATATGTAATATTGAAATTTGTGAAGTAGTACTTTTATAAGACCTGAAATAATGTTACTGGGATGAAATAAAATGAAAATCTTAACATAAGGCTGATTGTAAGCCTTATTCTTCTTTGCCAATTAAAAGCTGCATGTTACCAATCCTTACACTGTTCATGCAACCACTTTAAATGGATTCAAATTGTGATGTAGATTATGAATATTTATGTTTAGCATGCTTAGCTTTGCCATCAGCCTGTGCAATTTGCACTGAAGCTGGGGAGAACACAAGTACTCCAAAAGGATGGAGCAAGTTACACCCCAGTAGTCGTACTCTCACAAAGGTCAAAGACTCTACTGAGGATGAATGCACTGCACTGTGAATTGGGCTTGTACTCAAAATAACCTGGTTTGGCCTCTAGTATGTCAGTATGAGTATGGCGCTCATAATTTGGTTTTGCCTTGCCAAGCAAGCTGTCATCCAAAGCGGTTCTCATTTGGCAACTTTATCGAGCTTTGGTAATGGGCAAACGAATTTTCAGCCCTTGCAGACTGGTTCTGCTCCTTAGAACTCAAAGGTACTATACTGATTTACACCAGCCCCAAATCTGCCCTTGGGGTATGGTTGCAAACTAGCTCAGAGTTTCTGCTGAGTGAGTAGTAAGTATGGACAGAAAAAAATACGCAAGGCTATTTGGTGCATTAAGCATGGTAAGCCTTCCCAAAATGAGCATTGACCTGTATGCTCCATTTGGAGTATTGCCAGGAGTCCAGTTACATTCAACATACGAGCTGATTTTGAAAGTGCCATTCATCATTTTGCAAGTGCAGTTCTATGAAAAATTAGGCTGCAGTTGCTGCAAAATCAGGTATTCAAATATTAGTGGGAAAGCCAACCTATGCAACAACAGTCTTCCATTTCATGAATCTATTATAATTCAGTCTTTATTCATCTAGTTTTATGATATATAGTTTTCAGATATCTTGTTTCAAGCAATGTACTAACTGAATGAGCAGTTATTAACATCTCTTTTCGGTGTTTCCATTGTGCCTCATGTACTACGTGCAATAAAAATGCACACAGGAGTACAGATATAGTTCCTGATAGTCGTTTCCCTAATGATTTCATAGATCACTGCGTCTAGAAGAACTTATATCTATTAGTTTTGTGGGGTTTTTTTCCATAAAAGACAGGCTAACTAGCAAAAACTTTTAAGATAGATGCTTAGGGCTCATTAAAAAATAGTTCCTCATGGTTTCTAACTTTTCACTGACTACCAGTTAGATACTCCAGTAGGACCTAAAAATGTAGAGGATTTTGTAAACCTTGATACTAAGCTTTTATTCATAAAATCATAGAATGGTTTGGGTTGGAAGAGATCTTTAAGATCACCTAGTTCCAACCCCCCTGCTATAGGCAGGGACACCTTCTTCTAGACCAGGTTGCTCAAAGCTCCATCCAGCCTGGCCTTGAATGCTTCCAGGGAAGGGGCATCCATGATCTCACTGGGCAACCTGTTCCAGTGTCTCAGTAGAAGTCTAATCAGTTAATCTATTTTCACAGTGTACCTGCAGTTAAGATCATGTTTCTACCTCCGTTTTATACACAGTGGAGCAAGGAGAGGACCTTATAATCAAAAGTGCTAGGTAGAGTTATAACACTGAGTTTCATCTCACTTCTTCAGACCAGTCTTTCCTAAGTTTAATGTATAGAAGTTCACTGTTTTCTGAGTCTCGAGCTGGTGACGATAATGTATTCATGATTTTCTAACAGTCGCCACTTCACGTAATATGTCTGACATCACAAGAATTCTGTGGCAGAGACTTGGATATGTTCCAATTCTCAGGTACAGGCATTTACTTAGCCCTTTTCCATGTTCTTCAAATCCTATACACAATGTGAGGAAAGTTTTTAGGGGGGAAATAAATGTGAGTGATCATGTAACTAAGAACTGTAATAAGAGTCTAAATTGGCACAGAAAACCTTAATTGTGACACTTCAATTTTTGAATACTTGACTTGGAAGTCCTGTCATTCTCTTAATATAGTTTTTGGGAATGTGAGCATTCAAACCCTTTGTATATATAAATTTTCATGAAGGGTGAATTCTCCCCTTCTGCTGCCTTCATATTTCTTCTTCTAATGAGTCATTAGAAGGTTCAGCTCTCTGGATTCATAGCACATCTTCTACAGTTTGGCTTATGAGTAGACGCCTTGTTGGCAGAAGACAGCACCTGCCAGCTTGGCAGAGGGTTAGAGAAGAAGGGAATAAGGAACTGAGAGGTGAGTAGAAATTAGTGCATTTCACATAAATTGACTGCATAGAGAATCTTAGGTTCACAAATAACAAATGCAAATTCTCTGGAGAAGTGTGTTCCAAGATTTACCTCTTGAAACATTTGCCTCTCTTATACTTAATCCTCTTCATGTCCTTTATCCCTTTCCTATCTACTCTTCTCGTCTTATCTGCTTTACAGGACTTCTGCTTGCCCATGGCTTCTGAACTACTGCATCCTTAGTTGCTTCATTAGTTACAATAATGATGCTCCACTGGCAGAATCCTCCTTTCCTGATTTTGTCCTTCCTTCCTTGTGCATTTCTTACTTTCCTTTTCCCCCTAACTCCTTCTTTGGCTGCATCTCTACATTAGTCCTCTACATTTTAGATCTTGATTTTAACACTTCTATCCTTTCTTCACCCACCTCCCCTCATCAATAGAGTACAACTTCTCCTTTTATTCTGCGTCTCTTCACTTGATTTCCATTTGTTTCTCCCTGCTGCCCACAGGCAGCCTCCCATCTCCCAGCTCTGGGACACAGCCACAATCAGCAGCACAGAGCAGATGTTGGTGGGGTTGTCCTCCTCAGATACTGTACCAACGGGTGGGTGAGATCAGAGAAATGAGAACAAGTTCGGTATGTGGGAGTTGAATACCACATCTGATCTATGAAAGGGTGGGGATAATCAATTGCATATTGATTCACCTGGGAATTTAATGGCAAACTCTGAACAGGTATCCAGGGAGAGCAAGAGTGAACAGAAATGTTAATTACTCTGCTAATTATGTGTAGATTTTCCTAGAAGATGGCAAAAAGAAAAAAACATATACCTTGGCACAGAACCACTACCCTGTCAAATTTTGAGTCCCTGCTTCAAGTTGTAGTGACACTAAAATATTCTCAAAAAAGAGTATGGTAGATTTTGTTCTTATTACTTAAATATGAGCAAAATATTTTTCCCTTTAATGAGTTTTGTGAAACGGCTGAGTCATTCTAACTGAAAGTTCCCCAAACTTCTGCTTGAGGTGGGCACCAGGCATGGAAAATTTTTCTCCTCTACAGTTATTTTGGCTAATGTGAAAGTAACAGAATGTGAAACATTCCTGTTGGATGTGGTGGTGGCTTCACCCTGGTGGCAGCTAATTTCCACCACACTGTTCTCTCATTTCTCCTCCTCAAAGGAAGATGGGGACAACATACAATGGAAAAGAGCTCAAGGGTTCAGATAAGGGAGATCACTCCCCATTTACCATCATGGATACAACAGACTCAGTGTAGGGAGATCAATATAATTTATTGCCTGTTGCTGACAGACTAGAACAGTGAGTACTAAAAACCAACTGAAAATATCTTCCATCCCCATTCATCCTCTTCTACTTCCTCCCCCAGTACAGGGGAACAGGGAATGGGGGCTGCCGTCAGCCCATGATGCTTCATCTCCGCCTCTCCTCCATGGTCACTCGCCTCTGCTCCATGTGGGTCCTCCCACAGATGCCATCCTGCCCGAACTGATCCCATGCGGGATTCCCACGGACTGCAGCTCTCCCAGCTCTGCTCACAGAAGCCATCACTGCAGCCCAATTCTACCAAAAACCTTGCCACATAAACCCAATGCAGGCATCTTGAATAACTTTAAAAACAGGCTGATGCTACCTATACTATGCATTACTGAACTAGAGGTTTCGTTTTTTTAAAGACATTTAAAGCTGAGTATTCAAAATTTCATTCTCTGATTGGGAAGAAACACGTTGCAACTACACCTCGCTAGACAAGAAAATATTTTTTTATAAAGGGTTTTTTGTTGTTGTTGTTGGTTGGTTGGTTGTTTTTTATTCTGCATCCATTGTTTTCTGTCTGGGTTGATTTGGAAATACCTGGGAGATACCATTGCCCAGTCATGTTCCACAGATGAACATTCCTGGTTTTAAATTGTCAGAAGGTGCATTCCTTGGTTCAAGACTGAAGACTGGTTGCATTTTATGAAAGAAAAAAAAAAAAAAAAAAAAAAAAAAAAAGTACCAGTAATACAAATATTTACAAATAAGTGCTGAATTTCATGTTTACAAAAAACCAACACTAAGCTTACAACGGCTAGATTTTGTAACTAAGCATATGAAACTCCAATAATTAATTAAGAATTAAGAATTTACCGAGAAGACATGCATAAGAAATTAGGCAGGGTATGAATCTTAAAAGTTAACATGCTGTACCTCTGTATTCTTCCTTTGACAGTGATTAGTGCACAGCAAACAGCACGTACAATCTGTGGCAAGGAGCACTGGGAGCCAGCTAAGAGCCAGCGACAATGTCTTTAAACTGCTGGACACTTCATACTCGACTTGGAGCCTGTAAGGTGAACTGCAGAGCACTGGCATGCCTCTTGGTCTTTGCAGTGAGTGTCAGTGGCAGTGCCCCAGGGATGTGTCCAACAGCCTGCATCTGTGCCAGCGATATCGTAAGCTGCACCAATAAGAACCTCTCTCGGGTGCCAGGAAATCTCTATAGAAGTATGAAAAGGCTGGATCTGAGTTACAACAGAATTGGATTCTTAGAGCCTGAATGGGTCCCAGTGCTGTTTGAGAAGCTGAACACTTTAATAATCAATCATAACAGCATTAGCAGCATTATCACTGGAAGCTTTTCCACAACCCCAAACCTGAAGTACCTAGATTTGTCGTCCAACAGCCTGAAGACGCTGGGCAGCCCTGTATTTCAGGAGCTGGGGGCCCTGGAAGTTCTTCTGCTTTACAACAATCAGATAACGCATATAGAGTCTTCAGCCTTTGGAGGACTGCACAAATTACAGAAACTGTATTTAAGCTATAACTTGCTCTTGCATTTCCCATTGGACCTGTTTGTTGGAAAGCACAAGCTGACAGAACTCATATTGCTGGACATTTCCTTTAATCATATCCAGTCGATGCCTGTTCAGCGCCTGAGTTCAGTGCCAGCCAAACATCTTAGCGGAGTTTATCTTCACGGCAACCCATTTTATTGTGACTGCACACTGTACTCTATGCTCATCTTCTGGTATCAAAGGCACTTCAGCTCTGTGGTGGACTTCAAAAGTGAGTACACCTGTTTATTGCGATCTGATCCAAGAGGTTACAACAAACAGCCTTTACTGCATGACAACTTTCTGAACTGCTCTGAAAGCACCATCAACAGCTCTTTTCAAGCCTTTGGATTTATTCATGATGCCCAGGTTGGTGACAGGCTGATCGTTCACTGTGACAGCAGAATCAGCGATGCAGGCACACACTTCATTTGGGTTAGTCCAGAGAATAAATTGCTGGAGCCAGACATGGAGACCGACAAATTTAGGGTGTTTCATAACGGGAGCCTGGAGATAACAGATGCCCAGCTAGAGGACTCTGGGCTGTACTCCTGCACTGCAATAAATAAGAAAAGACTATTAAATGAAACCATAGAGGTTAGAATAAATGTCAGCAATTTCACAGTTAACAGGCCTCATGCTCATGAAGCATTTAATACAGCTTTTACCACCCTTGCCGCCTGCGTAGCCAGTATTGTTTTAGTACTGCTTTATCTCTACCTGACCCCCTGCCCGTGTCAATGCAAGACAAAGAGGAAGAAGAGGAAGTTGAACCAAAGCAGTGCCCACACGTCCATACTGAACTCCACACCGCCCCAAGAGCAGCCTGCTGATGAGAAGAAGGCCAGCACTGGCAAACGAGTGGTTTTCCTGGAACCCGTACATGAACCAAAACACAGTCAGAATGGGAAAGTAAAACTGTTTCCTAATGACAATGTCATTGCTGAGAGTATCTTAAAAACTACTCGAACAAAATCCGACTCTGATTCTGTCAACTCTGTGTTCTCAGATACACCTTTCATGCCATCAACTTAGTTTGCTGCCTGTATTTGTATTGTGCCGTTACATTTCTGAATACCTCCTTTGCTTGTAGCAACCATCAGGAAAAAGAAATAAAGAGAGAAAATGTTTTAAAAAAAGCATCTATTGTCAGTTCTTGAGCTTCGACTCCTCTGTGAGTACAAGTGACACCTTGCTTGAGAAAAGCCAACAGAATGGCATTGACGTGAGTATTTTTAGTGCAATCCTAGGCTTGCCTATTAATCTCTGGGACACACGCAGCCATCTCTCATGCACATTTAGTGCTGCTTCCAGTGCATACAGCCTTGGAGCAGAGGCTCGCAGTTGTTCTGAGCATCCTGCTCATCTGCAGGGACCACATGTGCAAACTTAGGTGGCTATGGAGGAAAGTGTGCAGCTTTCCTCAAGTCCCTGTTACAGGCCCACTTTAAAATCATGGAGGAAATGTGTTTTCCAAGACTGACCTAAACAAAAAGATTAGACTTGATCTCAGGATGCCTAGCAGTACGGGGTAAATGTTTATGGCCATCACCATGTTTGCCAATAATTGTGTGAAACCCTTAAGGGGAGGGGATGTTGTATTCATTTTACTTACTTACTTAATCAAGATATATTACTCATGAAAGCTGCTTATATTGATTTTTAAATATTGACATGAAAAAACTGGTAAAAGTTAACTTGCTCCATTTGCAGTTGTATTAGTAGAGGAATAAAAGTTGTCAGTCATTAGGACTCAAGCTAATCATCAGTAACTCATTAAGCTGTTATAACCTGATTGCTTGTTATCAGCTGTCCTACCCCACACTGCTCACAGTATGCATGGTGTCACATATGGTGAACAAGCTTGCCACTGTCACCAGGGCTCCTGCTTTATTCTAGGGGTGGGTCACTGCTGTTTAGAGATAATTTCACAGTGTGAGGGTAAAATCTCATTTTATCCTTTCATTGCACAGCTTTCAGCAATTTCACAAAATTTGCTTCCCTGTTTACTTATTTATTTTACTGAAGGAGGAAATGCACTCTTTTGATAAATTTCTTTATATTACAGAATAATTTTCTCACAGTGAATTCAGAAAGCGTGGTTTTTCTCGAGACTTGGCCCTGTCTTATATGTACTGCTTCTCTCCTTGCCCAGATGCATCATTGCCAAAATTTATGAACCCAATAAGATTATCCCAGGTTGATCATGCAGCACTGGTTATGTGAAGTGTTATGTTATTGTAAAGAATATACTGTTATAATTGCAATTTCCATTGTTTGTTTAAAGTTTGCTTACCTTGGGACTGAGCTGGACTTTGCCTGTCTTTCTCGCATTGAATGCTGCCAACTTCAAAGGAGTTTTACAAAGAATTACAGCTTGCTGAAGAAAATCGGAGTGTATCTGACTCATTATCACTTTGGGGAATGTACTGAAGTGGAAAAGGATGAACAAAATCAGTCAAAGGACCATATGACATGGCAACTGTAGTTTATTCTTCTGAGACTTACTGTAATATTCACTTGCATTTTTTGTGATTTCTTTTGAGAGGCGTGTCATCATCTTCAAGCTTACATTCATCTGAGCCAAAGCTATCAACAATTGATTTGTTATGGAGAAGTCCTGTGTAGCTAATTGCCTGAAAGCAAGCAGGCTGGAAAACAGATTAGATCAGGAAATGTCATTGCTGTGATGTGCACAAAGTACGTGGAAGTAGAGAACTGCAGGAGATTTTGATTCAGATATTCAGGGAAATGTAAGATGGAAATTCTTTTTACAGGAGCAGAATAATGTGTATTTAAAAGAGAAAGATCACCATGGTTTGGGTCTTTTACTTATATACATTTATCTATGTAAATTTAAAACAGCTTCTGCTATTAAGTAATCTTTTTTATCTGTATATGGGCATTAACACAAAATCAGAAGGTTTACATGTAAGGTCTGATGGAAAAACATTGATTGTCTTCACTGAAATCAGAGATATAGTTTGGTCATCTGTTTATGAGGGAAAGTCCTGACTTTTAAGACCCTGTCTCCTTCTCAAGAATTCTTTATTGTATTTAAATAAGCTGCATGATCTGCTGCTGTGCTCTCCAGTTTGTGCAAAGAGGGGACCATGGACTGTGCTGAAATTATAAGGAGACAGAGCAGGAAACTGAGAGGCAAATATTCCTAGGGAAAGCTGAGCATATCAGTTACAGTTCTGGGCAGATGTTATGATCTGTTGTCATACATAACATTAATTGACCCGGATTTCTGTGTTTACAAGAGCTCTGATGGTCAATTCCAAGTTGGCCTGGAAAAGCAAGCAGCCTGGTGCCTGCGTGGCTGCCTGCCAGCTCTGTTTCTCTCCTCTGCAGCTGGACTGGGCATATGATCCCTCCCCCACTCACGTGACAGTGACACTGCCTTGAACTAACTCACCTTTTAAAAACTCCAGATAATCTTAAAAATAAAATAAAATTTAAAAAGAAAGAAAAAAAAAAAAAAAAAAAAAAGGAGAGATCCCAAGAGTATTAGGCTTTGTGGGATCAGAGCAATGCTGCCAGATGACTGGAGCAGCTGAGTGTTGATCTAGGCAGTGGGTATTTGCTCTCATTATTAATTGGCTGTATTTCAGTGACTGCTTTAAAGTGCTCAGAGTTGCATTTGTGAATATGAGCAAGGTGGTAAAACTGAAGCCTTTGGAGGAGCTGTCCTACCACCTTGCCATCCCCATTAGTCCTTGTCTTGATTTTCATGTTACAGCTTCCAGCAAACACCAAAGAACTGAATGACATTTTTAATGCAGGGTGAGATCACTTGAGTGCTCCTCCTGACCTCAGTAAGGCTAAGTAGCTGGTGGTGACCATCTCACAAAATGTAATGAATGTAATGAATGACCACCCCTCAACTGTATGTAACAGTTACCAATGGAGCTGGAAGTTGAGGGAGTCCCAGATTGCTTTCCTGACACCAGCCCTTCATCTGTTGTTGGTTATGACAGCCAGTGCCATGTCCTTTCAGCCCAGATGTTCACCACTAGCTTGTCGGGTAAACAGTGCTCTGTGCTGTCTCTCATCTCGTTAGTGCTTTTTTTAAAAAATAGATTTCTAAGGATTGCTAATGATGGTGTCAAAAGACTAACTGGTTATAGCCCATTTTTCTGAACAGGCAAAATCTTAGGGCCAAATTGTAATTAAAGCATAAATTTTCATTTAGGATAGCACAAGTTTATTCCTATTATAGTAAATCAAACTCCTACAAGGTGCTTTTTTATCTCGACTGTAGCATGCGTATTCCTAATAACCTCTGCTGTCTTTGAATTGATGGGGAATAAGCTCAATCTTGCAGGAAGCAGAGCTGAAGTGTGCCATTATGGCCTTCTCTAAAGTAATTCAGAAGTGACTATTCTCTTTGGATAATCACCAGCCATCCCTCCCAGCACACTTCTCTTTTTAGTGAGATCGGGGCATTAAAGGCTGATCTTTCACCATTTGGCTATGACAGATGCAGGGACCATTTCCAACCTGGTCCTTAATTGTTCTCTGTGTCAAGACTGTCTTCCTGAATATAGCTTCTGGACCTGCCACACAGTTGCTGGATCAATTTCATTGATATATCCAAACAGTTGTTTCCAGATGGCTTCTGAGTGGTAAGAACTGGCCATAGTAGTTTTAAGAAGACAGGATATGCTTTTCATTTATGGATTCAGCAATTAAGATATTACTTTTTTTTTTTTTAATAATGCTTGAATTATTATATATAGAGTGAAAGAAAAGAGTGCATCAGAATTACGGAATCATGTAACTGAGGGAGTTGGAAGGAACCTCAAGAGATTATTGACTGCAACACCCCTGCTAAGGCAGATACCCTACAATAGTGCATATTCAAATCATTTTTGTATGTTTCCACTATTTTCATATTTTGCCATTAGTCCAGTGGGGCTCAGATATGGATAAAAATGGAAATTTGAGAATTAGGGGATGAGATTAAGAAATCATTTTGTTCAAAGTTCAATTCATATTTTTATAAGGGCTAATATCTGAGTCCTTACCTTCAGTGGGTACATGACAGAAATCAGAAAATTAAGTGCTTTATAAGTTTGCCTAAACACAGTTTTGGGGTGTTGGGTTTTTTTTGTTTTGTTTTGTTTTGTTTTTTTGGTATTTTGGAGAGTCTTGGTCTGAAAGTGATCCAAAAAGTGATACAAAATTAAAGTGTAAGAGTATCAGTGTTTGTTTCTGAAGAAAAGATATCCCAGCCTTGCTGAAGAGATCATGTCATAGATCAGAGGGCTGTGCCTTTCTGCCTTCCTTGATATAAATCTCTAATTTTAATATTAAACAGATGCAATGGAGAAAATCTTATTTTCTTTTGAATTACTGTTTTATGCTCTCATTTTCTTAGGTAGATCTTTTTCCCTCGCAAATATATCTTCCATGCTTTTGCAGAATATCATAATCAACCGGAGTAAATACTTTCTCTTTTACTTCTCCTGATGAAGTAAACTACATCTGGTAGGGGAGGAGAAGGTGGTATAGAATGGTAGAGTCAGTTTGATGACACCCAGATATCAGGAAAAGTCATTTGTTGATTGAGTTATTTTCTTTGATCAAACATGAAATCAACCAGGTATAGACATGCTTTTGTTAATTTAACTGAAATTTTCTGTCACATTTGACTCACTTAATATGATGAGCACATACAGCTCTTTAAGCCTTCTATTTTTTAAAGAAGTAACGTTACTCACATGACTTTTTTGCATCAACTTAAACTGATTTTAAAACAGACAATAATGTGAGAGAACTCTGTTAACATAAAGCAAATCTGGTATACAGAGAAGATGTCCAGCCTGCATGAATATTTCTGAGGACAGCTCAGAATCATCTCAAAGTAGCTCTTTGGCAAGCTAGAGCCAAATTGCATCATGCAGACCTTTCTTAGACAAGCAGGAAGATTTCCTAGACAAGCTTTCTTTAATCAGATTAGCTCAATCAACAAACTCAATTGAAATACTCATTTAGCTCTACCACAGATTGCCTTCCCAGTTTGGTGCCTTTATCTGCACTTTGGAGTTATGCTTGGAGCACCAAGCTGCTGCTGTGTCCATCCCTATTGAGGAGCTTAGGAGAGGGGAAGAGCAGTGAGGAGAGAATGAATGTGCATGTTCAAGAGCTACCAGCTTATTTCCTCAAGGATTAATAGCCAGCAGAGTCTAAAACCGAAATGCTCACCAGAACAAAAGAAATCTTAGACAGCTGTTCCAGAGGGGGTTGAGGCTCTGATGTGCACAGCACAGAGCAACAGTGAGTGTAAACACTGCCCTGTGCATAAGTCACGATGTCCTTCCACAGCAACAAAAGGATTTCTATCACTTTCCCTGGTAGCAGTGGTGCTGCTGGCAATAATGTGCCACAAAATAAATTAACTGAGATAAGCACCACTGTTGCCTGGAGCAGCTCAATTAGCCTTTTGCACTTGGAGGAAAGGGTTTTACAGCACTAGGTAGAGCTCAGGCCGGACTGACTTTTGTCCTCTTTGCTCTTTTTAACTGGTGCTAGAATCAGTAGAAATTGTAGAAACTGCTGTTTTTGTTGTATTTTTAAAAAACTCAGTATTTAAAACAAATAGGCAGTCAGTAGTTGCCTAACCCTCGGTGGGAAGGAAACAAAGCTATCTTTCTCCTTGGTTTTAGTGCCAGAACAGAGGTTCTCTCTGATTGAAGCCATGTAGAGAACAGTGTTGGTCTGGCCTTCCTACTGCTGCTAGCGTTCTCAGGCTTGTCAGTCAGGGCTGACTCCTGCTGATGATGTTTATCAAAAGAGCAGAGGATATGCTTGCTTCACTGATGTTGTTTGTTAAAGCAGAAATTAGAATATTTGAGCTATTGCCTGAAATCCTTCCAAACAATAATTTTTAAATAAATATTTATGAGATCAAGTGAATGACATTAGTTGTTGCAATCCTACCTATTTATATAGATTTGTAATTTTGGAATGAGAGAACTTTCCATTGATTTTATCTCCTTTCTTTTTTGTCCATATGCTGAAGAGATAGCTGATCTATTTTTCCAAGCATCTGCTTCCCCTCTCCACTGTTTATTTTCAAGCACAGATAATCACTGCATACAATTTGAGCAAAATAATCATGTTGCAGTGAATGGTATCCATGATCCATATGTACTGTAGAGATAAGCTGATTTGTTGAGTATGCTGTCCTGTATATCATTTCACATTTTAAAAATATATTTAGACATGCTGCTATTACTGTTGCTACATTTGTGGTGTATAATTTTCTTAAGATTTCTAGCCCACTACAGAAAAAAAAAAAAAATACAGAAAAATATCAGAAATCATTGCATCTAATAAAAACAGTCATTTTTGTCATTTAGTGCTCTAATGTTTTTGTCTTTTAGCAGTCTCAGCTATTAATTTGCACCTAATGCAGACTCAGCCTGGTTTTCATCAACACCTACTTCCTCTCAGTTGTGAAAACAGGCTTCTTCCCTTAACCTAGATAGGCAAATATTTTTTTTCTGAATAACAGTACTTTAGCCCATGTACAGAAACTCTGTTAGAAGATTTTGTCCTGGGTGAAGTATATTTCTGATAAAAGAAATGTTGCAAGTATATAGAAGGTGCTTGTCATCATTTATTCTCTGAGAATTTTACTATAGTTAGCATGTTGAGATTACCATTTTGTACTAGAGAAAACGTATTTGTTCGTTCTCCATCTATAAAATTGCCATTGTGAAGTGTTGTTTTCTGTATGTAGAGCTCTTTGATGAATTCCTAACTCAATCATGCTTGTCACTGCATGTAAGTGCCTGGGGAAGATAAGAATGCATGTGACCAGACCCCATTCTTTCCACGTGGGAAGAAATTGTTGGAAAGCAAGCCAGAAGGAACAATATACTGTTTACTTGGAGTGCTCATGTTGATTTATAATTGTTTCATAATAAAGAAATGTAACGGAAGCTTTTAAATTCTCATAATCATCATAATACATGGTTATAGAAGTACCCCATCATTATCATGCAATTTTCATACTCTTCAAAAGTTTAAGTAGATCTCTCTCTGTCTTGTGTATACACAAGACGCATCACATGTTCTAGAGGGCAGGACATACGAGGAGCAGAGCTGAGGTCCCTGGGTTTGCTCAGCCCAGAGCAGAGGAGCTGAGGGGAGGCCTAATGGCAGCTGGAGCTCCTCACAGGGAGCAGAGGGGCAGCGCTGAGCTCTGCTCTGTGTGACAGTGACAGGGCCCGAGGGAATGGCATGGAGCTGTGTCAGGGGAGGGGCAGGGTGGTGTTTATGAAAAGTTTATTCACCATTGAGTGGTTAGGTCTTGGAACAGACTTCCCAGGGCTGCAGTGGTCATGGCCCCAAACTGCCAGAGTTCAAGGACAATCTGGACAATGGTCTCAAAGCAAAGGGTTGGAATTTGGGGTCATCCTGTGTGGAGCCAGGAGCTGGACTTGATGATCCTTATGGGTCCCTTCCAACTCAGCATATTCTATAACAACAGGTTAGTCCTATGCAAAAATACTATACTCTCTGGGAATAATATATTTCCCATAGCTCTTCTACAGGCCTGGCACAGTAAGGCATAGGCATTCCAAAGTATACATTCAGATATTACAAAGAATCCCAAATTACACTATTTGTCATTATCGGTGTGAATATATCCCCTGCTGCACTATTCAGGATGCCATTCATCGGGGTGATGTGTGTGAGCCCTCTTTCTTAGTAAAATGGTGTTTAAAAGGCAGAGTGAAGTCTGGTCTCAAAGGCAGCCCTGTTCCTTTATGGCCCAGAAGCAATGAGCTCCTCCAATTTCTCATGTTGATCATTCCACTCTTTGAAAATAGAAACATCATAGAGGGACCTTTTTGCCAGAGAAAATGCTGCCCTTTGAATTAAAGGTGTGAAAATAACATGCAGGAATCAGATATGAAGACTGGAAAGTAAAAGCAGTACCTAAACCTCACAAGAGATGCAAGCTTTTGAAAATATCTTAATACTGCCTTAATGAATTTCTCCTGGATACCAAATGAAGATTATTTGTCTCAGTAATGCAGGTGCAGATCATTTAATCCTGCAAATGAGAAGACATTCCAGAAAGGAAATACTTTCTGGTTTTTATCCTTAATAGTGATCATCTCATGGTTGCAGGGGACTTTTCTCACAGTGGGAAAATGACTGTAATATGAATCCATGATCTCCTTAAGAGGCGGTGGATAATTTGAGTGATTTGTGAAAGATGGCACAGGACTAGTGACTCAGGTATTCCCTTAAGTTTCTGTGTTACTGAGTAGATTTCTGATTATCTCCTTGCTTGAAAAATAACTAACTTTTGGGAGAGAGGCTAAATTGTTGTCATTAAGGTAGGAGTGTTTAGAATTTTATTTTCACCTATGGAAGCTCAAGTAACAAGATTAATTGTGCCCTAAAGGTATAATCTAACATTTTCTTATTTAAAGATGTATTCACTAAAGAGTGTGACATTACAACAGGGTATATGTGCAGCTATCGGCTTTGCCAAGTCGTATTGCACCCATGTGGTGGGAGAAGAGCTGACACAGCAACAAGGAAATGCATGCACTTGTTTGGCGATAAGTGAGATATAAAAAAAGGTAGAAAATAGATCTCCAAGGTTTCCCAAACAGCCAGTGTGAGAACATGTCCTCATGGAAGCCAGAAGAAGCACAGCTCTTCTGTCTGCTGGCTGTGCTCAGATAGACCAACTGCAGTTGTCACCAAAACCTATAGATGCCACAAAGTTCAGGTGTTCCAACAGGCAAAGTAGGATAAGCCTTATCTTTCTGATAAGGAATGTTTTTCTTTCCCAAAGCTTGTGAGAAGAGTTTCAGCAGACATATAGGATTTTAAAAAGAAGCTTTATGCAAATGTAGGAAACTGAAAATCATCATTTATTGATCCTCTTATAAAAACCACAGAAATACCATGTAATGGTATTTTAGTAACGTCTGCTTCATGACACAGAGAATTTCTGTGGAGCTTGATTCATCAACAACTGCAAAATATTTTGGTTTCTTGAGCCAGAAAGCATTACAGCCCATATTATATTTGGATCTGTCCACACTGTGGATGTTTCTTGAATATTGCCTGGCAGCAGTGTAAGTGTGCTTCGTACTTTAAGGAGAAGATACTTTCACAAGTAGTTCCCAATTTCACAGGTAGTTGGCATTGTTACCAGTATACAATGACTGTATTTTCAAATATATGATGTTACTTGCTATAACTGTAACATTTTCACAGAAGTACTCCCCAGCTCTTAGCCCACTACCATCTGCTTAGGTTTCATCTAGAGTTAAAGAGTGGAAATGTTTTCCTCAGGACAGGAAATCTAGGGAAACTAATGTAACTCTAACATCTATGCTGAAAGACTCTCCAAAACTTGACATATGAACCCAGACGATGTGCTTGACATATGAACCCAGACTGTGCTGTAGTAGCCAGAAAGGAGCCCCGCTGATCACTGAGGATTTGATGCCAGGTGACCTTTCCCAGCTGCCAGAAATGCTACAAAGATTTCAGCTACAAAGATTGAAGCCTTGTTGCTGAGAAGGAATGGTCACCTCTCACTGCTCCGTGGAGTAGCAGTGGTATATTGTTGACACAAACCTGCTGACCCAGCCTACATTTCAAGCTTTGCTTTTTGCCAGCTCTACTTTCTTCTGTGACAACAGCAGAATCTGGAAGTGTTATTTTAAATCTTGATTTCTGTGTTAGTTCAGAACTACAACCCAGTCTTAACTGCACTACTCCTTTTTCCTTTATCTCCTTTATATCTCATGAACATTGCTCATAGCTAGACTGAGGTTGAGAAGTACACCTAGCAAGAGAACCAGAGAGGACCTAGGAGATTTAAAGAGACTTTCTTACCCCTGAGGAGTCCCTGAAAAGATAAATAATTTGGAAATATCCAGGTAAGCTCTGGCAACATAGAACATGTCAATCTGAATTGAGACCAAAGCCTAAATTTGTCTTTTAATATTCAAAAGAGTGTTCTTTGAATGTTTCAAAAATCCTCCAAGATTGTCAGTAATCTTGACATGCACATTTTATATAAACACACTGTGTCTGTGAGCAATTTTAATTTTGGCAGCTGAAGCACAAAACCACTGTATTTTTCTATCACTGTTTCCAATTTAAGAATATAAGTAACAGAACCCTCCAATTTAGTCACCCACTAGCCAGCAATCACAACATCAGTGAGACTGTTAAAACTAGAAGAGATTTGAACAATGTTTTAGAAGAAAAGACAGTGAGAGAAGCCTATCTAAAATTAGGTGTGGTAGAAGCGGGTAATCTATGGGACTGTGGACATCAGGAAAAGCAAGAATTGCTGATAGGAGCTACGTCAGATGCACAGTGATAAACTTAGCAGACACAAGTTAAAAAGTGGGGAATGAAGTGCACTACACTGAACAAAGTCCTTGCTAAGACTCTAGAATCAAAAGGAGTCTTACAAAAAGTAGTAATGAGGAATATAATTAGATAAATTATGCCTTAACAGGCACTGTACAGATGCTGAAGTGTTCACTGTCTTCACATAAAAAAATATATAATTTCTGATCAAGTACTTAACCACATTAAATTAAAGGCAAGAATAGGAACATAGCCAGAATAAGGGGGAATTAAGATTAAAAATGTCTGAGTAAGATAATTATAATTGAAGCCACCACTGCCCGATGACATTCACCTTTGCTCTCTTAAAAGAATAGGAAGAACTGTCTAAAGTACTCGCTAATATCTTTTAAAGTTCATAGAACATGGACAGGTCCCAGAAAATGCAAGAAAAGCAAATACAGTCCCCATCTTTTAAAAAACAGCCTGGGAATTATAGATCATTCAGTGTAAAACCAATTCCTGGAACAATTCTGAAACAAGTTGTTAGATAACCAAGTTATAAGTGCCTGGAGCATACTAAGATGATAAAAAAAGCTGACAGATTTGACAAGAACAAATTGTATTGACCCGATTTCCTTCTGACAAGTTGACTGGCCTTGGCTAGATAATAGGAACAGCTTTCTGGCCACCTGGACAGTAAAACAATGGAACAGAATATTGCCTGAGGATCTTGCCTCTGTTTTTCAACTAGAGAATTTTTTAAAACAAGTTGGTACACGCCTGCTGGGAATTATGTAGGCCTTTTTGATCTTTCTTCACTGTAGGGTGCTGGATAAGAGAAGCTGTATGATTCTTTCCAGCCCTATGGATTATGTAGGAGATGTTTGTTTCAATCCCCCTAGCCCTGCATCACGACTGTGTCTTGTCCTGGATCCAGATTTCTGAAGACCGTTAGGATTATGTATGTGCTATTTTGAATAAAAGTGACTTAAAATTGAAATGCTTCATTTGTACTGCTTCTTCCTTGAGCAAAAGGATGCATCTTTTTCCACAGAAGTTTGTTTTAGTTTTGCTCTTTAGGGTCATACAAATGGTAATTCAGAAATATCTGCTGTCCCAACAGTACATTTGAAGTAGTGTTATACAGAGGATGACAAATAAATTAGTTGGGGAACAAACTGTGGTCACTCCATTGCAGGAGTGAATGCAGTTCCTGATTTCCTGATGGTCCTGAAACCATCTCACACTGAACTGATTTGGGGAATCACAGGCCATGCTGTCACCTGTGAGGCAGTTCCACAAATGAAGAAATGTCATTAGGGTTCACATTTCAAATATTTCCAAGTCACTGAACCAAGATATTGCCATAGCCATGAATGCTTATCTTTTTAGATAAACCTTACTCTGCTCCATAGCCTCTATGAGAGCAGGCAGGTTTAATATGGCCTTGGGTACTGAGATGGAAAAGCTTCTCAAAAACTTTTGGGACCTTTTCTAAGTTTGAAGTCTGCTTTGCAGTGAAACACACCTAGCACAAAAAAAGTGTGACTGCTGGTGTGGTTGAGAGCTTCTCAGCAGGAAGAAAATGTGCACTTCTGAAAATGAAGGAGGTTCATTTCCTGTTAGAAGATTGGCCCATCACTCACCATAAATGTAATGAATATGTTCCTTCTCCTTGATACTAAATTTATGTGATTGCAACAAGTTTTCAAAGACAATCTGAATGCAAGGTTGCTTCTACTGTGTACAGTACACCTCATTTGACTATCAACTACTTCTCAGTAGGTGCTTTTTCAGGGTTTAAAATACTTAATTCTTAAATCCTTTTGCATTTCCAATAGCACTTTGACTGAAATGGGGCATCATTCTGCTGATTGAGCAAGGCAGAGCCACCTCACTACAGCTATCTCCTTACCACACTTTCTGCCTGGCTGTTTTGGAGTCCAGCCTCTGTAGGAAAACCAACCTTATAGCCATATAATATATTAATACAGATGTATAATTCTGTTTACAGTGTGGAGTAAGAAAGAATCACAGCAGATGCAGAGACCTCTCACCACATATCAATGGAAGACCTTAAGATGTCCTTAACAACTGACATATGTAAGCGGGCAGACCTATCTGAAAGTCTTACTTGTTATCAGCTAATAACAAAATAAGAGTCTGAACAAGCTTGTGATGTTAAACATATTTTAAAACTCAGTGTTTGTAACTGTTTGTTTTTTTTTTCATTTAAATAATGAGAGCTTATTAAATGCTAATTATCACATTTCATTTTAAAGTGGAAATTCTTAAGGCAATCAAGATGTATATTAGATTTAGGTCTTGATTGTTCTCTTTCACATAGTTGCATCAGAAGAAACTATTAGGCATAATAAAATGACAATAAATAAGACTGAAAGCAGAATTAGGATCCACAGTGAAGTCAATAATCTTCTGAGATCCCAACAGCAAATAAACAATAAGGCAGATCTTTAAAAAAATTGGAATATTTTTCTCAATTTTACCCCAGGTATGAACTCAGAAATTTTGGATTTCACACATTGTTTACATTCTAGTATACTGAAGTATTCAGGACACATTCAGTCATCAGAAGCATGACACTGGACTCACTAATAATTTTTTGTACTTGATGGGATAAAACAAGACTCAAAGCTATCAGCATTCAGCTGAACAATATTTTTTAAGTGACACAATTTTTTCAGGTGCCCTCAGCAAAATCCATCACTCATCCAAAGCCAGCATGGGACCTAGACTCAGTATTTTCTGCCTGGAATGTGTACCCCATGCTACATGTCTCCCTAATCCAGATGAAAAACCCAAGATCCAGAAGAGCTGCTTCTTAGTGTAGGGTAAGTAACAGGAAGTTTTTATTCTAGACAGTGCTTTCAATTTTTTTGTTTATTTTGTAAATATATAAAATATTCATGTTTATCAACTTCTGTTGAAAATATGACACTTTCACAGAAAAGGGCAACAGTACCCTCAGGTTAAATATGGTGCCATTCTCAGATACCATTTACATCAGTGCAGTCAAATAGTTTATCTCGATGCATGCAGGTACAGCTAAGATCATATTCCTGCCTTTTGTAAGTAATACATGCTCCTGTGGTTGAAAAAACATACCTTTGCACACATTAAATGCATCATGCAGACAGGGAATTCACCTTGTGAAAGATGTTTCAGTTCACCAAGCAGCATTTTACAAAATATTACAACTGCCTCTTGTGTTTTGCAGGTGCAAATTCCATTCTAATATCTTTTCTCCTACATATTTTTCTGCAGGAATTACAAAGGGGGAAAGACTCATCAATAGCCTGCCATGATGAAAAACTACTTGTGATCAGTGTTGTGTGTGCACTGATTAAGTTCCCTGTGGAGTCCTTAGCTCTACGTCAACTTTCTGAATACTAGACTTTGCCTTTGAATCTCTGATGTAGCCAAGATGTGTAAAAATTAATGTAGGCTGACAACTTATTAGTTACACATCTGAAGGTTCTCAAGTGGATAAACTACTCCTTCTCAAGTCAGTTGCGACTTAAGCTTGCTAACTCACTCAAATCTGCCTGTTTTAGATACTAGCATATAAATAACCAAGGGGGAATGGTGACTAGAGCTAAAGTGTTTGAGCCGTACCATGTCAAAACAATATTCACTAAGGCCACCTCCTCTCATTGTACTTCCTCAAGCCCAAATCCTTATAGAAGGTGTGTTTCAGAGCCAGTTCCAATTCTCTGACGATCAATTGTCACAGCTTCTGTGACCTAAGTGATGGCATTGTTGGTTTCCTTCATGAGCAAAAGGGCAGCCCAAGACCACAGACTTCACTCTGCCAAAAGTCATGGGAGCAGGCATCAGAAGGAGAGGCAGAGACACAACGTGGGAGAAATAAATGGGAGGAGAAACAAACAAAGAAATGAAGAGTAAAGGTACTGTGCTAAAAGGGGAGAGATGTGTAAACAAAAGTCTGTGAGGTCAGAAAAGGTGCTCAGAGAAGACATTGCTCAGGTCTGGTCTGCAAAATGTCTGTTCCAGATGATTGAAGCTCTGCTGGGGCTCAGGTTTTGGTTTTATGCACTGATTCACTCATTATGCTATTGTACAAAAGGAGCTTTTCTTGTGTTGTCTGAATACCCTCTGCATGCATTTCAGAAATTATTATTTATTTTGATTTAAGATTATTATATAATATATTTATAATATATGTAATATAATCAGTGATGTATTGAAAATATAACACTACTTGTAGGAAAAACAGATTTCATGGTACATTGGTATACATAAACTTTGAACATGCAACAAATTTGAAACAAAAATAATCAAGACAAAAAATTGGTATTTCTGTATAACCAGTAGGAAACATTTTGTTACTATCATGGCATTGTTTTTCCTGTTACATTTCATTCACTTTTGAGGCATTCTGGGAAATTATTTCTACTTAAAAGCCTTTTCCATAAAAAAAAGTATTCACTAGGAAATTCTTCATCCGCTTTTACTAAAGCTAATTTTCCCAAGGAGGCTGTGGATGCCCCATCCCTGGAGGCATTCAGGCCAGGCTGGATGTGGCTCTGGGCAGCCTGGTCTGGTGGTTGGCGACCCTGCACATAGCAGGGGCATTGAAACTAGATGATCATTGTGGTCTTTTTCAACCCAGGCCATTCTATGATTCTATGATATGATATGACTCTAACCTCCTGTAAATTCAAAATTTAACTTGCAAAAATAAAATACATTTTCAAAAGAGGGTCTAAAGCTGAGAAAGATTTGTATTAGAAATGAAATGCTTAATAATGATTTCATCTCAAATTGGTCTGTTTTCACCACAAAAGGAAAAGCTGTATAAAGACTTTATGGAAAGAAGAGCTGGGAAGATCAATAAATAAACCAAAAGAAACATCCTGAGACAAATATTTTGCATAAGACAGATGTTTAAAATAGTGTATTGAATGACACCGACATTTTTGTTGTTTGTAGGTTTTAGTGAATCTAACAGAAATGTTATGAAATGCTTTTCGGGTCCTCTAGCACAGAACAGCAATGGGGGGAAGCACAGACTTATGTATATGTACTTCATGAATATATGTATGTAACTTTGTGTGTAACATAAATTTTAAGGGCTAATGTTTATTTGTTTTCATATGAACATTTGTTTCTGTGACAGAGTATCTGAGGTCTTTTTTGAAAAGTAGGAGTGTGAAAACATTGAAATGTCTTCCTCTCACCATAAGCCACTTATTCTTACACCCAATGCCAAGTAATAAAAAAAACACTTGTCAGCATCTCGTATTTCAAGCACAAGCAACAGTAAAGGACAATTGGCTTCTGAGTGATGCTGAAGGACATCAGGTTTGCATCTGTCAGCCCCTGGGTAAGTAGGCATTACAGAATATACTCACACATTTGGTAAGACAATCTGGAATAAAGCAGGCCTGATTTATCTCTGTACCTTTCGTTAAACACTCTTTCACATTTTCTAAAATTCTCAGGGCATCCCTGAAGTGGAGAAACTTTTCAGTGCTCCCTTTCTATTATCTTCTCTCTCTGCAAACAAATATCCAGTAAGCAACACACTCTGTTTGTGGAGATGCCAATGCTGAGATTTCAGGGCAAGTTGAGTTACAAGTGTACAAACCTAGAGTAACAGCTGCACAGTTAGTGATGTTACTCTGCATTCAGGCTACTTCAGCTGAGAGCAGATTCCTGCCAAATATCTCTCTTATGTGCACAGAAAATGTATGCCTCTTTCTACAGAGTTGCCATTGCGAAAATAAGGTATGAGTGTGTGGATTCCTCTGTGACAAAGGTTGTCAGGCATTCAAACAGTTAATTTATGGCTATTGTCTGTGGCTGCACTTCTGAGGCAAAAATCAATCATTTTCTTTGAAAATCCAGAAGAAATAATACGTGAGAGATGAGATTATGTGGTTTATGAAACACTGCCTCTTCTCTGAGCCACTTCCCTGTGAATTCAGCTAAGGTCAAATTTCACAGATGAAGTATTACCCTTCTGAAAAACGGCTGTCTTACTTGTCTTGAGATCTGAAATTTTAAAAGAAATTGGCTTAGCTTAGTCCCTCAAAAGATTTATCTTTTCAAAGAATGTAAGCCATGTGCACAGGATGGACAGCCACACTCCAAGATGCAGTTATTCAGAAAGGATTAGAGGGTCATGAGAAGCAATTACTCATTTTGAGATCCCAAAGCAATACCCTAATGTAATCCTTACAACATCGAATGGAAATCCCAAGTAAGAGTAGGAGAATATGTTATTTTGTGGAAATAGGTCCAGGTCTGGTGTATGCTCTTCAAGAGGAGTGCTAAGAAACTCAAGGGAGTTCAAAGAATAACATAGCAGACCAGGGAAGAGGAAAGGGGGGGAATATTATTTATAGGCTGCTTGCAGTGGCTTTGTCTGTTTAATTTAGTGAAGAAAAGGTTCCCTATGAAATCTAGGTGTCTCCCCATTGTTTCTTCCCATTGTTTCTTCCCATTGTTTCTGAAGGGACAACTGGGAAATCCATATTGATGCAGCTATTTAACTTCTTGTCATCCCATCTGAGAGAAATGATTGTCACTCCAGATGGTTTCTTCCTGCCTGATGACTTGTGATGCTCTAATGCTCTAAACAAAATGGTGTGCTTCACATCTGGTCAAAGTTCGTACATATTTCTTATCACTGATGCAGATCTTCAGAAAAACATCAAATTCCGTTTTCCCATAGTGTTCAGTTTTCTCACAGTGCTTCTACATACTATTAAAATATAATTCTACTCATTTACAAGACTGGGTAGGAACAGTGATGTTTTATTTGATTTGATTATTTGATTTGATTCCAGTGCCCATTGTAAGAAACATTAACTTATTTCTGCTTATTTTTATGGGAAGTAGATAAACCTAAGCTATTCCCAATTTCTACTTCAGAAAGTCCAGCGAAGCAGGATAAGAACAATATTTATATTAATGTATTCTCAGCTGAGGGAGTTCATCTGAAGAATCATTAAGCCTTGGTCACAATAACATGAGGACAAAATAATGGTTCTGTATTCCCAACCCACCATTAGAAGAGCATTTTTCCACTGCAGCTCAGAATAATTTGATAAGAAAGCCACTTAAAGACAATGTTGTCCCAGTCCTAAGCTTGATCTTCTATTGTTCTGAGGGAATCTGAGATGCTACTGCTCAGACACAGCTTATGTTAATGCATTAAAACAAAATTTCCCTCTCTAGTCTCTCTTCTTTTAAAAATGTACTTCACAGACATATTTGTAGAGTATAAACAACCTAAAATGTTGTCCTGTGTAAAAAAATAATAAGACATTGATGGCAGTTAGTTCTACCAACCCTTTACTAATAACACTATGATTTCTGAAGTCTCCAAATAGCTTTTCATCTTCATTAAATGCAAAACTAGTTTGAGAGGTCTCCCTTTTGTAGGCTTTGGACAAATGCAATGAATCAGTCCTAGAGATTAATATGAAAAGCTGAAAATTTAGCCCCATAATCAGCATTGCTCTTCCTTTTCTACAGAGATCCCTAGAGAGATGGGCTTGGTTTTCAGAATCACATTTATCCCTCTGCCAAAGTGCTTAATGCATCTGCAGTGCTGACTCCAGATTTGCCTTTGCATGCCAATTTTTCAAAAGAAAAACCTCTACTTCCCAGATTAGTAGTAGAAGATATTTCAGCAGATTAGCCAGACAAGATCAGATACACTTCCATCTGTACCGAAGATGGACATAAATCTTAAAAATATTTATTCACCAAACTTCTATGACAATTTATAACATTTGTCTGACTAGAAACCTTAAATATATATAAGAAACACTTTGTTATGAGCTACTGACATACATTACTCTTTACAGAGAAACTTTCAGTATAAGCATACATTCAAATGTACTCCCAAGCAAATAATTAGAGAATTCAGTCTGTGGACAGACCAATGCAAGGGCTTAGGGCACCATGTCTCCGGGGCTTTGGGGCTCTTTGGGACAAATGAAAACAAAGAGGCCATGGGAAGTGACCCTGTTGATGTGGGCATATATGACTAATGCAAAGGCACACAGGCCAGCGGTATACAAGCAGAGGAACGCACAAGGATCCACACACTGAAGTTCAACTATAAGGCCATGCTTGGCTGATGTCTACACCTGAATTAGTACCTGGATTTCCTTGATAGCTAGTGAAGAGAATTCATGTCACTTGTCTTATGCAGGTGATATCTTAACATGCCATACTTTGCTGACTGCAAAGTGCATCCCTTGACAAGCTCAGATGTAGACATCAGCTTTGCAGAAATCTAAACTTTAGTGAAACATATGCCAGTGAAAAAAAACTAACAAAGACACAAGGGCACAAAACTACCTACAGGAGAAGTGTTAACAACCTCTACTATTCTGTGCACAGGAATATGAAGAAACAGAGGACAAGGTTTAGTCCTACTGTGATAGACATAGCTCCTGGATGTAAGGCTCTTCCACAGGATCAGGCTTTAGCACTGAGTTTTTATGGAGTACACTGACATATAATTGCAGAAGAAATGGAGGGAAGAGTTCGCACTAAAAATCCCAGATGTTCATCACAAAATACTGCTTCACCAATCACAAAACATTACAGATAAACACAGTCATTATACTGCAGAGAAACTTCAGCTTCTTGGAGCTGTTGAAGGGCAGTTCTCACAGTGGCTAATTTTTCAAACTCTATAGCCCAGGAAGCCTCAGTTGTTGCCTAAACTTGGCATGTCTTCTACTTCTCTTTCTTTTTACTCAAAGCAGGCAGCTGACAAGAATGTCAGTTCCTTGGTGCCAGACTTTGGGGAAATACATGCTGTGTGAAAATGATTTAATGTTCTCTAAATTATAACAATAACAGTTATCAGATCATTTTATTATTATTATTTGTGGGGGGGAAAAAATCTTAGGAAGAAAATACTGTGTTTATTCCAAATCCATCAAGAGTAAAACCTGAAGCAATCTAACTTCCTAGGAACAAGAAATTCCAAACACATGTGAAACAATCCTCCAGAATAGAATCAGACTAGTAGGAATGAAGGCTTATTGCCTAGAGAAGCTATTTCCATAAGCAATATATAAATTATTCTTATACAAACACTGTAAAATTTGTAGTGTCTCTCATTCAAAGAAGCTGACAGCTAGAAAATTATTGCATGCCTCTAAGTGAAACTTGTGTATCAGGCAATTCTTTTCAGCTTACTGGAATGACAGTCTTGATTTTAATTTCATTTTTATTCTTTATCCTAGCTTACATTAATAAAAGTCTCCTCAGTTTTTCACTGCAAACTATTGTTATTGGCTATACTAGCACAACACATATTATAGCTCTGGATAGGCTTTGTGTAAAATTTCATACACCTATTCCTTGCCAGCACAGGTTTTGGCAAAGCAGCAGAATAGGCAAAGGATTAAATGGTTGCACACTGGAAATTTATTGCATTGTCAATATTCCCATGTTCCATCCACTTGCATAGGTGATCTTTTTGGGCTGCAATCTGTTTCTAGAAGTACTTAGGACTTAGCTTCCTTGTAAAACATCCATAACCATATTTTTATTTCCATTAATAATAATTTAAAAAAAAAAATCCTTGAAAACATAAAAGTTAGTTGACAAGGAATTTCTATTGCCAGAAACAGCACCGCAAAGGTGGGAAATACAAGAGTTATCTTCATTAGCTGCAGAACTGTCCTGCTCAGGGGATCACAGCGGAGGAGTATGGAGGGCGTCAACCAAAGAAAACAAGTGTGTCTTCCTTTCTGAGACAGTGCAGTACCCTCTTATTTCAAGGGAAACCCTCCTGATTACTGGAGGGAATAAGTCAGCCCCTCTTTTCTTATATGCTGCTCTGGAGGAAACAGTGGTTGTGCCTCCAGCACATTTGGAGACTGGGAGAGAAACAAAAAAGCACAGCCCTTGATGTGCTGAGCTGCACTTCATGTGCTCCCCAGGACCCTCTTCAACAATGGCTGGAGTTGTCATCTAGATATTCCACAAGTCTGGATTTAAAAATCTCCACAGGGTAACACTTGGGAGAAAACACTGACATAAACTCTGTGCTTATTCTGAGGATATGATTAATTCTTTTTTTTTCTGGTAATTTCTGTATCTCACACTTCTGATGGCCTCAACAGAAATGTTTTCTAGCTACGCAACACCAGTGACCAATGACCCCACAGACTATATTTGCTTTAATGGTTAATTCTAGCACAGATAGAAAGTCAGCAATGTCGCAGGATTTGCACACAGCTTGCTTTTAAAGCTTAGACTAATAGAATAACAAAATGACTGACACACAAGAAGTGATTAGAGGGAGTATAAAATATAGCCACCAAATGCGCAGACATGCACTGCAGTTTGATAGAGGCCAAAAGTCATGGTGAAATGCAGTGCTGATATCCTATGATTCACAAATAATTCAATGAAATCTGTTACCCATAAGCAAAGTAGAGTGACTTGCAAAAATTTCCTATTGTTTTTTTTTTCCTTCTCTAGTCTCCAAGATTTGTGCTTAACACTGACTACACTGGGGACCATGCCTTTAAATAGCTTTTAAATAGCTTTCCCACTCTCAAAGCAAAGATTTTCAACTTTCTCATATCACAAACTGAAGTTGTTAAAATATCACCTTTCTCATGGTCTCAGCATCTCACATTAGTTTAGCTACAAAGGCATGGGATGCCTCTGGTTACTTAATTCTGTTGCTAACTCTCAAATGGAAAAAAAAAAGGAAAACAAAACAAAACAAACAAACAAACAAACAAACAATGGTCATTAAGCAAAAATAACAAAAATCTCCTTCCTCATACATAGTTTGCTCCAAAAGTAATGCATTTGGTGGCTATACTTCATGTATGTCAGCCATCTTATAAGGGACAGTTGTGTGAAGATTAACATAGCTGCAAGGAAAGAGTCTGATGAGAGAGGCTCTTCTGAGATGCTACAGCATCACTGCTATGAACAACCAATATTTTCCTCAAATAATTAGCAAGCATTACTTAGAAATACCTGGGGTGAAGTGGCTGAAAAGCTGCACAAAGGAAAAGGATCTGGGGGTGTCAGTTGACAGCCAGCTGAACAGGAGCCAGCGATGTGTCCAAGAGGCTGTGAAGGTCAAAGGTGTCCTGGCTTGTGACAGAAATAGTGTAACCAGCAGGAGCAGGAAGGTGATGATCCTTCTGTACTCGGCACTGGTGAGGCCACACCTTGAGAACTATGTTCAGTTTTGGGCCCCTCACTACAAAAAAAGATATTGAGGCCTTGAAGCATGTCCAGAGAAGGGCAATGAAGCTGTGAATGGTCTGGAGCACAAGTCATATGGGGATTGGCTGAGGGAACTGGGATTTTTTGGCCAAAGAAGAGAGGGGCTCAGGGGAAACCTTGTACTTCTCTACAGCTCCTTGAAAGAAAGCTGTGGCGAGGTAGGAGTCAGTCTCTTCTCTCAGGTAATAGCAATAGGACAAGAGATAACGGCCTTAAGTTGCACCAGGGGAGGTTCAGTTTGGATATTAGCAAAAATAATTCTCAGAAAGAGTGGTAATGCATTGGAACAGGCTACCAGGGAAGTGGTAAAGTCACCATCAGGAGGTGTCCAAAAAAAAGATAGATGTGACACTGAGGAAAACAATTTAATGGGCATGGTGGTGATTGATCAACAGTTGGACTAGATCATCTTAGTGGTGTTTTCCGACCTTAATGACTCTATGATTCTATAACATATTTCTGTTACAATAATAGATAATATTAATAATTAAACTTCATTGGGACTCCTATTTAGTGCAAATAGTACAGTAAACATTACATATCAGCTGAGATCTACTTGCACATTTGGACAGTTCCACCCAGGATATCTTTATCTATTGGCTCAAATTTAGTACTAATGCCATTATATTAAAAAAAAAAAAAATCATTGTATTACTTTAAGGAACACAGCTGTAAAGCCAAATCAAGGCAAGCCTGATCTAGAACACAAGGTAACTAGCACTCTGATTTTTGTGCAAGACCATACCCTGCATTATAAATACACAGCTCTGTTGTAAATAGCAGAGTTAAACATGTTCTTTTCAAACTGCAGCAGCTGGACCACAGAAAGGTCAAGCTGGTGAGCTGTGGGTCTTACTGAAAGGTCACAAGAGATGCAAATATAAATCACCTTTACCACAGTAATTTCTTCCACACCATTTCTTCCTTTGGAAAACATTAAGTCCTTCTGGCCAAACCTCTTCCAACACTCCCCACGTGCACGGAGAGCAAGATGAACAGTACGTGCAGTTCTCAGTGGTTTACCCTGGAGTGCACTGCTCCAAGATGTGTTTGGAATGTGGTATAGTAAAAACAGATCACATTGTTCACAAATACATTACAAGATTAGCCAGCGTATCTTACTTATTCCTTTCCTGTTTATTTATTCTTTTTTTCTTTTTACATTTTTTAACATATTTATTTTGTGTACCTTTATTTTTTTCCAAATGTGCATGCAACCTATGTTCACTGAGGATCTGAAAGACAAATGCATTACACAAATTACACATTAATATGAAAAGATAGCTTTGTTACCTTTGCCATGCTTTACCTTATTCTCTGCAGTTAATCATACCTCAGCTTAGAAGCTCTAAAATCTAACACATTGAAGGAAGGTGACTAGATCAAAAATGAGATGTAGCTCATTTAAGTCCATTGACCACAATTTTCAATCATGCAAGAGTGCCACCAATGACTGCACATCAGTGTATAAATAAGAAAATTATAAAATCAAAATAGGTAATTAAGTTTTTTTTCCAAATAATATTTATATCTGTGAATTCCAGGAAATCTAACTTTGCTGATAGAGTTCAGTCCTGTATCATTTAAATCTGCTTGTTATTTTAATAACAGTGTTTCAAGTTAGGAGACTACTGAGTTCAGATGCCCTATTAAGCAAAAGTAGCTGGAATTAATGATGCTTTATTCAGGAAAAGTGAAGACAGGAAGGTTGTAGTGCCTCTGGTGCAAACATCCTCTAAGCCAGTGCTGAGTCTAGACCTCTCTGTGGCCAAATGTTCCAGGGCATCATGTACATCATGTATTGTAGTCCCATCTGGTACCCGGACACTGTCTCAGTGTGGCCATAACTTGGGGCTATCCATTGCAAGAACATTTTCCCAGCTAGCAAAGGCACATTAACCCTACATTCATCATCTTCTGCATCCTGTTCTGCCTCACGAAAATACCACCAAAGTGCTCTTGTCTGGTGATCACACAGATGAAAAGGCCTACCAAGAGATCAGAGCAAGCGAGAATATGATTGTCTTCTGTTACAGAAAGAGCTCTTTGGAAAGGATATTTAATTTCTAGTTCACTGGAAACACAAGGTGAGAGAAAATGTCTTTGGAAGCAGCTGCTGATGCTTTCTGGCCTGTTAAATCCTTCTCAGTGCTCCATTGCAGTTACCACAGAAATAAATAGAAGGCATTAGTTTTGGAGCAACTTACATATACATATATATATGTGTGTGTATATATATATATACACACACATACGTATACACCAAATATGTGTATATAGGGGCCTGATGCATCTCCCTTATGAGAAAAGGATAAAAGACCTGGGACTGTTCAGCCTGGAGAAAAGAAGATTGAGGGGGAATCTTATCAATGTTTATAAATAGCTACAGGTTTGGAGTCAAGTGGATGGGGCCAGGCTGTTTTCCACAGTGCCCAGTGACAGAACAAGGGGGCAATGGGCACAAACTGAAACAAAGGAAGTTCCATACAAGCATGAGATAAAACTTTACTTTGGGGGTGACAGAGCACTGGAACAGGATGCCTACAGAGATGGTGGAGTCTCCTTCTTTGAACATACTTCAAATCTGCCAAGACATTTTCCTGTGTAACCTACCGCAGGGAACCTGCTTTAGGATGGAGTTGAACTGGACGATCCCCAGAGGTCTCTTCCAACCCTTCTGTGATTGTGTGTGTGATTCTATTGAGATAATTGTGCATCCTTTTGAAGATTAAGCTCTAAGTGAATAATTGTGAACTGACTTCCTTGTTAGGGTAGACAGAATTAAACACAATATGTAGGCATACATTACACAACAGTTTTTATAGAAGAAATTGTAAAATGGTTACATTGAATCACAAGAAGCTAAGGAAATAGACAAAAAATCAACCCCACTCTGTTAATTAAAGAATGCTACCAAAAAAATAAGATAGCAAAAAAACCCTATCAACCACATTTGTATAAGCTTTAAGTGTTTACAAGCAACAATGTAAAACAGAAAAATATGTCTATTTCCAAAGAATAATTTCCAAACTAGCTGTTGATCTATTCCCCAAGGCAGTGAACTTGAGAGAAGAGAAGGAAAAAACTTTTGGGCAAAAGGCAGCTGAACTGGAGGTGACCCTCTGCTCTTTCCTGCACATCCAGCAACCCTCACACAAGTGGTGGCGTGTGTTAGGTGTGGAGACCAGCTATGGCTCTGTGCCTCAGCTTCATCCCATTGCTTACCAGTGGCAGAAGAGCCTTTTATCTTTATGTTCAACATTCCATCAACAAACATGCAGCTACCACACCTCGCTCACAAGTCAGCTTTAGATAGATTTTAAATTAATTACTCTGCATGGAAATGTAAGCTGTTTCCATGAGTTGTTTTCAGCAGCAGAGACAGCCACCCCACATGCTAGACAAATCACAGCCAGACAATTTTTTTTATTGAATAAAGCCCTCGAAGATAAACAACTTTGCTATTAGTGAAGTGCAATGAAAAAAAATCGATGGCAGATGGTCTCCAATGTGTCTTTTTCAGACACTTCAGATAAACATAGGAAATTGCTGTGAAACACAAGTGTAAAACAAAAATTGGTGGAAATGAACAATGTTGTGATTTTGTCTCTCTCTTTCAGACTCCTTTAACCATAGAAAAGCCAAGGTAGTTGGAAATTAATCACTTTCTGCTTTCTCCACTGTAAAAGAACAGTTTAATTGCATACAATAATCTTTACAT
>JAOWBP010000001.1:26626863-26644765 GCA_028571105.1 Tragopan temminckii | reverse complement strand
AGTTTATCCAGTAGAAAATTAAACCATATTAATGTAAAAAAAAAAAAAAAAAAGAAAAAAAAAGTCACTGCATCAGACACTTAAAAAAAATTATGAAATACCCAAAAGTACATTCAATCTTTCCCAGTACAAATATCCCAAAACAAAGCAATAGTCCTAGCATATTGGCTAGATCCTTTCCAATTTAATTTAAAGATTTTCAGTCTCTAAGCTCAACAAAGAGAGTAGGTATTACAAGAAAAGTCTTTTGGGACATTTCCTGAAACTGTGATGAAAAGAGATGACCCAATCTAAGACTGAGCAATAGCACTGAATCACAGTATGCAGTGGCTTTCAGACTGAAAGTCTTAAGGAGATGTCTACATCATTGCCACAATGCTGGATATTAAGAATGCAAAAGCTCTCTCCTATCCATACAGAATCTGATGGCTACTGCTCTCTTGTTAAGGGATGTGCCCCACTCTGACATTTTAAGTATTTCTAATGAGAAGTTTCTGGAAGATCTCCTGCAAGATGAAATTATAACCTTTTGTTACACCTGATTTACTGGCCATGGATTTTCATAAGGCTAAAAGAAATGTAGGTATTTTAGAAACCTTCAGGAAACAGGTTGATAAACTGCTCAGTATTACAAGGTAAAATATGTCCTTTTAATCAAAGAAAATATTTTCAGCATCTATATTGGAAGGTGAGGCTCTGTGTATGAAATGTAGATAGTCTTAAACACTGCAAGATTAATAGTGTTGAAGTTTATACCATTTTGCCTCCAGTTTATTGAAGTGTTCTATTGTTATTAATAGAACTGAACAAAATATTTTTAATATACTCTCATTACTGGTAGACAATACAACCTAAATATTTATTACATACATAACAATGTATGAAACACGTGGTATGTACTGCATAACAACATTTCAAACTCTCCAACAAATAAAGGAGAGTCCACATCAGCACGTATTCACAGTTTGTATTAGTGCAGGTGGTACATAATAGTGTACAATTAAGGTGGAATTTTGGTTATAAATATTACAGGGGAGAATAGTTTTAAACTAAGACGGGGAAGTTTAAGTTAGATATTAGGAGGAAGTTCTCACAGAGGGTGGTGACACACTGGAACAGGTTGCCCACGGAGGTTTTGATTGCCCCATCCCTGGAGGCATTCAAGGCCAGGCTGGATGTGGCTCTGGGCAGCCTGGTCTACTGGCTGGCAACCTGCACATAGCAGGGGGGTTGAAACTAGATGATCATTATGGTTCTTCACAACCCAAGCCATTCTATGATTCTATTAAACTTCACCATTCCTGCTTTTAACCATGGATCTGTTAAGTACTGAAAATAGAAAAGTACCAGATGACAAGCTTTGACTAATTTTCCCAGGAAAGACAATAAAACTAAAATAACTTTGTTTCTTTAGGAAAAGGAAATTTGTTTTAGTAAAGTATCGCATGCTATTTGAACAGCTCTTTTGAAACTTTTTGTTTACTTGTCTTTTCAGACTTTACAGTATTTTCTATTGCAAATTTTATAAAATTCTGGTAGAATTCTCCTCTTGTTTTCATAAAGCTTAAGGAATTGAATTTTTTTGAGAGACCCATTGTCCTTCTCTTCCCCAAAAAGGAAAGATTTTCTTTCATCCATTACAAACATATTCTCAATGCAAGAAGGACTACTTAACAATGACCAATAATGTTTTAGAATACTTTGCTGGCAAGATGATTAGCAGGTTTTTCCACCTTATTTTAATACTACAAAGACAAAGGGAAGTGAGCTCTCAGGTTGTAGATGGATAAGATCTCAGTTTTTAGCTCCTCTTTTCTCTGATAAAGCTCTTGCTGGAAGAGCTTTCATTTGCTGGTCTGCTCTGTGGACTATAGTTTTTATCTTTCCCATAAAATCTGTCTTTCTCATGCCTTCTTTTCTTCCTCATTCCCTCTCTTATTCCTCATTCCCAAGTTCACAGGTTGGACTCCAGCCCAAATCATTCCTCTGCAGGCCAGAGTTATCCTTCCACAATAAGTATAATACACAGAGAGAGAGAGGCAGGAGAAATCCTGCAGCATTCCTGTATGCTGCAGTCTTACTCATCTTGTCATACAAGACATACAGAAAAACCTAAGTAAATATAGCTGGTGGAGGGGCTACTTTCAACTTCTGGTTGAAGAAAACTCTGCAGATAACTCTGCAGAAAGTTCCTTTTCTGTATTTTCACACCACGGCTACACACAGAATGTTTCCAGGAGGAAAGAACAAGAGAAGCCTAAAAGAACTCCAAGGAATAGACATAAATATTTCAAAATTCCATACACTACACAGTTCAGTTCCCAGCAGAGAAATAGTCATTTTGTAAGAGTGTTTTATTTGAAAATGTTTTATTTGGAAATATAAATTCAAAAAGAGGTAACAGAAAATGTTTAATATACTCATCTTTTTCATATAGAGCTATTGTAGCTTTATGTTGCAGTCAATATATAGCTTTAGCCAACCACAGATTTGTTATTTTTTTGGTATGTGATCTATCTTTGCCTGGTTGCAAACAGCACTTTAAAAAACGGTTCAGTAGAATTGTGAAGTTGATGTTGGTATTTACCTATAACAAACATGCTGAACAAAACAGACTTCCTACACTGTGTTCAGTCAAGTCTCTCTGATGCAGCAATAAACTCATTCTCCTCAGCAGTTCATGAACTTCATACTGAATAATAAATAACACAAAAGAATGCCAAGGTCTCTCCTCAGAAGATTATTTGCAGAGAAGCTGCAGATGCAGAGGTGGCAAGAAGTCAAGCTGTGTACTTAGACAGGTGGATTCGCCTTTGAAGCACTCCTTTTTGCAATCTCCTACTTCTGAGTTCTCTGACAATTACATCCTTGCCTTTTTTTCATACAGATGGTTCAAAATGAAGCTCTCAATCAAAATGAAGGCTGCCACCAAGTGCCTTTCCTCGTTCAGCCAAGGCTGAATCTATCTCTCCAAAAATCTATTTTTCCAAAGGGATGGCTGGCCACAACACCTTGTGGACTGGTTCTTGTCTTCCACTGTATTATTAGCTTTACTATGCTCAGTATATTATTAGTCTACTTCTACGTTATTGCTGGCTGTACAAACTAGGACTCTATCCTATTTTCAGGTGCACTAGTGCTTGTGCAACTTTCCAGTGCAGCTCACTGAAACAGCAGCCAACAGAAGCAGAAGAGTTTTTGTTCCCTGAGTTAGTTTGCTGCTGGTTTGGGAAACAGAGCTGTTTCTCTAGGGGCTGGACACTGGGGGGAAGCAGCAGGAATGTACAGATAGGTGAAGAGGCAGGGACACGACTGTCCCTGTAAAAGCTGCTTACAAATAAGTTGGTGGCAAGAAAACATCCCTTTAAGGAGATTCTCATTCTCTTCCTGCTACTTTAACACTTTTTGGAAGTAAAGGAGAGCTTATAAAGAGGTCTTCTTCCCCAGAATATTTTATCATCATGAGAGAGTGACACAGGGACAAAGATGAGATTGCTTCACCTTGCTATCTGAATGCATCATGGTGTTTCATGCATACCTAAAATACAATTATCACCTCTTGGCCTTTAGGGAAGACAAAACAAACAAACAAACAAACAGTTTATGTCTTCAGTATACAAGAGTTCAATCAGAAATGTGCATACCTAGTCAAAAATATACATAATTTGACAAGAACTGTATTCAATCCAGAGAACAAAATTCATACCCTCAGTTTCAATATTTGAAATTAGTAATGGTACCACACTGACCACATACCAACAAGAGGTGAAATTCCAAAAGCCTCTACACATTCTGCAGAATGCAAGCCTTGCACTGATTTAGAATGAAAACTGTGCTGCCTGGCACAAGTCACTGGACCCTTATTTTTCTTGACTCCTAACAGACCAAAATTCTCATAGTTACCAAAAAACCTGTAATATTTCTATACATTTATTTAACTATTTTTAAGATAAGTATGCTTTCTATTAAACAAATATCCTTAAAATGAATTTCAAATTATGACAAGTTTCACTAAGATGCAAGAAAAGCATAAATTCATTAATTAGTAAATATCCATGAACATAGCATTAAAGAGCCATCCCTGATTGCCTGGATAGAGGGTGTTTTTTAAGCTTTGTACAGAACCAGTGACTAAGTACCTTTACTCTTTTCTGTCAACTCTAGTTTCATAAAAATGATACAGCTGTGACGTAAATGATTGAGACCTGAAGTCACAGTAATGGACAGAGCACTAATAATTTTTCATTTTAGCAACCAATATCAAAACCTTTTCTTTAAGTTTTAAAGTTCACACATTTGTCTTCATTTCTATTTTTTGTTTACTGGAATCTTCTGTCATTATTTATAGCACAAAGGTACATGAAGATCAAGTATGGAAAATTCTTAAGAAGTTCCTATGTAAATAGCCTTTCTAATTTAAAAAAAAAAAAAAAGTATGCATTTCATTTGCAAATGCAAATATTCAAAAAATAAACTATAAAGTTGCCTTAGAATTATTCATTTAAAAGCAATGATTAGGAAACAGTGCTGGTACATGTGAATGAACTGAATTAATTTCTTACTTATTCTTTTTTGTGAAGCATGTTCAGAGCTCTCCTCTCAGCTCCTATCACAAAATATAGCATTAATTAAAACCCAGTAATTTTCTTGGATCTATCTTTGTGTTATTAATAAGCATACCTGAAATGTTATTATATACATGAGTGACTTGGAAGATATTAGCTGTTCTCTATCAAAGCTCCTCTGGATTTCTAAAATACTACATTTACATCCAATATTTTTTTATCAAAACAACCTTTAGCTAAGAAAACAGCCAAGCTGCAGAAGACCTAAAAAAAAAAAAAAAAAAACTGCTCAGAAGGAACTTACAAAATTTGAAGTTAAATAGCTGTTTTCAAAAAGGTAAATCAAAAGCTCTTGCCACTACTCCAGATGTATTATGCCCCTAGTTATTATTCATCAGTCATACCACCCATTAACATTAGTCACTGAAGTAATACAAGTTTTCAGGAATTTTAAAGCTGAAAATGATGGAACACATTGGCTAATTGTCTAGAACAGAAAGTGACTGAAAAATTGCCATTTTTTCACGACAGTGTCTTTTTCTCATGAGTTGGATTATTTGGTTGAGAAACTAAAAGTGAACAAAGTGATAATCTTACATGATTCTTCCAGTTCAGAAATAAAGACAAGATGGAGAGGATCTATTAATTCTAAATCTTCAAAAGACTCGGTCATCTCCTGATTCAGTTAAGCCATTAAGTACAGACAGTATTTCTTCTATTTGACAGAGCAATTTAAGTACCTGTTTTTTTTATTGCTTTTATTAAAGAAGTGAAAAAGATTTTCTAATATAATTGAAAGGAACTCCGGTTTACTTGTCAGTGGATCCTAATTTCCAATCAAATATAACTTGCCACAGCTTTCAAATTATGCAATACTTAGTAAAGAGGAAATGTATTGTTTGAGTTTTTCTATGTTGAAAACTCTTTAAAAACACATTATAAATACATGTAATACATTATTTCTTTTGATCACAAAGATGAATTCTCAACAATAAATGTTAGATTTAATTTAAAGTCAAGATTCAAAGAAGTTACATTTGGAATTGTGTCATGTAGAATTTTAATTACAGTGTAAATATGCAGAAAAGGGAAAAAAACAAATACTTAAGCTTTTCTGATCACTGCTTGAAATTATTATTAAAAATCAGTGAATTAAAATGTTTAGACCCAGTTTGATTAATGGGCATAAAGCAAAGGTTGAAGTGTGCATTATAATAACTGAGAATTTATCACGAGACAAAATCAGAAAATGAAACAAGCAGACTTTTCTTTGACAATTCAAACACTGAACTGTTGTGTAAATATTAGATGTGATCTTCACTATACCTTTGAATAAAAATTTTGACTTCTCAAACAAGTAATCAAATAGATTAAATAATTCAAAAGCAGTGTGTTCATTTCCACTTGCAATGTCATGATGACAGTGTAGAAGACAAATTAATTTTTCTTTTAGTCATGGATTAGTTAAAATGTACCATAGAATCTTTTGAACTTCAGTGGTAGTAGGTTATCAAACCTACCAGTTTTCTTAGAGATTAATCCAGTGACATCAACCATGGCCCTTTTCTAATTACACAAATCATGTAAGCAGTAAAGCCCTGGATTACACTTCTTCCTAAAAGTAAGCAATCTGCTGTTCTAATTCTGGCTTGCAATAAGCTTGAATCAAATTATATGCATGTTAGACATATCCAGGATAAACACGATTTCATAATCAAAGGGGTTTCTTGCAATTGCATGTTTCAGTATTTTTCAGAGTCTCTCTCAATAATGCTTTTTTCAATCCTAAGCAAAGCTAGGTCAACTATTAATGAATCATAAAACAGAAATAACTTTCTCATTATGTGTAGAAGTGTGCATTTTTCTTACTCAAACATACACAACCTTGAAGCTAAATTCCCATCCAGAGATGGCTTACTGAGTCAAGTGTTGGCATGACATAGCAGAAAGGCCTGATAATGGATTTAGGCATGGGTTTTTGTCAGGGTCACGCTGAATTCTTGGTATCCTGCAAGGCCTTCATCTTCGTTCCTATCAGTGGAGTGCATATGTCAAAGACACAACCAGAGCCAATGACTTAAAAAAATACACAACATACCAATTCAAAGTTAAAAAATGAAAACAAGAGTAGCTATGGGTGATTACTAAAGCAGTCATGGAAAATGGTGGATGCTCCATTTTTTAATGTTCATAAATTGTACAGAAGTACATTTCTGAAAAACACATTATATAAGTACTGTTGTCATCATAAGCGGACTGCTATGAATCTTGGTGTATCTGCATAGACAAGAAGGTATCTCAGTTCCTTTCCCTGAAGTGTAGTTCATGAAGAAGCGGCTTAGTGTTGAGTGTCTGAGAAATGATCCTTCCTCTGATTTTGCCTCTTTCAAGTCCAATGATTCTTAATACCTCACTATCTGATCAGGTGTTATGTGCATGTCTGTATTCTTGGAAATTTATGCTGACTGAT
Source organism: Tragopan temminckii (assembly GCA_028571105.1). Taxonomy (NCBI): domain Eukaryota; kingdom Metazoa; phylum Chordata; class Aves; order Galliformes; family Phasianidae; genus Tragopan; species Tragopan temminckii. The sequence continues at coordinate 26,637,730 of JAOWBP010000001.1, read as the reverse complement.
AATTTTGATAGTGGTAAATATTACCTTTAAATTTTGGATATTAACTTTTGATTAGGAGATATTTAAAAGGAAATTAAGCTTTTCTAAAAGAATATGTTTACCTAGCATTAAAGAGGAGGCATGCTGTTTTCATTTCTGTGCAAAGCTCATTAAAGACATTTGGTTAAATACTCATTTCACTCTATAACAAAAGCACCTAAGCAACCTACTTCAGAAAGAGATGCTAGTAGTGTTTGTGCTATGTTCAGGCTCCACTTTCTGGAATCTTTACCTCTAAATATGTGTGAAACATGGAAGGTCTTCAAAGAGGAGAAAAAAACAATCTAATGCCATAACACTACCAGAAATGATGCATCAGTCATATCTGCAATCTTTTTGTGACAGATGAGGAGGAGGCTTTTTAAGGATATAAGTGCATATAAATATCATTGCAAATAATGAATTTTGGAGCAACTATTTACTACCACATAATCTACTAAATATGTTGGAATGAGTGCACTGATCCCAGGCCAACACAGGCTCCAGAAACGCAGAACTGTGCTTTTACAAAATCCAGCAGAGCCTCAGATCAGATTTCAGAGTTGAGAACTGCAAGAAAACTGGAAGAACTGCATTTCACTGTAATGGATGTCTTACTATAAATCACCACCATAGCTTTAACTTAATATTTTGCTTTTAAATCACAAAGTATTGAGTTCTTTTATCAACAACTGTGTGCATGATATTTTGTTTCTTGCAGCCCTACATTTCCTCCTGTCATAGTAATTCCAGCTTCTTACTTTGAGATGAGTTTCTATCCCCCGTCTGTGGTATCACCCATCTCCCCCCACAGCACCTTACTACTAGTATCTTCCAAAACTGGTGCTGGGGCTGCTTCACAGAATCAGAGAGTGGCTTGGATTGGAAGGGACAACCTTCTCTGGACAATCTGTTCCAGTACCTCACCACACTTTGAGTAAAAAATTTCCTCCTAACATCTAAATCTCCCCTCTGTCGGTTTAAAACCACTCCCCCCTTGTTCTATCACTACCAAACCATGTACAAGTTGGTCTCCATCTTGTTCATAAGCTCTCTTTAGTTACTGGAAGAGTGCAATAATATCTCCCTGAAGTCTTCTCCAGGTTGAACATCCCTAGATCCCTCAGTCTTTATAGGTGAAGTGCTCCAGCCCTCTGATCTTTGTGGCTTCCTCTGGACCCGCTTCTTCTTCAGACTCTACCATGACTTTTTAAATATCATTGAGAGTGCCTTCTTGACTACATCAGCCAATTCCCTCAGGACTCTGGGATAGACCTCATTGAGACCCACAGACTTACAGACGTTCAGGTTCTTCAGCTAAAACCTGATCTCAGGATCAGCAGGAGGGACATTGCTCCCCCAGACTCGACTTTCCAACCAATCTGCTCAAAAGGCTTGTGAAGAGCAGTTGCCAGTGAAGACTGAGGCAAAAAAAAAGCTGTTAAGTATCTCAGCACCACTCAGCTTAATGTAATCTGCTAACTTGCTGAGGGTGCTGTGCCAAATTACTAATCAGCATTCACTTGGTGACCAGTAGACAGAGCAAGCAACCTGCAAGTCCTTTTACTCAGCTTGATATGCACTAAATTTGAGTGACTTAATAACAGAGCATCTGTTCATCTGATAAATGTGATTAATATTGGACGGTATAGTAAAACTTCGTTACCGTGGAGTAGAGATACACAGACACAGGGATCAAGGCACTGCAGGACATTCACTGCCTTAGGAAACCTGCTTAATGATTATTCTGTGCTCATGAAACCCATGAGCAAAAGAAAGCTTAGCAAGATTTTCCCCCAGTTTGTTTTTGTCCATTTAGACCCTCCTATATGAACATATATGCAAATAGGCAAAAATTACAAATACAAAAGAAGGCAACCGTTATGTACAGTTTTTGACAAATGACTTTGTGATGCTGATCCTCCACTCCAGATGGTATACTGCCATAACCAAACCTGTGCTGACGTAAATATTGTCCATGCTTGGAAATTTCCATCATGTTTGGATGCAAGACAAATAAGCATTCTCTTTTATTTAAGAGGCTTTGTCATACAACATTGAAACAGCAAATACTACTGATCTAAATATTGCTGTATATTCTCAAACATTCTTCGTTTCTATGTGTATGAGAGAGACAAAAACTTCTTTTTTCTTTTTTTTTTTTTATCTTGTAGCATGGAGTGACTTTACTTTTAAGGAAAATCTTCAATACCTGGCTGTGTTTTGTGATAGGTTTGGTGGATGTAAAGATAAATTTTAAAGCTTATTTCCCTGAGAACCCTGAGTTCTACCAAATCAAATCTTCAGACTGAGAGGAGCAGACACTGGGGGCAGGAAGAGGTTCTCTTACCTGGTGGCAGCATGCAGAGGCAGACTTTTCTAAGAGCAGCTTATCTTCCGGTAACATCTCCTCCCCATTAGATTAGAAGCACACAATACAGAGAAAGGGAGAAAAGGCAGAGAGAAAATTACACTCAATTGTTCAGCAAACAAATGATGGGAATACAGAAAATAGCTCTGTAACGCCAACAGCCGCTGTAGGCTACCTATACACTTTACTATCTCAGAAAAACCATTGTGAGAAAGCTCGCAGAAAGCTGCTATCCTCTGCCAATATCTACACTGAAATTAACAATTTTAACCAATGCAGCACTGAGTGATTCAGAAGAAAAGCTGTCCATCTTCTATACTGCGGAATGGGGACCGAGGATCTCTCATCTTTGACAAGATGTAGGACACAGGAACTGGTTGTTGGAAGTAGGCCTGAGAAACACAGCTGGTAGCCCTGCTTTGAGTAGGAAAGCTGGAGCCAGAAGACTTCCAGCGGTTTCTTCATATCTAAATTATTAAATGATTACATTGTTATTATTAATAATAATAATTTATTAGATCATGCTTTTCTTCAGAGAGTTTCTTATCGACTCTTGGTGAGACATGGTGACTGTGGTACTTATGGCAAAAAATTAAAATGTGTATCTTCCATAAAAAGCCTCTCAGTAATGTATCTTAATGTTATTAAGAGCAAGACCCAAATCAGGAAAGACCATAATTAAACTTACCTATGATTACTTTAGCACTTCCCCTTTCTCTTGTGAATGTTTATAACTGCCATAAATTACAGTATGGCGTACCACTTTCTCTTCATCATTTTCCTCTAATATCCACCTGTAAACACTCTAACTCACAGAAGGATCTGCCTTCACTTAGATGTTGGGCCCAAGGAGTCATCCCTCTGAACACAGACGAGGTAGACTCCCAGTTCAGATTTTAGGATGAAGGACCAACATAACCACCAGTTCTTCTCATCTTGTAGATTGAGTCTGTACAGACAGAACCCTTAGGGTATTTGGCTGATAAAAAGCGAGAGATCTACTTAGCACCTCTAATGTAATTGAAGTTTTATAAATCCAGTACTTCCTCATGAATTCTTGCAAAACAAGGCAGTACCATTTCTAAAAAAAACTCACCAGAAATGACAACAGAGGTGATACTGGTTCTTCACTTTTCTTTTTTTTTTCTAGACATATTTCAAAATGTTTCAGAAATGTCTGACACTTCCTAAGCAAACATCAGCTGAGGCAGTTTGCCAGTGGAATATTTTGGCTGCAACTGTGAGATTTTCACTAGTTTATAAAGAACAGAAAACAGAGGCTAACAATGGGAAGTGTTCAGTGACCTTAACAAAGAGTGATATTATCAGTTCTTCCAAAATTAAACCCTTGGGCTCTACTTAAGAACTAATAAACTAGACCATAAGTTTACGTGAGAATATACTTCCTCTATAACTTCAGGTACCCACCAGCAAAATACAGTCAATCCAAACCAAACTGAAAGTCAAATCTGTCTAAAATAAAACTTTCATATGCCTTTATTTAATGAGATGAAACAGAAGTGCTCACATCTCTCAAGTGCTGGCTTGACTCAGGTAATGTTGGCTGTTGCAGGAGCTTTGTTATATACAGAACTTTCAGGCACAGTTTTTTTCCTAACATACCAAATTATATTCCCTTCAAAGTCAACCAAATTATTATTCCAACATTGTGACAGAGTCCAGAATAGTCTGAGAGAAGTAAACAACCACTGGAATCTCAATACCAGGTGTGAATAGGTTTGAAAAATAGAGGGAGTTTTGACTGTATGCTCCCAGTTTCCCAGCCAAAAGATTTAAAGAAATGCAGAGATGAAATAATCCTGTAGCTGATAATGGCACTACACAAACAATGGAATAAATAGCATAAAGAACCTGATAGGATCAGTAAAACAATTCATATATACCTGCTGAGGACACTTATTGATGTTCAGCTGAGTCCAAGATGTGGGTCACATCATGAAACTCCTAAGTAACAAAAAGGCAAAAGAAAACTTGCTGATGCTGATGGCTCGAGAAAAGAAAATTAACAATGGCCAAAGATAAAAAACACAAAGTTGCTCCAATATGAAAATTAATCTGATTCTCGTGAGGTGGCTGAATCAGAAAAATTCCTCTTAAGAAAAAAAAAAAGAAAAAAAAAGAAAAAAAGGGGGGAGGGGGTAAGGAATTACTGGTAAAAATAGACTTGGATTCTTACAATATCTTCACTCAATCCAGCCTTCATGACATCCTGCAGAATATAAACACAAGTACAGAAATCAGCACCAGCAAATCCAGAGAGCGAGTTATTAATGGATTCATATAAGGCCAAGAATAACAAGAAAGGATTCCCAGATTGTCATCTCCTTGCAGCTTCTCCCAACGCATATGATCATAATTACTGTACACCAGCAAAAGCAGGAGTTATTTTTAAACTCTAGAGAAATTATTCGGAATTCAAACTTCTAATCATATTTGCATAGAAAGGGAAGGAAAGCTTGTAATAAAATACATATGTATTTTACTGGCTTATTTGTGTTCTTTCAAAGCAAATGCTCTTTGCAGCCAAAAGAACAGGAGTTTGCAGCAATAGAAATGCAGACTTGGCTGGTTAAAGCACAGCAGTTATATACTTCACCATGTGTTGTTTTTCAAGCTTCCAGCAGTTAGATGTCTTCAGGAAAAACACAGTCATCCATGAAGGCACAAGGAGTTGATAAAGTAATAAAAGCTTTGACCGATAAAAGCTGATCTAGTTCTAGGAGCAAAAGAGGAAAACTCCTTCTACAGGTCACAGTGGAATTTTATTTCCACTGCTTGGAACATAGAAGTCCTGTTCAATGTATTTTATTTAATAATATGAATAAAACATCACACTGATTTTTTTCTCATCCTTCTCACTGTAGTGCATATAAGAATAAACTTACAAAAATCTGCTGAAGGTAGACCTGACATTCTTCCAAAATCAAGATTTGCTGTTTTACAAATTTCTTCCCTCTGGTTACTTACTGACGTAAATGACAGAGAATGTCTGTTACTTGGGCAAAAAATGGCAATACCTATACCACCATGATCTTAGACAATCTCAAATTTTGTATGTTAAATTTGTGGTAGATCTCAAAAGCACAACCAAAAATACAGTCCAATAAAAGAAAAATGAGTTCAGGGGACAGCGATAATAATGGGACAAGTTTACCTAAATGAATAATGGATGGAGGGATGTCTACTCTGCCCTACACTTTTAAAGCTTTTTAAATTGAGCAGGTTAGAAAACTCCAAAGAGTCAATTACCAGAATTATCCGATGCTTTTGTAAATTTAGTAGCATCTATCAGTGTAACTCTGTTTTGCCTCATCAGTTAGAACAGCAACAAATGAGGATATACTGGCCCCTAAGTGAAAGTATTACTGAAATTAGTTATGCTGTAGGTACACAACCATGAACACAGCTGATTATGCTTAAAGGCACAAATGGCAGAGACGATGCACACCATCTTTCACTTCCATTCTTCGGTCTTTGGGTACTGTAGCCTTATTCTCAGCTGTTCTAAAATGGTGCAGCAAGTAAATTAGACATTTTCAGGCAGAATGTCTGTCTGTCTGTCTCCTCAGGTTTCAACCTAGCTTGCAAAGGAGTGGAGTTCTCATTCATAATGGTAGACCTACAAACCCTGTGAAAAACAGTCACTCAAATAAAGAAAAGGTAACAAGCAACTGCTCCAACTGTAGGAAAAAAAAGTACTGAATAAGTCAATGAGAGCTTTACTAGCAATTCCATATGGGCAGGACACATGGTAGATGTGAGATCATATGAAAATCTTCGATTGGATCTTGCAATCAAATGCAAGGCACAAAGACTGAAGAGGAAATAGGTTTTCTTGCTTTAGGTGTTGAAAGAACTAATTGCTATTTCAAGGCACTAAAATGAGAAAAAGGAATGAACTGCAAGGAAGAGAAAGTTATTCTCTACCATATGCTCTTCCACACTCCCAAACGTTTCTGCTTTACTTAACATTACCACAGGTGGTTGCTACAGCAGTGGCTTCTGGGAGCTTCGAATTGCAGCAATTTTTTCAGCACAAGATCAAACAATGCTTCTTTGCTTTATTTGCCAGGTAATCATTATTTAAAAAAAAAAAAAAAAAATCCCTCATTTTAAATTTTGTCCTTAATCCAAAGCTTGTCACGTTTTCTTTAAGCTATATTTGAAGTTGAAAAGACAAGCTGTTTCTAAATATTTTGAAATTATTCCGAATACATTTTTTTTTTTTCTCAATTCTCAGTTCCTTACATCTAAAGCACTCGGATGTCAACAGCTACCTAGATACCAAAGGATATATTGTTATTGATCTCATGACTTTTGCTAGACCATATGTCTCAAAACAATCAAATGAAAGTAAAAAGTAGTTGTTTCAGTATTTCTTGCCCTTTGTACTAGTATAAAATTTAGAGGGAACTTAAATCCAATCCTCATTATGACACTTTGCCTACATTAGATGCTGACACTGATTTTTACTTCATTGCAAAACACACAGCAGACCAGAATGGTGCTCTGCAAAATCTGAAATGATTTGGAGGCATGTTCAGAGTGATGGAACACATGGACAGTCTCATGGGCATCAAAATAAGAAGGTAACACACGATCATTGTGGAGACACATTGCTTCACTGAACCATATTGTTTTACGATTGTAACAGAGAGAATGAGCAGAACGCTCAAAATGAAATTCTGCCTTCATGCTAATCCTTGCAGATCGCAAGATACTTGGCTATAAACAATGGGACAACACGTCATTTTGTTTTCCAGTTCACATATTACCAAAACAAGCATTCACATCCAGGATCACAGTGTCAGTTTCTGACAATTATTTTTTCATATATCTATTTTTTTTATTTTTTTTTAAGTGACTAATGATAATGGATGGTTGCTCTCATCCTTGTTATTAGTTCAAGTGAAGTTAAATTAGTTTCAGACTGGGTTAGAACATATTATAAAAGCTTTAGCAAAGTAAGCATTCTTCACCAAAAAATATACAATTTTCTTCCTTTTCTGCATGTTACTTGGCAGCTACTTGCTAAGTGCTAGTAGCAAAATATCTGCTTAAAAAAAAAAAAAAAAGAAAGAAAGAAAAAGAGGAGTAGCTGAGAAGGAAATATGTCTCAGTAATTATTAGGAGTTTCAGTTTGTCATTTTCAAAAAGGTATAAATATGACATTCGTTCAACACTCATGAAGAGTACTTCCAGTCTCTGCTGAAACGATAGTGCATGATCAAGTGGAGCTGTAGATCTATAAATGCCTTTTGCAGGGGGCTGTTGGCAGAATATTGTCTGTCTTTTGTAGCTCTATAACTGCATCTCCCAGAGCTAACTCACGGCTCTGATGTACCAGAACAAGTCTTCACATCAGCCTCCATGTACCCGTCAGCACCATGCTCTCAGATAACACGGTCACAGAGCGGTGGCCCACATCTATTGCCTTGAGTCATACGATGAGAAGGAGATGCAGAGGAAGGCTGCAAGTGAGGACTGATCTCCTAGACAGGCTGTTTAAATCTTTTCATGTATTTTTTATGGGACCCTGCAGTGCACCACCTTCTGTACTCTCTTCCAGGCTATGAGGTCAGGCATCAGGCTGAGCCACATGACAGATCATACTTAAAACTGACCATATCCAGCATGTGGGGTCTTAGTGTGGGAGAGAAAATCTGCAGAAATTCCATGAAAAGTGTGAGGGGGAGCAGGAACTAATTAAATGAGTCACACACTCAATATGAGACACTTCACAGAACCTCCTTGTGTTTCCCACCAACGCCACATATCCACAAGATGGGTTTCCACTATGCCTCTTGAGAACTATAGCCACTTGGCCACAAAGATGCCCATTGCTACATTTGGGAAAAACTGAAGTCAAGAGGGTAGATTTCCCATCTTCCTTTTCCCTTTATCTCATATTGCAAATCCAGAGATTATTCGCAGATACTTCATAAATTGCTATGGGGTAGTATTCATGTTTTAATAAAAAATCTACTTGCATATTCTCTCTTTAGATGTTGTTATAGAGTTACTGATATTCCAGTAATTCACTACAGCCCATAATATAGCAAAATGAATTTAGTTAGGTTGCAGTCAGACTTGATGATCTTTAAGGTCTTTTCCAACCTCAGCAATTCTATGATTCTACGATTATGTGGTGCTCTAGAAAACTGTCCTGCTTTTATTTTGGATATGAGAGAGACATATGGTATCTCAAGAAATGCCTAACTGCATTCAAAATCACCTTTAAGAATCCATCAATAAGGTTTATTTGCGTGAAGAACTCCACTGTAATGGATAGGTTACCTACATATTATTACAGAAAATCTATCATACTGCTTTAAAAGAGAGTGCTCAAGGCCATGACAAATTACTTTCCCAAATGTTCTTACTATTAAAGGCTAAATTCAGTGAACCAATAACTTTCTGTTAATTTGTAACATTTTCTCAAGTGCTGCCTTCGGAATAGAAAATGAAAATAAATTATCCTCCTGTGCTTAACGATGCCTTCCTTGAATGTAAATGTGATGCAGAGTTTGGAAGACTACTTAACAAGTTCTCTGTGTATCTGAGATCTGCAAACTTAAGGAGCCACACAATCTATGAGAACACACCAGCCACTGGTTTTCACTCATTTGTCTTGTCTTTAAATTTTCAAGATTCAGTGGTCAATATCATCCAAAATAAACATATATTTTGGAATGCTGATTTATTTTTCATAACAATTGCAAAGGAGTTTTTTGTATTGTGAGTACCTAGATTCAAGTTCTGTCACTGTTTTAGAAATCAACCAGGATGTAAACTTCATGTTCTGTGAGTTATACTCAAACTTGATGGCACAGATACACAAGACAACCCTTAAAGAATAATAAATCAGTTTAGTTCTCAGACCAAGACATCTAAGTTTTATCTGATGGAGATAGCAAAGACATCCTAGAAGTGCTTGTGATAAGAAGAAATCTGCCAAAGAGATGAACCGACATTTTGGGTTCTAAAGAAGCATTCGAATGGAGATAGGGTGAGAACTCAGGGTCAAATCAATAAACAGAATTACTGAAAAGCTTTTATCCTGAAGTATACTCCCCTCTAATGAGAACTTCAGCTGAATGCTAGCCACTCTGTCTCCCCGCTCAACAATACTTACTAGCTGGTGGCAATCCGGCAAACAGAGTGGGGAAATACAATACTTCAGAAAGAAGCTTCATACAGATGATACTCCACAGCTCTTTGAACATTCCAGTCAGACCTGCTGATCTATAAATCTGAAAATAAAGAGCAAGAGAACAGGTTTGAATGGCAGAGAGGAACAAAAGGCAGTTCTGAAGGCCTAAGAATGGGGAGCAAGGGGCTGTTTGCCCAGGTAGAAAGAAAGCACAGTCCTTCAAGGTAAGTGTTTCAGTTGCTGGGTAAAGAATCACTCATTTCTTTTCTTTCTCCTCAGTCTAATGACTAGCACTCATTCACATGTGGGAGTAAAAAGGAGTTTTTCATCAGAAAGATGGAAAGAGGCCAACCTCCTGGAGACTGAGGCTGGTGAGCAGGCCCTGGTGGAATGGAAGAGATGTGCACTGGGCACAGCCTCAGACTGGGCAGAAAATAGAACTGGTAAAAGCAACTATAACTCTCAGGTGACAGTCCTGCTCAGCATCTGCTGTACACCAACAGCATCAAATCCTGCTTCTGTTTTCTCTACCAGTCCTGCCTTTTGCTCTTGTCAACACCTGAAGCGCAGCAGTGTTTGACCTGGACATGACAGCAGTTGTGTTCTGCTTCAGGGCATGCTGAAAGCATTACAGCACTGACTGGACTGGCATCTGTTTTGCGTGTCTCACACCGAAGCCCATACAGGATTCACAGACCCAACACTCTCCCCTATGGGACTCGACCCGCTGGATGTTGTCAGAGATGTATGATATAGCCTTTATTCTAAATATGGCATTAGCTATCACTTTATTCTGAATCATGGCTGGGTGAAAAGGAGATACTGTTTCCCCTAGGTATACACAAATGGGTGCTTAAGTCTTCCTGCAGTCTGCTTCCCTGCCTGCCAGCAGCACTTCAAAGCTTGTGCACATGGGATTGCAGCTCACAGCTGCACAGCTCACTGAAGTCTCCTGGCCATCAGGCTGGACTACACTGAAACATCATTAACTGAGGATTGAGACAGGAATCACAGAAAAGAAGACAGCTGTCTAGCTCATTTTATTGCACATAGACTAATGGCTGTAATTTATATAAACAGACCTTAAACTGAAGTCTGGACCTCCTTCTTCCAATGTGAGCACTATGGTAAGAATGATGCTTCAGTCAAAAGCAGCATGTTACAGGAAATGCAGAGGGTTTTCCCTTCTTTCAGCAGCCCACTGACTGCTCCTAATTAGTCCCTAGCACAACATTTTTGTCACTTCCTTGTGAAGGGACTGTAAATTTCCTGAAGCCATGTTGAATCAGGATCCTGCTTTTTGG
>JAOWBP010000001.1:26594779-26608986 GCA_028571105.1 Tragopan temminckii | reverse complement strand
CCACCACCAGAGGAGACCGCGTGTGACATCAGCATGGCTCAGCCGTGACACGGTGTCATCATCATTGGGCGTTGCTTAAGTTCTCCTGTTAGGATCAGAGTGAAAACATCATAAAATGCAGCCTGAGATGGAGAGGAAAGGCTTGCTGCAGGTGGTGGCAGCTCTGGTGGGACTGGCAGGGTGGGGAGAAGCTAGGAAGGCATCAGGACCTGCTCACCTGGCTGAGACACGGCCAACACATCCTCCCTCATGAGCACACGCTGCCAATAATCAGTGATAAATTAGATAACCAAAAGTGCAAGTAACAGCCAAACATAAAGCCTTTAGGCACTTCATCTGGTAGGCAAAGTAGAGATTGATGTGCTTCATTAAATAACCAATTTTAGTATGCTTCAAAGGGGAAAAGTATACCATACCTAGGGCCTGCAGACAGATGGGCAACGTAGAAGCCGAACTGAAACAGCCCTGAGATTAATAGTAACACATGGAATGCCCTGATGGGCAGCTAGCTGTTTCTATTGCCAGCTATATTCCTCGCAAGCAAGCAAGACCCGGCAGAATGCCACTGCACTCCTGGTTACTTTCAAAATTGGAAGAAAATCCTGATACTCTTCAATGCTTTTGTGAAATATCCACCTTTGGATTGAAAAGACAAGGTTTTTTTTTTTGTATTATTCTCCTCTATTTCTGTCTCTCTCCTTTCAAATAAAAACTGCTAGCAGAATGTTGGTATCAGAACTCTTGCTGAAAAGAAAAAAGAAATAGAAGATAATTGTCTCTTCATAAAAGCTTTAGATAAGTGGCACATTCCTGCAAAAATATATTTACCTGAAAATTCTGTAACTGACTCAGTTTTACTTCATTTATCCCAAAAGGAAAAGAGGATAGCTTCAAAATATTCTGTTCCTGGAAGACAGCAGGGAGGGAGGAGCCACCTTGGCAAGGCTTGGAGGCAGGTCTCGGCCAAGTGGAACAGGCAGTGACAAAGTTCAGAACCTTCTCTAAGACAAGAAAAGACACGAAGAGAGCTAAGAGTCTCTACAGAAATCTTGGTGAAGACCCAGCTGCACAACAGATTAGAGAAATGCCTTTTTTTTTTTTTAGTAGGATTTTGCCTGTAAACAATATGGCACAAGATAGAAATAAAGGCAAGGCAAAGAAGTTTGAACTCTCTCCAGTGTATGCATTGTGCTGTCCCGTGTTTTCACATCTGCATGAATGATTAAGCTAAGACAAACATGGAATATTTCCAGGGAACTTATGAGAGACTTAGTTTTTGAATGATAGTTTGCACACTGTTTTCAATGGCCAAAACAAGAATGTATTTTTAAAAGGCTACACTAGGGGCCAGGTGCTGCAATGACTTTAACTATTAAAATCATAGACTTTGACTCTAATTAAAGCAGAAATTATCCTTAAGTGAATGATTAATATTAAATGATGTTCTAAAAGTATTTACAGACTGTATTATCACTTCAGCAGGAAGAATAATAATCCACAAATTGGATAGCTGCAAATCTGGCATTCAGAAATCACTCCACTTCACCTCCTCTATCTTCCACACCACCCCCGCAAAAAGCATTGTTAAGATTTCCTCATGAAAGAATTCTGGTATATTCACAGAGTGAAAATGGACTATTTTTCATGCCTAGTTTACACAGATATACCTATTCAGTGGGCAAGACCACATCTATTTCAGAAATGTACTTGCCAAGGTTATTTTTTTCTTAAAATTGAGTACTAAGATGCACTTCTGGAAAGACATTTTATGAGAGGCATTTACAGACCTGTCTGCCTTCCTTCTGTTGCTTTGGATGCGGGACCTGCCATTAACATTTCATCTTTTGCCTTTCCACATCATCTGCTGCTATTCCTGCCTTACAGTAAGGAAAATTCAGGGGAAAAGGGGCAAAAAAAACCAACAAAAATAACACAGCAGTATAAGTTCCAGAGCCCAAGGGGGGTTTCCAGCTTCTAATTTTAGGAGCAAGACTGAAAAAAAAACCACAAAACTTTGCATTAGTAGTAATGGGGAACCAAGGGCAGGCCAATGTTTCTGTGCTTGCAGGGGTGAGATGGAAGCAATAAGGCAAGAAAAGAGAATATTGGCATTTCAGCAGACGTGTCTTGGCATTAAAAGAAGTAGTGTTTCTTGCAGATACAGTGTTTTGTACTTAGGATGCCACGTGTATGACAGCTGCATTTTCCACCACACTGAAAGCATCCTGACTGCCTGAATGCATGCCAAGACCCATGGAGCCGAAGCTGGATATCCAAAGGACCAGAGCTTTACTGCTATCATATCCAAATTGTCCCTGTTACATTCTGTCACTTGCAGGCAGGTTTGGATTGCCATGGGAATGCCTGTTGAAATTAGAATTTTCTAGAGGCAGAATAAAGTTAAATATACTACAATGTTCACTCAAGAAAAATAAATTTGTTTTTAAAATAACTAAAACAGCCTTTCATGGCTTGAAATTTATGATCATATTTAACAGGATGACAAGTACAGTCAAATCTGGTGTGATGAAAAATGCGGTTCTCAAGCAGCAGCGCAGCTTTGTGGAAAGTTTTAAGTGTTCCCTCCACAATGGCAAAAGAGTGCCTTGATATTCCCAGCAACTGCTGGGAACGGGCTCAAATTCTTAGTACAGAGCAGCAGAAGCGCTGTTAGTGTCAGATATCCGCACAAAAATAGGTACACGTAATCTGACAGCACTTAGACATTGAACTGCTTTGGTGAGCAAGAGCCTTATTGAGTCCTCATAGGAAAAAAAAACTGGAAAAGTTTTAGAACTCACATGAGGGCACATGCCTTGGGGATCTGTGTGTTCTAGATTTTCCAGAAGATCATCAAACTCTTCGTTCTCCAGTGTCTGTAGTTCTTTCGATTGCAAGTAATTTGTATTTAAAGATATTATCTTTTGGCCGAGTGCAGGTATAAGTTCTTAGTAATTATTTTTCTTTTATTCTTTTATGTTTCTGGAAGTGGAAATGGAGTGTAACTAAATTTCCTAGGTCTTACTACAGTAGAAAATGGCTTTATAATAGATTATTCAAAACATCAAGGATTTCATATTTTAATGCTTGTAATAATATGAACTATGGTTAGCTATTCATGCAAAATCTGAAGTGGCATCTGAAATGAAAATATTCAATAATAAAAAATAATTGGGTTGGCATAGTTAGCCATACAGTGGCAGATCGATACACAAAGACCTACATAATTCTTTAGTAAGTAAAAAGAGGAAGAAACTTACAGTTTCTCCACAAAAACATTTATTCCATCAGCCTGTTAAAAAAAGCATTCAGTTTGAGGCATCATATTTCAGCAGAACATAGTGGAAGACACTTCCAGAACTGATTTTCCATTTCCAGGCATAACACAACTTACAGAAGAGAAGTTGAAGTTATTAGAAGTTAATCTCTACCAGTAGTCATTCAAAGACAATTACTAGCCCATGTTTATTTTCTTTAATGCAGAACATTCAAGTAGTACATGAAATATGAAATTCTGTGTTCAAAACTAGTCCAGCTGGGAGGAAATACCTTGAGAGGAGATGTCCTTATTCCTACTGAAGTTGGATTTTAGTAAAGAAAACAAGTTCAGAAGGTGATCTAAGTAAGGATGACTTCACAGACATCTGCAGTTCATGAAGTAAAAATATTTTCTTAGAAAAGAAATTTCCAGTGAATTCACATTACTGGTAGATCAAACAAAATCAGCCTCCCTTTTCCACCGTTTTTTTTTTAGAAAGGAGTTTACACTGGCACAGGAGGCTAGTTTGAGGCAGTAGGCGATAAACAGGTCTGTGAGAGGATGAAATGGACTCTTATGCAGCATGAAGGCAAGGTTTCCAAGCCCAAGCCAATTATGGATCTCATACAACCTCCTCAGTTTAAAACCTAATCAAAAGAAGGTTTTGTTGCAGTGCAGTATGAGTTGTTTGTTTGTGGGCTTTTTTACATTTTTTTCTTTAGGGGAACAATGAGAAAGGATTGGGTTGCCTGTTTATAAAACAGTTAAGGTCACAGAACCCTTAAGCCAGAGAAAGGTGCGGGGTGCTGTGCCTGGGGTAGGAAATCCTGTTGCTGCATCTACCTGCTGCTGCACTCAGGTGGATAAGACCTGTCTGTTATCAAAGCAGAGATACGTGTGAAAGAGAGATGGAACTTCAAATCAGTATAATATCTGATAATACACCTGGCCAAGAGACAAGAACGTGTTAACTTCTTAACATTCACAGGCACTTTTTCATTTTTACTTCCTTTTCCTGCTCTCCTAAAGACAACGTACATTTATTACCACCTTTTATCAGTGTGCGTCCTGTACGTTTGGCCAGCTGCTCTGATCATCACTCAGATGGGTCGGAGCCAGATATCTATTCCTCTAGTAGTAGGAAATATAAAGAAAATATATATTTGGTTCACATTCCAGTGATATGGGCACCTTCAAGAGATACAGGAAGGTGAGGGCATGATATGGCAATCTTCAGAGGCAGGAAAGATGTTACACAGCTCCACAGCTACATTTGGTGGCAGTCCTGTTGTGAGCCTCAGAGTCTGTGCCTGAGAAAGCTCCTTTCTGATCTCAATTGCTGAATACAGTCTGCAGGAATCTTCCACTAGTAGGGTAGGTTTGGTTTAAGAAATATATTTTTTTTTCAATAAAGCTTTTAATTGACAAAAACCTAATTGTGCCACTCATTTGACAAAACACTTTTACACAATTTTGTAATATTATTCAATATCTCCATTGGAAGTAAATGCTCCAATATCACTCAATTTATCAGATCGGATATTTTCTTTCCTATCTCATAACTCTGCTCCAGCTCTTTCCTCAGTTTCTTTTCTGTGCCATTTTCCTCTATTCCATTGTCTCTCCTTCCTAGTCCTCTTGATCCCATACTGCTCACATTGTCTGAAATATCCTTTAAAATGCAGAGTAAAGCAGTTGCTTTCTCTCAGTTCAACTCCTACCAACCAGACAAGGTTAATACACGTACAGCGTACAGCAGAAAAAGCCATTACTCCTCAGCTAAGCTCTCTTCCAGGTGGACAGCTGCGTGTTGCTTTTCAGCTTGTCTATTGCAGACAAACAGTAGGAAGAAGCCTTCCCTTTCTGCTCATATTATCAACACTAAATAACTTCTGGAAGCACCATACAGATTATATTTTAGTTTATTTTCCTATTGGAGAAAGCACTGTTTGTTACATATTTGTTTTGTAAATTCCATTTTGATTCCAATTAGAAGGCAAGTTCCTGCAATTTCCATCATAATTACAATAATCTACTTACAGTCAGTGTGATGAGTACAGCCAGAAGAAGCAGCTGTGCTACGTTTGCTTTATCCTGGATGGAAGTCTTTAAACAGATAAGTATTGGAAATAGTTCTACAATCACTCTTTCTTTTTGAGATAATATCCATGTGCAGTACTTACTTGATGGATTGCATGCAGTAGCATCTCTGTAGCAGGGAAGAAACAGTTTAAAGTGTGTCTATGGGTGTATGACAATGATTATAAGCAGAGCTCATTTTTCTGGATTTGTTTTTTATGGAGTAGACTGTATTGAGAATGTTTATGTTTTCTTGGGAAATGACTTATATGGGTAGGCACACATTATGGATTTATTCACTATTGAATTTTATGCCTGTGTAACTCAATTGAGTCCAGAGTTAGAGCAATACAGCAGTAAATCAGACACTATTATTCTTAGCTACATATACGGAGTCACATGCTGAATTCACTGTGATATAACCACGAATGTGTGTGTGGGAGGGTGCTTTAAAAGGGCCCTTCAGAAAGTATCATTAATCTTTCTGACTGTATTCACCTGGTCTCCACGGCACACTGCAACTGTGAGCTTCAGTGAGTGCTTCTGCAGTGCATCCTGGCCTCCTTCAGAGCAGAAAAGCTGCAGAAAAAGTGTAAATATTCAGTGCTCTCTCACCTATAATGGCTTCACGCTTCATCAACACGACATGTCTTAACTGTAAGATTGGTATGAGTTAAAGCAGTGTAACAAAACCAGAAGACAACATTAGGGAGTGGGGTTCATTTTATTTTATAAACTCTCTAGCCAGATTCATTTTATCCACTTGTGCTTTTTCCCTCATAGCCTCCTTTCCCTCACACTCTCACCTCTGGTAGTCTTGTCAAGATTAGTTGTCTGCAATGTAGGCTGAGATGCTCTGGCATTGAGCCTTCACAACTTTTCAGTTCCTCTTGAGTGGTGAAGACAAAACAACTTTCAGATAGATCTCATGTGTACTCCAGGAATTGCAATTGTTCCAGGGTGGCCCTTTGCTTCAGAACTGTGCATACTTCAGACTCCACAAATCTCAGACAGGGTTGCTGCTTACTGTCTGTACAATCTTGTTTGAAATATATGTTTGAAATATACACATCTTTATGTCTATTGTCTATTTTTCCATCAGGCTAAAATGAAAAAGAATGGCATATGTGATGAGCAGTAACCTCGCTGTCCCCATACAGCGTTCAGAAACCAGGGTCTTCCCCTAAAAAGACATCTCTGCTGAGCTCCTGGCAGAGTGCAAGCCCTTGGGAATGAGCAAACTACATCTTCCTCAATTTGATTGACTGGGAAAAGTCACTGCCAATAAAGGTCAGTCTGTTAACTCACACAGCAGTCTTAACATACATATATTTTTTAAGCCTCCTCAAATATAGCTTCCTATAAGAAAAAAAAAAAAACCACACACGAG
Source organism: Tragopan temminckii (assembly GCA_028571105.1). NCBI lineage: Eukaryota > Metazoa > Chordata > Aves > Galliformes > Phasianidae > Tragopan > Tragopan temminckii. The sequence goes on along the minus strand of JAOWBP010000001.1, from coordinate 26,602,258 downwards.
GATATACTCACAGTTTTTCCAAATGGTGTCCAGGTCTGGACATTTGATTTGTATTTGAATTTTTAGGAAAAAAAAAAAAAAAGAAAAAGATTTCTCGCTAGTGCTACAAATGTATGAAATCACAGGCAAAAGGCATGTCAGATTTTTAATTACTAGTATATTTAACAGTTTTTAATAAGACTTGAACAGAAATATGAAACAAATATAAACTTTTATTTATGATTTTTTAATACATGTCCAAGTTGTCACTTGCACTGCTCATATTTCTGGCCTTAAATTACTCCATGAATGTCTTTAAGTTTTTCAGTTCCATGTTAACTGCCTGTCTTAGTTTCAGGTGTAATGTAATTGCTTTCTTCAGAGCATCTGGTATGATGCTACAGTTTGGTCCTAGGAGAAAAACAACGTTGGTAACACATTGATGTTTATAGTTGCCGACTAAGCTGAGGCCATTCACAGCAAAGGCCCAAGGAGCTGGGAGGGAACAGAATTAGAACAGCTGACTTAAAATGGCCAAAGAGATATTCCATATCATACGACAACAAGCAGAAGGAGTTTTGTAGATGGTGGGAATGCATCTTGCTTTTTTCTGCTGCTTGGGGGTCTAGCCAGGCATCATTTGGGGAGTGGTGAGCAATTGCTTGTACGTCATTTGTTATATACATTTTTTATGTATATAAAGTTGTAACTTGTTTACTCCTTATCTTAGTAAATAGTTTTTATCTCACAAGTTGAGATACTTTGGTTTTTTTATTCTCTCCCCCATCCCATTGGGAATAGGGGGAGTGCAGTGCTCAACTGTGCGGTGCTCAACCACCTGCCAGGTTAGACCACAACAGTCATTTTCTAAAGTTAAATTTTAAGGAGGTTGTACATTATGTACACAGTGGTATGATTGTCTCACACGGGGAAAAAAAACACAAATGCAACAGTATAAACAAACATTCTAAATTTCTCTGGTTACCATTAACAAAATGTTTCCATTCACACACCATTTAAAGAATCATGATTTATATGGAAACCTCTTTGTGTGAGTTTATTACAGCAGCTAATGTGAAGTTAATGACATAGAAACTGACTGCTTAATAGAATAAAAACTACAAGATTTTCCATCAGGATTCCTCACCATAGAAATGTGAAGTGTCCAAATATTGTTTATCATTGGACTGGATAAGTTAAATCAGTCAGCTTTTCTTAGTACACAAGTTGAAGTCAATTTCCCACAGCCATTGTCATGGGATTTGTTTGCTGCCAACTCACTTAGAAAGCCAAATGTACTCTGGATCAAATAGTGGAAAAAAATCATGTTTTTTTCTTAGTTATAAACCTTATATATATTATTTCTAAGTACTGTTCTCTATTTTTTAACTTTCATAAAGGCATAGAGCTGGCATTATGTTTTAAAGCCAAACTAACAAAGCTCTACAGTGTATGGGGAATGTTCACAGCCAAGGAGAGAGGGCAGCTTTGATCACTGGAGTTCATAAATCTGGATCTTACCTCTTCATTTAAAGAAGCATGCATGGTATTTTGTATTCCAATTCTACCGATTAATTAATTTGATTATGAGGTCTATCTTGTGCACCACTTTGGCCTTGTGATGAATAGGGAGAGCGATAATCACCATAAGGATGAGCAAATTTACTGTCTGAACTTCCTTATATGTAAGGTAAGAAATAAATGTAAGTGTACTCCTTTAAGTAATGTAGATAAATAAAATAGTCAATTTTCTGATATTTTGCAAATGTATCTGTCTGCTGCCATAACACAGCAGAACATCTATGGTAAGCATCACTCTGATTTTGGCTGCATCCAGAGAAGAAGTTGAGCACTTCTGTTTGCACCTCAGCTAGCAATCTTTTGGCTTTTGAGCTGTTGTGCTTCTGCAGCTCCAAGGAAAGAAAGGCCTTATTTCACCCCAAACTATGATTTTCTTGGAAAACTATGTGCGTAAACTCCACAACAGAGGAAGAGGAACACCTGCCAAGTGTTCAGTGCGCTGCTCCATCCACATGATTTATCAGACAGTTTGCTGCTGTCTAAGCCCCTGCTTTGGCTGGAAAATGGAAAGCATTAGCCACGCCATCTGGGTCTGACGAGAATGAAGCTTTTCAAAAAGACATACCCCTGGCCTTGCAAACACTCAATCATTTGTACTTTTTTCAGCCTCAGTCACTTCAGTGAGGTTGATAGTTTTTTTTCCCATAAAACCACTTATTTTCCACAAAGTGCTGCTATTCTATCTCTGAGTGCTTTTCCCACATGCACAGACACTGGGACATCACATGAAAGTGAAGCAAATTGGTGACAAGAGCAAGTAATAGGACCCCACTGAGGCCTTTGATCTACAGCTGTAGAGAATTCACTGACTACTCCTCAGAGTCATGGAAGAGGTTAATTTGTTGAAAACAGTTTCCTAGCAAAGTCTCACCCAAGTACAGGTAGAGTTTGGCTGGCAATCTCTTGCACCTTATGGTGCAACACCTCACAGATGCTGACAGGCTTAGCATTGGCTGGTTCCAGGACAGTCTCAGCACGTGCCATGCTCTGGCATTGGAAACCACAAGCTTCCACTATTTTCATGCCCAGATCTCAACCACTGCAGGGTTTAGGAGCCCTGATATAGGAAAAGGATGTGTTACAAGGTGTCTGGGAGACCCACAAACACCAGGACAAATTTATCTTGTCCTTCCATTATGAGGAAGTGACAGAAGCACCCTCAGGGCTAAGACAGTGGGTTGCAAAGCTCCAGGATCCTTCATCACTTCTCATGGCTCCAGGACTCCCAGCTTCTCAACAATATCAATAGGATGCCATAAGTGGCCTTGAAACTCCACCCAACAAGCTAAAAGATTCAATGTCACTTTCAAAATATTTGAAAGTAATATTGTCATTAAGTTAAAAAACAAAATAAAACAAACTGTACAGTCAAAATATTTTTACTCCCCTCAAAAATAGGAAAAATTTAGAATTTTAAAATTTCCTAAAGAAGATTATCTGATTACTTACTAACTTTGGACCAGAAGAATGGCAGCTCAGCCATTCATTACATCAGAAAGAAGAAGTAGGGGAATAAAAGAGGCAAGGGAACATCATCCCACCCAGAAAACAAATACCTGGCCCTTCCACAGCCTCCATCATAAAACTACAAATTAAGGGAAAGAGAAGAGGGGAACCGATCTTCATAGGTTATTTTTTTTTCCCCCACTCGAATAGAATGGTCAGTGTCCAAAGCTTGAGTTAATATCATTGTCACTTTTTTTCACTGCCTGAATGTTGTGGGTTTCATGATGCAAATCATTGATTCTTTCTACTGTGCTCTCAAAATCCTCCTCTAAAACAGCTTTACATGGATTTTCACTAGAAGCTGGATCTCTGGCAACTGTTTTGTTTCATTCTAAGACCATATTTGCTTGCAGCAAGATGAAATTCGCTTTCAAGTTGGCAGCTCACAAACTTGGTAGAAATTTATCTTTAAATAGGATTCTGATGAATTCTAGGAGGTTTGGAATGAAACACCACAAAACATTTACCTTGAAGAGCTTCAGTTTCTTAAATCAGTTTCCCCAGAGTACATTTACAGCAGCTATCACCAAAGATAGCTCATTGCTGATGAGCCTGAAATGAGCACTTCAAGTCTGTGAGACAGAAAGTACATAAGCAATCACATTAATGTCATCTAACCAAGCTAAATAGCATAAGACAATTTTAATTTGAATTCTGTCAAGAGCTAAATTGGAGGGTTCACCTGCAGCAAAACTAAATCAGATGGTGATCATTGCTTTTGCATTTGTTAAATTAACATCTCCAAAAAAAAAAACAACAACCCACTAAAAATTCTGGTCACCAAAGGAAAAACATATTCCACAGTTGAATGTCGCCATTATTTCAAATTACTGTGATATGACTGTGATTATGATACAGAAAGTAACATTTGGTCACTGCTAGCTGAACAGTGGCCTTTTCACAGTCATCTGCAAGAAACAGTAAGTGTTGATAAAATATGGTCCATTTTTGTAATGTCACAGGCTTTCAAACACTTAGAAAAAAAAATCTCTGATAACAGATGGAATGTTTTTTGACATTCAAATATATACATTTTTTATATTGGGCAGTGAATAAGAAGTGTTATCTTAATAAATAGTAGTGCTTGCAGGGAGCAGATAGTTTCAGACATCTTATTTTCTGTGAAATAGTGTGGCTTTATGTTATTAACATCAATTAGAAATGGCTGGTAGCTTTCACTCCGTTCATTGCTGTACGTAAAGATCTCTTAAGCTATAAGATGGGATGCTCAGCTGTAGAATATAGGATCGCTGACATAGAAGTAACATTGTTCATATTCATGTTTTAATGAAGATTCCCATCACACTCTGTGCAGTGTGATGTTGAATGATGTGTTTTAAAGGAGTGGGTTTGGGAAAGGAGAGAGTTGAGGGGAAAATAAAATTTAAAAAGGCCCCTTGTAATAAAAACTTTTCACAGGAATTCTCCTTTTTCAGATAAAAGTTCCCTCCACAAAACATTTCTCCACATCAGTGAAATTTCCCACGGAAATAAAAAATATAGCTGTCTGTATGCTAAAACATTTCTCTCTTTCTACAGGGTGTATATCACAGTTGGTTTACATAAGCTCTTGGAATTTCCAGGTGTTTTTATAATTTTCCCAGGAAAAAAAATAAAATCAGATCTTAAGATTTCTTCTTGAAATTTCAGTCTTGCATATATTGGCTAAATCTCCAGCCTACTTCAGTTAGCAAACCAGAAGAGTATCACTAAAGCTGATGCTGGTTCCTGTACAATCTTTTTCCCTATTACATTATTCAACTTGCTTTTACTTTAATCACAATGGTATCCCTTTTGCAATCTCTTTCTCGATCTTACGAATAGTGTGAATCCCATTTTTTATTGATGTCAATGCTGTAGCCACAGCCATTTCAGGTGCCAATGGACTACAGAATGCATAGTGAAAATAATCATATAATACATAGGAACATTTTCTGATGTAATTTTCTTAAGCAAGAACTATTCTGAGATAATTAAAATAATCCAATGAATTTGAAGCCATAGTGTTATTACACAATTTCATGTTGCATAATCAAATCTCTTTGTACTGAAATTACCCTCTTCCCATAGCTAAACAGAACCTGCTGTGCAACCTCCCACTTCCCCCTCTTCAAAAATAAAATTAAAAAGAGTTAGAAGATATTAAGAAAAAAATCTAGTCTGGAAAGCAGAGAGAAGCTGTATCACTACTGCCATTCCAATTGTTTTCACTGTATTGTGATTCAGATGAAAGATAATTCATTTACAAGCACATATTGGTTGTTCCTTTTAATGCTTTTCAGAATATGGGTGCACTGACTGTAGAAAACTTACCGTGACACAATAAAAAGAAAGTACATGATAACAAACATGTAAATGGAAAATCTTGAATAGATGTAACCATATAATTATACAGAAAAATCAGAGACATTCAGTAAAATGCCACAAATCTAATTTGATATTTCACCATTTAACAAAATACATACATAGGTGCATGACAGAGGAGAATTGCAATGACAAATGTTGAGTATTCTGGTTAGAACTGTAGCTTTTGCCCTAAAATCATTACTTCGCAAGACACTCATCTTGGATTCAATTTCAATTTACCCTAAGTCTACACATATAGACCAGCATTTCTGCTTTTTCAAATATATATATATATACACACGCACACACACACATACTGTAAATGTCTTGCCTGGGTAGCTTCTTCTAAGAATCTGAATCCAAAGAGATGCTAAAACAGACTGTCTATCCCCAGCCTATTTTAAGCACAACTCAAGTTGCCTGATAAAGGAGTACATTCACTTTTTTTAATGCCTGACTCACAGTATGAGATACTGGGTTAATAACAGACACTGGGTTAATAAAGATTCATGCAGCAAAATCAAATGTAGGCATCAAGAACTTCCTGTAATCGGATATTAGAAGTTATTGTTTCATTTCTTTTCTACTTCAGCAGCAGTGAGAGAGAAAGAACTGGCAATTACCATGCAGTCACAGCTGAGCCCTCACATACACAGCAATAAGCTTCTTTTTGAAATTAATGGTGACTAATTAGGGAAAACAAGACTCCACAAGGAATTAAAAAGAATTACCATCAAACCATTCCACTGAAGGAGACTATGTACCATGACTACCTGTAATATGAAGTAGTGAAAGCTGTCCATTCAAGCAGATTAGATGTGTGAATCAAATGTTAATTTGAACACTTATTTCAGATAAGATTAATATTAATAATAACAATATGAATCTGCTGGATATTCTGAACTGAGTGAAGTCCTATGGTGGAAAAACAGAAAAAATACAATAACTATGTGAGATTTTAAAAAAATATTTCAAATGCATTTTAGGAAACACTTATAGGTTCAAATTCTGAAATTTGGAGAGACAAGAGAGAGTAATGACAGGAGGTTTGTTTTCTTTGAGTATATTGAAGAAGGAAACTATAACATACCACTTACAGTACAGACAAAACCTGGCCCTATAGTGAGATTATGTCAATTAATGAACAACCTTGGAGGATGTGTATCTTCTCTCAGGTAATGCTGAGTCAGCCCTACACTAGCATTGTATTTCAGGGTTCATTTTCAGGGTACAATCTGCATCTATAAACTCTTATAATATGAAAATATATTGGCTATAATAATATAATGGCTGTTTATAAATACACTAGTATAGTTTTAAATAGGAGGAGACAAATGTTATAAGATTTAAAAGACAATGATGGTTAAAAATATATAAAGATTAAAGATTATAAAACCCTAACATCTGTCTTTAAGGTTGTTTCTAACCGTCTGAGAAGGGAGTTCAAAAACTACAATTTTCCAGTTGGAGGACTGGGAGCAATCATCACATCAGTTTTAGGAATAATATGGTCTAATGTGTGCAGTATTTGCATAATAGGCAGGCAATAAAAGGAAAAGGAGTACTGCACAGGGCTGCTTGTAGTAAGAACTAGATTAAGGGTCATCTAGATATGGTCATTTTGATTTCATCAGCTGTTTCTGTATGAAGCCTATAGGACAGAGGAAACTTAGCCAGTTCACCAACTCATGCAAACAAGGAGAACATAAAGGACCAGATCTGGCTCGCATCCACCTCCTTTTTAAGGCTCTCGAGGTAAGACCACTCAGATTTGAAATCAATCATTTCCATTCATTGCATACCTCACTGAAATTACACTGCAAACACTTTCTGTCCTTTCTTGCAGCTAATGTATTCTTTCTCCTAGATGTTACTGAGTCATAGCAATGTATTTCATAGGACTGTCTTCAGTCTTTCCAATATCCTGAACATAAGCTTCTGGCATCAGTCTGGAAGCAGAGCATCCCAATTTTCTCACATTTGAATATGAAGTTGTTCCACGGAAGCAGTGCACAGAAATTTTGTGTTACTTAGAGAGAAAAGGTCATCAATGATCTGAAAATAAGC
>JAOWBP010000001.1:26555083-26594659 GCA_028571105.1 Tragopan temminckii | reverse complement strand
GGAAGGAAGGAAGGAAGGAAGGAAGGAAGGAAGGAAGGAAGGAAGGAAGGAAGGAAGGAAGGAAGGAAGGAAAAAGACTAATTTTTTGGAGGACAAGGGTGTGTGTATGTGGAGACTCAGTATTACTGACTGAGAGATATTTGGGCACAGATCTCTTCACTGGCTTCATTTGTTCAGTAAGACAAGATCTATCTGGGGTATGTAGCATCTTTTGGTAAACACACAACTCAGTCTTAATTATTAATTACCCTTCCTTTGTTCTGCATGGAATTAAGACATTTATGAAACTAGGAAGCTTAGATTTGAACAGAAAGACTGTCTTTAACTAGCTGCTCTGAATAGAAGCAGATAATTAAAAAAAAAAAATTACTGCACACCACTTTGTTATAAAGAAAATATTATTGTGGCAGTTAGATTCCACTTTCCACATCTTTATGTACTACTTTTATATGCTTTTTCATTATAAACGAAATAATTCAAGAGAAGAGAAAGAGATTGTATACAGAGTATTACTGTTCTCACATGTTGCAAGAAAACACACAGAATTTTTTTTTCAGAATAGAAATGATCTCTCATTTCAGTTTTACTTGTTAACAACTACAATATTACTAACACCATAATTGTACACAGTATTTTAACTTTACTTTGACATTGTCTGAAAACTGAATTGACTGTATTTTTTTCTCTAATCTTGTGAAAGTGGTACATATAAAATAATAATAATGAAAATAATAAATTTTAAAAATATTTCCATAGGTCTTCATTATAATTAAATGAAATATGAAGTCAAAGTGTTAAATGCAGTTCTTAACCAGACTTCTTTTAATTTTTAATTCTAGAGACTTACGTGATATGTAAAATGAGATAAAATGTGCATTTACTAGCAAGCAGCCTTCTTAATCATTGTAGTAGTTACTATTGGCTAGACAAGCACTTATGAATTATGGCATCGCTGTCGGCAAAACTATTTATCTGTATGACACTATATGTCACTTTTGAACTTCGACTTGACATCCATAAAATTACATTTTCATCAAACTGAAAGATCAAGCTTTCTGTGCTGACTCACTTGGGTCAACACTTTGCAAATGACTGGATTTAGCACTTGAACCATAAACCCTTTGTGAATAATTTTGTGCATTGATGTTTGATAGCCTAGGGCACAGATCATAATTTCTAAGCTGAAGAAGTGTCAAAGCGAAACGAATTTCCCTTCTGCATACCAGATTACTAATTCCAGAGTGCTTTCTCATATGGTGATCATTAAACGTCTTACAAACTGTTAAATTAGTTAAATTCCCAGATGCTATAAACAACCTAATTTCCTTAATACTTATTTATGGTGCCTTTACATTAGTTCAAAATATTAGCTACCCCGATAGACCAACATTTTTTAATTGATAATAGACTTTTTTTTCCTGATGGAAAACTTTTGGCTTGATTTTCAGATAGTGTTTACAAAGACACCTGAGATATGAATTTAAGATGAGTGTGCAAAGTAGGAAAGCTGCTGTTTGTTTCAATTGACTGGGGTGATTAGTAGTGTTTCATCTGTTTTGGTACCTGCAGCTTAGAGATGGATGAGATATAACACACAGCTGGATAGCTGATCTCAAAAGAGTGATAGTCCGTCATGCCCTGCGTGTCTTGGTTGCTTACGAGAAATGCTGGCTGGAAGTTTGCACAAAACTTTTATATTAATACATTGTATCTAAGCGACTGTAGTTTTTATCTTTTTTGGCTGTCAACAGTTTTCAGTAGAATAAGTTTCAGTGAAAAAATGTCAATTTTCCAGGCCTTCTGAAATCTCTCTCTCAAAACAAAATTTATTCCAAAACCTTTACCACAGTCCAAGGGAAGATACTAGGGCAAAGCCTATGATTCCTATAAAGGCCATACCGATTGGATAATGGTAGATCTGCAGGTTCCTTCATGCTCTGATTTAATCCTGAATATCTCCATACCCTGGGCAAACATATCTTGTCATCATCAGAGAATCATAGAATCATAGTATGGCTTAAGTTAGAAGGGACCTTAAAGATCATCTAGTTCCACATCTTCTACCATGGACAATGTAGCCACCCACTAGATCAGGCTGCGCAGGGCATCATCCAACCTGGCCTTGACTATCTCCAGGGATGGGGCATCCACATCTTCTTTGGGCAGCTTGTTCCAGTGTCTCACCACTCTCTGAGTAAAGAATTTCTTCCTAACATCCCATCTATGTTTCCCATCTTTTAGTTTAAAGCCATTCCTCCTTATCCTACTACTGTTAGCGTAAAATTAAGTCCCCCTCCTGGTTATAAGCTCCTTTCAAGTACTGGAAGGCCACAACATCTCCCCAGAGCTTTATCTAAGCTAAACAAGCTTAAATCCTTCAGCATTCTTAATAGGAAAGGTTATACAACTCTTTGATTTTCTTCGTAGCCCTTCTCTGGATCCGCACCTACAGCTCCACATCATTTTTGTTCTGGGGGCCCCAGGCCTAGCAACATGACTCCAAATAGGTCCTTACAAGGGCAAAGCAAAGGGGGATAATCACATCCCTTGCCCTACTGGCCACCCCTCTTTTGATACAGCCCAAGATACAGTTGGCCTTCCAGGCTGCAAGAGCACACTGCTGGCTCATGTTAAGTTTTTCATCTACCAAGAGCCCCAAGTTCTTCTCTGCAAGGCTACTCTCTCTGTGTTCTTCTTCCAGTCATCACTCATATCTGGGATTGCCCTGATCCAAGTGCAGTACCTTGCACTTGGCCTAGTTGAACCTTATTAGGTTCATGTGGGCCCACTTCTCAAGCCTATCCAGTGGATGGCGTCACTTCCTTCTAAGGTGTCAATTGCACCACTCAGCTTGGTGACATCAGCAAACTTGCTGTGGATGCACTTGAACCAACTGTCTATATCACTGATAAAGAAGTTGATGAGCACCAGTCCCAAGACAGACCCTTGGGGAACACTGCTTGTGAACAGCCTCTACCTGGACATAGATCCACTGACCCAACCCTCTGTCTGTAATCATCCAACCAATTCTTTATCTAGTTCTTTACCATTTGTAGTTGTGTTGTGAAAACAATATCCTGAGACCATACTTCAAGAGTATCACATCAGAGAGCTTCAGGTACTCTTATCACTAGCTCTTGCAGGTACTATTTTAGGCAGGAAACAAAAAGGACCTCCAATAATACATGCATTGGGAGCGTTCGGTGCAGTTTTGTATTTATATTGATAATAATTATAATGCAAATAATATTAACAACAATAATTAGCATTTCAACCTGTAGGCACTCTGTGCTTTGCTATTTCTTCTAAATCTCACTATCTTTCTCAGACAACACATGACCCTTTGTTTTGCTGTGCAGGGGATTAGCATGTGTCATTTGCACACTTACAGTCTCCCTTCTCGTTATTTTCAAAGTCAGGGATTTCTTGTACCAGTGAAGCTTTCTGGAATCTCCCTCTTCATCTCTATTAGTTATGTTAGGAACAGCAGAAACAATATCATGCTGTTAAGATTTTCTTTTTTCCCATACTTACTAGAAAATTCAGTTTTAACACTCAATTTCTTGGCTGGTCAATTAAAAATTTATAGATTCTGAGGAAACTGTTGTAACTTACAGTCTGAATCAAGATCATCTTTTCTTCGATTGGTTTCTGTACTGATTTTTTCCTTCTCTTCCCAGCAGTTTGCTACTTCTTGTAAGATTGATCTTCAAACCTGATATAGTTACAAGAAGGATTGTTTCTGATGATAAAAGTATACAGGCAGTATTGACTACCATATCTTATTGAAGATAATCTATTTCCTAGGTGTTTGTTATATTATCTGCACATGTTTTACATATGCAGGTTAGTTAAATGAAGATGGCAGTTCCACCTGGTATTACAAGAGTAGTCATCATAATTAAAATATGAGTCTATTGTGTGTCAGTAGTAGTCTTTAAATCACTTTGTTTTGCAAATAAAGTACATTCAATCTCTTAATACATCAATTAAGTGGTAGGCAAAGTATCAGTGCTTTGATTTATTTTAGCTACATGCTTAGAAATAGTTTCGTGTTTTCATTAAAAAAAAAAATTATAATCACCTTTATAATCGCTTTGGGAGTAAGTTATTCCATAAGATGCCTCTACATCAGTTATTCCTTTCTCTAAGTGCTAGAAAATCATCAAATGAGATATAAGTTTTATATCCTATTGGATGTCATAAAATTGCATCTTTTTTTCTATCACATTACATTAATAACAGTTACATACTGTTGTAGGCTACAACTGCAGAAAATCCTGTCCTGCTGATTTATCAAAGATTCATTTTTATTTGTAGTGTTCAGCTTGGAGCTTGTAGATTCACACATTTCTCCTTGTATTTCTGAATTAAAATCTCATCATAACTGTTGCTTTTTTCTCCTCTGCAGTAAATAAGATAAGAAAGGATCATTTGTTTTAAGTGGGAGTAGAGAAACTGTAGAAACCTTCACTGTAGCAAGGTGAGCTAAAAACGTGAAGTGCATTTGCTGTGGTCCTTTATGGAGCCACACAGCACCACTCCTTGTACCTACTAATTAAAGTCATTATTGCACTGCAAATTTATGCTCAAGTCTGTTGCATTCCAACTTTGCATCTAGGCATTCCCTAAACACTCACATTTAATAACTGTTATGTTTTCTCTAGCTACATATTTAAGATTTTCACAGGATCACAGGATCACAGAATGGTTGAGGTTAGCAGGGACCTCTGGGTCTGTATGGTCCAACCCTTGCTTAGGAAGGGAAACCCAAGTAGGGTGCCCAGGCCCACATCCAAGCAACTTTTGAAGATCTCCAAGGAGAAGAATCAGCATCCTCTCTGGGCAACCTGTGTCAGCGTTCAGTTGCCCATACAGTGCAGAAGTGTTTCCTGATGCTCAGAGGGATCTTCCTGTGTTCCTGCTTGTGTCCATAGCCTCTTGTTCTATTGCTGGGCATCACTGACTAGAGCCTGTTTCTGTCCTTTTTACACCCTCCCTTCAGGTATTTATGGACACTGATGAGATTCCCTTGAGCCTCCTCTTCTCCAGACTGAATTGTCTCAGCTCTCTCCAGATCTCTACATAAGAAAAGGTGCTCCATGGCCTCCATCATCTTTACGTCCATCCGGTGAGCTCTCCAGTTTTTCCATGTCTCATACTGGCAAGCCCAGAACCAGATTCAGCATTCCAGGTGTGGTCTCATCAATACTGATTAGAGGAGAAAAATCACTCTCAAACCATTGGCAATACCTTTCACAATATCAATGATATATAAAAAGTCACGGTGATCAGGTGAAGTCCCTGGTGACTGGAAAAAAAAAACGTTGTACATGTTTTTAAGAAGAGTAGAAAGGAAAATTCAGGGACCTATCAACCTGTCAGTCTCATTTCAGTGCTGGGGAAGTTCATGGAGCAAATCCCCCTGGAAACTATATTAAGGTACATGGAAAATAAGGAGATGATATGGGACGACCAATAGCCTCACCAAGAATAAGTGTTGCCACCAACCCAATGGCCTTCTATGATGGTGTAACTTCATCAGCTGACGAGGGAAATGCCACAGATGGCATTAGTCTCGACTTCAGTAACTCCTTTGACAAAGTTCCCCACAACATCCTTCTCTCCAAATTGGAAAGATATGGATTTGATACATAGACTGATGGAAGAGGAATTGGTTGCGTGATCATATCCAGATAGTGATGGATAATGGCTCTATGTTCAGAGGGAGATCAGTGACAAGTGGTGTCCCTCAGGTGTCAGTACTGGGAATGATGTTCTTTAATAGCTTCATCAACGACATCAACAGCAGGATCAAGTGCACCCTCAGCAAGTTTGCAGATGACGCCAAGTTGTCTGAGGGATGGAATGCCATCCAGAGAGACCTAGACAGGCTCAAGTACTGGGCCCAGTAGAACTTCATGAGGTTCAACAAAGCCATGTGTGAGATCTTGCACATGCGAGACAGTAACACCCACTATCAATACCAGCTGGGGGATGAAAGTATTGAAAGCAAACCTGTCCAAAAGGACCTGAGAGTACTGGTGGGTGGCAAGAGGGACATGAGTCAGCAGTGTGCCCTCACTGCCCAGAAGGCCAATCTTGTCCTGGACTAGGTCAGAAGAAATGTGGTCAGCAGGTCAAGGGAGGTGATCCTGACCCTCAAATCAGGCTGAATCAAGATCTGAGCAATCTGATCTAGCTGTTCCTGTTCATTGCAGGGCAGTTGGACTAGATAGCCTTTAATGATCCCTTCCAACTCAAATGGTTCTATGACTATCATTCTAATGCAGCCATGGACATTATGTCCTGGTTTTGGTTGGAATAGAATTAATTTTCTTCATAGTAGACGGTATTATGCCATGTTTTGGACTTAAGACAGGAATAATTTCAATAACCCACTAATGTTATAGTTTCTGTTGAGCAGTACTTGCAGAGTCAAGAACGTTTCATCTTCCCATACTGCCCTGCCAATGAGGAGTCTGGGAGTACACAAAGAGCCAGGAGGGGACACAGCCAGGACAGCTGACCAAAATGGAGCAAGGGTATATCCCATACCATGTGATGTCATGCTCAGGAATAAAAGCTGGGGAAAAAAAAGTAGAGGCGAAAAAGGATGGGATGGGATGGACAAGATATGACAGACATTTGTAGTGATGGCATTTATCTTCCTAAGAAACTATTGCACTTGATAGGCTCTGCTTTCCTGGAAGTGATTGAACCTCTGCCTGCCAGTGGGAAGCAGTGAATAAATTCCTTGTTTGGTTCTATTTGTAGCAGCATTTGCTTTGCCTAGTGAATTTTCTCTATCTTACACTTTTACCTTCCTCCTCTATCCCACTGTGGGGGAGTGAGTTAGTGGATATTTGGGGCTCAGCTCCCTGCTGGTGTTATTCCACAACCTACTGGTAGCTTTCTTAGCTCCAAGGGCACATTGCTCACTCATTCTGAGTAATTTTGACTAAACCCCAATTTTTTGTTAAGTGAGAAATGTACAAATACACACGGGGAAGTGAAATCATTTGGATTCAAGACATGAAAAATGTCAGTGGATGAGAATTTTCATGAATATCATTACACAGCAAGTAAATTGGGATTTTGCTTTATTTATTTATGTATTTATATATTTATTTATGTATTTCAAAAAGTGTTCTGCTGTCTTCCCATCAGTGTGAATGATCAAATTCCTCACCCGAAACTGCCAGAAGTTTCCATGCTGCTGTTGCAAACTCTGCTGGGGAGTGAAAGGGCAGGATGCAGGACACAGGCACCCGCACCACATGGGGAGCAGGGACCTCACTCCTCCTCCTTACTTTTATTAAAGAAAAAACAGTTTCCTAGCTAGGGCAGAAGCTAGACTCTCCAGTGCAGCTTTCTGCTCAGTTCTTGTTTAAACTATTTATTACAGCAAGAGTTAGAGAAATTACTGACTCATTAGTAATCAGTGTGAATTCATTGTTGTGATATTTAGTCAGAGGATAAATGAGTTAAGCACAAGTACAGTCTGTGAAGATAAGTGAACATAGTTTTGTGGTCATTACATGTTTTTACACAGAAAAGGACACTTTCGGAAAAGTAATGAGGCCAAATCAAGTCACACTGGTATGCTGTATTGTGCATGTGTGTTTTAACCTCAAGATAATACTTTTGTGTTAAATAAGAGTTAAATGAGTTTTCTGTTCATTACAATGCACTTGGCTGTAGGCAAAAAAATAAGATTTGCAATAAACACTATGTATATACATACCATTATAGGGTTGTATCCTATTCTGCTCAGTACCACAAATGACAGCACTTTCCTTCAGATTGAAAGAAATACTTATTTAATAAGCACAAACCTTTGGTAGGTCTTTGATATTTTCAATATGGTGGCTCGTGTGGTAGCCCAGAAAGGCTTTTCTCTTTGATCCTCTATCCAGATCATCCTGATTTTCACAAGACATATTGAGATCATGACTCGATGGCCTCTTTCTTCGTTGTTTCTGATTATTGGTCTTTTGGGTGAGCTTTCTCCTGAAGAACAGTAGTCACCAAATGAACGTATTAACCAGGTTTCACTTGTCATTTTCAGTATTCTCAGTTTTACCTGTGCAGCACGAAATCTTTTCATTTACTCATAACTTTTAGAGGAATGCTTGCTGAGAAAAACTTTCTCAGGACAAAGTCTCATACTTGCAGCTTTGCTGTTTAGGTTGCAAGTCTCTGCTGGGTGCCCAGGCAGTGCAGAAATTGAAACTGCCAGTCTGAGAGTGGAGAGGAAAGATAATAGGAGACAAAGAAGTAGAGGGGCTGGAAAGAGAATTAGAGCAACAGGAACTGATCCTGGAATGAGAACCCTGGTGGCAAGAGGAACAGGAGACAGGGTGAAAACTGAAATGTGGAAAAAATGAGACAACATGAAGTACAAGTGAAATGGAGTGAAAGTTCCTGGATAACTGAAACTCTGACACCAGGAGGTTATGATCCCTAACTGCATGCAAACAAAGATAATCTCAAGACAGAGACACAGAAAATAAATTAAAAAACAAAACAAAACAGAAAATATAATCTTGTACTTAAATAATTTCCTTTCTATTATAGAGGAATCCTGCACCTGCAGGAGGAAAAACATTCAGGACTGTGAGGCAGCATTCATCTGTTATCCTGTCTATATGTCTACTGTTCTTGAAACTCTTTATTCTGTACTTGTCTTCCAGCTTTTGCAAAAGATAGAACAAGAGTATTTTAAAAAATATTTACATAAACCTGATATTTTCTCAGTCATTCTGTGTACTGAGGGAGTTATCTCTGTGCAAAACGTACTTTCTGATCATGTAATAAAAGGCTACATCCCAGTGTATATAGCCTTCTGAGGAAATTAAGCTAAATTAGGAATTTCACAACTTTCAGATCCTCTACTTTGTTGGAGAGTTTCTTGTCTAAAGTTAAATGTACGTGCTATTCTAATACCCAGATGCCCCATAATGTTTACAAGACAGGACAATAGCTAGTACAAGAATTTAGTAAAGTGCTGTGTCACAAGACAAGAAGCTGAACAGATGCTGATAATACCCAGTTTTCTTCCCCACTTTTTAAGTACCAGCCACCTGGAAGTTGCCAGGGCGGCTTTCCAAGGCAGTGGTTTACTGCTGACAGTGCAAAAAGAAGGCAGCGGACGATACCTCAAAGGCACAGGAGACTAAATATCGAGGGCAAAGCAGGCAAATCAGTGGGCGTCTGTTAGCTAATAAATAAAAGGAATGCAATCCTAAAACAGTTGTGACAGGCCTTGAGGGTGAGGACAAGGGCTTTGACCTTGATGTGGTGAAACAGGAAAAGCAAGCCCTTAATCACCCATGTAGCATCCTCAGCAGCTGTTCTGGTCTTAATGCAGATATTCATAGAGTCTGACAATTTGGTTAGCATTTCAATTAATAAAACATTTTATGAGGAATCAGTTGTACTTCCAAGTTCTCATCTTTTATGTAGGTTTTAATTACTTATTAAACATTTGCAGCCTTACTTGGATTATGCATGCTGAACAAATAACTTTGCCTTTCTGAAATGGATCATTAAAAAATAGATTTGCATGAAATTTCCTTTCCATGATTTCACTACATTGTTAACATACTGAAGTATGTGGAATTTTTTTTTTTTTTCCAACAGCCCTAAAGGTTTCTGATATAAACGAAGCAAATTTCATTCAAGAATTATCCAAGACTACTGTTTACTAGAGAGAGAAGGGGTTCCCTATTCACTGACACTACCATATAGCTATGCAGATGGTGGGTGCAGTTACAAATCTCTCACAGAAAAGGAGCTGGGCATGGTAGAGTTTCTACTAATCTCAAAAAAGTCTGCACTACGCCTCCACCTAGAACAACAAAGTGAGCATTTGTGATCAGCTGTAGTGAGTTACCCTTTGCTAAATGAATACACTGTGAAATAAAACCAGAGACTTACTGAATAGAAAATTCACTAATAAGGATAATGGTTACCGTAATGAACAAGTAATCTTATTAACACTGTGTTTCTGTAAACTGTAGATTCTTACATTCTTAAATTTATATTTAATATTTATTAGAATCAGAATTTTACAGGTCTATTTCTTACAAGATCGGAACTTCAGGGAATGTCACAGCAACTTTATGGAAGCCCACATCTCAGGTGAAAAACTGATAATTGACCTTTGAACACCTTTTGGCTTTCAGTTGTTACTGAGCATAGAAAATATCAACATCTGTATAAATGAAATACGTGCCTTTGTGTACAACTGGTATAAAAAAATGCAGGTTAATATTAAACTGCATTTTAAAAAAATTAAACAAATTAATTACAAAACACAGCTGGCATCACCTGCAATATGCCCTGACACACAGTAGCGTCCACAACATGTCAGTCCCTTGGCACTCATGTAGTAACTTATCTCCACTGGGCATACAATTATTATGTTGAATTTGCAGAGTAAAGCTCAGGGATACAAGAGGATTAGCGCAAATCTTTGCAAATTAATGATTGCATGCTTATGTGCATACTTAAATAAATATATGCCTAGTCTGAGACAAAACTCAAGATCTGCGGATCAGATTTCTGAAGACAAAATAAAAATGTGCATGGTCCAAGTGCTGTCTTCTGATCCATATATAGCACAGTTGTATTCATACCCAGCAATGAAATGTGTCAAGCCAAAGCTGAAGTACAGAAAATGGAATTTAGGCCAACGTTTCATCTGGTATTTTTTTTTAATTCATATTACTTTTGTGCCTATAAGAGGTCATATATGTGTTGCAGCATGAAAGGAATGAAAGTATGATGAGATGCCCTTTCCTGAAATGGAGTTACGATCCATATTTCTCAATGAACTCTGTTATTCTAATAAGTGAGATTACACCTTCAAGACACCTTTCTTTCCAAAAGAATCATCTTCTGATTTTTCTAGCAGAAGCTATTCAGAAAAAAATCTAATGCTATACTATCCCAATATTGGTTCAGGTTTCACTTGAGTGAACTACCAATAGCACTGCAATAAAAAGTGCTTTCAGAATTAAAGAATTTTTATTATATTCAGAAAAAAAGAAATCATTAGACTGGAAATGAAAAATGATATGGTAAAAGCACAGACTACCACCACCTTTGATGGTAAACTAATAGTAGAATTGGTTGAGGAAATGAGGAACAGTTTTAATATTTTAGCATGGTATCTTCTCATTTAGTAAGTTGTGGAATAAGGAAGGTTGTTGTATTGCTAATGAGTGGTAAAGCTCAGCAATAACTTGAACCAGACTTATACATCCACAAGGTGCCTAGCCCTTACATGTGACCTGTCTTGGTTGCGTGGGAAAACTGTTGTGTTGCACGGGTATAAAAGGTGGTAAGCATGTAGAATAAATGTCTTTTGTTCTGCACCAACGAAGGAGTCAGCACCTCTTTCGCCACACCCGCAAGGGAGCATGAGGCCCTCTTGCAACAGTAAGTAATTCATAAGTATTTTATACCTTTTTTATTGTGATCAATCTGGCTTTTACGGCAATTTTGTTATGGCCATCAACATTCTATTCCTCCCCATTGCAAAAATGCACTGTATTATTTATCTATTTTATAAATATTAAAAGACACAATATAGTTTCCCAAGAAATAATTTGTTTATATTTAGTTGCTGTAAATCACAGCAATCACCTAAGGATATATATTTTTTAATAGCAACAAACCCAAAGAAATTCAAAAAGTACTTGTTTTTTTCTGTACAATATATACTGAAGCTTTCCTTCCAATTCAATAAAAATGATGTATACTAATATTTACCTTGCAATTAAAGAAACAAACATAATTGTACAAATCTTAAAAATTCGAATTAATGATTTTCTGAGATGATTTACCTTCTCTCTGTTTCTCTGATGTTTCCTTAATTACTAGATCTTTATTAACCATTATTTCTCATTTATGTGTTACGTTAAACTGTTTTGAGCACATCAGATTGTCTGCATGTGTGTTTGCTGTTATTTTCATTATTTTTCACTATTTTCTTACATCAACAAATTACATTTTTGACATGAAAATAAATCCAAATTCAGATGAGTCATTGAGCTGAATGGATATATTAAGTAAAGTTTACCGCTATTTCAGCTCATATATTGTCTGTAATGGATTGCAGAATGTATCTAAAATATCTATCTATCTTAAACTATAAACCCAATTTACTGAACAAATCTTTGTATATGGTTCATTTGTGAACAGATTGTCAAAAATACTCAAACAGGCAATTTTGACAAGTTCCACCTACATGGTTTATTTTTGTTATTTGTTCTGATTAACTTTAATTCTGCATTTGTTTTCTCAAACGGAAATCTATATTTTTTTTCTAATTCAACATTATTTTCCACTAAGTTGAAGATAAATTTGTATTCAACAACTTACATATAATTCACTTAGTCTGGTTTTGTTGTAGAATATCTATAAACAGATTGTTTTCTAAATCTTATTGTGCATTAAAAATGTTTTAATTTTGGTTACTTATAAATCTATTACTCTATAAATCTATACTTAAAAATCTACTTCCTCTTCACGTGATTGTTTAAACAGGAAATAGAAAAATATGTCTCCTTTGACCAGCAAAGTAGATATACTTTCTAGCACACCACATAGACCTGCTGTTACTGGTATCTGTAACTTATTTTAATTCACATCTGGTCCTTCTGTGCAGGTACCTTTCTCTTTGAAACCATGATGAAGAAAAGAAAGTACAGTGTATGTCCCAACATGGACTCAGGGTTGGCCTATGCATGAGAATTTTAATTAGAAAAAGCTGCTGTGTGCATGAGTGTAAGATGCGATCTACACTGTTTATTTGTAATTGCTCAAGGTGGCACCATTTTTTTCTTGTATAAGAATGCAAATACTTCTAGTACAAACACACATGTTGTAAAAAGAGTATAGTGTGTAAATATTAAGTTAAACTTATCCAAATGCTTGAAGGAATGAATTAAAATAGTTAAATATTTGGGGTAGCAAACAAGAAGAGGGATGAGTATAGATCACTACTAGTACTTATTATTATTGGTAATGCCTATGAATCCTGAGAAATCTTCTAATGTCATGAAAGGATTTTCAACTTGTTTGGGACAGATTCTTCCTCATAGTCCACTGGAAAGATTTTTAAGCGAGTTATGGATATTGTAGCAATTTAATGAATGGTTTGTATGATATTTGGATGCTATCTATCTAAGCTTAATTACAATAAGAACAAATTGTGTGGGGAAAAAAAAAAAAAAAGTGTCTTTTTTAGAGCTTGCATTATGCAGGCCCTGTGAACAGACAGCAATGTTTTTCACTTTTATTTCATCCTGGAACCCATTCACACCTCTGGATACACTCAAAAGTATTGACAGGCACTCAGGGTGTAGGTATGGGCACACTCTTTTTTTCCCCAACCACAGTGAGATCAAATTCCTCCTCTCAGCTGGGATTTGGAGCTGTGGATACACACAAACACAGTGGAAATGACAGGGGTTCATGGCAGAGGGAACTGTCTATCCATCAACCTGTTGGCTGTGGGTTTTGCCTTCTAAAAGACCTGGCATAGATAATCATAGAAACATAAATGTTTAGAATGGCTTAGGATGGAAGGGACCTTAAAGATCAAGCACCTTGGTGACATGTTGCTGTCCAGATATATCCAGATATGTTGCTGAAACCCGATAGCCCTGTTTATGTGTCTATTATTTTCAATTATTATTTGGATTTATTGATTATTTTTTCTGTAATTAAATTAGCTGAAATCACCTGATTTGTTGTCTTCAATGAAAAGAGCAACATTTTTTTGGTCAGGCTTATTGTATCAGTCCACAAACTGAAAATTCTACAGAAAATTACCCATGGAAAAAGGGCTAACATACAAGAACATATTCAGAT
Source organism: Tragopan temminckii (assembly GCA_028571105.1). Taxonomy (NCBI): domain Eukaryota; kingdom Metazoa; phylum Chordata; class Aves; order Galliformes; family Phasianidae; genus Tragopan; species Tragopan temminckii. The sequence continues at coordinate 26,580,772 of JAOWBP010000001.1, read as the reverse complement.
TATTTCATCGGATATGCAGTTTTCCCATTGTTTTGACAGTTTGCCTGTTTGTGTTGCCAGACAGACCTCAGAAAGTCTCTTGCAAACCCCCAAAAAGTTGTTCTAACAGCCTTTCCAAGGTGTGTTCCACAGTAGGCAGCAGTTTCCTTGCATAATCTCCAGGTAGTAAAAATACATGTAATACCATTCTGGATTTTGAGAGAGAGTGGATGTTAGTTCTATAACCTGGGAATCTTCCATTGAGGCTCAAAAATAGGAAGTCTAATTTCAGAGTAGAGATTATGTTCCCTTTTCAGAAATTTTAAATTTAGTAGTACCACCAAAAATGGAAGAGTTCCACGTTTTTGTCTTTTTTGCCATTTTGTTATATTCTACCACCTAAGTGCCAGTCGCTATGTCTTCATCTATTTTATCTGACATGGCAGATATAAAGATTCAGTTCAGTGTTTATCATCATGCAAAAGTTATAAACACTGAAAAATATGGTTTCAAATAGAACAGAAATGGTGACACACTCTAACCTATTGTGGCAGTAAAAACACTGCTATAATGTAAAAGGTTACTAAGACATATTGGCAGTCAAGGCTGCTTGTACTGCTATGAGTGCTCTTTTTATAAGCATAGTAGTGCAGCTTAGTTCTTGAGTATCACCTGTTGGCAAATGAGTGTACAGCAGCCAGAAAATATTCTTCCACGTGAAAACGATAATTTTTTTTGTATCTTAATGCTTGGCTGAAATGCCTAAAATAGGAGCCAGCACAGTGTATAGCTAGATCCCTCGTCCCAGAAAAAAAAAAAAAAAAAAAAAAAAAAAAGGTGCTTTAGAGGACTGCTGTGATGTTTCTACAAAGACTAATGACAATCAAGGGTGTTGAGTGCCAGGACTTGAGGTACCATCACATCTTTTCTGCAAGAACAGAGAATGAACTATCAGGACATGTGACACTGGTTTACGAAGAACTGCCAACACAGAAATAGAGAAGTGATAAAGAAGATGTTGCAGTTGTCATGTCAGCACTATGTTCACCCAGAGCAGAAAAAAAAATATGTAGGTAAGAAAAAGAAGAATGTAAGAATCAATTCTTATATGCCTAGCTAGTGAAATGCAATTTTCAAGGATGCTTGCATTTAAGGATTACCTAAAGCTTCATAAACGGGCAACTACTATAATAATAATAATAATAATAATAATAATAATAATAATAAAATAGTGTAACTATCCATGTGCTGCAAAGAAACAGAGAAAGTAAGAAAAAACTCTAACAAACAGTACTGTTTTTCAACAAACATTTTAGCACAGAAATATGAGAAGTCCCTAAGACTAACCCCCACAACCTGCCCACTGCTAAATAAAAAACATGCCAGATAGCCTAAAGAGCAACATTCATGTCTTCTCCTGATCTCCTGGGTGCCCTCCAGGCCTATGCCAGAACCCCTTGCATCTGAATCATGATTCACATTCCTACTGTTTTCTTAAGTTTAATGGCCTGAAATGTTTTAAGGGTTAGTATACAGCTCCTCATAGTGGTGTTTTAACAGCGTGAAACTGACGGTTCTTGGTTTTGGTGTGCTGTAAGTTTTCACTCTTCTAAATTATGGATTAAGAGAACAGAGAGGTGTTTAAGAAATTCCTGGAACCATTTTGGAGACCTGTTCTGGGAGGGAGGGAAGCAAAACCTTACTCAAGCTCATGTATATTGATTTTGGAAATGGTCTCTGGTGCATAAAATTCCCCAACCCATGCCCAGCCATCTTTCAGAAAGTGCTAATTGGCCCAGGTTATTATCATGCCAATAGTGTGCTAGCTATTAGACAGACACCATGAATAATCACAGCCCAATAGCAGTTCATTCTTTCTCCTTTTTTTAGCAATAGAGATGTAGCTCAAACGTCTGAAGATGTGGTTATGGTTCCAAGAATGATACTAACGGAATAACTTCCAACCAAGAACAGACACAGCCAGATGGGGTAACTTGTGAAAAGATGTTTTTACAAGCTAATGCTAATTGCACTCACAAGGGCTTTATGACTTTATCAAAAGCCCATCTTTCAGAGAAAGCAGCAAGTGCAAACCTACACCATGTGACAAACAAGTGCAAAAACATGGACAAGTGCTATCTGGAAAACAAAATCTTTCTAAAAAGCAGGGAAGAGCATTTTAACCATGCAACATGGTAAAAAAGGCAGAGGTTGGTGAAAGGAGAGGGAGCAGCTTGAGAGGGAATATTTAAACACTCAGAGTTGCCAGAAGACTAAGTATGCCAGTTCACTGGAGATTTCTATGATTTTATGTATAGTTTTATTCCAATTACAAAAAAAAAAAAAAAAAAACAAAAACAAAAAAAACACACTTTCCTGAATTTCTCAAAAGCTAGGAATATGAAAGAAAGGAAAGGCTTATTGAATCCTTGAAAAGCAGACAGCTTACAATGGAAAATCCTGTCCTCACTCTGGAGTTGGGCAATGCTAAGAGTCATGGAGGAGAGGGCAGCTCCTGCCAAATGTGAGTGGCAGAACTGTCAAACAGCTGCATGGACCTGAAACTCAGAGGATTTCTGCCCAAAAACTGCTTATGGCAGAGGGAATAATCTCTGAATCTAAAATAAATAGGTCAAATCTTTCTGAAATCATGTAACTGGAACTTGCTTTTAAGAGTTTAACTGAAATATTTTTCATTTACACTTTTCAAAATTTTAAACTGCTATTTCTCATTCTCAGTTCTTGAAGGTAAATGAGCTTTTTCCCTCAAGAGAAGCACCTATGCCATTACCAAATGGCAAATTGATTGATCTTCATTCCTGTTCTTGTATTCAGACTGATGAAAGGATTAAGGAGTTGAGCTCTGACAAGGTTTTTTTTTCCTGCTTAGATCCTCTAATTCTTCAACTTTTATATAAATACGTATGTGTCTACATACATACATATGAACATCTTTATTTCTCTATGGCCATGTAAATACACGCAGACACACATACTGTTTTCTCTTGAAGCAATATGAGATGAATAATTGGAAAATCTAATCAGATTTATCTATGTTTTCCCTTCTCTATCTGTACTGTGTTAACTGAATAATTTTTTCCTTTCTCTTTCAAGATCAACACCTGCTTTGAACTTTCCTCTTTTTACTTTCTTTTTACTTGCAGTTAGCACCAACATGGTCTGCAAAAATAATTTTTCCATAGCAATTTAATTATGTTGTGTTGTGTGTACTAAAATGAAATTAAATATTCTTACAATTTACATTGGAGTCCTCTGACTGTTCCTGTTTAATACCGGTAGCAGTGAAGTCAAAAGACTTTAATGAAAGCAAATAGGTCTTGTTATGTTCTGTTACAGATTTAAATCAAGTAGCTCCTTTGAACTAACAGATTTATGGCACCATAAAATCAATATAAGAATCAAAATCCTAGCCTATAAAATGTAAACAGTGTCCAAAATTGACACAAGTTGTTTTATTCTATTGATTTCTCCGCAGACAGTCTGTGAGGTATGGATGGGAAATGTTTTTTCTACAGACATAGTTTTGAAATGCTGTCTGCTCATCTTAGCTTTTTTTTTTTTTTTCACTCTGGCAGTAAGTGAAACACAGCGAATGTTGAGCTCAATGCTGTGAACTATGGTCAAAGTAGCACATGTCATACCATTAGTTCACTTCATTATACAATTAAAACTTTAGTCCAGAGTGAGATTCAGCACTTTCAGATTTCTTACGTGCTTGTCATGTAAATCAGCCAACTGAATTAAAATATCATTCCTGTACTGCATTTGTTTTAAAGATCCCTCCACTATCTCACCTACAGCAGTTGTCTAGTGTCAAAGTGTGAGTGCACTTTAGTCTAGTTTAGTTAGGGTATTGGAATAGAATTTTCAACAAGGTCATCCTAATTTGTAACACTGTTGGTGAAAGACAGTCCCCATCTTTTCAAAGTGGTTAGGCCAACTGTACAGCTACATTCTCCATGGGAACAGTGAACTGCAGAAAGGGGATATTTTTTTTCTCAATTTAGAAATAGTTGTAAGATCAATGTGTGGGAATTCTGGCTAACACTGTCCTCTTATTTTTCCTATGGAAAAGAAATGAGAGTTCCTGATAGTTATAAGGGGATTACATATGCTTCTGTATTTCACGGCACCTAGTTCTGTTGAGCACTAGAATATCTATTTCTGGTTGTCTTGAAGAATAATATTGAGCATGTAGTTTGGAATAAAAAAAAAAAAAGTAATGAAAAAGGTACACTCCCTTTCTTAATAAAACAAGTTAATCTCTGCAAGATAAATGGTTTTTATGCAGAGAGAATACGAGAGTATGCAGAACTTCCTACAGTGTTAAGCCTCATCTCCTTAATCAGCTCAAAAGACAAGTTATCTACCAGTCAATGTCTTAAAAGTAGTCAGGAAAGAGCTACCTAAACATTAACATGCTAGAGCTTTTACAGGACTAGTGGTAAATATTTACATTATGAATGACACTTTTTATTTGATATTTGAAAAAGTGAAGGGAAAAATACTGTGTACAAATATTTTAATAGCAAGAATCCATATCAATGTTGGGATTATAGATAATGGTATGAAGGTACAGACTTAAAATAGAGATATACATACTGCAGCTGTAACAGAAACTCATTGCTGTGAGAAGGAGGCAAGAATATTATGTCTTTCATAAGCTGAATAAGTAACTCAAGTTGAAGGAAGCTGTTTCTTCTTTACCTCAGCTGTTATGTTCTGGCCTCTTAGTTGCAGTTGGTAAAAAAATCTGTTATATTTGTCACACACTAAGAATTAACATTTTTCTACACTTCATCTTCTCTGAATGCTTAGTAGTTTACAAATAGTTTCTCAATGTCACATTTCTATAATGGTGTTATGGAACAAAACTAATTGGTGTCTGTAGTGGATGCAATTCTATTCACAGCAAGATAAATTGGATTTCTAAACTGTGATTTCCATTGTGTTACCTCTGCATATCATGAGAGTTGTCCTGATGTGCACAGCAGTGGGCCTACTTATCTATGCAGCTTTATGCAGAATACATCAACTTGTTTTGCTCTCAAAAAGATGGAAGGAATCTGAAAATATAACTGTAGACTGCCATCTGTAGGAAGGGTTTAATGATGATACTCACCTGCAACCAGTCCCTAGATGGAGGAGTAGAAAGAATGACTTCTATTTAATGATCATTCCTGACATTCTGATTAGATTCTGCATCTGTATTCTATCAGGACCAATTAGCTACCAGGCTTCTTTCAGTTTAGTTCTTTTACTTGGACAAATATTTTTCATTTAGAATTGTAACTTCCTACATGAGAAAAGTTACATAAAGCCAATTTTCAGTTTTGATTTTTCATAAGCTTATACTGTGTTTGAAAGACAAGAGGAAGGAAGAGGAAGAAAGAAGGCTCCACTGATCTAAGAATGCAAGGGGGGAAAGGAAAGGAATGAAAACTGCTCACACTGCAATCTCAGAAAGCTGTAATCAGTGGCAAAATGTCCATCTGAAGGCCAGAAACTAATGGTACCAAGATGTATCAGCAGTAGGGATGTTTAACATCTTCATTAACCACCCGGAAGATGAGAATAAATATATTTTCAGTGAGTTTACAGATAGGAAAAAGTTGCTGATTCACCACAGGTTTTTACTGCCATTCAGAGGAATCTAAACAGGCTAGAGAAATAGGTAAAAGAGATCCTTCTGGAGAACAAGCTGCACATGAGCAAGTATAGTATCCTTACAGCAATAACCTCCTCAGCTGCATTGAGAAGGCTGTTGCCAATACACTGGGAGAGATGGTCCTCCCCTCTCATTGAGGGGAGTGAGACACTCCTGGAATTCTGGGTTCAGTTCTGAGCTCCCTAGTATAAGAGAGATACAGATGTATTGGAGTGATGTTCTGTAGTCTCGTCTGTCACATGAGGAGAGACTGAGAGAACTGAGACTGTTAAATCTGTAGAAGGAAAGATATAGGGGGATCTTACAGATATGTATAAATATTTGATGGAGTGAAGAAAATCAAGTCAATCTCTTCTAAGCGCTGTCAAGCGAAAAGGCAAGAGGCAATGGATACAAAATACATAATTTCATCTGAAAACAAGAATACATTTTTACTGTGAAGACAGTTAAAAATAGGAACAGTTTGCCCAGAATCTGTGTGGTCTCCACCAATGGAAATACTCAAAATCACATATGACAGAGGCCTGAGCAACTTGCTCTAGCTACACTAACTCCAAGTTGGATTGGACTAAAGACATCCAGAGGTCTCTTCCAACCTCAGTAGTTCTTCCATCCTATGAAAATGGCTACTGCGAAAATTTGAATGGTTATAGATCTTTCTTGAGGTGCAAACATTTTTTAAGATAAAGGTTGCAATTATTCTCTTCCAATTTGTTGTGACTACCTCAACACTAAACCATAAAAACCATAACAACCCATTTTGTGTAGTAAGAGATATCTCAGATATTTGAATTCAGTCCTGTAGTCTGGAAAACTCATATGAGTAGTATAATTCAGACTGTGATTCACAGTCAAACTCTAATGTACCAATGAACTGTGAGATTCCATTTCAATTTAAAACAAAATAGTCATGTATATTGCAGAAATGTTGTTTTGAGCCCTTCTAGTAAGAATGAAATTTTTGAGGGATCAGAAGGCTCAAAGGATTATCAACAAGGATAAGAACTCTTGTTTGTCCTGGATGACAGAACAAACTTCCTTACAATTTCATACTTGGATGTTACAGTAGGAAATGTCTTGAAACTCTTACTCTGTGTGGACACTGGCCAACACCTGAAAGCTACTCTAGTGTAACATGAATATCAGAGCTGGTTCAACACCGTTCTGCTGTGTGGAGTCCTAGAATGATAGAATAATAGATTTGTTAAGATTGGAAAGACCAATAAGATGATCTAGTCCAACCATCAACCATGCCTGTAACCACTCTATACCACTCAGTGCCATATCTACCCTTTTCTTGAACACTTCCAGGGACAGTGACGCCACCACCTCCCTTGCTACCCCTTCTGTTATCGCATTTCTTCATGACTATTCTCCCTCCTTGATGTATTGTTTTTCCTGTAGCTCTCTTTTATAATATCTTTATAAACTGGCACCTTTCTTTTGATTGCCTGTGACCTTCTGTCCATATCTCAAATAATTTTGCCTCCTGCTAACCTATTGCAGAATGCAATGTAATCAGATATAACCTCAAGACCTAAAATTTAGAAAAATAAATATTCACTAAAAATGGAATTAAATCTTTTTTTTTTTTTTTTTTTTTTTTTTTTTTTTTTTTTTTTTTTTTTTTTTTTTTTTTTGCTATTAAACCCAGATTTTTATCCATCTTTTCTGTTTCAGTAAGTATATATATACATACTCACATGGATGAAGTTGTTTGTGTCTGTTGCAGAATATAGCTACTGCATGCAGTAATTGTGATTATTTCCTATAAAAAGCAGACAGTCTATAGTCTTGAAAGTAGGAGTAGGACTGGCTCTTCACCAGTAGATTGCAGTAGACTTGGTTCATCTAAAGCCACATAAAATATAAAATCACAGAAGAAGTAAGACTGAATTAACTGGTATTGTTATTCTTGGTATTTAATTCTTTGCCAGTTCTGTGGTGAATTTTCTTCCTTCTTTGTTTTTTTCCATTTTTACACAAATTCTTCCTAACATTGTGATTATGGTAACAAAATTTGGTTTTAATAACGTGCATCTTAAAGGGCACAAGGATTCCACAGATCTCATCCTGGATGTCATCTAGATTTATCTTCTCTGATTTACATAAGGAAAGCACATCCCTCTGAAGTTCCTCACCATCTTTTAGACACTTTGTCATCATCTGTGTCAGACACAGTTCAGGACCTGACAGGTATCTTTTCAAAAGAGGTACCAGAATCATTATACTTTTAATAACTTTAATCTTGAATTTAAGTTTTAAATTAAATTCTCTCTGAGGTAGATTTCTTGTTCAAATCAGGAATTATCACTAAAATGACTGTTTCTGCTTGACTAAGAAGAGTAATTTCACAGCATATTCTAGTTAATGGCTTCATTAATCTGTCTCAAATTTTTTATACTCAACTATATTGTTAGGCATATGAAATGTTATTTCATAAGGAAATGTGACTGTGTAAGTTAAGATAATGATATAAGCTTAAGCACCTTCAGTGACAATGGTTATTACATGACAGAGGTGATCTACCAGGAAGAAATAGTTCCAAAACACTTCCTGCAAATCTAACTTAATACATAAAAGGCCAACAAAGCTCAACACAGGGTTTGTCCACTAAAGTTATTCTTCCACTTTATAGATAAGGCTTATGAAATGGTCTTCCACAGTCTAGAGATGCTTTATTTTTGATGCCTGTTTTCTAGATCTTTTGATCTGGGAAGATTTTGACATCATTTTCCCCTTTTCTACCTGTTCCCCAAAAGAGATTTTTTTCCATAAAATTTCACCTCCTTTTCCTCATCACTACTATTGCCAACATATTTCTCCTTTCCTCTGTATCCTATGTAAGGACAGTCTGAAGGAATTCAGAGCAGGATAAGTTTGGTCCAAATGTGGGTATGGCAGTATCTCATAACTGAATAAATTAAGACTGCTAAGAAGGTTGTGAACTTGGTCTCTTCTGATTAGGGTATCTTTAACTGGAAAGTGTGTGTGGTTCCTGGACTAGTGTTGAGACACACAGGAACAGCTGTGAGACGGAGAGAGTGAATGATGAAGACAGGTAATATTGCAGTTGAGGAAGTAGATTAGGAGTTGATAAGATCAGCCCCTGTCCTGGTGAAAGGGTTCAGGGATAATATGGAAAATTCCTTCTCTTGGCCACTGCTCTCCTGGCTATCAGGTATGAGCATGACAACAGTAAAACTATGAAAGTTCGGCAGAACAAAGAAATGACGCAGAATCATTTAGAATAATTACAGGTCCACTTCTGTGAGCCAGATTTCAAAAGAAAATATAAGCTTCTCAGATTTGTTTTCTATTTTGGTCTTGAGAAGGTCTTTGGTTTGAATTCTAGGCAAAATTGATTAGATGTGTTTAAAATAAATCTCATCTTAATAATTTTGATTTAGATATTCTTCCTTATGCTGCTTTGACCATATCAAACATTGTAATTTTGATTCATCTTTGCCAGGACACCCTTGTTATTATCTCTTATTTTCAGTTATGGTTGAAGTGACATTTTCCACAGGAAACTCCTGTTTTCAGCATATCAATAATTTCCAGAACAAATAGATATTTCAGGGCTGGATTTTTCAAAAGTTTCATTAAAATAAATTTAAGTAAGGTGTTCCAACAACATAAACAAATAAGCCCTCTAGGAGTTTTGTTGCTGTTTTACAAGTCTTGTTTTGTCATAACACATATACTCAACACTTCACAGTAAATTCAAGAGAAACATATATTTCAATTATTCCTCCTTTCTTCCAAAGCAGAACAAAATAAAGCTCCTACATTGTTTCTTTTAAGAAAAAAAAAAAAAAAAAAAAAAAAAAAAAGGTATTTTCAAAGATAATTTTTAAAGAGCACTTCTACACATATTTTATAATTCTTTCTTATTGTAACATTGTAATATTCCATTCAAATGCGAGGCAAATTCATATTAAGATTGATGGAATCATTTATTTTAATTCGAGTATATGTTATATCAAAATTTTTGTGAGCACTCAAAACTTGCCTGATCCTTCTTTGAAGTGACTTTGGCAACAAGTACTTATCTCTATTTCTTTCACCTAATTCAGAAAAGCAGTACCTGAATTTTACAGTCAGAATACCATTCCTGGGTATTAGAAGAAAATTTAATTGATTGACTGATTGATTTTTATCAAGCCAGATTAAGCAAGCTATAACTTTACATGGAGCTCCTGGTACTCTCCTCATTCTCAGAAGATTTTTTTTTTTTCAGTTCAACCTAAACTTTGTCCTTTAAGAAAGCAGAAGATCTAATATAATTTACTCTACATGTCTAGAATGCCAGAGGATGACTCATCCTGAGAGCTCTCTGTGGACTAGCCAGCCCCTGTCCTGAAGAAGAGACAGACAAACCATAGTGGTTTCCTTTAGCAGACTGACAGCATCTGTGTCCCCATCCTTCCCTGGTTCAGCTGTATGAGTCCTTTTGAAGGGCAGCACAGTGAAGGCTGGGGACTTCCCTAAAATACCATATTACCGTATTACCATATTACCATACCTTTGGTGGTGAACATTTCCTTTAATTTTATTTAAATTATTATTTATTATTATAAATTATTATTTAAATTATTATTTATTTAAATTTAATTTATAATGCATGAACCTGCAGAGAGGCTTATCTCCTTTAGGAGATTAAAGCATAGAAATTTACCCACTTAAATTTACCAACAAACAAACCAATCACACTCCAGTATAGATGCCATTAGCAACATATTATGAGGACTTCTCCAGGACATACTTATTTTACTTTCAAATCCACCTCGATTTCATGTTCTGTATTTACTGGAAGCTGGTCTGAAATCTAGATGTATGGTAAACTCACACTAAAGTATCAGTTAAAATCTCCTCGAATAGTTGTGCTGCTGAATAGAGTTAGTGGTTCCTACTGAGAGCCAATAGCACACTAATCTTCCCAGCATTTTCTTTATCACATATTGTTATTTCAATAAAAATCTGAGGCTAAAATCAGGATTTGTCTCCACTGTATTGGATGCTGCAGACAGACAAATACACAATGCCTAAAATCAAAAGTTTACATCCTTGGAAAACAAAATAAAACACATACACACACACATAAAACAAAACAGAACCAAGAAACAACACAGAAAAAAACCACAAAGGTTCAAGAAAGTTTCATGACATCATAATTTTGGTCTCATGTTACAAAACGCATATGTGCTCTGAAGCGCATGTACTTCAAAGCTCAATTGCAATTGCATCTTTGTAGCATATACTCAGACATCTCCGAGAAATTTTTATCTTCCCTGGCATAAAGTGAGTTACAACTTCAGTTCAGGCTCACTGTCCAGACTACGATGTACGTACTTACCCTTTGTCCTTTCTGTGCCATTAATACATACCCCAATATCCTTTTCACTGGCTGTTTTGGCCAATATCCTTTTCACTCACAGCAATATCAGCCTCTGTGATTTAGGTCAATAAAGAGCCTTGTTGCCTTATACCAATAGCAAAACATGTTAAGCTTATTACTTTTAGGACTAGAATGTTTTTTGTTGTTGATTTTTTTTCCCAGGAGACTGCGATTAATAGGGAATTTCTGAGGTCAAACAAGCTAAAATAAGGAATGGAGATGGTTATAACTGCTTCAGCTGCAAGCAGTTCTGTCCAGGGTTGGTTGTTGCACTCGACCTAAGTTTAAGGAAGTTGCCAATATTAATTAAATGGCTGAAGCGGAGATGATCTCAAGAACTGTTCTCATTTGTTAGTTCATGTATTCTTTCATTGCTCTTCTGCTTTTATTGCAGATCCAGATTTACCTTATGTCCATCTGAATAAATGTTCTAATACTTGTTGGTATGCATATATATCATGACAGTGCTGGAAACCAGACTTAGACACTATTTTCTTTGTGTTATATTTGGGATTGTTTTATAATACAAAACAGTATTGGAATTAATACGAAATGTCACCAATTACCATTATTTCTCAGATGAAACTAAAAGACTATAAAAATAATGTTCTGATGCTGATAGAGAAAACACTAAAGATGAATGGAAAATACTTTTGGTATTCAGGGTTGGTTTGTTGTTGTTTCTGCTTTATTATTCTACCATTAAGTGAAATATTTTTTTGCATCTTCTCAGTCTCTAGGGATCGCTTCTTTACTTCTCCCATGAAAAGAAATATCTTTTAATAATTCTTACCTTATTTCCATCCAAATCTATTCAGAGGAAACTGCATTTGAAATAATGAAGAATTAAAGATCATTCAGTGTGCATGAAAATACAGAGAATTCCACAGAAGTTGTGTAGATATATGATAAATTTGATAATAGTTTATTCAAAATGATAGTAGAGCTCTTTACAGTTCACAAAACCAAAGTAGATTATCATAGTGGAACAAAGTGTATCATGGCCCAGGGCAAAATTACAATACTTTTGAAAGCTAGATGCATGAGAAGAAAAAGTCTTCCCAAGGATGTGAAAACACACATGCCTAACGGAAGCCAACAAACAGGTTCTGCTAGGAACTGGCTGGAAACTGGAAGTTCTTGAATGGAAACTCCAACTAAAAAAATTTAAATTATCCTAACAAAGACAAGCAAAAAACATCTTTTATTTTCCCTTCCTCTATGGTATAGTGATTTTGAATTTTCTCTAGAAAAAAAAATGGAAAATGAAAATTTTTGCTGAATTTTTTTACTAATTTTTCAAAAGCCAGAGTAGAACACAAAGGCTGGAGGTTAGGAGTAGGGTTTTTCTAGGATTAGCAAAAAACTGAACATCCTGTGGACGCTGTCTTTCTGTGCCCCCCCCCTGGAGAATATCCTTGGAATCAATCAGTTCAGACTGTCTATCACAAGGGAGTGTGGAAGGTATGAATTTGAGAAAAACTATCAGACTCAGCATTTTCTAGGGAAAAAAAAAAAAAAAAAAGAAGAAGAAGAATTTACTTTAATTTTTACAATGTGTAGAAAATGAAATTTCCAGTGCAAAGTAAATCTTAATCAAAGCTCACGTAATTTCTGTTCTTGATATACCTCAGATGCTGAGTTTTACCTGCTTGTACTGTAGATTCCTAATAAAATACATTTCTCATGGGATAAGTTCAGTCTTGCTGGCTCTTTTATATAGTTTGTGAGATTTTAAAATATCATTCTCGTTCTGGTCAAGTTAGGTATGGACCACTGTGAAAATACATATGTTAAAATATACAATCCAAACTCAAATTACATAGATACCAAATCTTTGGTGAGATCTGTCGTAGACTCAGAAATAAATATGAACATCAATCCTAGCTGCTGACTACATTGCTAAAACATTTAGATGACTTCACTGTTAGTATTACGTGGTGCTTCCAAATACTGAGAGGTTAAAGAAATATTTATTATGCTTAAATCATGTTGACATGCAAACTTCATTTACAGTCTTGTATTTCCTGTATCTTCCAATATTTCTTGTTTTCTGTGGAAAACTCAGGTCATCCACCTTCTGAATTTACACCATTTCAGGAGGTCTCTAGCGCAATCATCTGCTCAAAGCAGGGTCACTTCTGACCTCAGGCTAGGTTGACAAGGGCTTTTCCATTTAGGTCTTGAAAACCTCCAGGGAAAGAGATTGAGCAGACTGTTTCACTGAATGACTCTTCTCATGATAATTTTTTTTTCTCCTTATGTCAAATCATAAGCTTCTCTGTTTCAGTTTCTGATCCCCATCTCTCATCCTCCTGCCATATGGGAAGATTTGTTCCATCTTCTCAATAACCTCCTCTTAGTTCACAAAATCACTGGATGGTTGGGGTTGTAAGGGATCTCTGGCAGCCAACTGGTCCAAACACTGCCTAAGCAGGGCCACCAACAGGAGGTTGCCCAGCACCACATCCAGGCAGCTCTGAAGGTCTTTACTCACTGGGCAACTTGCATCAGTGCTTTGTCATCCACACTGCACAGAAGTGCTTTCTGATGCTCAGAGGGAACTTTCTGTTTTCTAGTTTGTGTCCACTGCCTCTTTTCCTGGCACTGAGCACCACTGGAAAGAGCCTGGCTCCATTGTTTTTGCACCCTCCCTTCAGGTAGGTATAAACATTGATAAGATCTCCCCCAAGTCTCTTGTTGCTGGAATACCATTCCTAAACCGCTCCCAGCCTCTTCTTTAGTTTTCACGAGTGGTCGTGATTATTAACTCTCCTACAAGACTTTTAACATCAACTACCTATTAGGAAGGTGTTTTATTAATTACATATGTAAATATGAAAAATCTGCCTTTAACAAATCCTTCAGATTTTACTGTTTTATGTTTCCTGTAAAATTTTAGGAATAAGGAAAATCAAATAAGTACATCTCTACCTTATTTTTCATGCCTGAACTTGTAAAATGTAATGTGCCAATGAAGAAAGAAATATCTATGAGTTTGTTTTAATGATGCAATCGATTTTCCTCCACAGTCCACTAGACTGTTATGCTATTTTTGGCATGAGAATATTTTCGTTTATTTGTCACTACACTTCTGTTATTTGCTTCCACTAGACAGAGCCCAGACACAAAACTGTAGTCCTTCAGATTCTAGTAGGAGATTTGCTGCTGACGAAAGGGAATCTCACAGCTGGCTTCACATTAATTTTTCAAACTATTGCATACTTTTGTGTTCTCTTCTTCTTTTACATATCAGAGTGCTATTTTTCTCTTCCTAAAGAATATGAAATCCCTGCAGGAAATACTGCACTTTAAAACATTTAACTTGAAAAAATTACTATGCAGTTAGACTTCAACTTGTAGATATTGTGCATTTGACCACTTGGGGCAAGATTTCATCAGCTTTTGCTAGATCTTCTATGCTTTTATCCAGACACATAGTTAGCAGGAAATAGTTGCCAAAGCTGATGTACTGATGAAAATTATACTGACAGGAATTCTGGGAAATGTTGTTGCAAATGACACTGTTTTTGAAATAGCATATGTGTGTACACTTTTAATCACACAGTCACACAGTGTAAAATATATAACTTAAGGAAACGAAAATCTAGATGCATATTTTAAATTAAATAGGACAGACCTAAATGAACAGTGCTTAATATAGTGGAAGATATAATATAATATTATTAATAATATTATTATAATAGTAGTATTATTAATATATTATTAATATATTGTTAATATATTATTATTAATATATATTATTATTTATAACATAAATATTATATATAAAATATATATATATAATATATTGCCATATCAGTGAATTATCACTTTTCTCCTTACTCTATTTCTCAAGGGTCTCTCATAAAATTCCTATTTCCTTAGTTACATTGTTACTTTTTTGTTGTTCTTTTTATTTTTTCCTTTTAAGCAAAGCTGAACGTTTATCAATAGTAATTTATATTTTCTAGGTGTCAGCTGCATTACAAAGCTGATACTGAATCCTTCTTGCCATTTGATATGCACTCATTCCTCTTCTCATTATTGCATCGCTAGACTATCTGACTTGTTTATTGTCCATTCACATAATTTATAAAGATAAGAAATTACAAAAGTCATTTAGATGCCTGCAGACACCCCATATGGTGGAGGCCTCAAATGGATCTGGTCTTTTTCCTGTCAAATTAATGCGTGCTATATATTCACTATTTCTTTTGCAATCTTTGGTTTTATTTAGCCTCTCACTTATGGATGAGTCACTCACAGAGACCTCCATCAGTCAGTCAGTTATTCCACCATTAGTGATGTTCTGCTCTTCAAATGAGCCTCTTTATGCAAATAAAAACAAATCTGCAATTTCAGCAGATGATAAAAAGGGGAAAGTAAATGGGTAAGGTTTAAAATGTGATTAAAATAGTTTCAGTAGATGACCTAAAATGAAATGAGACAGACTTATAAAAATGAACACACAATACAGATTCTACCATATCAAAGATTATCAACGCCTCAGAGAACTGTGGTGGCATCTTTCTGCTTTCCATCAAGCCTCCCCATAATAAACACTCCACTGTAATACTTCTCAAGGTTGCTTGCAAATTGAAGACCAAAAACGATGGCCCAAGACTTAAAAGGCTCCTTAAAATCAACTGAAATATTTTGGCAAGCCAGTAGATTCTCAGGCAGCTTTGCTATCTTAGAACTAAGCAGAGAGCAGGCCATAGCAAAGCAATAATGAGTAACTGCCATTCTCCTAATTAGAAGTCAAGTTGGAGTTTATTGCTCTAATCAGACTGTAAATAAGGAAAGAGGCATGAAGAAGAGCCACAAATAGCTCTTGTGATGACACTTGTGCAGATGGTTTGGGCACTGAGGATGGCATATTTATACATATTTATGTGCATACTATCTCGATGTGAAGAATAAAATATTTCCTACACTTCAGTTTGCCAATGAAATATTATATTGCCCATAGGAAAAGGATGAAATCAGGGAATGCTGCTAGTGGAGCAGCTGAACAGGGACCTCTCTGTGGAACCTCTCAGTCAATGACTCAACACAGCAAATAGACTTTTCCCTGTGAAGAATTTACTGACTTAATACCCAGGCATATCAGAGAAGATGGTTTAACAAGATGGTTTAGAGAACATGGGAAGGAGAACATCAGACTCCAGCAGAACTGTTCAGAACAAACTTCTGACAGAAAGAAAAGCAGAGGCATAGGTTTTCTCTCTCAGTCCATGCATGGAACTAATCTGGATCTACTGGGACTGAAGAAAAAAAAAAGAAAATAGAAAAAAAAATTAGGGAAATGCCATGCTTTACTGTTTTAATTAATTTTTTTAGATGTCTTGTTCCAGCAGGCTAGGATGTTTTACCGATGAACAGATTGGGACACTTTTAATCTCCTATCCCAAGTGGTCAAGCACCGATTGGATTAACAGGAGAGAGGAATTCTGGGACCAGTCCTGAACAAAAGCTCCTGTCAGTGCCTGGGGCTTCACAGTGAGAGATCTTCATTCCACAAGCATAACACTTCCCAAGGAGATGGCAACTCTGCAGTTAAATGAACAAGTTCTGGCCTAAAGAGCAAGTGAAGCACAAAAATGGGATGAATGTGACCTGACAAGTGTTGGGGGTACTCATGGAGGTCATATTGCCCCTGAAGTATTAAGAAAGCCAGCCCACAGAATGGCCATGTTTCCAAAAAGTACTTTCATGTCCCATTTCACTGAAATTCTGCAATTCTATCTGATATGCAAAAGGTCAAGATCATAGCCCACAGACTGGTATGTTCTTTCCTGAAGACTCAGAATGGCTAGTGGCACTACCTGACCTTAAATCAAGGAAGCAATAATTTTTAAACTTTCTCCTTCTCAAGCTTTTACATCACTCTGCAATGCTTGCAATGAAATTGTAGTATACTGTTAAGTATTCAGGGATTGGCCATGTTTTTACAGCAGTGGTGAACCCAGAACCATGCAGTGCTGCTCTATTTCAGAGGGAAATCTGGAAAACACAAAGATTTACATAAGTAAAAGAATGTTTAGGGAAGATCAGAAAATGGCATCTCACCCATATCTTTCTGTAGAAAGCAGCAATCTCTTCTATTGCATTCCGCAATCTTTGTGTAGTCCTCTCATTCCCCCATTTCCTTCCATCTGGTGACTGCACACAGGGCACTGCTCACCAGATTGCTTCATTTCTGGGCTGTGTCAGAGCTTCTTCACCCTCAGTATCAACACCCAAAGCAAACATCTAAATTCTTCTTAATAATACCTGCAGGAGAAGGAAGGAAATTTCCAATCAGAACTTAAGCTACAGTCCTGGCTTCTTTACCAAGCAATCTAATTAATATAAAGGAAAATTTAAAAAGGTAGAATTTCTGAAGGCAGCATTTAAGGGAGTTAATATGTCTTTTCTAGCCAACTACCACAGTGAAATACTAACTTCCCAGACAACTAAAAATGTTATGAAGAAGGTCAAATGCAATCTTATTTTAAAAAATTCTTATTAAATTGTCACGTTAATGATGTCTGTCTCAACTCTCTCTGCAAACTGGTCAGTCCAGGGTTTTCTAAAAGTAATGTTTTGGTTTTTTTTGTAGAAAAACATTTTGTTACAATAAGCCGTGCTACCTTTGGATATGCATATATGTCAGAGCCCTCTGAAATGAGGGTTTATGTTCCAAAGCCATAGGCCCAGGAAATCTATTATCAGCTAGTCATGGAAGCCTGCCTGTTAAAAGAGACACAAGTTAATGTTTTACGTGAGTCTCTTCATTGTAACCACGATGAACCAATAAAGTCTGTTTTTATAAGGATGGGCACAGAGAAACATCTAATACCAACAGTGCTTTCTTTAAGCATGTTTGCGTGTCTTTGTGTATACAAAATAATAAATACCAATACGGTAGCAGACTCCATAAATTTATTCTTGCTGTAGCTTTACCTATCACCACTTAACAGGCTTCCAGTGTTCAGAGCTTATTTAAATCTATTTAAAATTCTTGTTTGAAAGCAAAACTAGTACTGAGGAAAAGGTTTTGCCCAAATGCTGTTTTTATGCAGCTGTCCCTAACCAGCAAGGTTGCCTGCTGAATTGTAATTCCAGTTTTGGAGTATTATTCACAGCAATAAACTAAAAAGTCAGTTTTCAGTGTGTCACTCATTGTTTGGTTAAATTAATGGAATTTAAGCTCATTTTACATCATGTTTTCTTTTGGTTTTCAACATTTACTAGTCACTAGACAATAACAATTGTTTAATAACATAATTAGTCAGGCATCGATTTGCAAGACATGTGACTTGAAACCATATGATTTCCAGGATTTCAGTAATTATTTTTATTCAAGCTGTAAAAATTCCATGCCATATTAACCAGCAAGGCTGGGAAAGAAGCCAACAACGCTGTTTAACATTTTATGATTAAAAAAATCTTCTTTTCCAAACTGTTTAATAGACAACTTTCTATGAAGATATTTCTGTATTAAAGCTGTGAAAGCTAGTCACCACAGGATAAAAATGAAACAGAAAATGGTGAGTAATGTCTAGACGGAACTTTCATGGACCATCTCCTCTATGGACCCAGTATGAGATGTTTTAAAAGGTTTCAGTTCCAGTGCAGCAACAGAAGGAACTCAGCAAAGCAAGGTATTGTAACCAGTGGCTCAGTGAAAGCTGCTTTGAAAGAATTGGCTGAATTTCTGCAGACATAAACAAAATTAAGATTTGCTGTATTTTGTGTTCTGCACTGTGAGGGCTCATGAGAATTCCTTTCTCAGCTACAGTCCCCTTAGACTGATTGCATGGACATACCTTCCTCATCAGTGTTGATTGCTTTTATCATTCTTATTGCTTCTCAGTCATTCAACTAAAAATAAATATATATGTAATTATTCACGAGTAGGGAAATGTTCAAAACACAGGAGTGAACTTTTGTCAAATGTTCCTTCAGAATGTACAGATAACAAATCTTTATTTCAACTGATTCAAAGACAGTTTTCAGAAAGCATTTCTCCTGTACAAGTCACAATTCATGTGTTAAGCATAGAACTCATTTTATATGACCCCAAGGAAGCAACCAGTCTGGCTGTGCAGTAGTAGTGTGGTGGAGGAGTATTCAACTTGCTCTGTGGGATTTTCAGTGCTCAGAGACTCCAATTTCTTGCATAGAAAGTACTGCTTATGATACATTCTCAGTAATCAAATTTGTATGGAAAAAAAATCTCACAACATTAACAAATGCCTTTTGAGGTACATGATTACTTTTTTAATGCTAAACTTGAAGAAAACAATATGTGTACTATGTGAAATACGCACATAGAGATATATCCCTATCAAAAGCCTGATGAATTCAATAAGTTCATGTGAAGCACATTAAAAGTTTGGATTTAAAGCTGAACAGAATTCTACATATGAATGTATGATTTCCACCCATGACCAACTACTCAGTTGCAATTTTTCAGAGATCACTAAATAGAAAAGTTAGCATCACAAAATTTAATGTGAGAGAGAACTCAAGAAATATTATTTACTTCAAAAATGCTTAAGCAAGTTGGTTTTATGTACTCATACTCACTCATTTGCTCCTAAGATTTATTCACTCACACACTCATATCTGCTTATGTACAAGCACCTACATGTACACCAGGTAGTTAACCCACAGAAGGGCAGACGATGATGTCTGTCAAGAAGGCTGTTCTTGATTGGAAATGATAGGCTCCGAGGAGACGTAATAGCAGCCTTCCAGTACTACAAGGGGGCCTACAGGAAAGCTAGGGAGAGACTTTTTATAAGGGCAGGCAGAGAGAGGACTAAGGGAAATGGCTGTAGCTGGAAGAGGGTAGATTTAGACTAGATATTAGGAATACATTCTTCACTGTGAGTGTGGTGAGACATTGCAACAGGCTGCCCAGAGAAGTTGTGGATCTCCCCTCCCTGGAAGCATTAAAAGCCAGGCTGGATGGGACTTTGAGCAACCTGGTCGAGAGGGAGGTATCCCTGTCTATAGCAGGGGGGTTGGAACTACGAGGTCTTAAAGGTCCCTTCCAACCCAAATATTCTCTGATTCTATGATGATCTTGGACAGACCTTTCATATTTTTCAGGAGATGTCAGCTGTGAAAGGGGTCTTCACTAGTTCAAATTTTAATTTACTCCATAACTCTCAGACCATGCTGAGCCAACTTATTGTCTGTTTTTTCTTGTTTGGAAAATGTGTTTGAGATATTGACCTGCAGTTTATTTTCCTGTTGGGCTAGTGTGAAAAGAAAGTGCGAACGGGTTTTATTGCATCCTTGTTGCTAAGCATGAGGGTGTAGGGTCTCCTGATGGCAAGACATCTGTGCTATGATTTTATCAGAGTACAAACCCTGTGATATTAACATAAGAATCTCATTCCCCAGTCTTAGTACTCGGAATGGGAGGATGGCAATAATGATCTGGGGTCATAACAACACAGGCCATTGTTTTCAGCCTTTCTACTGTTTTCCTTCTGGTACTTCACACTTTCCTAATTCCATTCATATCTCATTCATTCTAATTGTAATATTTCTCTTAGAAATCTCTGTAGCCTTAAAGAATTGGCAAATATGGCTTATAAATCAAAGGGGTTTTCTCATGTACTTAACTCCTTTGAAATTTTGGCCAGCATCTGAAGTGTGAGTTGTGAGTTGTTAGTTATCAGTGCATTTCTAATTATAAGCATCTTGCAACAGGCTGAAACTAAAATATAATTATCTATTTTATGTCTTACTGGAGTCTGCTTTTCAGTTCAAATTTAATAAATATCTTTGTTTATTTAAGCTTCATTTCCCATGTTGATATTTAAGTTTGTAACTTATGCTAAGACCTTACCTGTTATAGTCTGAATCACTGATTTATAAATCATTTTTCAAGAGTAAATATATTTTCCAACTCCATCTTGATCAAAAATATGTTTCTATATTTATATTCAGTGTCAGTAAACTTTTCTGAATCTCATGAACTGACAATCTAAGAGACATTAAATAAACAAAAATCTTTTCTTATTATTCCTGTAATATAAATTTGAAAAATCTATTAGGTAGACTTTGAACATGGTATTTTTCTATCTTGCTTCCCTTGACCTCAGCCAGTTCAACTGTCTTTAACTTATTTTCTTTAATTTTTGTAAATGTGACAAGTCTTCGTTTCTTAGCCAGTTTTAGATAGTACTTGCATATCACTTTTTTACTGCATTTGCTGGGCAGAATGGAATACACATACTTGAATTTATTAAAAAAAATTCGCAAAACATTTTGTGATAAAGTGTGTTATTTTTTAAGAATTGTAAAATTATCACTGTACATAAGTTTCACTGTATAGCTTATTTTAAATGGGGCAGAATATTTTAATGGTCCAAGAAAAGACATATTTTACAACTTACAACTAGAGATATATCTGTAATTTTTTCCATAAAATATGCATGAATGATTTTCAGCTCCATTTAACTAATGTGTTTTGGAAAGTCTTTGCAATAGCAAATGCAACAAATCTCAGGCAAAGTGGGAAGTAATAAGTAAATGTGGTTAAGGGTAAATTTTCTTTTTGCAATTCAGATTTTGGACCAAGTATCTCTCTAGGTAGATTGCCTCAGCATTATTTTGGAATGTGACAGAGAGATCATCAGGTATAAAAATGCAATTTATGTCAGAAAATAAAAGTGTCCAGACATCGTACATTACTCACAATGCATTTGCTAATGGAAAAAGAAGTATATCCACCTTTGCACTAACTAGAGATCTTCTGAGAACTATCAGCTGCTATACAAATAGGTGCAAAAGAAAGTGTTGAGTCTTGAGCTGAGAACTGCTGAATATAGAGTGACAGCAGAAGTCACTAAGAAAAAGCAGGTGAGAGACAGTCTCAAAATCCATGAGATACTTAAATCTGCAACGGACATTGCCCTCTGCCCTCCTCTCACACACCCACCATGAAATTGTGCTTTTTCTTTGATATTATCCAGACACAGTGAAGCAATGCCAGAAACTGCAGGGCTGACCATATGCTTTCTGAAATAGTAGGAATAAGCCTGATTCCTAAAACAGAACCAAGAGCGGCAAATATAGTTTTGCAAATAATTGATGGGACATATCAAAATCACTGTAAAGATTCTAACAGTAATTGATCCAGTTAAAAGGGGAAAATGTCTCACCAGAAGTAAATGGTTAGGATTTCAAACTGCAAACAGAATTCCTCATCACAGTGTTAGTTATCCCTCTTTACTCAAAGGAATCAGCTCAGAAATGAATGCCTTCAGTGTTTGCTTCTGATAAATAACTAGAGCTAATCACCTCCATATATCTCTTCAGATCATCTACAGACTTCATCTGCAGGAACCAGGCTTATCAGAAGAGAAATGCTTTCTACAATAGAGCACAGATAAAAAACAAACGCAGTCACAAATAGAAGGGACAGAGGTACAGTTCTGCTCCCTCCCTAATGAATTTGTATGGTGGTTTCAATATAATGGCAGATAAACTGCACCACAATGCTCTCTCACTTTTCTGCCTTGAAGAAAGAAAGGGACAAATACAATGGAAAAGATCTCATGGACTGAGATAAGGACAAGAAGATAAGAACAACAGGGCATACTTTTGGCTATAGTAAGGTATACTAAAAAGGACATATTTTGGGGACTTGAGCCTTGGAGGTGGGCTTTTGGTCTTGGATGAATAATCAAACCCACGAGTTACTCTAAAAAGAAACATAACGATGCTGTGTTACTGTCAATGTCAAACTTTTTAGTCTTCTCTGAGAACTTGTGCAGTGTCCACCGAGAGTAACAGCAGTGATTTAAATGGGAAGAACAGGTCCTGACTGCCATTCACCAGTTCACTAATTGTAAAGAGGCTTATCAGGTTTAGGAGATGTGTACTAACAAACTACGTTTCTTGCCACTATTATTCTTACACAGGACTTACAAACTAAGTTTCTTGCCACTATTATTCTTACACAGGACTTAGGCTGTTCCCTCAATTAGCTATCTTGACAAGAAACGAACAGCCAGAGGGTACTATCCTTCAAGTTTATTCTATGGTCAAATAGTACTTTTTTCTTTTTTTTTTTTAAGAGAAAGGCTGTGGGTTTAAAGAAAAGCCTTCTGTAAGAGTTGCAAGATTTAGTCCTCTGTTTGCTAGTCAGCAACATTTTTGCCATCAAATGCTGCGTGGCTGCCTCACAAAAATTCTACATCTGCAAATGTTGTCAATATATGTGTTTTTTTCTATGTTGAAAAGTCTGTCTTGAAATATTCTGTTTTCAGATATTATAACAAGAAATGAAGAAACACAAGAAGCCTAACGTTATATTTTATATGATTGGTAGTACTGAAGAGAAAACACAGTTATACCGTATCTTACTTCATTTTAAAAACCCAAGCAATACTGTTTATGGAAAGGTGGGATTGAAAATGCAGCAAATGGAAATCCAGATAGTAGAAGAAATATAATACATGCAGTATCAATGTATTATTTATTATGTGCTAAACTGCACCATTAACATAACTTCTGACCTTCAAATATCACTGTAAAGACAGAATAATAGTTCTGCCTCAATGATTGCTTGATTTTTACATTTTATGTGGAAAATGACAAGATATCTGGGTTATCTGTCCATTTTAAGAGTATCTGTTGCAACTCCTTGTCATGAACACACATTTAGCTAAATATTTAGGTAAGTAATGTGCAAAACAAGGTCAGCTAAACAATATTTGAGCAAGCATAGTCTGGAGATTGATCTAAAATTCATTTTTAGGACAAGAAAAATATCTGAGAATCAGCTGTAAATTTGATACGTGTTTTGAATGTGTCACCTCTATGCACGACAGGGGGTTTAAGATCCAAAAAAGTCACCACTATCTGGAACATAGGGTTTATATATACTTCCATGTACAAGTAGCAAATCAAGCCACTTTTTTCCTCAAGAAGAACAATCCACACTTCCATTTGTTTTTATGCCTCTACTATAAATAATGGTTGAGCTCCATTCCATCTACTTTCTAATTGATCCTGTATTACTCGGTATTCAGAATTTAGCTAAGAATTATGTCAACAATGTTTAATATTTTAGTGTTATGACCATAAAGAAATAAATGGAATAAAATTATGGTAATATTTTGCAGATAGTAATTAATTCTATACCGTGGATGGGGGATACTGCTGGTAGACAATTTCTTTTTTCTTTCCACTCCATAAGAAGTCAAATACAAGAAAAGTAGCAGAGTCTTGAGGAACATTTGGCTGTTTTCCCCATGTTAGTCCTCACCAAAAGAAAAATTAACTTCAAGAAGTTAGATGCAGTGCATGATGACAACTGGGATGAAGCCAAGGCAAATGTTCTAGGCATATTGCCTGGATATATTCAGATTTCAAGGAGGTAGTGTCAACTTCAGTAAGTATTTGGGCAGATGCTCATGATACGTTAACGGCTTATTCAGATCAAAATCCTGTGTGGCAGATCCTGACCTAGTATCCCTTCTCCCCAATAAAAACTATTAGCAAAAACTTCTGTTTCATATAAAAATGAAAAAAAAAGCACGTGCTCAAAGTTTTGCAGCATCAGTATTACAAGATAAAGTTTCAATCCAACTCCCAATTTGATATTCCAAACACCTTATGTGAATATGTATATTTTCATATTTTTGCGGGGGAGAGAAAGACTGTGTGTTCCTGCCTGCATATAAAATAAGATAGTACATACAAGGTAGTACATGAAGGTTTAAAAAATAAATAAAACATTGTACTATCAATTTGAAACTGAAATAAATATAACATATAAAACTGTCTTTGATACCTCAGGAGTAATAATATTTTATTCTGGACCAAAAAGACACATAAAGCAATGCTACCAACAATTAAATGTGAACTGTATTCTCTCTCTATCACAAGAGAATTGCATAACTTTTTGCTAAGGAATGTATTAGAAGGGGTCACGATGCAGTTTGCAAATTATACTTTAGAAGATATTTCCACAGTGAGATTGAAAGGTATTAAAGACATTAATTATCCACGGATTAAGTTATGGATTTATAGAGGATATAAAAATCAATTTGGTGAGAGAATGTGAGGCAAGAGTCGTAGGACATATATCTTAAATTACCTTTTTTTTTTTTTTTTTTTTTTTTTTTGCTATCTTACATACAGTTTTTAACACATGAGAATTATAATTATTTTCTAATATGAGATTGGTATGTTATTCCTTTTTTAAACTGAAATATTGAGCTTCCAGGAGAATTTTTATTTCTAACTTGACTAAACCATCACTTCATCTTTGGCTTTTCTAACTCAGATACAACTGATCTAGAAAGTTATTACAAGAAGTATCCTTTTCAGTTAGCATATATGTTAAAAAGTTAATTGAAATATATGTCAACGGTTTATGGGCTGGTTCAGTCCGGTTCCGTGACTAGCGGGGCGGAAGGATTTCACAAAATCCGCGCCTCCGGAAAAGGGAACAGGGGACCCCACAATAATTAAAAACAGCAGCAACAATCTGAGGAGAAACAAACTAATTTACTAAATAGAGTATCAGAATGCAAGATAACACACTATAATACAATATAATTAGAATTGAAGCTAATAAATCAAATATAATGAGAGA
>JAOWBP010000001.1:26527530-26551916 GCA_028571105.1 Tragopan temminckii | reverse complement strand
CCCTCACACGATGTCACTGGAAGAAGCATGGCAGAGGGCAGACGGAGAAAATTAAAATGCGATTTATTGAGTTCACAAGACAATCAGCTAGGTTATGCTCCAGTGTTTTCGGGGGCAACGTGCAGAATCTGTCACAAAGCTGAGGAAGTCTGCCCAGATGAGCTGTATACATATAACTAGAAGATCCCTGGTTGATTCTCAATCCATTTCTAAATGTTGTACACAGTTTCTTTGTAGACAAGACTCCATTTTAAAGCATTATGTTCTCTTCTGCCAGTAACTATTACTTATCTTTTATTTTATCTCCATTAACCAAGCTAAGAAAACTATTCAAACTGCCGAAGGGAGGGATTTTTCTTGTATCATTATTAGAAATAATGCAAAAGGGAGAGAACTGAATTAGTATATTAAAAAAAAGTGCGTTAATACCTCCTAGAGGTTTGGAAATAGGATGGGTAAACAGAAGAATAGACAAAGAAAGTAATGGATCAAAAGGATGCTGGAAATGGAAGTTAATTGGTGAATGAAATAATGTGTCACTTTATCTTGAGTTCCTTTGAAAAAGGTGTCCTGAATAAAGCTAGTCCGCTTAGCAACACTGCACTACTGACTGTGCAAAAAGAAAATGGAACTGAGAGATGAGTTCTCATCTCATCCTCTCTTCATCCCCCCACCCCCTATCTGACATAAATTTCTTCTCGCAGATCTTTCTTTCTCTTCTCTGGAAGTAGTACAGTTTTGCTTCAACAGTACAGACTGCAGCTTTAACATCATAAGCTTATTTTCACAGCCATCCTAAAGCCTTCAAATAGTAGAAACTGATGTACCAGTTTGCCAGATGGGAAAATGGCTGACAAAATTGCATCTGCATGTATTCCTATAGCAGTGAAATGCTAAGTTAAATTTGGCATCAGTACATTTGGCTTCTCTTTGTCATCCTTTTTTTTTTTTTACATTTGTTTTTCTTCTTCATGAACTTGATACAGGTTTGGTTTGTACTGCATAATTATTAGCAATCTGATTTGTTAGAGGAAGCTAAGAAAGGCTATCAGTCCCTCTTACAATCTATACTCTCTTCCATTAACACTAATTAAATCAGTGCAGTTATTACAAAAGTTCACTCTGTCCTCAGGAGTAAAAAAGATGACTGATGAAATTCAAAGGAGAGAGAAGTCATCATCTTGGTCTTTTTCTTAGTGTCTTAGCGTCTTGAAAAACTAAAAATCCCACCAATATCAATCACTTCTTGTTACACAGTTAAATGAGATCTAACTTAAAGCAACTATTGTATTGCTTCTGAATTTTATCCATCACCAGATCAAATTTCTATCTCTTATTGTTTGATCATCACGAAGATAACAGTTCAAATTCTCAGCTTTCATGGGTTAACATCACTCCTTTACAGATAGCTAATGGAGCCATGTCCATTTCAGACAGTCAAGTCCAAGGCTCTGGCCCTCTATTTTAAATTCTTTTGCTTATTTCAAATGTTTTTTTACATGCTTTATGTACTGCATTGAGGGCCAAAACAGTTCAAAGTTGGTATTTTATGACTGATACCTGAATTTTCAAGATATGATTTGCCAAGAAACTCTTAAGACAATTTTTATTTAGTCACTGAAGACAATTACTTTATATGAAGACAGCTCCTTTATAGCATCATGTTCCCCAAAGTAGTAAAATGCACACCAAGTCACTTCTTTCTAAACATCCAAGCAACTAGGTGCAAATAAACACCATTTTATTTCTAGTACGCTGAGTTGAGACAAAAGATCATTGTTACAAACAGCAGCCTGAGCTATAAGCTTACCTATAAAATACTAGAGGGGCACACAGCTTAATCTTAAAAGAAAAATAGTCTTAAAAAGGACTGCTGACATCTTTCTTGACATCTTCTTGAGGCTTTGAGCAAGAAAAATGTTACCATTGCTAGACAGTCCCAGATGAATTGCTGTACCCAAAGAGTCGGTGTCCACCAAAAGATGCCTTTGAATGTTTAGCTCTAATTGTCATACTTGTTTGGAAGAATAGATATAATTAGAAAATACCTTTCTCGTTGAATGATCCTGCAAGACAATTTTACAGAGCCATTTCAGGATGGTATTCCATTCCTCTCCATATGAACATGTATGACCTTTAAATTGGAATATCTAAGGGGAAAAAAGTAAACAGTGGTATATTTGACTTACATGGACAACCTCTTCCCTTGCTTTCACTTTAAGTTAAGCTTTGAAGGTATGTTTGTGGAAACCTATTGGAAAACATTGCTTTTGTGAGACACTGAATTGCGCGTCCTTGATATTTCTTTTTCCACCTGTGGAAATGTACCACTCTCAATGTGATTGCTTGGTTTCAAATGGAACTTCGTTAAGAATGACTCAGGTAGAGACTGTATTGGGATAAGTCTATCACTGGCCTTCTGTAGAGAGATCTAAATGACTGGTCGTTTAGAACTGTTGAATCCATAATAAGGAATGGATGAAAGATCGTACCATGTATAAATTGAACTTGTGAAGAGAGAAGCTGGTGGGGAGAGTGAGTGGCCAAGACTTTTGGTAAAAAATGAACTTTCATACTCAGCAAGGAATTAAAAGGAAGAGGTATCCATTCAGAGACATGGCAACTAGAGGAACACTTAATTACCAGGAAATTTAAGTTAGAGAAAGAGTGGATTGGGAATTGCTTAAAGTGTTTGGTTCACAAGATCTGGAAATATTCCAAAGGCATGTGAAGTCTGACAGTGCTTGTGTCTGTTGTTGCTTTGAAAATCAAGTTATTAGCCAAATTATTAGTTATTGGAAATTAGCCAAAATTGCCAATTTGCTGTCTTCTTGGCAACAAAACATTTTTTTCCTCAGCCAGTTATATGTTTAAAAATGTGGTTACAAAGCAAAACATAATGTCCTGTCGAAGATCCCTTAAGTAGAAGACCTAAAAATATCTGCGGTGAAGTACAACACTTGCAGACAGTTTGATCTTCTGAAATTTAAGTATTTCTGTGCCTATGATATGACCACAGAGCCTAGCAGAGATCATTAACTTGGTTTCATCATTGCCCCAGGTAATATTTTATGGTTCCTATCCTGCCTAGTTTGTTTAGTCCAGTGATCTAGGTGCCATAATCCATCACACACTTTGTGCTCATTTTTGTAGACTGTTTACTCACATTCAAGGATTCATCATTTATCATGGATCCAAGTTCCATGATAAATCAGATCACTGTAGATTCAGAGTGAATTTTAGCACTTCTGCAGTTCCTCATTGCAAACTGTACAAAAGAAAAATTCATGTTACTACCCATTTAGATACAAAAGTTAAGAGTAGCTTATTTAGTTAATTCTCATGAGTAGTGGTTAATTATCATCATACAACTAGTATTGTCTTCACTAGCATTTACCTAGCAATGTAAATTTTAGTCTATAGTTAGTTTCCAAGCTTTTCAGTTCAATGGCAGACATAGTTACCTAAGTATTGTTCCATATAAGGCAGCTCTAAGTAAAAGAAGGAAATAGGCTGAAAACACACTTTGGAAGAAGGTTTTTAAAAAAATCTTTCTTAAAAAACAAAAACAAAACAAAACAAACAAAAAAAAAAGCTCGAGCCCTTTCACAATTAGTTCTTATTATTAAAACAAAGCCAGATTTACTTATGTGAGTCTGGTATAAACTTGACAGATTTCTTTTTGGAAATAGTTGTGTTTCTTAATTCCTTCAGGCAAGGTGATGAGTCTTCTATACAGTGCATAGGACATTCTATGCACTGCTAACAACTACTGATAAATTATCTTACTTCTACATATTTGTGTATATTACAAATTCAACCCATTCCTTGATGTCTGAATTAATAATACCATATACAAAAAGTAACTGTATTTCCTTGTATTGAATTACATTCAAAGTGTACGTGGTGGGAAAATGTGCTATGACATATGAATGACTATGGTGGGCAGGATAGACTCATCTCTGAAGTACAATTCCTATGCCTGCTTTCCAGTGTTACGTGCAGTAACATTTATTCATTAACATCCACCTGCAGTTTGTGTATATCCAGTAGTGAGAACAATAGAGAGAATGAGATACACACATGTGGGCTTTGTTCTGAAGAAAAATGCCTCTTCACAGTTGTTATAAACAAGGAAACTAAGGTAGTTGATTGTTGCTTTTTGTTATAAGGAATGTATCAGAAGCATCCAGTGATCAAATTACTGTAATTGAGAATGGGCTTGAAAACTCCAGTTGCTTCTACTTTGAAACACCGTGAGTTGCTTAATGGAATATAGATTTTAAACTTCCATATTTCTTTTTCTTTCTTAGTGCTGATATGACAGATGCCTAAGACACTGAATTTTCTAAAGGAGTATGATCACTTCCTAGAACTACTTTACATATAGAAGTGTTTCTAATTAAATTTATCCATCTCCTTTGGGCTAGTTCAAGCTTAGCTTTTTGTTTGATTATAGCATTCTATCATTATAAATTTAAACAAATGTCATTGCAGGTAATAAAATAAGGATAACAAAGATTGTTATCTGGCTAATGACTTCTGGTAGCTCGGAAAAAGACTCATTCGGAATCTGGGGATTAACACAATACATTACATAGAGGAGCTGTGTGATCAAAAGAAACACCTGGATCTTTAATTCTGAGTCTCTATTCCTTGAGACAACACAAAAGCCTCCTTCTTACTTACAAGACAATAAGTTTTTCTTGTTTTTCACTTGAAGGAAATGAAATTCCACCTCTCAGTTTTGTCTTGATTTATATATTACAACATTTACATTTTACTTCATTTATCAGTGCCAGTTATTGAGTCTCCTAACAATGAGACACTTTCAATGAGATTTTTTCTCCTTATTGACATGATGGTTCTATAAACATACTTCTTAAGCCTATTGGTTGGGAATTAAAAATAAGGAAAAAAAAATTAATCTGAACAATGTTGGAAAGAGACTTACTATTGCAAACAGAATGTTTTGATGTAGAACCAAGTCTTGGATTTAAATATCACATCCATTTTCACCTAATGAAATCCTCTTTTGGAAATTATGTCTAGAAAATAAATATTAGTAATATTAGTGAAATTTAGATGGTAATCAAGTAGTATTTTAAACTAAAATTAAAACTTGGAAGATAATTATTTTCTTTTGTAAAATTGTGAATTAATAATTTTTCTGACACATTTTGCCCTTCGCTTCTTCGTGTCTTCTGCTTTCTATCAGTAATTCACTAAGATTTCTGATTGTTTTGGGTGAATATCTGATTGTTAAACTGAAATTGTTGGCTGCTCTTTTTCCCTATACCTATTTGTAATCCCATGGAAACTGGCCACAATGAAAATGCTGTGATTCCTAGTTGGATGGAGGCAATTTGGCAACAGTGAATGTAGCTGCCGTTTTTGTTCTCTACCTGTGAATGCAGACATCTCTTCCCTTTAATAAACAAAGTCCTCACAGAAATTTGTTTTATTATGCTCAAACAAAAATAAATAAATAAATAAATATGCATTATAAGACATTTACTATGTAGGGTAGTGTTTGTCTAGACAGCTGATAAGAGTATTTTCAAATTACTGAATGATCAGCACTAATATTTTAACAGTGCTAAAAACTGTCCAAAGAATCAAATGGACCCTGATGCAGAGCCTCTAAGTGGAGACAAGAGGGAAAAGCAGCACAGCTTCATTGTAGGAACTGCATTCTACATATAGTGATGTGTAGCATTAATTGCACTTATTGCATTAGTGCTGTTCTCTGAAAATCTATGTTTACCATTGTGTCTTACTGAGAAGAGATTAAATAGAAGTATTGTTTAAGTTCTTAAGAGAATGGCAAGTATATATAAAATCAGGGTTAAAATGAGGCAGATGGTGGATCCTGATGGAGTTTTTTCAGTAGAAGATACAATTTTGCCAAAATTGTACAATTTTTGAAAAACATGTTTTCTTTTTCTGTTTTGCTTCCTAATGAAGAAAGAACTCATATATAACTTTCATGACTCTTGCACAGTAAGTACTCAGATTAGAGCACAGTACCACCAGAAGTAGACAACAAACTATGAAGCTGTTCCAAAAGTAATGCTTCAATTTTGTTACGTTGACCCAGAGTCAGAGACAAATGGTGGTGGCGTGGCCGTAAAGATTGGCAGCTCCCACCAATATTCCATTACATTTTGTTGCCGTGCAAGAGATGACAGCAGAGGGGCAGTCTTATAGAATCATGTCTGACACAGAAGTGAATATGAAGCAAAGATATGGCATTGAATTTCTCAGTGCAGAAAAAAAATATACCCATAGACATTCATCGACGCTGAATGTTTTTTGAGAACAAACAAGGGATGTGAGCACAGTGAAGAGGAGTGTGTTGCATTTCAGCAGTGACAACAGCGACAGTGGTCACCTCCAGTGGTGCAGATTTTTATGATCATAGCATGCAGGCTTTTGCTGATGGCTGACAAAAATGCACAGCTAATGGTGATGATTATTACTACTTCGATCAAGTAGTGTTGTTATGCTTATTGTATCTGTTGTAGTTGCCATGGAAATAAATGAAAAATACAATTTTTGGAGCAACCTACCCACCATTTTAGCAGAAATAATGTTATTTTAAAATAACATTAAAATAATAGCATTAAAAGGATGAAATCTGTGTTGTATGACAAGTGGGCAAACTTCAAAGGAGTACTTTGCTTTATGCCAGGATAGGCCCCAGATTCCATCTCGGTGAGGTTAGAACATCGATCCATCTCTATAATTATTGTTTGTAAATGCGTATGTAAAACTGGCCAAAGCTAAAAGTAGGTGAACAATTTTTCTTCTGATATTTACTTTTGAACTCTTAACTTCAAAGCTGAATCTCAGTTTTTTTTTTATCTTTCCTTTTTAATGCGGTCAGAGCAATGCGCTTCATGATGCTTCCAACAAGCAAGTTGTCTGAGTGGAACAATCATCAAAACAACCTTCAGACATGTGGCACACATTAGTCTTCCTTTTCCCAGTACTGGCACTTGGCCTCATGTGCACGTTCATCATATTAAATAATCTTGTGTAGTCAGACACTGATGCATATGACGCCTATGTATCAGGGCAACTTAGAATTTTAAATATTGCTTCAGGAAAACTGTATTTCCACTCATGCTGACAGTTCATTTTCAGGTGGGAGCTCCTCAGCTGTTCTGTACACAGCAACTTCAATCTTCAGTCTTCCCACTGTGAAATTTTAGACAGCTCATCTGCCGAGCTCTTGCCAGACCTATTAATATTTATACATTCCATACACATTCTAGTCAGAGCATGTAAGTTGCAGAGCTCTCTGATTCATGACCCCTTTAGCTATTTAATCCATGGTCCTGAAGCATTTGCAATCAGCGTACGCTCCGAGAAGAAAGGACAAAACATTATTGTTCAAATATTGTCTTGCATTCTGTCTATTTGTAGTCCATCAAATAGCAGTTAAGAGCTTCAGTGCATTCATTTATCTCCAAGACATAAGTTATTATTGGAGGCATTCTTTTCTTGGAAGGGGAGAATAGAGTGTTACTTACCCAGTTGCATTTAATTTTGTATTAATGACATTTTAGTTGTAGCTTCTTCTCTGCATAAGAAATAAAATCTTACTCTTTTTTTTTCTTTTTTTTTTTTCTTTTTTTTCCTGTTTTCATATCTCAACATCAAGTTTGGTACATTGTACAAGGCTGCACTGATGTTTTGCAAAGGACACCAATGTAGAAAAGCACAGTCTTCCAAAAATTAGTGGTAACTCAATCTGAAATGAGAGATAACATTCTACTCTTCTCAAGTCTGTATATATCTCCTTAAAATGGCAGGGTGACCCACAGCCATCACAAACTTCTTCTCCTTGATCCATGAGAACTATCAAACTTAGAACTTTATTAAATTCATGCAAGAGTTTCTTCTGTCACAGATAGTTCATGAGTGCCTTCAGGCATCCATAGCTCTCAGTAAGTGTAGTGAACAGCAGGATTTCAGCATCTCTTAGGATTTATATTTGAATTAATTTTAGTCTGTAGCAGAAAGCAAAGAGGAAAGAGGAAAAAAAATGAAGTAAGATGGACAAGTCTTGGGTTGCTCAGATTTAACAATAGAATTCATAATATCTTATAAGACTGTTAAGGATTTCTATTGTGTGCATTTTTTGGACAGAGGTTTCTTTTGGATTAAGTTGCAAATTATTATCATGATGCAATTAATATCATCATCATTTCATGTTGCTTTCTTGTAATTAGCAAATATTGTACATTGATGGATTTCAAAGAAAATGGCTTTCTTTAAAAATCTTTAGAGAAAGTTTTGTGTTTTTTTTTTTTAATCTGAAAAATTAAATAAAATACTCAGGTATTATACTGGTATTCTTGAGCAGAGACAATGTTACAACTTGTTTTAAAGCTGTTATCAATGAGAGGATTTTTCATGCTTGTTTCTTAGGAGTAGCAAGTTATGTCTTAAAAGGCAATTCTTTTGGTGAAACACAGTTGTGTTAAAAGAAAGTGAAGTTCTAAAAATACAGTGATGCTGGAAGTTTTGAAAAGACATTAAAGTCCATTCTCAGAGATTCTTTTCATGAGAAACATGAGTTTGCATGCTAAGAAAATTTGTGAAATCTTCAACATTGATTTCAACAGGAAGAATTATATATTGTTTATAATACATATTGTGCATCACATATTTTGCACTCCTTCTTGTACTTTTTTATCTCTAAGAACACTCAAATAAAAAGGTAATCTTTCTTTCAAATGATTTACTTTCTACTTCTGCCTTCCTAGAGAAAGTTGTAAAGTTTTTGTCTGTAATATTATCGTATTCTGTGTAATGAAGTGATGTGTTCAGTAATGGTTTAAGTCATATTTTATTTAAAAGTTCAAATTATAAGCAAATTGTTAAAAGTTCAGGCTTACTAATGTGTTTTTATAGTATATTTGGAGCAAATGTTGGACTGTTAGTGTGAGATAGGTCAAATTTTGGTCAGATCTTGTCACTTTCAGCCGCTTGTCTTCACAGCTTCTTCCTTGTTGCAGTACATCCACAATGTCTTCCACCAGTTTACTCTTTAGAACAATGATCCAGTTTGCAAGCAGAAGCTGAATGATGATAAAGTTGAAAATCTATTGTCAGTAGTGGGTAGATCTGGTACAAAATGGAGCTGAACAGAAAATCAAATCTACATTTTGCTTTAAATTTTGAAATTCTGAAGTTATTTTCATCATTCTTCAGAATGGCAAGCTGAAAACAAAGCTTTCATCAGAATGTCAAGGGCTGAAAAAAACTGTTTTTCTGTTTCAGAAGATAATTTGATGTAGACAATTTGGCCTAAGATCCTGAATAAAATTCTTGCAAAATCTGGAATATTTTAATTCCCTTGTATTCAGAAAGAAATTATTTCACCTCAGAACTTTGTGTAAAGGTAGCTGCTGAACTAATGTGCCCCCAAGATATGATAAGAAAAGGGAAGGGGCAGACGTATTTAAGTTTTGCTTGTTTCAGGCACAAGCAGGTACACTCATGTTGAGTGTGATGCTGAGAGGAAAATGAGGAAGAATTTATAAGGGAAGGTGCTGTGAAGCTGGCGATGTGAAGAATTAAGGGTAAGAGTGCCAGAGCAGCCTCTCTGTATGAGCCACCTTCCTCTAATTGATCTGTTGGAGATGGATTGCAATGGAGTAGGAAAGTACTTCCTTATGTTAGTATGGTAATAAAAATGGAAATTCAGGATCTGGAGATAATAATGCTGAGTTAAGGACTGAGAAAGAGTTATTGTAAGAGGTCATTGCAGAATTCTGCTCAAAGCCTTCCTAATATTGCAGTCCTACTTTCAGCTCTGAACTAGATTTTGATCAGTGGTGTCCAGTTCTGAAGCTCCACTATTTTCCTGACAGCAGTGCAGAGCCTTACAGACCAAACCTGAGCTTGCTGTTGAAAGGCTGATGCCTCTTCACCTCAGCTTTAGAAGTGATATCTGAAATTTCAAAAGTCTGTGGACCTCCATTTTGAAAGCACTGCCGCGAGCACTAATGTCCTTCAGGAGTTGACATGCTCAAATATTTTGAACATGAATTTATTTTTGTGCAAGGCAACCTGGCTCCTTGAAGAGGAGCGAGGCAGTGTTACGGCAAAGAATTTTATTCTTTTAGCAGCATTAGTATAGCCTCATCTTTGGAAGCAAGCGTGAAGCTGACAAGCCATCTGTTACACTTGCAATATACTAATATGATTTTTTAAAAACAGTTTTGCTAATGAAGTACAGTCAGTAAATGAAAATAAATCATTACTGGATGAAGTATTCTGATTACCAGCATTAATGGCTAACAAATAGGTTTTCTGATGTCCTTTGGGCAGATGTCAGATAAAGAGAAGTTTCTACTCTGTAACAGACGGATTTGGTGTTTTTACTGTCAACGTGAATTACATGTTATTAGCAAGATGAAGAAATCGCTTGATCCGCACTCACACTGGAACCTGCACATTTCCAAGCCTCCATGCTGTGGACATTTGGCAGCCGCACACCTTCTCATGATTACGTCCCAGATGTGCCACACACTGGAACTAATGTATAGTGTAAAATGGGGGAACAGGGGAGAACCTCCATCAGGTATCTAAAGAACTCGATCAATGGAGGGTTGTGAAAACCAACCCTCCCCTTTACGCCTCCCTGCGGCACAATGTATAATTCACACACAGCCACACACAGCTGCAGCCGTGCACAGTGTCAAAAATGCACTAATCCATTCAGTGAAAGGATTGGTGAGAATCTGATTCATGCTGCCTTTTTAAAATGCTGATTCCACAGTCTCTTCTTTCATTTTCTTCATCTCTATACCCCTGAGAATGCATTTCCTTGGTAGCAAGCCTGAGCAGTTCTTTTCACGGAGGTGTTGCAGTATGTTGCTAACTATTTTGATTGAATGCCTTAGCAGGTCAGCATTGTGATTATGTAAATTTGCTATAATTGTTGCCATAATTAGCATGTTTCATTTTAAGGTTTAAAAAAGCTCTAGGTATATTCTGAAGTGTTATAGAGGAAGAGGAAGGAATGGAAATATACACACAGAGTGCTAGGCTATTCTCAATGAAAAATTCTCTTATTTCATGGAAATTCACATGGTAATTGAACTAGGAAATGTCTGTAAGAATATGCAGCTGATGTGCAACAAGTGGTAATAAGATGAATTTGCATTACTGCAGCACAAACTGTTCAAATGCAATTCTCTGGGTGTCTCAAGGACACACAGTGTGTGAGACAAACATCTAAATATAATTTTCCAAATGGTGACGATGGAGAGGCTTTTTTTTTTTCTGTTAGATATCTTAAGGAAGATTTACATTTGGAACAGATTCATTTAGCTTTAAAATCACTCCATATGCCTATTTTGTAATTTAAGTCCCTCATGCTGAAAACCCTGTATATGATAAACCATCTGGAGATGGATCATTAGAAAATCATTTCTGGAAGTTGTCCATGATACAGTTCACAGGTGTATAACTCAGTTAATTTCAGTGACATTTTAAAGGGTGGCAGGTTGGTGCCTAACTTACTCTTCAAAGTACGAATATTTGTCTTGATAATGGGAGAATGGTGTTGCCATTTCCCCTTAGAAAATCATTTGCCAATTTGAATATCTGTATAACACAAAATTCATCCCTAAATCTTTTCAGTTCCCAAGTCTGTACTTCCTAACATATACATTTATGTGAGCAAATTACTGTAAGAACAGTTGTGCTCTTGTAAGTACACAACAGACAGATAAGATATATGTTTAGATTATCTGATGTTGTTCACATTTCATCTTGCCACATAGTGAAAAATCACAAACATCAGCTAGTAACTTCTTTTTCTTGCATAACTTACAGAAATAACACATAAAGCCAATAAAGCCCAGTTAACTTATTTTAGAAATCCTTATACATATTTTTACCAAAAATAAAAATAAAATTAAATAACAAAAAAGGAAATCTGGACGGATTGGATTTGGCACTGGCCAAGATGAAGTCATGATATTTCCTGGCAGAGAGCTGAAAACAGACTAAAGGGTTCTTCTACTTGTAAAGATGAGTTTGGCCTCTCTGAGGCAAAGAGAAGAGGGTGGTGGCAGGGATTTAACTGAAGAGCTACTGTTAGAATGTAATATTTTTCCCTCTTCAGTATTTCCAAACACCCTTGAGGAAAAGAAACTGAATGTGCTGTAGTTTTTGTTCCTGTTAGTTTCTCTTTAAAACTGTAAGAGTATTAAGCCCTGGAACTAATACACACAAGAGGCAGTCACTGGTTTCAGCAGAGATTTTCAGTAAAAACTGCCAAATATAAAAAATGCTCTACTTATTTTCTTCAGTGATGATTGCCTGTTGCTTTCAAGTGAAAATAAGTAAAATAGGAAACATATCTCCTGGTTTATATAAGAATGGAGAGAAAAAAGAGAATGTGATATTTACATATATTTGAAGTTGTCTAATGTAGGGTGTCAAAGTAAGATCAGTTTCCCCAGAGTCCTCTATGGGTTCTAGGTGGGAAAGTAATACTGAATAACTAATTCAGTGCTCAGAATTGCCTTCTGTTGAATCTGATTTTCTGTTGTCTCTGTAGGAAAGATGGAGATTAGCTACTTAATTTGGGCATCTGAGATGTAGATAATGAAAATATCATTTTAGAATTAGTTTACTAGTGGATATAAATGAGAATAAACCTCTGCCTGAACACAGTAAGTGCTGAACCACAGTTTGAATCAAATCCTTAAACACCAAGTAAGATATATGAAATACAAATGAAGATGTGCAAGAAAGCAGGTGGGAATCTTCTTTCCGTGCAGTCACCGTAGGATGTACAACACTCAGTCTCCTTCTGGAGAATGGAGTTGATATAAAGTTTTTGCTGATGGTCACTTCTAAGCAAATCATTACATCAGCAGAAACATCCTGATTATTACGTGAATAACATATGTTGTTGAAATATTAAGATATTACTTCAAATCTGATTGTAATTTCTCTGAAATGTAGACTTGGAAGTTAGTCACATTGCCTCCTATTATTCTCTTCCCTGATTCCTTACCTTTAGATATTTTTCTTTATCTGTATGTAGACTCGTGGTAGGAACCATGTACTTATGTACTCGTATAGCATTAAGCACTGTTTAGAGCACATACTGGATGAAGGGTTATTTTACATATATACTCAGACTATTTCAGGTAGAAAAATATTTCACATGCAAAGAGAAGCAAATTAGTCAAGCAGTTTGACACCTAAGATGCTTATCAGCTGTCCTACCATATTATTATTACTGCTAAGAATGAATAATACATTAGATTATTTTCCCTTTCCTCCTCTTTGTGAATTGTTCGTGAATCGAATGTCACTGGATTCTATTATTTTTCTCACTATAATTTTAACATTAACTTCTTTCAGAGGCTGTTTAAAAAGTGTGTTACTTAATAAATAGTTATTAAAGATCAAATCAAATGGCTATGAATTTTAGTTTGAATTTTTGTTGTACCTACAAGCTAAACTTTTCCACCATTAATGTTAACACAAGTACTGCATATTTCCTATATTTATCATTTCCGAAACAACCATGAAATACATTTTAGCAAGATAACATGCAAAAGGAGTTATTAACACAAGCTGTGATATAAGCATTCTTGTTTTAAAGAATAACCTGTAGAAATACTGAAGATGAGCAGTACAACAAGATTTTGTAAGGTCTCTTTGGATACCACAGAATCTTCTTTCTCACGCTTGTCAATATCCAGGCTGTAAAATGTAAACTAGTCAAAAATAGAAATGTATAGGGAAAATTAAATTACTGGCCAAACTGGAGAAAATAATGTCAGCATCTAATTGAAAATACTTGTTTTATCTTCTGTATAAAAGAGAACATTAGCATTGTTTCCTATGCAATCATTCACAGCCCCTCTTCATTTGTTATTGCAGTTTCATTAGCTACATATGTACTGGTAAATAAAACAGAGCTAAGTCATGTATCGGAAAGTTGAATTATTGGATGAAATATTTAAACTCTTCTTGTCTTGGTTTGGCCTGTGCCACTGAGTCTGCTCCCAGACTAGTCTGGGAACAGTTCAGCCCAACAACTCCTACTCCAACAGGCAATCTAGACACAACCTCTTCATGCTGAGACATATGTGTGGTTTAATATAACCATACAGTCACACCCTCTACACCATTTGCCTTTAGGAATGGAGAACACCTTTTTGTACT
The DNA here is from genome assembly GCA_028571105.1 of Tragopan temminckii. Taxonomy (NCBI): domain Eukaryota; kingdom Metazoa; phylum Chordata; class Aves; order Galliformes; family Phasianidae; genus Tragopan; species Tragopan temminckii. Next base: position 26,537,702 of record JAOWBP010000001.1, on the reverse strand, counting down.
ACAGTGGTAGCCAGTGAGCCCTGCCATGCAGTGACCAAAACCAAGGATCCTTCTGGGAACTCTGTGAAATCTAAGAGGCAGAGGACCATATGTAAGGTTCAGGAAGAGTGATAAAATGTTAAGGGAAAAAAGGAAGGGAAAGAGACCGGGGAAGTGGAGGTAGTAAAGGAGAAGGCCAGAGGAGAGAGTGGAGGTTGGAATCAAAATTTTCATGATTTTTTGTGCGTGATCTTGCCTGGGAAAAATATTGGGAGCTACAGATTATTGCTTTCCTCCCTTGTTACAGAGCATGGCTGGATATAGCCTTTGCTTTCTCCCTATTCCAGCCAATTGGACCATACAAGACTGTGGGCTTCGGATCTGCAGTATCAATTCATTGCCCACTGCGCAGCTGGGAGAGTGTTCTGGTTATGGGTGCTAACTCCACCTCTGGGATTCTGTATTCCCCTCCTATATTAAACAGCATGGCAGAAAATAAAAACCAATTTTGAAAGTTTTTGTAGATTCTTAATTACTTCAATTTACTACATGAACAAGGTAACGAGATATAAAGCAAAATAAAGGTGACCTACCTGTGTAGCTTGAACTGATTTGCCCTTAATCATGGCCACCTTTAAATTTTAGAATGTGAGTTATCCAGATCAGTTATTCAAAGTAATCTAATATCTATGTTAATTATTATGATTTAATTACGGTGTCTTATTCCTTGCAGGCATATTTATGAATTATCTTTTGCGTGGTCCCAAGGAACACTATTAATACACATTGAAGGGCAGTTTAACCATGAATATTAATGACCCAAGGAAAGTAAAGTTATGCATGAAATTCTGTGAAGCAGTGGGTTTCACTCATTAATTCCACTTAGTGCATCATTATAGTTATGCTGTCATTGGCTAACAAATACGACATTGTATATAGAAGTGCTGCTCTTCCTGACTGATGATAGCTATTTTTGTTTCTTAAATATAAAAACCAGATATGTTATGTAGCAATCATATCTATCCTTACAAATATGTATAAAGTATATTTGGAAAGAAGTTTTTCACATCTTTTATAAACTGCTACTCCACACAGTAATAAAGATGCTGTATCATATTCAGCAGCAGCAAGGTGAAACTCACTGCATATTTTCTAGGATGTTGAAAGAATTACTAAATTGTTAGTTACACCTTTAATAAGGAATTTTTCATTAGCTATATGTGCTTTGTCCAATTTCTAATTCAGTGTAGAATTCTAAATATAGTATAACCAGATAGATGAAAATTAGGAAGCAGTTTTCTCACAGATACCTGAATTTAGATACAAAGCTCCAACACTGCAAGCCAGTGACAGGAGAGCTGAAAATAAATTCTAGATGTTACAGCTAAAAATCTTATTTGGGGTTTTTTAATCATTTGTTAGTTCTATCTCTCTTCAATTTACCTAACTTCAGTCTAGCATGAATTTTGTGTGTAATTATTTCAACAAATCTTAGAAGTCACTGAAGAGACAAAATGGTATGGGCTTTCAGTCATTTATAGATGATTTACAGTCTTGTCAGTTGGGTCAGACACTAGTATAATGTGCTTCTTACCTGTGAGTTATTTGACTATATTGTACTCCTGCACTTTCAAAAGTCAACTTTGCCTTAATTCAGATAATGCTAAGTTGTGTTCACTGGTAGAAGGCACTGGTGTAGACTGGTAAGCTTCTGTGACTTTTCTTGAATTCATTAGTTTAGTGAGAAATCTTATGATTATTTTGAATCCTATTATGTTCTGATAGAGAGAAGCAGAGTTGCAGCTGAATGATTTAAATCCTGTTTATGCTCAAGCTTCCTAGAAAATTGAAAGCGCTTGAAGTAGAGAAAGAAGTCATTAAAAAAATAAATAAATAAAGGAAAATAAAGTGAGTTTTAGCAGGAATCTTTAAATGATAATGGCTGTATCCTTCCCGTTGATTCACATGTGAATCTTCCACTGAAGTCAACTGGAACAGCGTTTATACCTTCTGGATCAGGATTTGTTTTTAATCCTCTGAATTTTAAATTCTTGTTCCATTGTATCAAGCAAGGGAGAGGGGATTAGTTGGCAGTATCTGAGAGCTTTGATTTTTATGGGTTTTGTATATCTAATAGTGAAGTAAATGAAAAACTCAGAATGCACTGCTCATGAAGATGGGTATTTTAAAATGTGTATTACCAAGTTTGATACTTGCATCAGGAATCTTCACACTGTCTTTATATTATCCTTTTTTTTTAACTAGTGGGTAGAAAAAAAAAGGGGGATTAGAATTTCCAACAAAGGGAAGCACTTCCCTTTATGTGGAACACACACAGACAATGTTCACAAAGCCTACATGCTCACAAATTTATGTTAGGTGCATTCAGAACAGAGTCTATCAGCTTTGATTTGTGTGCTGCTTGATCAGTTCTTCATATTCCACTGATCAGTTTTTGACACTAAGCACCACAATAGTTGCAATATTCTATTGTTTATCTATGATGGCTGCTCTGAAATTAATGTCTCCTTTTTTTATTATTTTATTATTTTGGCCCATGACATCAAAGGTGGATGTTGATGATATGGCAGTATTTAATTACATTTTGTTATTGTGTGACAGATGGCAGCTGACATGGAAGTGCATGTGAAGAAAAGATGCAGCACTGAATTCCTCCATGCAGAAAAAACTGCATCCATTGAAATTGATCAACACTCACTGAAAGTTTAGGGAGAGCAAACAGTGGATGTGAGCACAGTGAGGCGGTGGGTGGTGTGCTTCAGCAGAGGCAACCAAGGTATGAAAGACAAGCCACATTCTGGATGTCCACTGCAGATATTTAAGAGCACAGCATGAAGGGTCTCGTTCATCACTGGTGAAAATGCATAGCCAAAGCTAGTGATTTCGTTGAAAAAAAGTATTTTGCTGCTGAGAATTTTCTCTATAAAATAGTGGTACTTGTGCTCTGGTAGATCTGTTGTAGATTCCATTGAAAGGTATAGGAGGCATTATTTTCAGAGTAACCTGTATATAAGCATAAATAAACAAATGGTTGGCTTGAGTATAGGACATTTGTTTAAAAAACTGTCAAGCATATAGAACACCATAGCACACTAGAGAAGAACTTAATTGATGATTTTCTGCTAAATCATTACCTTATATCAGGAAGAACTTATCTTCACAGAGTGTCTCACACAGACCTCTAGTTCAAATAAAACCCTAATTACTAGTCAGCTGATACGTTTTTCACAAATTTTAGCTAAATTTGTTGATTCATAGATGTTTAATCATTGAAGAGAGCATGTATCCCAACACCAAGAGTAAGGAGCTGCAGCAACCAGGAGGGAGCAGAGCCTGTGTTTGGTGGAGACCGTGGGATTTGGTCACTTCTTTCACATCCTTGACACATAAACTCTTTGTTGTTGTCAGCTCTGCCTCCTACATCACATTCAGGTGCATTATAACTGTCTTAAACAACAACAACAACAACAACAAATTGTTACAAATGGGATAGAAAGTCTGATGGGAACAAAGCTGATATTTTTCAAGATTTTTTTTTTACTGTTGTTGCTTATTTATTTTCATTTTATGTTTTGGAGAGTTTGATGAATGCACATATTTTATCATGCCACCTGACAGAAAAATGAAGAAAGGTGAAAGAAAATCAAAGCACTGATTTCACCTTTTTCTAACAGAAAAGCTCTGAGAAACAGGTAATAGTTTCCATCTGTCAAAATTTAGATAATATTAAAAATGAAGAAGTGGATGACTTCAAAGATTCAGTTAAATAAGGAAAACTATTACTTCCTAAAGGCTGAGTGGAGACCCTTTCCTTAAAAAAAAAGTCACCTGGGGAAAAAAATTGAGTTTCCACCCAGATTAAATCACAAATAATAAAAGAAAAACCTTTGCAGTTTAAATTAAATATTTTTGACTTGTAGCTGGTTGAAAGTTCTGCTCACGGAAGTGTCACTTTATGCCTGACCTGAACTTCTGCTTTTTCTCTAAACATCTGCTGCCAGCAGAAATTAGATGGAAAACAGTTAGATGAATGCTTATTCTGTTCTTACGTTAAATAACTTGTGTCTAGTCTTGCTACATTTGAATTTAACAGCTGTTGAGGTCCCTTTCAAACTGTTGGATCAAACTGTTTGGATTGAATTTAAAGTGTAATGCTGTTTGTATAGGGACACGGCTTCCCTACCACACTGGTTTGCCAAATGCCTTCCAAGATGTTCACACCATCTTATACAGCTAGCTCAAACCCAGAAAAGAATAACTTTTCTAAATTATGTGGAATTGTTAAGTTTCACATAAAAACTCACATGGTTCAGGTCCAGATCAAATAAAGCATTTAAACTCCTAACACCTGTTTAGTTCCTTAATTACCAATTTAAGCTAGTGAGAAATTACAAACCTAAGTATGTGTTAGAACAATAAATTACCAACTGGATTTTCGACTCATTTCTGCACTCTAATACAGACTTATTCTCATTAAAGGCCAAAATAATTTTCTGATAAAACTGTGGGTAAATTAACTATGCTAACACTTGCCTAGGCAGTCACCACTGCCCTGAAACCACTCTTGGCTATAATTAAAATTGATGGTCTTGCACATCCCAATGCTCTTCGCACTGAGGGAAAAACAGCCCTTACAGTCCACTCAGAGGTGACTCTATAATGCTCTCGTCACACAAAAGGTTCCTAATAAAAGCCAAGGAGATAGCTTTATTGGTTACTCCATATTATTAGCAATGTGTTACACATTACTGATTTTGAATTCACCAAGTAGTTGTGCTCTTTCCTCTATACAGCCCCCAGTACAATTGAATTTGAAGTCTCTGCATGATAATAATATACAAAGCTAAGGAGCTCTCACTGTACCCTGAGAGCACTGTGTGATGCTCTGAATTGTTCACGTTTTACCATGGTGTGCTTATACAGGCAATACTTCACCCCTGCTCTGAGGCCGGATTCATCTAAGCTTCCATTAAATATGAAAAGAGAATGGAAAAGCAAGAATGGGGAAGAAATTTCAACCTGAATTCAATATACTGTTAGATTACACACTCGCAGCAATGCCATGTGCAGAAAAACAGTGACAATGTGTTCTCAAATATCTCCTTCTATTCAAAATTTGTTGCAGCATTAACAGTGCATGGTCTTTACCATTTCCTCCATTTACTCTTGCTCCCTCCTTTATCCAAGTGCAAATTGTTGATGTGCTTGAATAAAGGAGCCAAATGGTGCAGGAGCCAAATGAGAATACAGTGCCACAGCCCAGTGGGCCCTGCCAGCACTTCCAATTTTAAAGAGGGCATCACATTTAGAAAGATGATAAGCAAGGGGCAGAGTCTGCTTTTTTATAGCATGAATCTATTGCAAGTTCATGGTCTGATTTACACCTTTCTCATCCCCTCAGTGCTATTTACTGTTCCTAGCCCCAGGGCACTCTGCTGAACAACCTGAGGGCATCCTGAGCAATGTTTCTGCCATCATGTCACTTCCACAGCTGTTATGAAGTCAAAAACAAGCCTTCTGGGTATTTCTTTTCTATGTGCTTTAAAACAAAGTGCAGATAACTTTGTAAAAAAAAAAAAAAAAAAAATTAGTTCAGTGAATAGGAAGACATCTGTGAACATCTAATGATGCAAGATTTTCCAGCTAGTTTCAAAGGTGAAAATAAAATTGCAACAGGTGCTTCAATCCTTTGAATTGCATCAGATAGTTTTTCTTTAATATGATTCTTCTTTTCTGTGAATGGCATGAATTGCTGCTGTAAACAAATTGCGATAATTTCTGTTACTTCCCAACAGATGAAATATAACAGATTGATTTTTTTTCCTCTCTGTAGTTAAGCTTAGCCAAAAGCTATCCTAGTCTTGAACAAGGATGTTAGTATTGAACTCTGTGTCTTCACTGGTTTATCAAGATCCAGTATTCTGCTGGTCCCAACCGTCATGTGTCCATTATGAAATTATATTTCTCTCTGGAAAGGGTGATATTGCTCAAAGAATTGTTTAGAAAAAAATAAATTAATTAATTAATCATCAAGACGTGCTAAAAACAGTAGATGCAGAATCAACAGCAAAAGTTTATCTCTAAGGATGGAGAAGACCTAGATAAGCAATTACTTTTATTTGCATAACTTTGAAGAACACATGTGAAAGTCAATTCAGATTAAGAACAATTACTATTCAAGGGGCCTATACTTACGCATAACAGACTATATGTTAGCATCACAAAAGAGTTTCTTTGTTACTGTAAGTATGAAATGCCTCCCTGCATAGAGACAGAGGATCTCCAATTGCTTAAAACGAAATCGTAGCTTAGTTGGGCAAGAGAGGACACAACATGTGGTTTTGGCCCCATCTGACAGAAAGGAACAATGCCCACAACGTAGCAGGTTTGTTGAGTACTTAAAGCAAATCCAAGTGAACTGCAGCAATACATGATACTGTTTGGAAAACAGGAACATATTACAATATTTACAGATGAAAAAATCCTCTAAATACTAAGAACCTTAGTAAGTGGACATTGTTTTGTCTAAGGATGAGAAAGAGTCTATGGAATCCAGAACTAGTCAATTATTTAAACAGAATAATGTCAAGTTACAGTTACCTTCTTTTTTACTACAGCCACTAGCGGCATATTTTCACAACAACAGATTTCTTTTACATGTAGTCCTTGACTGTTAATCATCAGAAATTTTACTTCATAGTAGAATTGGTTACCTTTGTCTTTTTGCTTTAAAAACAAAAAGAAATCTATGTAGTGTGAATGTATCTAAAAGTGACATTACACCTTTGTGGAGTTTGGAGTGGTTAGCATCAGTGTATTATAATAAGATTATTTTGTGGCTATGAGGTTCTTTTGTTGTTGTTTGTTCTTTTTTTTTATGGACAATTTGATGACTTAGGTTTTATATATCCTCTTTTCCCTCTGAAAAGGAGTAGGAAATATAGCATTTAGTTTTGAAAGCAACTGAAATAGAAGTATTTTGCAGCAGATGGGATTTTTATGATCTGTTTGTCACTATATACTAGTCTTGTTAAAGAGCAATCGTTTTCTGCTTCATTACACTAAGATAGCTCTGTTTAGGGTTCCACTCAGCTGTGAAATGACTTTAAAACTTCTATAAGGAATGGAGATGGGATTTTTATAATAAAAGATTGCTAACACTGCATAGGGAATAGAAATAAAATGGTCAAACACACTGGTTTTTTGAATGAAGAATATAGACATGTTGCATTGCATTGCTTAATCTGCTGGTTTAGGATGAAAAGAGGCTTCAGAGTACTATTATTTTCTAAAAAAAAAAAAAGAAACAACAAAGACATTCAAGTAAATCTATATACAAAGGCTAAAAATGCATTATTTATATGAAAAAGAAAAACACAACACAATATTTGTTTCTTTATGCTGCTTTGAGGAAGATAAAAATGTAAACAAAAGAATAAGACGCATAGACAATATGAAAATAGTAGGTCAGATCCTCATCTAACATACAACAGTGGAACTAGGTTTATTTTGATCTTATACCTTTCTTGAATGTAAGCCTAGAATGTTTAAACCTTGACATCTTGCCCTGGGTAATTAAAATCAACATAGTCCCCAGGGAACTCTGAGCAACTCTGAGAAAGATGAACACTCCTTCAGGTGTTTCTGTCCACAGCCCATTGCTCCACAACCTTGGGAACACAACACAACAGTCTAGCTGAGCTTCTGCATTCAGCAGTCTGGCATCAGGATAAAAATATAACTTTAGAGAGTTTACCTTCTTGCTCTGGGATGTAGCAGTTCATCCTTTGCTCTAAAATAGCCAAATTACCTTCAGCAGGTCTATATATAGGATCATTAGGGTTGGGAAAGACTACTAAGATTATCTAGTCCCATCACCATCATGCCCACTAACCGTGTCCCTTAGTGTATGTCTACTCCCTGAAACCTTCAGGAGCTGTAACTCCATCACTTCCCAAGGCAACTTATTCCAATGCATTACCACTCTTTCTGTGAATAAATTCTTCCTAATATCCAGCCTGAACATCCCCTAGTGTAACTCAAGGCCATTACCTCATGTGCTATCACAAGTCCCCTGGGAGAAGAGATGGAACCCCATCCCTTTACAGCCTCTTTTCAGGTAGTAAGTAGTAGAAAGTGATAAAATCTCCCCTGAGGCTCCTCTTCTCCAGACTAAACAACCCCAGTTCTCTGGAATTTATAATTTATATAACTACCTGCTGTACTAATTTTCAACAGACACCAAATTTCTCAGCCACTAGAAACAGCTGGTACTGCTATATATCTGAAACACCTTTCTGTTTTGTCTGTTGCTTTTTTAATTATTCCCAAGTGAAGCAAGGTCTCCTTCTGCTGAAAAGCATTCTTGTTTGCAACTATGAGCAATATAGGCACAGAGCATAATGCATCACTTAAAATACTGCAGTTATTGCTCCTGGCATGCACATGATCAAATTTTCTTATGTTTCCCTATGTTCCATTTTAATTTAATTACTTTTTACACACTTTGGTTCCTTCCCACCCAATCAGGATTCATTGTGTCACTGCTGCAATATTCCTTCCCCATCAATATGTCTCCGTGACTCTACCACGCCACTTCTCTTTCTCTCTTACTATAATACAGTTTCAGAATGTTATTCCTTCAGATGGATGCTGTAATATCTGCAGCAAATAATCTTTGCACCAAGTGTCTTTCTTCATGCTTCCTAGACTTTGTGGGTATTCTCCCAGGAAAGAGACTTGCCAAAAGATGTCTGTATTGCACAAATGTAGTCGGCTTGACTAGAGGCAGAGGTTAAAGATCAATGATGGACAACCCCTATTCATCCTGCCTCACTCATCCTCGTGTGGATCCGAAATGGTACCATATATTCATTTGAAGAAAGGTGATCCCTCACAGCTCTTTGCATAATCTGTGTATGTTTTAAAAGTCAGTAAATCCAAATGTTCCACTCTAATCCTCACCTTCACGGTCCTTGGCTCTATTGCTGGGAATGGTTTATTCTTTCAGCAGCAAACCTCTGCGTATGAGGGATCTCCCTTAACATGCAGGTACATTGTAATGTTCCCTCCTGTTAATTCTGCATGGGCTATTTGGAATGAGACATTCCTTGATTTTCCTGTTCTTCCTACCAGTTGACAAGAAGAAAATGAATTTGTACCAACTGAAAGAGTGGTGCTCTCTACAGAGTCCTGGGAAAGGCAGCATCTGAAGAAATCCATATGGTCAACTCAATCAGTCATATGCTATATTTTCTTTCCAAACTATGAACTTGTGTACTTCATACTAACAGGTAAACTGAACTGCAAAGCATAGAGTATATATCTCTACTCAACCATTAGCTCTAAATATTTATTTCCTTTATGTGATTCATTTTATGAGCATACATTCAGTTCAAAGTATAACTAAATGATGGCTGATTCATGTAAAAGAGAGTCTGGATGTAAATTACCATTCAGATTATTCTCAGTTACACAAGGAAATTATTTCTGTTCTCCTGCTTTTGGATTTCCTGTTAGCTCTCATATGAGTCTGTTCTAACTTTTCCGGTTTATTTTACCTTCCTTTTGTTGAGTCTTACCATGTATGTGATGTGTGACAAGGTCTGGCAATATAATCATATAAAATCCTGATCTTCAGAATTGTGTTTTTCATCTCTTTTCAGCAGTTAGAACAGTTCTCAGTTGTCATAGATGCACATACAATTCTTACGGGATCAAAGCTTTATGCTTATAGCCTTTTTGAAGGTTTCAGTGAGGGAAGTAGGTATTTCTCCCATATGGCTAGGATATTTGAATGTTTGCAGCATTTGGCATGAAACCAGTACTCTTTTATGTAGTTGATATTGCTTCACAAAAGTCAAAGATATCCTGACCACTCTGCTTTGCCTTGTGTAGATGTTTATTGCACATAGTGATAATGGGTAATGGTCAATACTTGCTGGCTAATGACAGAGCAAGACTTTTAAAGAACTTTGTATTTCATCTACTTCACTTCCTTTAAGAAATAAAATAGATTTTCCAGAAGTATAACAGGAGAGTGAATTTCAGGTAACTAGGTAACTTCATCTAAACTGTTTTGTCATTCAGAATGACGCGGGCTGGTATGGCTGACGCTGTTGTAGGAGTGTACTACAGGCCTCCTGATCAGGAGGAGGAGGTTGATGAGGCCT
>JAOWBP010000001.1:26508308-26527430 GCA_028571105.1 Tragopan temminckii | reverse complement strand
ACCTGGATCAGGTCCCCTCTCAGTCTTCTTTTCTCAAGGCTAAACAGACCCAGCTCACTCAGCCTTTCTTCACAGGGCAGATGCTCCAGGTCCTTCACCATCTTTGTGGCCCTAAATTTCTTTTTCCTTTTTGTTGAGTTTATACAAATTAGCAACTGTTACATGAAGAGAGAACAGAAGGAATTATTGAGTACAAGGACTGGGAAGCTCAATTGATCAATAGGACAGATGAAGAGGGACGAGAAATGGGGGTCTCCCATCCCAGCCGAGTGATTCACAACTAGTCCTGCTCTCAAGACAGAAATATAGTTACTGACTTCACAGGAAGAGGATAAGGCACCAGCTCAACCAACAGAAGCCATAAATGAAAGCAATGTGTTTAACTGGAGAAACTGAGTGTCAGTCTTGTTAAGATCTGCAATGTTTTGGGGTTTTTTTTTTTTTTTTTTTTTTTTTTTCTGATCGAGTAAAAACTATTTTTCAATAAATCTAAGTTTCATGCTTTCACAGCATCTATGTATTCTATTTTAAATTTTTTTCTACATTATATTTTGTCTTTTTTCAGTTTTGCCTTGAAATCACTTTAATAGAATTTTTCTATATCTAAATCTGCTTGCACTTATAGACTCATGTGTTTCTTGATTCCTGAGCAGCCAGAATGTGCCCCCTTTTGGAAGTTTTAACTAGAATAATTGTTAACAGCATAGACTTATTTGTCATTCCAAAAATACAACAAAATCTACAACTTCTATTGGTTTTAAAGTTCTTATAGCAAGTTTGAATGTCTTAATTGTTTGTAAAGTCTTCTGTTAATTGTAACTCTGATACTGTTGCCACAAATTTCCCTAAAGATTACAGTTCCAAGATTTAGATATAAGGTGAAATAAGAATTCACAGGGGAAAACAGCTATTTGTGCAATATGCATCTTCTTGCCTGCTGCTTATTAGCTGGGATTTCTTTAAATCTATTGGCAACATACCTTACATGCTATTGTTTCATGAGGTTTAATATTCAGATAAATCAGAAAGTCACAAATAATTAAGCAGTTCCTGTTTTTAAGCAAATTTCTCAGAGCTATAATTCCTGTGGTATTTCCACTGATGTAAGCAAAAGCACAACTAAAGATGGTGATAAAAGGAAGGTTCCTCTATTCTCTCTTTCCATCCCTGAATTCTATTGAATACTATTTTATTTTAGAGTGTATAGATGCATTATAAAACAGTTTCGATTTGAAATTTCAATTAGTACAATCTACACTTGTGTACAAATGATGAAGAATTCAGCTTCTCATCTTTACTCAGAAAAGGAAAATGCTATCATGATTTTCATGGAGGTTGCAAATGCCCTGTAAGAAGCAGAACATTGCACATTTCAAAGAAGAAAGGGTTATTTTAGGCTGAGTTTCTAGCAAAGCTTTCATAGAATCACTGAATTATAGACTGGCTTGGGTTGGAAAGGACCATAAAGACTATCCAGCTCCAGTGCTCTGTCATGAGCAGGGCTGTCACTCACCAGATCAGGCTACCCAAGGCCCCATCCAACCTGTCTTTGAGTGCCTTCAGGGATGGGGCACCCACAGTTTCTCTGGGCATAACTTCTCGTTCCCAGATGAACATCATGTAAATCTCAAAGAAAAGACAAAATTCCCAAACGAAAGATGAATTAAATATCAGACTGTTTCTGCAGAGCTTGGTGGAAATCATTCCTCAACATTAATTGTTCAAATGATGGGAGAAAATCCTTCAAGGAAAGACATCCCTGAAGTTTTAGTGAGTGCCTAATTAATTCACTCCTGACACCCCAAACACAGTAACAGTCATTTAACTGTTACGCATTGCCTACTGTAGCAGAAATAGTCTATATGAGTTATATCAGGAAAGAGTTAATTTGTAGACCAGGAGGAGAGGGGAAAGTTTGAGGAATAAATGCAAAAGAATGATCAAAGATAAAACTGAATAACTAAAACAGACCAATTCTTCTGTGGATATGTTCACATAACTCCTCTTAATGTAAATTACGTGCATGATGCATCAATAAGAAAACATAACCTGAAGTTTATATTTTTCAGTGATAAAATAATCCTTATTGTAAGATTGAAATGTTACAATATTGGGCAATGATCTTTGCTTATTGTACAAGAAAAGGAATGTGGATTTAAAACAAAAAAGAAGTACCACAAACAATGAGAAATTATTTCTTTGTTTAAAAATATTATCGAAATAATAGCATAATTGCTTATATGGGAAAAATATGCTATTATGTATTTAAAAATTAAATCGTAGTTAAAAAACAAGTGACAGTAAATTAATGGATATTAAATTTAGATCTTACTGACATAGTGTCAAAAGCTAAAAGCAAGTAATTTATAAATCACAAGCCTAATGTAAAGCCCATGAGACCTAAACTAAGATCACTCATTCACTACCTAGAGCAGTGATTTGTAGATCTACATCCTTAGCAAGACAAAACTATGAACATTTTCGACACAGTTTCTACCATGGTCTCTGCACTGCTGATCTCTGTGGAATCTCACTATAAATATAATTTCAACACCGGTTCTTCATTAAGAACTATTTCTTGATACGTCAGTCTTCCATGCTTACATCAATGTTAACACATGCTTTATTGATGTTATACAGCATTAATTAATCAGAATCTTAGGTAGTACGTACAAAAACTGTTATTTTAAACAAGCAATCTTGTATATTTGTGAGAAAATGAAACATTTCTTAAGATGATGTTGTTAGAAAGTTAACACGCTGCTGGCAACACTTCTTTAGTTCATAACTTACACTAATTTCAGATTTACTGTTATATGTTAGCTTTATGCCCTATTAAATAATCCACAGTTACATGAACCATTACTCTTACCTTATGAACATTAGCAAGAAAAATATTCCAGAGTATTTTTATATAATAAATGTTCTTTAAAAAGCAGGGATATTATGAAACAAGAGACCCAAGCCAGCTCTTTTAAGGCTGCTGGGTTCAAGGTGGCTACATCTGCTGAATAAAAGAAGTTTGAGAGCTGCCATTTAACATCTGAAGTTATCAGTGGAGATCAATATGCTTCATAATATGAATGTGATACAAGTATATTTTATTTTATTCTATTTATTTCTTGAGATGCAGAACTATTATTAACATTTTTATCATTTCTACGTGGTAGCTGGCACATAGTATCAACCCTTTTGTTCTCACAATAATTTCAGCATTTCTTCTCAAAATTTATTCTTCACACAAACCAATTTATATTGATTAATCATCCTTCCATGCTAAATACAATTTCTTTTTTATTTTTAATTGCCTGTTTATTTAGTTAGATGTGGTGAAATTTCCCCTTTTTTGATTATAAACTTTTTAGATTTTTTATTTACTTTAATAAAAAAAAACCTCCTGCTTAATTTTTATTTTTGTCTAAATATCCTTCAGTCAATTTCATTTCTAATTTCTCTCAAATTTGAAATTATCTTTTTTAATTTAGCTGAAGGAGCTGCTACACAATCAGTGAAGAATAAAAAGTTCCTATATGACGTATTTATTTAAGCCTGAATTTTGATGGTCTGATGTGCAGTCCAAAATTATAGCCTCCCTCAGTACATTACTTGTGCTACAACATTACAGTTTTGACAGAATATCTCAATAAATAAATAAATAAATAAAAATCAACAAATAAAACAGACAGCTAGCCTACTTATTAACAGTGCTGATGGAACTAGATAGTTCTGCATAACTTTGACATAATAAAATCTTGAAAGAAAATAAAAACATAGAATTAAAATGAGGCATGACCAGCAAACCTATAATTTTATATCTGCAAATTTCATCAAGGTCAAGATTTTAACATCACTACTAATGTCTAATAAGGCATTACTAGACATCAAATAATGAAAATGTGACTCTTTCACTCCCACCTCACTTTCTTTTTCTCCCTAGTTGTATACAAGTGATTCTGAGGCAAGTGTCTGGGCAAACTTTGAAAGAAGATGCTTATTAGCTCTGGGATTCAAATGCCGAGACAGAAACAGAGGCATCAGAATGGACACCACTACTACCAGAAATAAGTGTATTTCTCTCTTGTCAGAGAAGAAGGTACCTATCTTGTCAGGTACCTTAAGACTTCCCACAACTTTTCTCACTGTACAAGAATCAAACTCAAAAGTAACAGTGCACTCCAGGGCTGTTTTTTGTGTTTGTTTGTTTGTTTTTTGTTTGTTGTTTTTACCCTTCTATGAAGATTAAACAATTTCTAAGGGTTTCTTTCTACTGGGTAACTGGTAGGTCAAACCTCCACAGTAACTTCTGTGTTGCCATCACTTATCTTCAAATGGAAATAAGAGAAAATGAATTGTTTGCTAAGGTTATACTTGGAGCAACAACCTTACGTCAGTGACACAGTTTGTAGAAATACTAGATCTGATTTAAGAAAAGAATAATTATCATGAGAGTTCAGAGTGAAATTTCTGCCTATGTCCAAACTTGACAGTGATCTGTGTTGCTTTTGTGGATTGCTGTATTCAACTGGCAATCTCAGTAAGAAAATATAAGATCTTATAGAGAAAATGAGTATGACTCATTTATCCCTAAATGCAGACTAAATCTTCACCCAGGACACGTTTAGAGTAGTTTTTAGGATCAAAATGCCGTGACTTATCCCTCTGTCTTGCTCTTCTCATTAGAACTGGAGGGCAAGGGAAAAATCTTGGACAACACCTGAAAGCCAGCTGTATGGGAACTGCTGAGTCACGGCCTGAACCTCTGATGGGTCACCTGGGTGAGCAATGAGTCAACCATGGGAGCACAGGTGAAGGCAATTCACCTGTGCTGCCGGAAGGGGTGGAGCCTGACTCCACCTCTCCTAGACCCATTTAAGAGCTGACTGCCAGTGGCAAAGGATCTCTTCTGGAGATTCCTAGCGAGCCCAGGATATGGGTGAGCACTTTATCTTTTCTTTGCTCTGATATAATAATAGCTTAGCTGAGCTCTTTGGTATTTATAACATCTGTGCATTCATTGATTGTACACCAGTTGAAAAAAAGGAAAAGATATCTGCAACACTGCTGATAGAGTTGTTGAGCTAAAGAACTATCAGTGATATCAGTGATAGTTTTAGGTAGAGTTTGTGATCTTTGATGACTGTCTGGTTCTGTACAAGATTTAAAAAATGGCAAAGTCTTGAAAGGAAATAAAAGAACAACATTACAAAAAGTGAGCAGTAGACTGATTATTTTATATCTGCAAGTCAGCACTAATGTCATTTTAGGCAAAATACCCAAAATTAAAATCCTCATTTAAATGGAATTCTTGTGCCCTTATGAAAAATGCAAAGTGTATTACTGCAATTTAATGAACTCTGTTCCACTGCACCTAATATAAAGTAAGCCATATACTCAGGAGAGTAGGATAGGTCCTTAATATCAGCGAAGCAAACCTACATGAAAAATGTGCTTTCCAACTCAGAGACAGTTTACAAATTAAAATAAAACAGAGAAATTAAGAAAAGGATGATTCATAAGTTACCAGTGCCTGGAGGCAGCCTTAGTTTTAATGCCAACAAATCATGCAGGTTTTACGTAGCTATTCACTCTGGTATTCAATAAAAAATGAGGTTCCTGTAACAATGCCAAACACACCCTTAAAGAAACACATTCAACAATAAGTCATATGAACTTTACGCTGCAATGAAGAGAGTAAATACATTACACATTTAAATAATGCATGCTTTCTCAGGGCTGGAAACTTAAATACGGTTTGTGGATAGCCTTGGCAAGCTGTAGTCAATGACATGAATGAGCAGTATGATAGAAGAGCCATGAGATGAACTCACTGAAATAGTGGTTGTATTAAATGCTTTGGAGTGAAAAATCATTCTTTTCCTAAAATAATCCTTTTTTTTTTCCTAGTAAATAAATGCAATTTTTTCTGTCTTCCTTTCCCTGTTATTTTAATTGAAAACAGAATATAGTTAGCAAAAAAAAAAAGCAAAAAAAAAAAAAAGAAGAAAAGAAGGAAGGAGGGAAGGAAGGAAAGACGGAAGGAAGAAATTTTGTTTCTAATCTTTTTTTGCATATCTTGTAATACTTTAGGGGAAAATAAAAGATCAAAAAAATAGTACTTTTTTAAATTCTTAGTTCCTATGTAAAATATAGGATATAATAGAACATCAGCTCCTCCAAATAAAGATTTTTCTCTAGAATTTCAGAATTATACACTTTCTATAGGTCAATACTTCTGAGTGGATTTAAAAATATCAATAAAGAAACAAAAGAAGAAACAAAACTTCTGTCACAAGAGAATAAAGGTTTTCATTATCGTTGTTAGTTTTGCTGTTACTTTTATTATTTTAACTAGTATGTATTTTAATATTCATGAAAACCACTTATTTCCAGCAAAAGTCTTAGCATAAAAAAGATCCTTACATTTTTAATCATGTAATCATTTTCATTGCTATCCTAAGACTTGTGTATATTCAAATGCTTTAGGAAGTGTAAGAAAAACAACAAAATGAAAATTACTGTTCCTGTTCCTTAGGCAAACAGTTTGAATTTAAATATTAAATTGAAGAAATCGTTTTGAATAATTGTAGATTACAGTCTTCACAATTATTCACACAAATGGCTGAATTTATTTTAACGTTTCAGCTCTACTTAATTTCTTATGCCAGAGGAAAAGAGAGGAAAAGGTCGGGCAAGAAAACTTTCTTGTTTTTATTTCCATCTCTGTGCAAAAAGCTGCCAAATGTACCTCATCACAGCAGAGTCAGGACCTGCTGTCATCATTTCTCTTTTGCCTCTGTCACTGGAATAGTCTGGTTTGGGTTTTGTTGTTGCTGTTGTTGGGTTTGTAGTTGTTTGGTTTCTCTTACATTTGGCATTCTGGAATTTGTACAAGCTCCTTTGAAATACTTCTATGTCATCTAGAAATACTAGACATACTTCGTAGGAAAAAAAACAACAGGGCCCTTTTCAAAAGAGAAAAATGGTAGATGTGACATTAGGAAGAGATGTTCATTTTGCCAGGGTATATAACTAGACTCTAGATGAGAAAAAAAGGAAGGTCTTAAGAGACAGGAGACAGAGGAAAGATAAATAGCAGTAGGCCAGAGGTATCTGACTTTAAAACAGTGACTGTATGTGATTTTGTTAGCCCTGTGTGAAGGAGTATGCTTGCTTGAGAAGGGAGCAAGGAGCCAAATCTCTCCAGAACTGAAGAAGCGTGCTGTTCAGAGTGGGAGTGTGGGCACAGCTCCACTTGTTCTCGGAGTCTGTGATCTGCACAGGAACAAGAGAAAATCTCATTTCTTTCAGTTCTCTGAGAAAATAGTACAATTGCTACAACAGCTTGAGAAAGGCGTTTGAGAAATCTGACTTGTTCTTACACTGCACATCTTCAAGACCCTTGTAGGATGGTTCACAGGTCTGGTGGATGTCAACCATGTGATCAGACCACAGGAGCAGGTGGGGCATGGGATAGCAGACAGAGTGCCCATCACATTGTGTCAGAGCCTGGGTACATTCAAGGCATCTTTCAGTAACTTTCCTTCTGGTAGGCTCAAGGATCATCCAAGACAAAGAAGTCTGGACAAAAGGAAGCTTGGGGATCGAGCAGGCACTTGAAACATGACATTGACATGCTGGCTGAAACTGGAGAGAAAATAGAATACCAATATATAAGATGGGGTGGAAAAATAACTGTTGTGGTGTTATGGCTGAGAAATAATGGTATCTTTTAACTCCCTAGACTCATGTGTTATAATGTGCATTAGAATTATGGAGCTGTTGCAGGGAAAATAAGATTTCTGGTACAAAGATTTAATAAATGTTTCTCTATTACATGTACTTGATATCTAGTAGAAAAAAAAAAAGAAAAAAAGGAAGAGGAAAAAAAATAAAGGGGAAGGGAAGAAAGGGAGAGGAGAGAAAAATGAGCCAGGTTCCAGACCATATCAAGGCATAAGCATTAAAAGATATAGGCACATGATACATAAGTCTGAGAGGACTGCAATTCCTGTCTCAAGTTCCTACCTCCAGGTAGACTTGTGTAACCATCACTGTCTGCATTTTGAGCTGGGGTCCAACACTATACTCCTCTGTTAAAAAGGGTATCATTGCTCAGGAGTACAAGTTTCCTGAAACTGGAAATAGAATAAAAATTGGCTCATACCCAGAGCCCAGGCCCTGATAACAACTCCCATGGCAATTTTATACATTTTAAGCAATGATGCTTTTATTCTGAAATATAGAAACATTCCTGGCATGTTAAAAAATAATAGCAAAATTTTACAAAAAAAAGACAATGGATGTGAAGTGGACTGTCAACATGTTACAGAAAACATAAAAAGTGCCACAACATGAAAATACCTCAACAAGTCACAGATGTCTGCTCCTTCAGCTCAAGTGAAGTTCAAATACTTTTTTTGCACTGAAGCTTTTCTTAAAAATGGAAACTTCCATCAGGCAGCTCTACTTATGGCACGAAGATAAGAAACCATAGGTGGTTCAAAGCACAGATCTGAGATGGGTTCTGGGTCAGTCTCCAGATCCCTGCATAAACAAACCAATGATTAGGCTATTAGGTGAAAAGTGGCTGCTTTAAAAAGTTTTTAGGGACCTTGGTTCTTTAGATATGTATTAGAAACGCTGGGAGGTCATTAATCAGATCAAAATCCTTAGGGGACTTCAGCTAAAACTAATTTGGCAGGATTCATCTAATCTATTTTATGCATTTGCAGCGCAGACGGCCGCTTGGGCACACCTAAAGTGTGATTCATCTTCCAATATAGACATTGAAAACAGATCAGTTGAATCCTGCAGCAAAAAAATGCCTATTGCTTTTTGGTGGTCCTAAAGAGATTATAAAAATCTATCTTATTATAAAGTATTCTTTCCACTGGTCTGCACAGGAGTAGATGTCTGTATGTTACAGACACCTAAACTTAGAGAAAATGACTTTTATCCATGCTTTAGTTTGGCTTAGGTAAGGGTGAGGTCCTGAGGTGCTCAGAATTAGCATGGTGTCAGGTACTTCCAGAAGCACTTTTTGAAGGCCTTTGTGTTTTTTATTTTTTAAAGAGGAGAAGGACCCAGATAGTATATTTAAGCATCTCCAGGATTAAGTTACACATAGGTATGTTTTTCAGATCATCATTTGGACCCTGGGTAAAGCTAAAGTTTTTACTTTCAGCACACGCACCTCTGTGAGAGATATTTTTAGAGTCAGAAATTCGTGTAAACTGTTTGTTTAGAAATTGTTTCTAAACTTCAGCACAAAATATTCTGCTTATGCAAATTTGTTAATATTTGGCTAAATTGGCATTCGCCAGCTCACTTATGTCTTCACAGACTTCTTTTATTAGTAGGCCATAATATACAGCTTTTATTTTTGCTAAAGAAAATGTTTAGCATAAGTCTGAACCAAGAAGATCGTTTATGACTTACAATGGCCAACTGGTGCTCATTCTTCCAGGTCCCTGTCACAGTAATCTGAATCATCTGTGCTGCTACCACCTGTAGTTGTTATACAGACTTTGGTAGAGATCAAATTATTATTCATTTTGAAAATAACAACACTATCCTCTGTTATTTTCACAACTGGCCAAACAGATATGACAAAATCAAAGTACAGAAATAGATGTAACTTCAACCAATATTATAGTCTAAAGAGGCACATCACAATTTTGTATTTATATGCAGATATCACAAATAAGGCAGAATCTCTTGGGCTCTGCAATATCCTGTATATAATTGTCTGTGCTTTTGTATCTTGTTTCTTGCTAATTTTCTGTCTTGCATTTCAAACTGATCTGAATGCATCTTGTGTGACTTGAATAGATGAGGCTGAACTCTTCCCCCACATGCTGACATCCTTCCTTATCACTAGCCACAATAAAATATTAGCTCATTTCAGCTCTGAAAGCTACACAAATGACTGCCTAATTTCTCACTGAGTTTGTTGAATCACAAATTCTGCTTGTCAGAGCTCCTTCTCACATTTGATTTCAATACTGTGTCCTTCTCTGCATTTCTTCTGGGGTCAAATAAAAGTACTATCCAAGAGGGGAAATCAGCACCTGACAGCTTTCCAGACAGTGTGACTGAAATCACAGTCTTACGCTTGTTCCACAACTGAGCCCCAAATCACTGATTGCTATCCCATATGCTGCAGCTTGTAGGACTGCTGCCTGCTTCTTATTGTGAAAGACTATTTTGTGTTGGTCCAATGAGGAATTATTTGATCAGTGTCCTGTTTTCATCTTTACAGCCATTCTTCCAGCATTTGTATCTAAGCAGAAGACCTTTTCTTCTTTCCAAGTTAACCTTTTTTATCACTGAGGATCATTTTCGTTTAAACAGCAGAGATTTAAAAACTGTGATTCACTCTTAGAACTAGGACTACCAAATGTCACTTAAAGTAATTGAAGCTGAGATCTTGTCTTCTGGTTCTGGGATTTTGTTCTGTTTTTAAATGTCTGGTATTTTAGATGGGCCTCAAGATTTAAATGAAGGATCTTCTGTAACTAGAGAAAGGAATCATTATTAACATAGGTAAAAAGAAGTCCTATGTGCTTGTGACCTAGGAAGTGGCATTTTATGGATAGAAAGCAAACACTTATAGGGGAGCTGAGAGAGCTTTTGAAGCAGCCACCCCAATTGCTCTCTCACCAGTCTTTTCAATCTCATCAGTTAAATAGCAATTCTAAATTACTGGGTGGGCATTGCACACCATTTTGTTATTTTATTTGTAATCTTATCACCAGATCTGAATATTGCTGCAGGAAGATGGTATAAAGCAGCATGATTCAGCAAAGTGGTGACATTAAGCAAACCCATCCGGGAGAGGAGTGGGCTCTATGCCTGAATGCAGGCTGTCAATGTCTCAACGAGTGTCAGTCTGCTGTTTGAAAAAGATAGGGATTTGTTTTCTCATGAATTGGTGAATGTCAGAACCAGCTGTTATTTTGGCAATGTGCACTGTTTTCAGCCCCTCTTACACAGTTTCTAAGTGTTTCATCTTGACTCTGTTGTCCCCTTTTCAGAAATAGGATAATGTGTTGTCTTCAACACATTAAAAATAACTATGTGAAACTTAAAGCAGAATGTTAGTACACAACACTATAATCAAGGACAACAGGTGAATATTTGACAATTAAGATTTTTAAATGTGATGGTTATGAAAGTACTCTACTCATATTATTGATAAAAAGGATTATGAAGCAGCCAGTAATTATGACACATAAAATATTTGCTGTATGTGAAATTGGTGTTATATGACTCAGTTGCACTAAGAATTCTCTTTCAACACTGTAGAGCTGGCTGAAAACTGGATGTTTTTATGTAAAACAGCAGTAAAAGGATAATGGAAGATAGTGGAAAAGAGGGTTAATACATTGGATATACTTTCATTTTTTAATTGCTTTTTAATTCATACCAAATTAGATGCTTATGATCTTTCCATATTTCATTATATTTTTCTCTATTACAGAAAAGCTGCTTGCCTTGATAATTATACATATTTGAAAACTGATATGAAAAGCAAAACCATTCTATATTCCTGCTCTATTTCTCAGATTTTTGAAATTAGAATCAATCCATATATTTTTAAATCCTCTTGTCACTCACTTACCAGAAACTATGCATTTCTGTAAGTAATATACATGTTGAAATTTCAACGAATTCGTGCCTCTGAGTAGGACACAGAGAGAATTGGTTCATGCAGTGTAGGGGTACATCTGACTGCATTATTAATTGATCTTAACTCTTCTTTACTTATGCGTTCTTCAAGCAAACATCTCTTTATCCTCAAGGAAAAAATAATAATTAAAAAAAAAAGAGAGAAATAAAGAAAACTATTCTTCTTGTGCCAGAACAGGACTGAATACTTGATACAACTTAACAATACACAAACAGATAAAGAGACAAAATTCCACACTAATAAATTCTATGTTTGGTTATTCTTTAAAACAGAAATATTATGATTGTTTCAGGCAAGAGCATCCATTGTTAATGTACTATAGATGCTGAGGAAAAATGTTCCTTTGTATTAAAGAAATAATCTTTAACACTTCTCTTAAGTTTGCTAAAAATAACGCAAAATACTTCAGCGCCATCACAATTGTTCTATGAAATGAAGAGCAACATTGTCCCCTAGTGGTAAAGGAAATATTTTATCCCCAACAAAATGAAGGTCGATTTCTGCACTGGTGTATTTAGTGCTGTGGATTTCAAGAGAACAAAACACTCATCAGCAAATATGGATGGTGCTAAAATCTCTGGGGGCTCAAGTTTGCCTGTTCTGCTGAGGAAGGAAATTTGTTTTCAGTATCAAAGCAGAATATTCAGTAGAGTATTCAAGTGACACAGAAAATGAACAGCTATTTGACCTACTCTGGTCTTCAAAAAGAGAAGCTATAATGATGCATATGAATGATTAATCTGGATCATAGACCTGCTACATGCACACATACACGCACATGCATGTATATAAGATGCAGTGGAATTGCAGGCACAATATAGAGAAAACAGTTTGTTGAATCTGATATGGAATGAAGAATGTCAACTCTTTGTTTCATTTGGCTGAAACAAGAAATTAAATATGCATAGATGTTTAACTGATGTGATCCCATGACATGAAGCCCTGAGCGATAAACCAGAAACTATCCTAACAGGAAAGGGCTCTGATGACTTTGAACACTATTGTACTGAATTAACCAAAGCTTATTAGTCTTCCAAGTCTTCCTACTGTCTTTCAGTGATGTGAAGCAGTAAAGCTGACAAGAGGTTTCTGAGTGGAGCTGATTTGATTCAAGTACTGCCCCTTACCCTGTGCGACCCAACGGAAAGACTGATCCAACACGCTGGCTGCCCAGGAGAAGACCTGCTTGTCCTCGCTCTGGAGCCAAATACTTTCAGATTGCCACGAGCACTACTAGAATATTGTTCAAACTAGAGTTCACTGAACTTGTGTGAAAGAAAAACATGCATGGAGAAAATTCCTTGTTCAAGAAATTGGCATTTCCTGATTAAATTGGGTTCTGCTTGAAAAATCCTTGACAGCTTTAGCGATGAAGTTGTCAATGTCTGACAGCCTTTCATAGATTTTCTTGGGCCATATTCTATCCTTCTGCTATCACACTAATCTTGTTCCTTGTCTTTCCCTACTTCTACACAGACTTTCTTCCCTAGTAGTGCTTTCTCAAAGTAAATTCTCTTGAGGGAATGAAAAGCACGAAGGTGTCATGAGACCAGAAGTATTTCCAAGTATCACAGTGCGCACTACATCACTACTTTGTACTCCCTTTCTTGTAAGCTCTTGTGTTCTAGCTAGTTTAGGTCTATTGAAATTTGTTTACAACTAGATCTATTTCTTATTTTGTGCTGAGCATGGGAAAAGAAGAGGATAGTGACAACAATCCTCGTTGAGACTCGCAAGAGTCATTATAGAAGCACATCTAAAAATTAACAAAAGCAGGGCAAAGAATGAGATTAACTGCAACACAATATCTATGATCTTGGTGTTCTCCCTTCTCTTGTTATTAACATGCAGCCTACTAATTAAGGCATTTTCCTAAGAGGTAATGAATGTTAGATTGAACCCTTTCATGAGGCAGACTTTGTTCAGCTCTTAATAGAGTGAACTTACTGGTTTAGAATTAAATATAAAAGAATAGCATCACGGGCAGCATCTAATCCTGGAAGTGTGGGATGTTAGGCAAACTAATCTCTTGTCCTAAGTCCTGCAAGATTTTGGTGGCATATGGATGTTTAGGAGCTCCGTCCTTGCAGGATGCCCAGAGACAGATTGGCAGGCCCAAGTTCATGCTGTACATTAGCTGACTGAGGTTGGAAATTGCCCTGACTTCTCAGATCTATGTTCCTTTTTCAAATGGCCATGCAGACAGTCTGATCAGAGCATATGATCTTGTTCTAGCCAAATCAGAGTGTTGTAGGAAGAAATGTGGTTATCCTGTTTATTTAAAACTGGTCATGTAATTTTGTAAAGGAAGAATGGGATACATTGGGTTGGCCAGTGTGGAATCCCTTTTCATATGGCCGTATGCTTTGGTGCACTCTAGTATGTATTTTGAAGATTTCCCGAAGTAAATTATCCATATCACATTAAATCCAATTACAAGGCATTTCTGAGGGTAAACAATATGGGAAGCTGATGAAAGCCTCAAGGTTTTGAAGCCATTTTTTGAAGCCACTGTAGACTTCACAGAGGTCTGTGGAACAAAAAATGTGTGGCAAGAGGAGATTGTAGCAGCTAATTGAAGGCTGGGAGCTTCGGATTACATTTGCATGGAACTACACATGTACTCGGATGAGGAACTTACATGAGTAGCATGGAAAAATGCCAACTGCAGCTCACTGTCATGCTATCAAAAAAAGAGAAAATTGTGAGTTCAACTATTATTAGTCCTCTGTAATATCCTTTGCTGAGACAAAGAATTCACAAATGCAGGTAGCTTCTATTAATTAATTTAGATTCTATATGCTGACTTACTTATGGCAATATTTTTCAGGAACATTTATACTTTTTTCCTATTTCACCTCTTCACTAATTCAAATCAGGATTTAGCATCTGTAAGATTGTTCTTTTAAGGAGGCAAAAAGATGTTTTGTTTCATATCATAAAATAAGTATACAAAACTGTTTTTGAAATGTTTCTGTATGTACTGTGTATTGTATATACCTAAAATTACCCAGAAGTCAGCATAACCTTCTTAATCAGTGCAATTGAAGCTTTGAATGAGAGATTATTTCTACATTAAGTATGGCAAATAATTAAATTTATATTTTCCAGAAGTGGTTAGTATATGGTGAGCAGATGGCAAACTGCAGTTTACAGCTAACTTCCTAATTCTAAATTAGAATTTTTAAGTTAAGCTAGTAGTTTTGTAATTCATATTTATGCTGCATCATAAAATGAAACTTGATTTGCATAGAGGTGAATAAGTCTTGTGTACAGTATTACATTGTCAACTTTCTAAGCAGAACAAAAGTGTAAATGTTTTACAGGGCACCAAAGCAGACTACAGTGAAATAAAAATAAATAAATCCACTGCTTAGTATCCTTTAAGAAGTACATATTTAAAATGTATTGAAACATACTGACTTCCAAAACAGCCATCAACACTACATGTATGAAAATATGCCAGTAGCAATGGATTAATTATCAGTATAAACAAGCAGGCTAAATGTGATCATTGAATCACAGTTGTGAATGATGATTAGTGTCTTTTATTTCAGTAAGGGATCCACGTTCTTAAACGAATGTTTGAAGAGCAGCTGTCATTCCTCTTACCTTTCAGAACTTGTCGAGAATCTATCATGAACCTAAGAAAGTCTTTTTCACAAGATAGTAAGCCTTGAGGTCATCTGGTCCAAAACACTGCTCGAGACAAGGCAATTACAAAATTAGATTCAATTTCAGTCAGAATAAGTTGCTAACTTTTGAAAGTTAAACAACACTTGCTAACTCCCTGAACTGCCAAGTTCAGGCCCTCAACTCTAGATTTCCCCTTTGTGACTTGAAAGTGGGGCTTACTGCAGGTTTTCTAAGGAAGCTCCCAAGTCTGTCTCCCTTGTCCACCCGTATTCTAGGATTTCTACAGTACAGAGCTAGTCCAATAGGCAGTAATAACATCCAAGTTCTCACCCAGGATATCTTGTGAAGGACTGAATCTCTCCTAGAACAGCTTTCCATAGTGTTTCTGGGCGACCTGTTTCCAACTTGGAAAGCCCTCACAGCAACTGGTAAAACTAAGTGGAAATGAGAGCAAAATGTAAGAGACCAAAGGGAGAAGGAAAATTAGTGATATGGTGCCAGTGATGGCAGAAAGAATTGTATTGCCTAAAATAGATGTGGTTAAAAAAGAACCTGAACAACAACAACACAAATTCATGCAAAAAGGGATAGTACTGCAAGCTAGGGATTGCAATATTTAAAATATTACGAAAAGGATGTTGATATTTCCTGTTGCTGAAAACAAAAACCTGGAACCAGAAACTTCACTTCCTTACTTATTCTCACAAATGTACATTTGTTTGAGTATTTACACACACCAGACATTCTCTACTATATTTGAAGAAATGCCAGAACAAATAATTAAGAAAAATATAGAAATTTCATAGAATTGAATGTCTTTAAAAAAAAAAAGGGGGGGGGGGGGGGAGAGGGAGTTAGAAAGAAATAGGGAGGGGAGATTGTTTTTTAGAGAACGTGCCTTCTTATTTCACTGCCTTTTAAAATCTTGCTATCGTTTTCACGTAAATAACACAGTAATCTTCCAATAAGAGAACCTTTGAACCCCTGTGTGTATATACACCTGCCTGCTTGTGTGCCAGTCCTTTTAGAGTGATTACTTTTCATTACTTGACCACTAACTGAATTTTCGCAGGCTGATGCCAGACTAACATTTGAATTCTGTATGATAGACAGAACTCTCTGATCTTTACAAAACTCTGAAAATATTCTTAGCATGTTTTAGAAATAAAGTAACCTCGCTGATAGTATTAGAGCCAATTTTGCCTGCTTAATTGACAGAAATTTAGGAGAATACTTTGGCTGCCAGGAAGGCATTGAATTTTTTTTTATTTATTTCTGTCTTACTAGTTAGCCATGTTGTTGCAGTTAATGATTCCTAAACGGACTTGGAAGTTTCTAGCTGTTCCATTTACTCTCTCAGCATAGCAAATAATCTTATATTTACACTAAAATTTCATCTTTTGGCAAGTTCTGACTGTAGTTAAAAACCTGTTAGTCTTTTCATTATAAACTCAATTAAAATTTCGTCGTCTTTATCAGTTTAAATAATATTAAGGATATTACTTAAGCATAGCTTTATATTTAATCAAAGAGCTAATTTGAACTCTAAGCAGTGGCTGCATTTGTTCTTCCCTCTAAACATTTTCTCAACTTTCTTAATTATGCATATGCTTCTATTTTGCATTCTGGAGACTGTCAGTGGTTTGGACTCTAGTAATTGTTTATAGACTGTTATGCGCTCTGGGATTCATTTTTTACTGCCTTACGGAGAAGGGAATAATACTTGAAGAAGTGTTCGACAGAACAGCACATCTGCTCACAGTCTTAAATTCAGTCTTGACTTCCTTGATGATGCTCCTGGCCCTCCAGAAAAAATTAAGGATGAATTGTGAATAAAGCTTGTTTAAATCATTTTCTAAGACTGATGACAAATGAGTTCAAATGACACCGGTTGCAGGTATTAAAGAAACTATTTCTAAGATTGGTTATGTCCTTCAGCCACAGCACTGCCTCTTGTCCTGGTACTGATCACCACTGAAAAGAACCTGGCTCCAACTTTGCACCCTCCCTTCATGATTTTATATGCATTGATAAGACAGCAACTGGGTTTTATCTTCACCAGGCTGAACCATCCCAAATCTCTCAGCTTCTCCTCATAGGAAAGATGCACCAGTCCCTTCATTTTCTCTGTGACTGTTTCCTGGACCCTCTCCAGAATCTCCATGTTTCTCTCATACTGAGTTCCTTGAAATCTGAAATCAAAACTAAATTTGGGAAAATATACTCTGTCCTAAACATATTCTTGGAGAACTATTTCCTGATTGGAGTCATATTATGCACAAAGCATCTCTAAAGGCCATTATTTTCTTTCCTTTCAATCACTTTGTGCTGGTATAATTTATAAAACAAAATTGTGGAACAGTCTGTGGGTTTTTTAGGTACTAAAGATATTGGTCTCCTACACAATGTGTAAACCTTACAAACTAAGTGTTTGTGAGGTAACATTTTAACTTGCAAGGCAAAATAAATAAAGGGGGCTGCATACTAGGAATTTTGAAAAGGAAGAACATTTCCTAGTCATTAAGATTTCAATCAGAATATATCTTTCACAGAAAAGTTCACTTGATGTTTATCAGTGTCTAGATTACTTTAGGGAAAATTGAAAACTCCTTTGAAGGCTAAAATAATTGTCTATATATACAGCAATGAAAGTAAGATTTTAGGTGCACTGGGAGCACTTTCGGGAGCATGGTAATCTGCTAGCTTTAGTCTAGCAGTATGACATCAGGTGATTTACACCACGTTATGTTCTGAAAAGTTTTTTTGTTTTTTTGGTTTTTTTTTTTTTTTTTTTTTGAAGGTCTTTTAATATATATATATTTCTCTTATGAATTAATCACCTATCAAAATTAAGGTCGCTAGAAACATGATGCTAATGAATCTGTTTTTCATAGAAAATCATTCTTTTGGCAAATTTCTAATTTCTCTAGTGCAAATGCTTTGCAAAGAAGTAAAACAAAAAAGTCAACAAAATGCAACAAAAAAAAAGTTAGGGTCAACAATACCTGAGGGAAAAATATGATCAAAATTTTTTCTGTTTACCTATATTTTTTTTGCAAGACCTCCTAGATATAGCCATCAGAGAGCATTCAATCTTAATCACTGTGTATTTGACAAGGTAACTTGTATCTTATAACATTAACTGTAGTTGAAGGAGTAGTCTGCAGCTTGAATTGTTTTCCAAATGAGGGCCTGGGGACCAAAAATCCCCCAAAGAGAGCAATAAAAAGGAAGTATTTCACAGACAAGCTATTGAGGCTAGTGGAAAAAAAAAATATACACAGAGCAACTTCTAGACAGTAATAGGAAATAGATGATCATTATATTTTAGCATGAAGGAAAGACGAGTTCTACCACACCTGTCTAGCCAGTTAAAGTCCAATTAAAAAGAAACTGGCAAAAATCCCTCATTCAGAACAGAAGCACTGATAGAAGAAAAATATATCTGGAAAGCTGTAGGGGAACTAAGTCCATACATGCTCATATCAGATGAAAAAGTGGAAACATAAGGGTGTAGAGGGGCCCATCTGCATCTAAACATATGCATTTGATTTTGTCAGCAATTAAGTTCTTAGGAATTCTAATTAAAAAAAAAAAAAAAGTTTCAAGGGTTAAATTGAGATCCAGAGTAACCACTCTGTACCAACAATCATTATTAAAATTTAAATTAAGTAAGATTATTAATTATTTAAATTAAATATTTAAATTAAGAAAAATGGCAGTGGCTACTGAAGTGGTTGTCTGTCAAGATGAAGCAGTGCTTCTAGCACAAGATGCTGATCTTAGGGGTCCCT
>JAOWBP010000001.1:26497073-26508208 GCA_028571105.1 Tragopan temminckii | reverse complement strand
GGCATCCACAACTTCTCTGGGCAGCCTGTTCCAGTGCCTCACCACCTTCTCAGTGAACACTTTCCACTGACATATAATCTTCATCTCTCCTCTTTTAGTTTTAAACTATTCCCCCTTGTTCTATCACTACCTACCCATGTAGTAACTTGATTTCCCTCCTTCTTATAAGCTCCTTTTAAGAATTATAATTCCACTACTAGGTTTTCCAAGAGTCTTCTCCTCCAAATTGAACCCAACTCATCTCTCTCAGCTTTCCTTCATGGTAGTGGTGCCCAGTCCTCTGATCATCTTCATGGCCCTTCTCTGGATGTGTTCCACATCTTTCCAGGCCTGAATGCATCAGTTTCCTAGTAACAGGATATCTATTTCCATCTTCAGTGAAATGCAGAGAAGTAATATTTACAATTTCCCAGCATTTCTTTTCTAACAATACCATCATACAGGTCATCTAAGAATGGACAAAAATATAATAGGGAAGGAAAAGATAAAAGGAAAACTTCAGAATACAATGCTGTACAACTAGTCACTTCAGGTTTAAATCCTGTTCTTGATACCATGAGATTCTTCCCTTGACCTGTGAGAAGAAAACAGATATATATTCACAATGAAAGTAGAGAGAAGCCATGGAGTGAATTCTGTGGATAAATATTTGGAACCATTCTTTGGAAACTAGATATTTGTCTATAAATTTTCTCAATTAATGAGAATCTGCACAGAAGAAAGCTAGAAGACCAAGAAGGGCAAGAGTTGTGGTCAGATACTTATTTCCCTTGGCCAAGAGAAATGTATTTAGCACAGGTAACTGAATATTTCTCAGTGGAACAGAGGAAAAAAAAAGGTTACGTCAGAATGGATATTAACTGAAAATAGGAACATTTGCTAGAAGGACCTGCTCAAAGTTTCTCAACAACATGAATTGAACTCTGTGTATGTACCAAAACCTACTTCCATGTTAGAATGTGCAGTGTCCTACAAGGAGACTCAAGGGCTCAAGACACTAGCATTCTAGTTCAAAATAATGTGTGGCTGCGGCCTATGTCCAACTTCATTTTGCGCTTCCATCTCTCTGCTGAACATCAGTGCCTGTCTGTGACAAAGTCTGTCTGTGACAAAGTATTTTTGATGAATAAGGAGGAGGTCCCAGAACAGCTTCTGTCCTGGATCTGATATGGCCTTCACATGTAGTCAAGTTCTTTTCAGTAGTGCCCAATAATAGGTCGAGGGATAATAGGCACCAAGTGGAACACGGGAGGCTCCATTTGGCCGTTAGGAAATATTTTTAAAGGTGAGAGTGACTGATGTTGCCCAGAGGCGTTTTGTAGTCTCCTCCTTGGAAATCTTGAAAAGCTGTCTGGACATAGTCCTGTCCACCCTGCTATGGGTGTCACTGCTGGACGAAGAGTTGGACCAGATGAACCCAGAGGTTGCTGCCAACCACAGCCATTCTGTGACTGTGATGATAATCAAAGAGTACTCTATTTTTTGTTTTAACATAGCTTCATTCTCATACAGTTATGTGTTTATAGGGTTGTATAGTTCCATGTAGCTAAATATCTTGTTCTCGTTCTGGACTTATCCATTCAGTAAAGGAGCTAGTGTTATTATAGATCGTAGGGGTTGGAAGGGACCTCTGGAGATCATCTAGTCCAACCCCACTTCTAAAGCAGATTTGCTAAATATAAGTTACGCAGGAAAGCACGGAGGTGGGTTTTGAATATCTCCAGAGAAGTAGACACCACAAGCTCCCTAGGCAGCTTGTTCCAGTGCTCTGTCACCCTCAAAGATGTTCTTCCTCATGTTCAGATGGAACTTCCCATGTTCCATTGACCCTTGTCTTATTGCTGGCCACTACTAAAAAGAGCCTGGAACTATCCACTTCACTCCTCCACTTAAGATATTTATAAGCATTGATAAGCACCCCCTCAGTCTTCTCTTATTCGGGCTGAACAGCCCCCAGTCTCAGTTTTTGCTCATGAGGTACCAGTCATCTCCAGATGTTCACTGTCTTTCCTGAACTATGGAGCCCAGAACTGTACACAGTATGCCAGATGTGGCTTCATCAGAGCAGAGTAAAGAGGGAGGAACACCTTCAAATTTCTGGCCATGCTCTTCTTAATGCACTCCAGGAAAGAGTTTTTTAATTGTTTCATCTTTATAACTTGTTTAGGAAGTCTGTGATAAGGAAAGAAGGATGGAAGTAGCACAGTTCTAGTAGTTCACCCAGGAATGAGATCATGTGTAGACAAAAACAGATGAGTTCAGAACTAAATGGAAGAACTGCTTTTGTTTCTCAAAAGTTCATTTTCTGGGTGGCCTCCAAAGCTTTGAAGAGTATTTTTCTTGAAAATAAAAGATCTTTGGTGGTTTTTGACATTCCTAAGTCCTTGTACATCTCCAATGGAATTATGACAAAAAATGAAATAATGCTTCTTAGGAGAGCAGCTGTGTTCTTATTGTCACACTTTTTCCATTCATCGCTCAGAAATTTCAAGTAAAGCAACTTTCTGCAGGCCCTAACATTGGTAGCCTGTTGATACAACAACTTTCACTTACTGTCACTTGCGGTCTATTTAGACTATTAATTTATTCATGAGGATGATTTTTAGCTAATAGCAAGTTTATATCTTTAAGAGTGTTTCATAAATTATATATATATGAATATAAATATGCAAGTTTGTGGGAAAATGTTTTCCTGACTACTCATCTACTTTTTGCTGTGTCCCATCACTCCCACCTGAACTTGGTCCCAAATCATTTTATGTTGACTGTACTTAGAATCTAATACTTTGAGTTAAAAAAAAATAAAATGCAAAAAAAAAAAAAACAACAACAACAAAATCAATCCACAAAATAAAATAAAAAATGATGGAAAACATGCTCGGACAAAGACTTTCAGGCTGCAAAATAATGGACGTAAGTAACTTAGAAATAATGCAGTGTTTGCGGATTCAAATTAGAAAGGCAGTGAAATCTATTTCCTGTATGAAAACATTTTGAGAAGAAATAAAGTGGCTCATGTGAGAAAACTGTAATAAAGAGAAGCGTAATTAATTATTTAGACAAACCAAAAGAAAATCAAAGTAATATATATGTGGCCCTTCAGTGTGAGTAATTTATTTATAAACAGACATGTTCTGAGACTAAGCGTCCACATCAGATTTGTGAAACCATGTCCTATTTAGTAAGATTTAGAGTACAAATAAAAAATGCATGCAGGAGTTTAATCTTTGGTTCTGTGCAAGCAAACAGATGAATACGAAGATGTCTTGGCTTCACCTGTGCTTTTTGCCTGTGATTCACTTTGGGGACATAACTCTGCAAAATCTAAAGGGGAGCTGGGAAAATCTTTTAGCCCATCTTCTGAGAACTTATATGGTTAGCTGTTCTCTAAGTTGTAGTGAGTGCTGTGCTGCCTTCCAAATTGCGCAAAAGTCTGATAACATGCAAATAAAATGCAGAACATCCCTGGACTGCGATTTCCTCATCTCTCCTCTGCTCTCAGGACTGTTCATATCACATCTTACCCTATGACAGGATAAAAGAGAATATTTCATTAGATGCATATGGCAAAAAGTAGGTTGGGAAGGGAGCAGTAGAACCCTTATACCTTACTTCTTTTGATAGTGGAGAATAAGAGAGGTGAAAATTAGTTTGTTCTCTGATATAATTATTTATCTGTAGGAACAAGAGAGAAATTGTACTAATAAAAATTTAATTGTTGGTATTTTTAAAAATCTTCTTGGTCTTTCTTTTCAACTCTTCTTTCTCTTCCATGACGCACAGTCCTTTCTGAATTCACTTCTTCTGTTTCTCATGCTAATACCTTAAAACTTACATTTCTGATGACAAACATAATACGTTTAACTGGAGATACAGCTTAACAGAGATTCAAATTAACTTCTTTTGAGATTTTTTTTAATAAATCATTTCGGTAATCTGACTTTTTATCCTAAGCATGTGGCAATCCTAGTTTGCTATCTTCAATTTTATCTGCATCCATAAGTGACGTTTATTTTGAATGAATTACTGGAAATAACATGCCTGTTAATAAAAGAATTAAAGGATCAATTTTCACAGAATATAGCATTTTACAACGTTGTCATTTCCATTGTCATTTCATTATCATTTTCAATTCCATATCTATTCTGACTTAGTAACATAATTACAAGGAAAATTCCCCTTTCATCTGGAAGATTATAACTAAATATGTGTGCTTCAGTACTCATACAAAGGGTCTTGTTAAAGGCAGCGTAAGATCGCATTTTATTTAGATATTCTTTGATTAATGCATTCCCCTTAGCTCTGATGTGTTCTGGTTTTGTGGATTTGTGCGACAAAATTTTATTATTTTAACATTGATTTTTGTTATTCAGTTGGCAAAAACATTCTACAATTTTTCAAACTGTGAACAGTGATTTTTCAGGAATATTGTAATCTGCTTCCAGCAGACCAAGCTTATGACAAAATAATTGATTACCTGATTTTTATCAGACTGAGAGGCTATGGAAATATTCTGTTTTATTGATTAAAGACTTAGCTTTTCTGTACAACACAGATTGTTCATATTTCTGGCCTCCAGCCAGCACAAAGTACAATAAACAAGAGATAAATTAACAAAATTATTTTTAAAATTAAGTTGTATATTGATTTTGATTTGTCACAAGGATGGAAAAGCACGTGTGACACACAGTACATGAGAAGACTGAGACATAGCAAAGATAAAAGTAATCATTTCTGAACAAATTTTCAGAAGTATTTCTGGCTAACAAGTAGCTCATTCCTCTATGACATATGCTCTTTACTGTGAAGAAGACAGTTGTACATCACAAACAATCTCAATTTAGAAGCCAGAGTGTTGGTTTCAGATTATTTTGTGCTGTTTTCTTTCTATCATGGAAAATGCTTTCATTCTTTTGTAATTTGTGGAAGTCCTTCATACTGCTTACTCAGCTATAGACAGGAATAAATTTATGCAAACTGAGCAAGAGAATTGTTTTTCTAGGGTGTAAAAGATCTGCAGAAGTCTAAGTCAAGGTACCATTATTTTAAATCAAGTCTTAGGGAAGAAGAGATTGATTTACTCTTGATCTACTACATTTTGGCTGATTTTCACCGCAGTAATATCAGTAGGAAAATCTATTGGATGTACCTGTAACCTGACATCTTCATTACTTTGAATGACTCTGGGCCAAATTACTTGACATTTCCCACTATTTAATGATTCAGAGTGGCCTGTGTAGATCATGCCATTGCTGGGGTGATAAGTAATCATATGAAGGATGAGGAAAGGTGCTGTTGCATTAGGTAGCAGTTGACATCTGATTTGGGGAAGATGCAATATCTGCAACAGCTCCAATGCTCCTTGGATTCCACACACCAGTGCTGGGAACTGAAATTGTGCAGGGAAAAGTCTGTCTCTGGCTCCACCGCAAATGCTTGAGATACTACTGCCACATTTGGTAGGTAAGAAAGTGTTACCTGCTCAAGTGTCATGCTGAATGACACTTCATTGCTGGCACTCACCTTCCTTAAAACTACAAGTTATCTGGGTTTTCTCTGTTTTGATGTATCTGGTTTTAAATCTGCTAAATATGTTTATAGATAAAATCATAACCTTTTCAAACTAGGGCACTGAACTCCTGGCTCCCTTCAAAACGGACCCTGCATCAGAATGCTTAAAAAGTAGATTTATTTATTTTTAAATGATCTCTGTTTTATGTTATAGATTCAAATTAACAAGGCACCTAAGCTGGAGTATAACTTTAAGCATATTTAAAACCAGATATGTGTTTAAGTGCCTTCTGGCATTAAGGTCCTTCCAAAGAATTTGATAAAAAATGTTATTATGACAATGGTACAGCATTAGAAACTGAATACTCAGTATTAGCTTTAGAGTTGAAGCTATATCTGATTTCCAGTGCTTCATATTTCTAGTTCTGGTCCTTTCAGGAGAGATGAAATAAGGATCTCTGGATGTGTTCACTTCAGAACATTTCAGTCTATCCATGCTGTTATTGAATACATGACTATCCAAATACAATTCACAACAGAAAAAGTTCAGACTTTCCATAAATTCAGGATAAATTTTATTTTTTACTACCTGCTTATTTACACTCACAAGAAAGTATTAATGTAGAACCAGCAAGGAAATAATGAATAATCTTTTTTTACAAAACATCCTTGAACTGTTTCTTGAAACTGGTCTTCCAGACTTCTTCAATAAATTGACATAACATACAAACATAGAAATTGAAACTGCATTCTTGTCTTGGGAAAAAAAGTAAAGAAAAAAGAGAAGGTGTGGCCATTTCTAGACATCTTCCTTCAACTTTGTGAGAAAACAAAACAACATCAAAAAATATAAACAGCAAGAGAGACCATATATTTGAAGATCTTTGTGACATATAGGACTGTATAGTTTATAACTGAATCACTGTGATAGGAACTTGAAGGAATAATTCTTCTAATTACTGAATAGACTGATGTGTTATTCTCAGTTGTATTAAAAGTATTTCTCCAATTAAAGCATAACCCCAGGGATATCAATGATGTATTGACTGACAGAACCAAAGTCCTACTTTCCAGCCAGAGCAATATGGGTATTTATTGGCCAAATTTTTTTTTATTATTATTTTTATTTTTTATTTATTTATTTATTTATTGGTAAATAATAGTTAGTTTACTAGGAAGATGAATGATGAAATGATGATGTAACTCTGCATTCGCAGTATGCTGCCCATTTGGGAATATTTTCAAGTACAATAAGAAAGTTATACTCCTTGTTTTTTAGGCTAGGGTTTGGTGAAAATATCAGAGAAATAGCACTGAGATGTTTTATGTTCTGTTTGTTCTGGCATAGAAGAGGAATAAAACAGGAAATTTTTTCCCCATAGAATTTCTTATGTATATAAGCGCATAATTAAAAAAATAATAATTCAAGAAGCGCATCTATACTTCCTCTATGGATCACATTTAATGGAGAATTGATCCTGCTTTTTAGAAAGTCCTAAAATGAAAGCTTTGCCAATAAAAGCAAAATCTGTGGTCTTCCCCTGAATGGTAAACAATAGAGGCTGTAATGATTCATCCTCTCTTCAGTTTTATTATTGCCTTCCAGCTTCCAATCCAAAAGCTCTTAGCATCATAATTACCTCTTTTGGCTTTTGCAAAATGTCACAGTTCCTATTTAGCCAATAGATCACATCACACAGTCCTACAGCTTCACTTTTAAACACTGTATTAATAGCTGAAATGTCTGACAGGCTGAATTATAAACCTGGCAACAAATCGGTTATCCTTTTGACCTTTTCTAGATTTGCTGTTATTTTGGGAAGTAAGAAAGAGATCTGAAGCCAGAGAGACCTGGGCCCAAAAACATGCTTATCAAGAGCAGACTCAGTCTGAGCCTTTGGAGCCCTGCTCCGGGAATTTGAACACTGTAGTTAACCTGTCACTTTGTAACACTGTAATCAGGCTTAATCATTCACAGCTTTTGTACCCCGGTGGCCTCACGTATAGAAGTAGTACAGTTTGAAGGGAGAGCAAAATGGTATAAATGCTGTAGCTGAATCAGAAGGAAAATCTTTCAGTCACTGACCTCATACAAGAACTCCAAACATGAATACACTTCCTATTTTCTTCCAGATATATCAAGGCGAAATTTATTTTTAGCCTACAAGAAAACATAGGCTGATCTTTTCTTATTCAGCATTTCATTCCAGTAAGTCACTGGAGCATCTGCCCTTCACCCTCCTTTTTCTCTAACCTTGTGAAAGTTCTCAGCAGTCCCTAAAAAAGTAATATAACTTTTGTACAATTAGCAGCCATACTAATCTTTTTTCAGTGATGAAGCTAACGTCATCTCACTTTAACACCTGCTGCTCAACCTTTGATCATGTGTTCGCATGTGGTTTAAAGTTCTTCTCTTCATCTGCTCTCAGGCAAGTTTCTTTGTTTGCCTCGAATAAACAAAGTGCCATCCTACTGTTACAGACAAACTGTGTGAACTATCATTTTCTGTTAGCAGATAGCTCTTTTCCAAGATCAGAACATTTTCCATGTGCAGGATCTGTATTTCATCCCTGGGAAGTCTTCCAACGTGAATACAATTATGTGATTTTGCTCGCCCATTCTTTTCATGGAACAGGACAATATGTTGATGCAGTACATCAGACTCTCTCTGGGACTTGCAACATGACAGACCGCTGTTATTTAGCATGAGCACACTGGGGGAGCAGAGAACAAAATCTGCTCATCAATGAGTTGATGTGATCCTCAATATGTCCAATGCTATGATCAAACAAAACCATAAGATTAGAACAGACTGAAAATTAATGTATAAAAATTACTCTATGTATTGTGATCTGTACAAATGGACTAAAAGATTTTTTTTTTCTTTTTTTTTAGTCTTACTATTTGAGAAAAAATAATTAAGATTAAATAATCTGAAGAAAAGAGCACTTATTAGAAGAATTAAACTAAAATAGTACACACAGTTATAGACTAATTTGAGGTGAAATAAAACTATGCGTAAGTTATGGACTGCAACTATCTGACAAAAATTTAAATAGGATCAGGAATTTAACATTATATTGGAAAAAGTATCAGATGATTTATTAATGATTTTGATGGTTTGGGTGTATGACTTTTTCTAAAATTTAGAACAGTTATTTAAACAGCGCCTTGATGGTTTAGGACCATAGTTCACAGTACAAAGAAATGTTATATACACTCCTGTGATTCTATGATTCTACCCCCCTTAAAACCTTTCATTTTACCACTTGGATAAGTTTAATACAAATGTCTTGAAAATTCATATTCAGAAGTTGAATTCATCTTTCTAGCATCTCCAGGTTCGAGATCCATCTGAAAAATTACTTTGAGCAATTCTAGACCTCTTACTTTAAAGGAAAAATAAAAAGTTAATATTCTCTTAAAAACAAACATGCAGACTTCCTATGCCTGCTTATGTTTTATTAATTTATGACAGAGGACTTGTTGTTTAGAGAGTTTAAAAATGAATTAAAATAATTTTAAAAATGTATGAGTTAATTTACTATTTTGTACTTAGGTAGAAGAAGAACTTGTCGTAGTGTATAAAACTCCAAAACTGCAGTATGAATTAACATGAACATGCACACTAATAGTATTGGTCTTCAGCAAGGAAGTGGTGATCTGTTTCCTGAACTACTTTTCCCAAAGAAAAGGTGCTAAATTCTGCAAAATCTTCACAACTGGAAAAGAAAGAGCAGCTCATCTGGATTATTCTGTTCAAAGAGCATCCCTCTCACCCCTATGGACTCCTATGAAAAGATACAAAAGTATGATGACGGTGAAGCCTCTGTCTGAGTCATTAATTAGAATCTGTTTATTTGGGAACATACTAGCTCTGAGGTTTGAATTTGATGTATAAGAAGGTGCAAGCCTAATCCCAGGCTTTCTCCCCAAAACCCTGTAATAAGAAAGCAACAAATGACAAGTATCATGTTTTCATGTTTTAAAGTGTCTATTTGGAAAGATAGACATTTTGGGGTCAGCAGGATATTTTCTCAAATGGCTGCAGTCTTACTCTCTTATTCTTGTTAGTGGATACTCTTCAGTTATATGTAAAATTTCATCCATTCTCTTCTCCCTGTTTTTGGACTTGGATTTTGTTACCTTCATGAGCACACTGTATGACTACAATTGACCAAAATAAGGCTGCCTCTGTCACTCAGTGAAGGAAAATGAATTACATTGGGTTCATCTTCAAGGTCTTGGGAATTTGCTGCAGATTGCATGGGCTGGATGATAAGGCTTGCTAAGTCCCTGTATATTTCTAGGCACTTTAATGTTCAACTCCTGCCCTCTGGTGCAGGAGGTTAGAGAGACATGAACAAATTGATTTGCACATTTATAATCAGCTGAATTAGAAAGGCAGTTTCAGGAAGGCCCGTTTGTCTTCCTGTATTATTCAATATCTGCAATTTTTCACGAGGTCAGTGAATTCCAAATTGTAACTGAAATTAATTTACTGCCAAGTTTGAAAGTGATTACTCTGAAACCCCTTGAAACAGATGTCATAACAGTGAGACAACTGATCTGAAATGTGTTGATATGCATCTAGCACTAAAATCTTCGTAGACGTATGCTGGACAATCCGTAATACGAGTAAGCTTCCTTTCTTACAACATATCCTTTCAGTTGTTGCTTCATACTAAAGCTTTTGTATGTACTTAAAGTTGCATCTTTTTTCAGAGTGTGTCAGAATGTGTTTTTTTTACCTTGCTTTCTGAACTTCTATCTTTCATACAGCTACAATCCTTAACAACAGCTACCAAGAACAATAGCTCCATCTCTGTCCCTCCAGGCTAAAATGCTTTGTTCATATCTGTTTCAGTTCTCAATTTATGTAGCAGAACACATATAATAATAATATATACATATAATAATTATCCTAATTGAAAACTATATTCTTAACAATAGCCTCAAAACAATATAAATTATTCAATAACAAAAATGTTTTTGCAGAAAATTCTGATTAAGATATAGCCTGAAAGTGCTAACATTTTTTCAGAGACTTTGTGCACTTACTTGGTAATATGAACTTGCATATGCCAAGACGGAGACTGCAATAGTTTAATCTCTCTGGTTTCAAATGGAATTAAAATTCCACCCTAAAAGCTGTTAAACTCCTATCTCAGTAAGGTTAAGTAATGAAATTTGGCTTATTTTTCCATGTAGTAGGCTGAAATATGGTATGAGGAACATACATGCTTGTTCTAAAGCTGATAGCAATTTAACCTTATTTTTCTTTCTTATTATCAATGTTAAGATTCTATATATACAGTTAATATAATTGCTATGACTTAACTTAAGTCATTTACCGCAAAAAGAGTTCATATTACTGCTGTAATATGTGTATTGGTAAAAAACTGTTGTGGAAATTCTTAGTCCTGTAAATGACAAATTCTTATCCTAGAGACATTTATAACTTTAAGAGATTAGAGCCTACAAAGTGGTGATATCATAAACGTAGGATGGTAGAAGACTTGGAGATAGTTGTGATCTGCAGATGTTTCAGAAAACCACTTTTGTTTCTTTTTTTTTTTTTTTTTTTTTTTTTTTTTAATAAAATTTTTATAAAAATATAAAAA
>JAOWBP010000001.1:26476690-26487458 GCA_028571105.1 Tragopan temminckii | reverse complement strand
GCGGAACTTCCTATGCTGCAGTTTCCAGCCGTTTCCCCTTGTCCTGTCTCCACACACTGCTGAAAAGAGTCCGGCCTTACCACTCTGCCCCCCACACCTTAGATATTTATGGACCTGGATCAGGTCCCCTCTCAGTCTTCTTTTCTCAAGGTTAAACAGACCCAGTTCACTTAGCCTCTCTTCATAGGGGAGATGCTCCAGGCCCTTCACCAACTTTGTGGCCCTTTGCTGGACTCTTTCCAAGAAAGAAATATCATAAAGTAGTTTTGAATAATTCATTTATCACAAGGGAATAATTTATGGAGTTTTTTAGCATTTACTCCCTTATAACAAATTTCAGTAAGTTTCTTGAATGGGCCAACTCTAGTGTTTTCTACAGGACACAGAATGTGTTTGAGATGGAGATGCTTGGTGAGAAGTTTCTGTAGTGCTCAGTTCACGTATGACAGAATTGCTCTGTCAGCAGCAATTCTGTCATACGTGAACTGAGCACTACAGGTGGCAAGGAGAACTGCATCGAAAAGATGTGCATGTACTTTTCCCAGACAGATGAGAAGTTTTTGAAACTGCTTTTCAGTCTCATTTTGTTTGTTTGTTCGTTTGTTTTCAGTTTTAGAAATAACTAGAAAGACTTGATCCTCCATTTGGCATTGGGAATTTCTCCTCTGCTTGTGACCTACCTCACTACAAGCAGAAAGATACTGTGGACCACTGCAACGCATCTCCAAATAAGGCTTTTGCTCAATAGCTCTCTGTAGCTGGAGGTCGCTAGCGCAGCTAGGAAGAAGCTGTTGCTTAAGTGAGTGATAGAAGACATATAAGCAAGGCAGCTCTTAGAAGGGAAGCTAGTTACTCTGCTGGCTTAGCTCACTGTACTTGTGCTGCTACCTGCTGTGGGTCTGTACGCCTGCAGTATTAACAAAGCATCAGTGCTACAGCAGCCAACTGCCCAGAGCCTGGCTTTTGCCACACACCGATCGTATTTTTTATTAGCATAAACTTCTTGCAGCTATTAACCTTCCCTCAAGAAAGGGGAAACACGGCCCTCATGGTAATTAGCTCACACAGCCTTTCGTGTGAGCTGAAGAATGGAAAGTGTCAAGGGCGCTCGCAGCAGCTTCGCAGGTATTTGCTGTAAGCAGGGAAAAGTTAATCTGCCGGCAGAGTTTGGCACGAGGACAAAACCTATGTGTAAAACAGCACTTAGGACGAATTAAATTCCACACAACTGCGACCACACAGTGGGTATAGCAGTAAAATGATGGCAATGATGGAAAATATGACTAATCAGAAAATTGTATTTAAGCACGATTTTATTCATTAAATTAGCATAAACTGAGGTTCTGACTTGCCTCATTTTAAGAGAGTGTTTGTTTATTGTTCTGTGGCTTGCAGCAACTGTGCTCCTTTCACCTACCAGCACGCTCCAGCTATTTCATCTGAAATAACATTTTCACTCAAAGTTTTTTTTTTCTTTTTTTGATGAAATCATGAAGAGAAGTTCCATGATGCAGAGCCACTGAACTCTTTTAACTTAAAGTTTTCAAATCAGAACATGCGAAAATTCCAAGAAATGTAAAGGGGATTTAACTTTTCACTTTAAGTTTACTTGTTGTTACAAAATCATTTTCATTTTTATTTTTTATTTTCAAGAAGCTTTTCCATACAGGGCTGGAATGCAGAACAGAGCCCTGCAGGTTATCGGGGCAGCACAGCGCAGGCTTGGGGCTCCTGTTGGCAGAGTCACCACTTGTTTCCTTCCTACCACAGAATCCGTTTGATCTGACTTCGACGGGTCCCTGTGGATTGATTCTCTTTGCTGCCAGAGTGTGTTTCTCCTATTTCCTCCCAGCAGTTCTGACTCAACAAGTTTCTGCAGCCGTAGAGAGTGAGGCTCAATATTTTCCTGTATGATTAGAAATTTTCCAGTCTGTACTCCCAGAGAATTGCAGAAAGCTGATCCCTGTACCTTCTGCATTAACCTCATGTGGTTCTATTTCTGAAGCAGCATGGAGTTGCCTCTCTGGAGGAGCCATACAGCCACTCTTTAGGGTCGCTGCCCCTGCTTGTGGGCATACCTTGCTGCAGCAGCACCCAGATTTAGGATAGTTGTGAGCACTGCCCGCATCAGACTCCCATCAAAGTGAGGCACAAGAGGGCCACAGCACACAGGCCTCTCAATAAGTATACTGGATGAATTCCCAAATATCACTGTGAATTTTGATTTTCTTTTTTAAACTTCAAAATCACTGTATTTCAGGATAATGGAAATCATATCCAGCATTTCTAATAATTATCATCTTACTATCTTGCAGAGAATCTGTTTAATAAGCAAACAGAAAAGGAAGTTATTCTAGGCAAAGAGGCAGGGGAAAGTGTTTTGGGAAAAGCACTCCTCCTCCTCCCCAGTATGTTCCATCTCTTCCATTCTTAAATGGAAAAAACAGATTTGTTTGTATGGTACATAGTAATTACAAAGTGACTATTCTATAAATCTGATAGATTTTTTCATTGTTTAAATGAGGTCTTTCACAAAGGAGATTTAAGCCCATGTGTGGACTTCCTGTTTCAGCTTCAAATTTTCCTCAGGAAAAAAAAAAAAAAAAAAAAGTCCTTTTTTAGGGCCAGGTGTTTTATATGGCTAAGTTAAAACATTCCTAGAAAGGCTGTAAAGGCTGTAGTTATTCTTCTGCATGAAAACTAATGCACTTACATTTTTTCAACATTTAGCATATGCTCCTTTAAAAATGTTGTTTATTCCTAGTATATTCCTCGTGAATCTCCTATCATCTATAATTTCTTTGAAAGGGTGAATTCTAGCGAGCACATTGGTTACCTCCTCTTCCTCAAATGTTCTTACAGATGTTGCTGTAAATCAATTATGGGGCTGACATACCATTTGGCTGTGTGACAAATGTTCCATAATAATGCTACTCAGTAAAATGTGGAATTTGTGAGGTACTGCCTGTAACATTGTCAGCGCTGTTATAAATTCCCAGCCACGTCAGCACAGGTGGAAAGAAAGTCATAAATAAACTGTGTATGTGTGCAAATGTGTGAGTGCATGTGTGTGTGTGGGGGGAGCATGGGCAGTGGAGGTTCTCACGTGCTCGTTCTTCGTTAAGAGTTCCCTTAGGTGGTTCTGCATGTCTGTGATTTAATTCAGCTACTTGAAACAAATTAGAAAAGAAATCCCTTCATTAAAATCAAAATAGTCTTGCTAACTAAGGTTCAGTGACAGAATGTATGTGCAATTTGAAAGAAGCAGCCATGGTAGGGACAAGCCCTGGTGAGCCATGTCAGGCTTCGTGGCAGCAATTCAAGTGCCAATGAAGGAGCCATTCCAGGAGCCCACTGGGAGCAGCTGCTTCTCCAAGGGCTGAGCTGAGCTGCCCCTCATTATCTTCCAAGAGCAAGCCACAGTGAGCTGGATCTCCATCCTGACTGTCTGCCATCCCTCACGAGGGCTGGGAT
Source organism: Tragopan temminckii (assembly GCA_028571105.1). NCBI lineage: Eukaryota > Metazoa > Chordata > Aves > Galliformes > Phasianidae > Tragopan > Tragopan temminckii. The sequence continues at coordinate 26,483,984 of JAOWBP010000001.1, read as the reverse complement.
GTGCACTGTCTGAACAACTTTTGCTTTCATTTGAAAATATCCTAGAATTTGATGAGCTGGTTGTGCTGGGCTCTAGAGACGTTGATTTTATTAATATCACCTCTCTTAGAATCACTGCTAGAAATTATTACCTGTTAACAACCAAATAATAAGCTCCATCTAAGAGCCTTTCTTTTAGCTGTTATTTCAATCATGACTAGAGAGACATGATTTAGAAAGAGCACCAAGTTATGGTACAAACTAAAATATATAATCCACAGATATGGTAACTAACAGAGAGCTTCACACAAAACGGGTGCTTTAGCAGGGGGGGTTGGAAATAGATGACCTTAAAGGTCTTTTCCAACCCAAACCATTCTGTGATTCCATGATAAAAAAAAATATATTATTTCCACGGTTATCAGCTATTGTTTAGCTATTGCTAATAGCTGATTAGCTATTGCTAAACAACTATTGCAAAAGTTAAGTATGAATATTTAACTTCTTCAATATCTTCACGTGCTTTCTCTTTTTATCTGCCTGAAAAGAAATTATTTCTTATATATGGTGGTATATGAATATTGTATTCTCACTACTTAAAATAATTTCAGATACAATCTATCTACTAACATGGAACAGAATTGTCATTGACAAGGATTATTAGACTTCAACATTTTCAGAATACTTCAGCTTACTTAACTGGAAGACTGAGCAGTAAATTTTCTATGTTTTTTCTGCTGTCTACTCTTATGCAGTCATCCGTATTGATACCTGAATTTCCAAAGCAGAGCATAGTTAAACCTAGATCCTCTCAGTGAGCAAAATATCTGATTTTAGGGAACATTCATAATTTTGTTCCCAGCATGCTTCAAGATCATCTTGCTTTTAGTAATTCCAATTATCTTGCATGTTGTAAAATAACATACCCAAATCCATGTCCATAACTGAAAAAGAGTGGGTCCAAACGGTGACCCCGGAGAGCACAATTACTCCTAGCAGTATCTTCTTGTTATTACTTCTGTTCCTGGTCATGTCAAGAACTCACTCCAGGCTTGTTCCACTTGGCAAGGCTGCTGCCTGAACAGACCTCTAGCTTGCACAGAGGTGGCATGGGCGGAAAAAAAAAAAACGAGCGTGCTTGTATAGCAGTTTGTTTTCATCAGGAAGTTGAGGTGGGAAGACTTAATAAATATGGAGAGGAGCAATGAAATGAAAAAGAAAGCATCTAGGGAAGAGTGTATGGGGGAGGAATATAGGAAGTGGTCAGTATAAATGTGCATGGACTGTGAGGATCAGAAATGATTAGCCACAAAAAAAAATCTCAAGAATTTTACTGAACTTCTGTGTTATGAATATGACTGTCATTTCCTTAATCAATGTAGTACCCATTTCTGATGTCTTTTCTGAATTTACCCATCCAACCAATTATCACTATAGAGCATTAACAGTAAATGTGAAAAATTGCTCTTGTTAAAATAAATAAAATAGAAGAGTTAAATACTGAAATCCCTTCAGCAGAACAACAGCAACAACAAAAAGTTAATCTTCAAGCATATCCTTTATGTTTGATAAAAGCACCCAGATCCACTCAATAAAACGTATATCACAGCCCTAATAAATTCTGAAGACTCAGAAGAATTGGCATAGTCAGAGAAAAGAAAAAATGAATTTTGTTTGAGAAGAATCATGAAAAGATTCTAGCTTGTTCTGAGACCAGTTGTGTTACAACTGGGTACCAGCTGGCCTTGTTTGAAATCAGTGACAATATTCATAATATTCTCATTGTGGTTTTTTTTTAGTGTTCTAGCAGTTAAGTACAAGACTACTTGGAAGGGTTTGTGCCAGTGGAACGGAACACTGGGTTTTGATCTTTCTATTAAAATGATCTAATTTCTCATTAATACAGCCAGCAAGTAATTGGAAGCATTACATGATGGAAATAAATCAGCTGAATCAATGTTAAAAATGTGTCATTTCTCAGAAACCTGAATTTTAATGAAAAACTAGAACATACTTCAACACTTTAGCTTGTCCGATCTCCATTCTGTTCATACTGAATGTGTTAGTTGTTTAAAGCACATGAGTAATTTTAATTACACTGTGCCATTTTCATATTTTAGCCTTAAATCTGAGACAGCATATGTAGGAGAAGTTAGTGAAAGGGGAAAAAAAAAAAAAAGAGAAGCCTTAACTTTCCCCAGAAAGTAACTAACTGAGCACACATCGTGTACATGCCCAGTTTTCCAATAGCAGGAGTATGTCAGTTTAGGGACATAAAGAAACATTCGAGCTGGAGGCTATCCAGAGAAGCAGGAGCCTTTTTCTCCATACAGGTAATGTAAGGCTGGGTGGCATTTTATACCCTAAATTTGCATATTCTTGAAAGTTACATTATGATGCTTCACCTAGAAATACAGCACCTGTGCAACAATTCAGCCTTTCCTTAGGTAAGAAGGAATCCGTTACGCCCCTGGATCATTCCTAGAAGCAGGACTTCCCAGAGGTGATTTGTCTTATCAGTCTCTCTCCTCTCAAAGGGAATCTCCATGACCACAAAGAATGGGTGTGTCCAATTGATAGATAGTGAAGCTGGGTGAAATGAATTCCAAAATATGTTGTAGATGGTTGGAAGTGCCTTGAAACTAGCATGTGCTGTGTATGGTCCAAGAGATAGATTAGTCAGAGACCTAGCTGTGTTTCACAGCAAAGATTTTTTTTCCAATGTATTTTTACAGAGTTAAAGTCCCTTTAAAGCCTAGTGGTCTTATTTTTCGTATTTATCTCCCTGCTACTTTCAACTGAGATATGTATGAGATAATCACAATCTTTTCTCCAAGGTTATAATCCTCTGAATTATAAACTTCAATTTGAAAATATTACCGTTTTGCCATGATGAGATATTTAGATTCTAGTTCAAGCAGTCAGAAGCACATCATTCTTTGAAAGAGTTATTCCTTTGGAAAGCAGAAATAACTCCAAACCTGTCTGCTGAGAGTTCCCCAAGTCAAGGTTATATCAAACCTGAAGTCCACCTCTGTGCACCAGACGCCTCTCATTTCAGTTTACGTCACATTCATCATTTCATACATGAGGTAGCTGGTTTTGTTCTGCATATGGTAGCTTAATCTTAATAAATAAGTTAATTAGCTCTTAATAGGTTTTAAATTCCATCTTTTGGGTTTGGTTTGCTGTTGTACATGGTGATGAGTATTGTCCTTCCGTGTTGTGCAGCCATCATCATCTAAGGGGAATTCTCACAGCAGAATGCATTTCCTATTAATACTCTCTAAATTGAGATCACTCAATTCCTCTGTCAGATAAGCACAAAACCACCTACAGATACAAGAAATCATACTGCTTGAGAACAATTTTTTTTAATTTTTTTTTTTTTATTATTTTAAATTCATCCTAACATTCCTGAAATACGTGACCAGAGTTTTTTAATGAAAGCATTGGCATCCATATCTTGTAGAGACTGGCTGATCTCATCAGGACCAAATTACCTTTTGGAAGTGTCTGTGTTTCTCTAAATACGACAAAATATGGTTGGGGCAGAGGGATGGGACTGAGGGAAACATACTGTGTTAGCAAGAATCACAGCTGTGCTTTTGCTTTGCCTCGTGTTTTCCATATGTGATTGAGAGACTACTTTATCACTCATACACACAAATTCAGAACAGTTGAATTTATGCATGAAGTTCTAACAGCTAAAATTTCATCATTAAACTGGGTGGAACTGCAAACTTTTTGTTTAAGCATATAAATGTGAAAGCAGAAATGGTTTTTTATCACATTCCCAAAATACTAAGTATATTCATTCCGATTATGAATCCCGAGAAGCTGGGCCAAAGAATATGGAATGGTACTATACTTAATTTACTGTTTTGTTATAAAATGTTCCACTATGTAAGTACTTCTTTTGTAAGTTCGAATGGGAAAGTAATGTTTGGCTGCTGTAAACTCTTGTAACTTTATACCACCACTCAGATAAATACACAAAAGATAAGGTGCTTCTCGAGATACAGAATGAAAGGAGAGATTAATAAATGTAATTTTTTCCACAGAAAATACTGTTCCCTATCAATATAATCCTGAATTTCTTACATTTTGAAATGGTGACATAAATATAATTTTATTTTACTTTCTTTGCTTTATTCTTAAGTATGAATCTTTTGGTTTTAATTTCTTTTAGTGAAATTTTAAGATTCTTTCCAATCTGTGACTTTTCAGAATTGTTCAAAGATCATTATCTGTTTGTCTTATAGAACAGAAATATCTGATGTTTCAACACATATCTTTCATATATCAGAATGATTTGTTCCTAGAATCAGTAAACTCACACAGCAAAATGACATTTTCAGGTTGGGAGCCTGTAGGTGTGTATCTTCACTCTAACATCTCAATTTCTCCATTCCTGTTTTATTCCATAGCATTTCTAAATTATTTGTAAGAAACATAATAAAATGTCTTTTCTTGCTGAAATCAACTACCTTTAGAGGGGTAATGATATACCCAGAATCTAAGAGAAAGAATAAAATACCAAAAAACATAGAAAAGATTTTTGCTGGTAAACCTGTAAACCTTTAAACAGTAACTTCACATACCTAGTACCATGTGATTTAGGAATGCAAATGTACTAGCCTGAATTTTGAATGCCAATACATGTAAAAATTGACAAAATTTTTGCCAAAGAAAAATGCATTTTCAGAAAATTCAGAAAGCAGACACAAAATCATCTAATCAGCTATCAGGGAATGTTTATTCTAGATAAATTGGGTTCACCGGATTAATTATCTTCAATAAATAATTTGACCAGATCTCCGGTTAATCTGGCACTAATTTGACAAAAAGGAAACAAAACTAAATAACGTCTGGTGTAAAATCCTCTGTTTACTCTTTCCTCCTTGTTAAAATGCTCACAGATAATTTTTATTGGTAGCAATTTGATGTTATTGGATAACCAACAATTTATTACTAGGCTCATGCCATATTGCTTTTCCAGCTTGCAGAAACCTATTTCTTTCAAGCATAACACTTTTTCACTTATCATCTCTTGAGACTGCTTAAGCAACCGTGATTCAATTAAACCCATGTTCAATGGCTGTGCCTGTGTTTCACACTTGGCTGATAAAAGAAAAATATGGGATACATTACTGTTACTGACTGACTCTTTCTTATTTATGGTTTTAACCTGTAAGTCTTTAACAATCACCTTAATTCTGTATCTGTGTGGAAAGTGCTGAGCTGATAAAAGAAAGCTACAAATGCAATCTATATCAAGGAAGGAGTGAAAAAAAAGTAAAAGCCTTAATATTTTATCTGTTGATGTTTGTGAACTTACAGCTCGTGACTTTGTTTTTTTTCTGGAGAAAACTCCCTCCTTACATGCATAGTAGGGATGTGACACCAGTAGAGCAATTTTCCCTGATCTGGAATAGCCCCAATTCTGTTTCAAGGGATTTTTATAGCAATTCAGCCTCATGCTTTTCTGTTGCTTTGCCAGACTCCTGTGACAGGCTTTCTGACAATAATGTAATTTCATGATATCACCACATCAGAGAGAAAAAGAGTCTTTAAAAATTGTGGTGGTCGGAAAACAAAATCAGACAACTGTGTGCTGATTTGTCCAAGATCATGAAGAAAGTCAGAGTCCCAAGCCCAAAAATTCTTCTTTCTTTCTTTACGCTGGCTGGATTTGAATCCAGAGGAGAGAATATCAAATTTCAGAGTCACTTAATCCTGCTGAAGAGAATGAATAACACAAATAAAAAACCTCTTTTTTAAAATGCAAGAGACATTTAAAAGATCATAATTGCATTATTTTCACTCCATATTTAACCTGATGTATGGCACTCTCATAGAAGCTTTGAAACTGGGAGAGAAACTCCAAAGACAGAGTATATGAGGATTTTACCCTTACTCATCCAAATGGTAGCTCTCAAGGAGGTTGTTTTTCAGGAGCTCACAGGTACAAGACAAAGTGATGCTTGATTTTGACTTTTTATTAATACATTTGTGCAAAGGATCATCTTCAGGAGTGGTTTATCACAAGCATGTCTACCAAGATACCTCTTTGGAAGGAAAACACAAAAGCTTCCTGACATGAGCACTTCTGTATGAGGCTCCTGTACACACTAAATTTTCCTTCACAGCTCTTAGAAGAGGTTGAGTAATTTGCAAAATATTCTTGTAAAGAGAAGTACGTAAATAAAATAATCACTGAAACTATAGTTAGAACTGGTGGATATTTTTCCTTTAGCATTTTATTTTGAATAGATGTTCTTACACAATCTACTTTCTTTTTATGTATTTTCTGTCAGAAACTCAGAATTTTCCTATTGTTTCCCCCTTTAAAAGGCATTTTGTCTAAAAGTAGAAAGTAGTTTTGTAGATTCATGTTGGTTTTGCTTTTAAGAAGAAAATTCTGTTTCCACAACAACTTCAAAATTCAGATTAGAAGAGTGGTACAAATGCATAGATAATAGTGTAATGTGGCTAGGCTGTGTTGGGGGTGATTACTCAGCACATGCATAGAAAAAAGAGATACTGAGAAGGAAAAAGCTCATCCTTCAAATTACTTCAGGAAAACTATTTTCCTCTCAGCTCCTCCCTGGCATCAGCTGCTCACAGCAGTGCTTGGTGAACAAGTAACGTTTCTAACCTCTCCAAGCACCAAAATCACTGACAATAAAGGCACACCTCTTCCCCAGGTGGATCAGAGAATTTTCTGCCCAGCATAAATGACTGTGTATATGATTTCATCAGTTTTCGGTTGGACAGATGGTGGAAGACAGCTGCTATTAATCAAAGTGGAAACTGTAATGAGATAGTTGAGGTAAAATCCTTTCCATAAGTCTCAGTGTTCTTGTATTGATCTGAAATGCACCTTTGATCCTTCTGGATTAAAGTAATTTAATGATGCTATTGTAGCCTATTTATTAGACTTTGGATTCACTGTATATGATGGACAACATCTTACTAGTCCTAACTAATTCTACCTATAATCTCCAGTGCCAAATTATACAAATAGCATTCATAATCCTTGTAACTTTACCAGGAGCCATCATCCAGCAGCCGCCACACAGGAGGTGAAATTCTTATCTCATGCAGTTCCTTGTCAGAGATTGGCACTGTGCTTACTAGGGCTTGCTGCAGCAAGGACACTTGAGCAGTCAGGTGAAGGAGGTAACCAGCAGAATTGAAAAAAAGCTGAAGTATTCTTCCAGAATTCAGTTAGGAATTTGTCTTGAAGCTGGTATGAGAATTAATCACTAAAATACAAATGTTTTTCTTTTTAAAACATATTTTCTTGATT
>JAOWBP010000001.1:26451022-26476590 GCA_028571105.1 Tragopan temminckii | reverse complement strand
GAAAAGATATATGTCTGTGGGAAGGAATACAGACTCAAATGCAGATATCCTCATTACATGGCTGGAGATGCATCTAACACATCTAACACTTAATTCATGTGATGAATATGTATTTTGTCTCATGTCTAGCAAATGTACTTGCACATGCCCATTTTACAGTGATGTTACTTGCAAAGGTCTGATAACATCTTTCAGCACATTTGATCATTTAGGTCAGTTATTTGAAATTGACTATTCAGCTCTCCATTCTCCTTGGACACCCAGCCATTTTCACTGGCTTCTGGGAGAGAAAGCAGAAAGTAGTTCATCAAGGCATAAAGAAAAACGTTCAGCCACTTGCCAGAGATTTCCAGCTCTTCAATTGGAACAATAGCTGTAGTCAGGTGGCCAGGTCACCAGTGTGCTGGAGAAGACAAGATTTTTGGTAGAACACTGTATTTGATAACTGGTAACTTAAAACTGCATAGTGTATGGATGCCATCCACGGTAATGTAGGTCTTCTTGTGTTCTCCCTGAAACGGAAATGTTCCAAATCTCCTAATCTGCCTTGCTGAAGTGCTTTTAAAAAACAGTTAAATTGATGTAGAAATTGCTTTAAATGGTTGTACTAGTTTTGTATTAGAAAATTCTGCACTTATGGGACAAAAAAATCGGTGATTTTTCGTTATTTCTGGATTGATGGATCATTGTGTCAAGTAGAGAAATGTACACTAATGAACATTTCTTCCAGGAGAAGCAGAAAATTTCTGAAGTTGTTTCCCATTCTAATGATACTCTTTGTCTGAAATGTACCAGTCCTGTTCTATTGATCCTGAGAACCAGGATCTGTGATACTGATACATGAGAAGAAAGACCTTGTGGCTTAGGTTTATCATTGCCGTAAAGTTTTGCACTTAGTTTGAATCCGGGTTCCTTAAATTCATACTCTAAAAGAGTGGAAGTGATTTTTGAATTAAAGTGTCCATTGTATGTACTTGTTTAAGGGTAGTGTATAAGTATATATCAAGTACATATCAGCATGATGCTTTAGTGGTTGTAAGCTATTAACGTTCAAAAACTGTACCGGAACTTCTTCACAGTGTGTCAACAATTTCCTGGAAAAAGAACAAACAAACACACAAAACCAATCAACAAGCCAAACAAAATAAAATACAAGATCTGAGTTTATTGCAGTAGACATAATGCCTTCTCCCACTACCCTAGAGATCTTGGCTCCACTTTTGGGAATATGTACATAACTGATATGACTTAACTGTTTTCTGCGAGCATGACTTTTATCTTTTAATCATTAATGCTGATAGTACAGATCAGGCTCAAGTCATGATTTCCCAAAAGGCTGAAAGTTCATCCAGTGTTGTCATTTTTGTGTGTGCCTGTGACACATGATACGAAAATGTGGATCTAGCATGTGTTGTTAGGGTGCATTAAATGCTCAAGAAATGATTTGGGTTAATACAAAAAATTACTCTGAATGTAACCTGCTTTAATTACAAAAATTGGAAACCTCAGTACAGTCAGTGACAAAGGTTGTTTAAAGATACTTTAGGCTGTGATTTACCATCGTAGGGGAAAGCCGTGCTACTGAAGATGAAGAAATAGATTGAAACTGAGTAATATAAGTGCATCACTCTTTTATAAAAGTCCTATATGGCTTTTAACTGTCATTTGCCTACACATTCTACTTTAGAAGTATTCAAAAAATAACTAGTTCATGTAATTAATGCTTTGTATGGAATAAAGACACTTAATGCTGCAGAATTTGTAAATCACTGCTTAAGATTTTGTTTAAGGATATATGGTATAGGTAATAAACCCATGATCTTTTATTTGTGGAATTAAAACACCCACCCACACCATGGACACCATCCAAAACTGCCAGCGTGTTGTATTCCTGTATTCTTTAGTGCTTCGGAAAATAGAAGGCCTCAGTCAGTGACTTTAGAGGGATGGTGCGACTCTTGAGTATCCAGCCTCCATAACTAAATTTTATTGTTCTGATAAAAATAAAAGAACTAGAATTAATATTTAAAAAAAAAAAAAAAATGTTTCTTGCCCACATCTGGCATATGTTGTGTAATAATCATCTCATCAGTAGAGACTAGAAAAGCCACATGTGCCAAAGTTTCTATGGTGTATAGTGAAATTCTAACATTAGGCTAGCTTTGAATGATGGAGTACTTTAAATAGTTAGGGATTTTACTTCTTGTTAAATAAAAATTATTTGTTTTAAAACTGTTGATACATGTGGAACAGGTGATTTAGATAGAAGTGTTCCGGAGGCTTACATTCTAAAAACTACTCATGTTAATAAAGAAGACAAACATTCAGTTTTAGTAATGCCAGAGTAGATAACAGCATTCATTTTTCAAATGTTGCATTAGTATATTGCTTGTATTATATTATTTCTTTTTTTTTTTTTAATTAAAAATATTGTCTCTTGTAGACATGTAGAATATATAATTTTATACTTGGTTTTGTCTGCAACCTGAGAGAACACTTGTTAATACTTTAGGGCAGTTGAAGCAAGGAGGTTTGGTTTTGGGTTCTGCAGTGATGAAGAATGTTGGCCAGCACGGAGGAGATTTTCTGTAGTGTGCACACTGGTCTGTTAAGTACTGGGCTGAAACTACAGATCAGTTTTCTGAAGGCTTTCAACAACATTCAGTTTGCAGTGTCTTTATATCAGTATATTCTGAGTCAAAATGCATTGGCTTTGAAGACATGTGCGGTCTTGTGTCCTGGATGCTTAAGAAAGTTAATGAACAAAAAATTATTAACAGAAATACTCTCAGGATATGATGTGGGCCAGAAGTACTGAGAAGTTGCCAGTCTTAGTTGAGTGTGGGGATCATATAATAAGTAAAATTGTTCCAACTTTAAATGTAGCTTTCTGATCAGCTATTCTAAAATGATTCTGACTAGTCATTTTTTAATTTCAGACCTTTGGTGTTTAAAGAGCACTTTTGAAAAGCAAAGCTGAAAGTGCTGCTTGAAAAACTGAAAAAATGGAAAGTCATCCTCTTCAAAGAGAAAATAAATCAGCAAGGTTATCTAAGCCATGAACAATAATTTAAAATTAAAATTTCAGAACTTGCTTATACAGCATAGTAGACATTAAGCTTACATATCTTCTCAGTGGGTTAGATGAGCAACAAGTAGAACCAGCCCTTCAGAGACCATGCTATAGTTTGCACCTGAAAAAGCTTTTCAGCCATTTGGCTTTTTTTCTGGGAGGGGGGTTGGAAAGGGAGTAGGAGGAGTGAGCTTGTTGTTTTCTTCTTTTCAGTTACTAGACCAGTCTAGCTTTACCTTTGTGTCTTGCTATGTTAGCTTCTTCCTTCTGTCTTGCATAGTTGCTTATTAATTGTGATTTCAGTCATGAAAATTTCAATAAAATACTTTCTGTGGACAGCGCACTTTGCTCCATTTACAATGTGGTTGTTTCCTGAAATTGGTAAAACTGTAGGCTGTCAGGCAGTGGAGACAGAGCTTAGTCCATTTTGATACAGACCTTTACTATGCGGAGCTTATCATATTTGCAGTGTCAGGATCTTTACTTTATGGGGCTTCTAGGATGGATGGGATTAGTCTATGCTACTTAATTCAGATAAGTAGTCTGAAAAAAGATTTTTCTTTATTGCTCTTAAAAACAGATGAACTACCTCCTTAAGTTCAAAGTGACTTCTCATAGATCTTTGCTAAGTAAAATGCTGAACTAAATATTTGTAAATTCATCTATATTTTAGGCAGCTTTCTCCTTTCTTCCATCTTTTCTTTAGCAGAAGAGTGCATCTGCTTTTGAGAGTCAGTAATTGAGCATAGACTTGTGGATTTTCATTGTTAATTAATTAATGTGTGCTATCTCATCCTGACTTCGATTAATCAACATATAGCTTAAATACCTATCTAACTTTATGCACTAATGTTGCTCCTGAAAAAAAGTAGCGTGTTATTTAGAAGTGATTTTATTTTAACATTGTGTGCACATTTTAAAATAAGGAAATGTATATGTAAATATGGTTTGAGATAAGGGACATTCTAGATCATGCTTTAAGTAGTAGTCTTGAGAAGTACAATTTAATTAGCTGAAGTGAACACGCAAAATATCTTATACATCTGCTCAACTGCCAATGTAGAAGTAGAGCAATGATTTGCGTAGTTTGGTGGCACCTCAATTAGGAGAACTTCTGCAAAGTGCTTTTGGAAAATACATGTTTTTTTCATAATCATTGTTTGCAAGATTATTTGGAATGGAGGTAGGAACGATAAATCTGTCTTCTTTCAGTAGATTGGGAATGGCAGCTGTGTTTAGAATCCAGAAGAACACTGTCTCGGTTTGTATTTAGTAAGCTACAGTCATAAGAAAGAAGTTTAGACACGACTCTTGAAAATGAAAGCTTATATTCAGTAGGAGTGGATGCCTTTCCCTTCCGTGCTTGCCAGAGAAAGTGGTATTGTGTGTTTATAAAGTCAGCATACTAAACTGTAGTCTGGTTCCCAATATTAAGAAAATTTTGGTCAAATATTTTACATCCTTGTCATCTCTTCAGTTACCGCTTTATTATGGGAAGGATTAAGATTTGGATGCTGCCTGGAAGAGTTTGTTTTGAAGAAGGATTGAAAGAAAGGAATAGAGGAATGCCAGACTGGCCTTCAGGCATAAGGCAACTTGGAGAAAGTCCTAAAAATGAGAGTGGTGGTAAACCATGTGTGACTTGGGCTGAAGTTGTGAGCAAAAAACTAGAGCAGAAAACTTACTGGAATTAGTTTCTGCAGTCTTTGACATTTGGTGTGGAGACTAAGAGGAAGTAAATGAAAGAATTTGAAAAGGAACCTGTCTTAGTCAGATTTGCAGACATGGAAACTAGATTTTTATGACAGCAATTTAGATTGAGTGTTGGGAAAGGGTAGAAATATCTGGAAACTCGGAGTTTGCTGTAGCAGAAATATAGAGTCTAGATGAATGTTTTTGCAATGAGAATGGAAATGAATGCGAATTTTATGAACTACTTAAAGTGGGGGGGGGGGGAAAAAAAGGCACAATTTTCTGATCAACAGCGTTAAAGATGGATTAAAAAGAATAACTGTGGTTCAGAAAAACAGAGAATACTATTCCCATGTGACAAAGTAGAAGAATGGTAGGAAATTTTACCATGAGAGAGATGCCATGTTTTGTGAGACAGTACAGGAAACAGGAGAAGCTGGAATGACATTAAAGTGCCAGGCATAGTAAGGACTGGATTTTGAGCATAGAACTGTGGTAGGTGGTTATTGAAGGGGAGGAGAGTTATGTGGTGACTCAGCATCTTGACTGAAATAGAAATGGGCAGGGAGAAGATCCCTCAACTTGTTGCCAACAGTTGAGATTAGGAGTAGGTCTAGAAGGGTGTACAGTCTGCAGCACCTGGGCTTCAGTCTGCACTCTCCAAGAGTTGGGTCTGTTTTAAACAAATTTAAAAAAGCAAACAACAAAAACCACGTATTTTTACTAAATAAGTTCATAAATCAAATTAAAAATATGATTGGAGGGTGTTACGTTGTGTTTAATCTAGGCCGTAACTACAGTTGTTTAAGATTTTAGCATTAAATGATAGTCACGGAGTGCACCAAGTCTGCAATGGGCTGTTATTTCTGTTGTCAGATCCTGCAGAAATAGCTATATTTTCATTGTTTATGCTTACCTTCATTAAAGTGATGAAGTTATGCATTCAGTTGACCATCACATGCTAAGTAATGTATGATTATTTCAGAAAGACCAAAAAGTGGAATGGGAAACAGACTCCAGAGTATCAAGAAAAGAGTTTGGAAGGAAATTTTAATTATTTATATTGGTATTATGGCTGGAATCAAGAGAAAATTGCTTTGAAAATATCAAGTGCTTGGAGGTTTGGATTTGCTGCTGTCTACTTTTAATTATTAAATGATCTCTGAATCCTAGAGTAGTTTCATTCTATGTGTTTTTCTCTTCCTTTTTTCAGCTTGTTTTAGGAAATGGCAAACTTTTGGTCTATGTTTTAGAGAAGGAATCAGTAGGTACAGACAACAAGTTTTGATTTTATGCTTTAAGACTACATACCACAAAAAGCACAAAAAACATCTGACCTGAAGAAACAGTGAATGGACAAGGATTGTGGTATGAAGGAGACCTTCAAAAGAAAGAACAGCTACTTGTTTCAAGGAATGCCTGTAGCCTCTGTGTGAACTGGACAGCAGACTTTTGTAGACTTACCAATAAAACTGCCAAATAAGCCTGGCTCTATGTCCGTCATCATCATCTCAGAAATATTTCCAGTGAAACCTTTCTTCCTTCATCTCTACTAGTTGCAAAAATTCCAGGAACTGGAGGATCTTAATTCATTGGTTGTATTTGGTTGTCTGAGTGTGTAGTCCAATTGGGGTGTTATTATAAAGGGAGTATTAAGCTTGACATCACAATTACAGAATTTTAAGTGATGTAACTGTTCGTTAAACTTTTGCTAATTTTACTTGTCAACTGTGTGGTAATCAGAGGAAAAAGAAGGATCTTTTTTTCTCTCTTTCTTATTATAGAAATTACTGAGACTATTTCTTGTAGTATATACTGGTTAAGTTCTCATTCTAAAAAGCCACAAGACAGGAGTCTTCCATCGCTTGCTATAAGTTTATTACAGTCTCAATCTTTTATCTTTACTATCAATTGTTTTCTTTCTTTCTGCTAAAATTTTCTACCCCTCATTGTCTTCATGATTGTTTCACAAGATTGCTCCAAAAGTCTGGAGGAGTTTGAGAAAAATGTGCAAGTAGCAAATGCAACAGGAGTCGTATGACACCAAGGGGTGAATGGGAGGAAGAACAGGTTGAAGCAACCACAAAGATTGGAGGAAAGGTGAAAAAGGAAACTTTGTGCCATAGTGTAATATAATGGAGACGACTGCATGTGTACTTGGATGGACATGGACGGTCACATCTACTTGGCTTGTGCTGACATGGCTGCCTCCAAACCAGTTCTAATCTTAAAAGTGTTTAACTAGAAGATGGTCAAACTAAGCATCTGTGAACTCCAGCATCCCAGTGTCATGGCTTCAGCATTGCTCAGAAAGATGTATCTAGCCCTAGCAAAATGCTTTTTTCTCCTTATATATCTTCTTAATATTTAGCAAGTGACCAAGAGATTTCACTGTGATTAATTTGTTTGTTCCTAATGCAAATTTAATATATTCTGCCTTTCAGGGATTAGGTGAGGGACAAGAGATAGTCCGGAATCACAAAGGTGTTAAAACAGAATTGTTATACAGTTTTAGAAAACGGGCTGCACAGACAACTCTCCAAAATTGTCTTTTTGGACAATTGTTTTTTCTCACTTTACTCCATCTCCAGACTCAGACACATGCTCCTTGTTAGAATTATGGTAAAGGATTAGAAGACAAAGAGATTCTCGTAACACAGCAGATCAAGGTCTACCTGGAAGGAAGTTATGCTTGAGAGGGGAAGTGAAAGAATATATATATATATGTATTTTTTTTGTAGTGAGGTTTTTTTAGAAATAAAAGACAGTGCTTCAGATCTGGAGATGCAATTTCTGTATCTTAAGATCAGATCAATGAAGTTTCATTTTTAAGTTTATGTAGATACTTCTTAAAAAACATTGCATATTGGCAATCTTTATTAAGACATATATAATTATAGTGCCTCACATTTTAAAAACATTTTTTTCCTCCAGCACATAAGAATTGTGTCTAAGTAGTGCTAACTAGATCCTTAATAAAATGGATACGGCAATTGCTATCCTGCTTTGTATTTCCCTAGAGGCAAGGGAAGTACAAGTCAATATGTCAGATATGTTGTAGCTGTTGTTTATATTGAATGAATCTTGAGATCATGATTGATGGGGTTGTTATAAATGTTTTGACCTACTGGTGTGTCTAAAGTCATGAATTCAGAAAGGAAAATCCAGTGTTTCTCATACCCTAATGAAAAACTAATATTCTGTCTTGAGATGGTATTCACTCAGGCTTATGTGAAAATGAATCAACCTGTGTGCACACTATTTTGGTGGGGTTGGTTGTTTTCTTTTTCTTTGTCACCTGAAAGTTAAGGTGTAGATAGTTGAACAGCAAGAGAGATACTCAAATTAACATGGATACTTTGGTTAGTTTCACTATGTACCTCAGTCTTTTTTCTTCAGGTGCATCAGGAAAAATTCTAAGCAAGTTGCACGTTCTTGCAAATGGAGAAATTGTGATCTGTTTGCCATTGGCATATTTCTGTGAGAACTTGATGCGCTGGTTGACTTGTTGCAAAGGGATCCCTGCTTGCTTTAATTTTCCCTTCAGGATCTGAAAAATGAAACTGGTGCAGCATGTGGAGCTTCCTTTGTCTGAACACAGTAGTTACAGCAACTGGACATTTTTTTGCAGAGTGAACAAACTCGTGTGATTGTGCCAAGGTAGAGGATATTCTTTGGATCTGCTGTAACAATTAGATAAGCTTACATTTTCAATCATATCTTTTTGAGTAGTTTTGATACTTATATGGCACTCACAAGGAAATTGATACAGAATTTATTTGAATTTCTGAAAAGATATCGTGAAGAAAAGTCAAATTAGAGGTAGACTTTCACTTTAACAGGAGTTGAACCTTAAAGCTTTGAGATTTGTTCAGTGCTGGATAATTACGGCGTTTGAATTTTTTTTTAAGAGAAAACTGAATTAGGAGGCTGGGGCAGTAAGGAGTGAAGCATTTAGGCATTTTGCATTTGAGTGGCTTCTACAAATAGGCAAGAAGGCACGGTGGGAGCTCATTTGGTTTTCATTATGAGATGGAGTAGGACTTTGATGTGGACCTCTGTTTTGATGAAAAAAAGAAGTTACTTTCTGCCTATGACGTGACCTTATCATCACTGAAAAAGAACAATCCCTGAAACAAATTAGCTGGTATTTTTGTTTGTTTGTATGTTTTTATTGTAATTTGGTCTGCATCAAATAATTTGCCAGTTAGTTTAAGGGCTAATCTGAAGGCAGCGTAAGACTTCTATTCAGTTCCATTAGGTCTAACTAAACTTTGTAATACGGAGGCTATTATCCTGCCAGTTGTAAGGAATTTCTGTTTTATGAAGCAATATTGACACAAAGAGAGCACTGTGTAAGCTGTGTCTGTAAGTGAACACTTTCACACTGCAATTTAGGAGGCGTGCAGTTCAGGAAATTGCTGGCTTCTGCTGGAGCACACTTTTACTGCAAGGAAAATTTTATTCGTCACTCAAGTAATTGGCAGTTTTAATACCTTGTTAGTAATTACCTTATAAACAAACTAATGCATAAAGGCAACTCTGTGACCTGTTATCTAACGCACAGTCTCGTTTGGACAGTGGAACTGACACATGCTGGTATTTGTTGCTTTTTTTATTAAAGTAATTTGTTTCCATTTATTATAAAAACTTACTGTTAAGGGGTTGTTTTTTTCCTAGATAATGTAGTATAGCTCTACCAGACAGCCTGAGTAATGAAACATGATACAAGAGCAGCGTTGGAGGAGTTGCAAGATCATTTATCCATTCCCACATGTGGTCAGAAGGCCTATTAATCTAACTTATGGTTCAATTTTTGAGTCAGGATTTTTTTGTCTTAAGTAGTAATCCTTCCCTTGCTTACGTGAGGGTTGTCCATGCCATCCTAATTGTATGGCTTACTATTTGATCCAGAGCAACTATTTCTAATAAAGGCAAACACCTTCCAGCATCAACATTTTTGTTGATAGTTTAACCTGAAATTGCCTTTGCCTTCAATCTCTGGAAGTTGAGGAGAGCACCTAAATTTTGATCATTCATCTTACTAGGAACAGAATGTACCACAGCCAGAACTGACTTGAATTTTATAGTGTAACAAGGATCATTTTGGGTTGCATTCACTTAATTAATCATGTACTTTTTCCCCCTACATACCATTAGCCCCAACGAATAACTCTATTCACTTTGCTGATGTACGTGTATGATACAACTGGGATGAAAAATATGGTAGTTGCTGTGCGTGAACATGAAATACTATTGCTAGAAAAAGTACATTTAATTGGAAGTGAAAATAGAGATGTTTCTTACAGTAGACTAGGGTAGTCACATCTTTAAATAGTTGTAAATTCTTTATTATGAAATTGAAACTGATGCTTAGCTGAAATCTGACCAAAGAAGATGTCCAGACAGTCTGTGAAGAGTTGTGAGAAACACACATTTTATTCTTTGCTAACACAGTAGAAAAATTTGCTGGATAAAATACTAGATCTCATTGTAGTATTAGAGAATATTTTTCTGGGAGGAGTGCACTGTCATCAATCTCACATAGCTCTATTTTTATGGAAATTCAGTTTGAATTTCATGCTGTAGGAGTTCTCAGAAAAACGAAGCAGAATGTCTGAGTACTGTTATGTTAGTTTGACTAAAATAAAAAACAACTATGACTTGATTTCATTGCAATATTGTGACATACTATATTCAGTGCAAATAACATGTCTGCATTTCAGAGATTAATGAACTTAGCATTTTGTGTTTCATTTTAACATTTTAAAAACAATGAAATACTTTTGGATTATAATACTTCTTCATTCTCCCCTCCCGCCCTGTTTGCTGGGAAAATGTTTCAAGAAATCAAGAAATGTTGATGACTGCGTTTGCTCAGAGCATTCTAGTTTGTAATTCAAGAAAACTAGAAATTAATGCTCTGCCTATAGAACGTGCAGGGAAATGAAGTACTAATTTTGGCAGTGGTGCTTAGTTAACAAGTGTTTGCTCTGGAAATGATTTTTTTTTTTTTTTTTTTTTAATTACTATCCTTAAATTTCAGGACCAGTAATAAGATTGCCAACATCTTACCTGAACATCTGAAGCCATTTCAGAGTTTAGAAACTTTGGATTTGAGCAACAACAACATATCAGAGCTAAAAATGTCATCATTTCCTTCATTACAACTCAAGTATCTGTAAGTAAAACCTACTTTACATTTTCTTTTCCTTTTTTTTTTTCTTCAGGTTATTAAAAAAAAAAAAAAAACTTGATGGCAAGCTTAGGCTGGCAACTGTGTGTTGAAACGTGAAATATTTTTTAATCAGACACTTACTAAATGTTCCTACTTTTATCCATTGATCTTAACCTAAGTTGCAGACTTGAATATACCGGTTGCTGCAATTAACTGTTTTAATTCATAGTAAATGACGTTGAGATGAAACAAATAGATGTGTCTCTCTTGAGAGAAAAATTACGTAGTAAAATGAATTTAAGCTGTGGGTGCTGGTCTAGTCTCGAGTTGCATGAAGTTCGGTGGACTTCATTGAATTTACCTTAATGTTTTTTATAGCAGTACTGCAAAGACAGCTATATTGTGAAGAAAGGAATGGAGTTGCAACATACTATATTTTGGCAACATGCTATCTTCTGCTAATAATACGCTCTTGCAGAACAGAGAAAAATATTGGTGGCAAAATACTATTTGACTATAGACTGAGTTGTCAAGAGCTTTGATTAATGCGATTAATGAAATTTCATTTATCACAGTATAAGCAGTCTAAGAACTCTGTGTTTCACTATTGGTATTAAAATTTTATTAAATAACTGTAAATTTAACCTTCTAGACATTGTTTCAACAGGTACATTAACAGTAACCGAATAACCTCCATGGAGCCTGGTACCTTTGACAATTTGTCTACCACACTTCAAGTATTAAAACTGAACAGGAACAGAATTTCAGCAATCCCTCAAAAGATGTTTAAACTTTCCCATCTGCAACACCTGTAAGTGCAACCTACAATTGACTAATTGTTTTCAGGCACTGGTAGTGCTTGAACTTTAGCCTTTAATTAAAGCAGACACAGAGTGAGACAGGCACAGAAAACATATTACTACAACCCTTACTAACTGCAGCTTTATACTGAACAAAACCGGTCTTATATATTGGTGAGATATGAATAGTCTTTGTGTTTAAAATTGTGTCTGCTTATTAAAGGGAAAAAAAAAAAAAAAGGTTAATAGCAAATAGCAGTATTTATGTAAAAAAAACATTGGAAAAATTAATAAGTGAAGTAGAGTTATATCACTCACTACATCAGTCTCTTTGTATGTTTGTAGAAGTATAGAATCATTTAGAATAAGTGAATCGCTTAGGTTGGAAAAGACCTTTAAAATCATCAAATCCAACCATTTTATAAAGGGAATTAATTTGCTTTTGAAAGATATGACAATAAACAATATGCTTGAGTAAGTAGAATTTCATGAATTTCACTGATATGATACAGTCTATAACTATTTTACTTAATAAGTAATAAATGTAGCTACTGAATATGAATGAGTATGGGGAAATATATTCTCCCTTCTTTTAGAAAACTTGAAGAGAATGATGAGTTGACAAAAGAATGGGCTAGGACTGCACTTTGTTAAATCCCAAGTAATTATTTTCCGTACTAAACAGGCAAGATGAACTGTTAGATTAAATTTGAAAGTAAGAAGCCCTAAGAAAAGTGAAGTGTTAGAATGCTTGATACAAATGGGAACTGTGATTGTGTCTTTCCTGTGCACAAATAGAGGAAATGTTTGAATTAAGCCTCAACAGAAGAGTGAGCACAATAACACTTTGACAGAGCAAATTCTATGGTACGAAACACTATTTTTCAACATAGTCACCATCATTAGCTATGCATTTTCTCCAGCTATGAACAGCCTGCGTACTGTGCTCATAAAAATCTGCCTGAGTGGAGGTGACCCACTGGCGCCGTCATCACTGCAGAAATGCACCACCCACGGTCTCACTGTGCTCATATCCACTATTTGATCTCCATAAACATTCAGCAAGTGTTCATGAATAGCAATGGGTGCAGTTTTTTTCTGCATGAAGGAATTCAGTAACACACCTTTGCTTCATAGGCGCTTTCATGTCAGATGCCATTTTGTCAGGCTGCCCCTCTGCTGCCATCTGTTGCGCAGCAACAAAATTGAACTGAATAGTGTGAAGGTACAGCCTCTACTGCCATGCCACTAATGTCCACCTCTAATGTTGTGTGCCAACATAATAAAATAGGAGGCATTACATTTAGAGCAGCCTTCATATATTTTCACATGAATAATATATTCAGAGGAAGAGTGGGGAAGAAATAAAAGCTGTTCTCACTGAATGTTCTTTACAACTTAGGAAATTTTAAACATATGGGAGGAAGAGGGGGATTTTATATTAGGTATTTGTTATCAGATGGAGTTTGTATCAGAGTAGCTGAGAGGGCAGCTGAAGTCTTAGAAAGCTGAGACTCTGAATAATAATTGTATAATACTATAGCTGTATAGTAATGAGGATGGATAAATAATTATTTTATTTAGGTCTTTGTTTCCCTGAGCAAAGTGACTTTTGGAAGGAGAGGATTCTTCTTGGTTAAATGGGATGCAGGCTGATAAATCAAAGACCTTTTTAGAGGGGCAAATTTATCACTCTTTGCCACATGAGGGCTTTTCGTAGTATTGTCCAGTATTGTCACTTTATATATCAGTTGTTTCTAATAAATACATAAATGAAAATACAATTATTAATTTAGCAAATAGTAGCTAGTTTAAAATCTGCTGTTATAAAAACAGTTAACATTGTTTTCTGTACTTGCATAAGGTAGAATTCCCTTTTCATGTAACTCAGAAAACTGCCTGGAGTTGGTACGGATTTCTCGTTGAAAAGGACCAAAGCCAAGGAGATGTTGTAAAGAGCAGGAAAATAGAAAATACGGAGTGCTGCTCTCACTGCAGCTTACCCTCCAGCGCTTTTTATACTTTATAATTCCTAATATATTTGGGTCCCAAACTCAGGCCTACTAAAGGAGTGTGTGTGTGGACTGCCCAAGACCACTTGAGAAAGAGGGAAGAAACTAACTGTGTAAGTAGTTACAGAGGACAGTGAAAGGGTACATAGGGATTGCCTGATTCCAGTTTAAGAGAGGGAGAAATTATCCAGGATATTGGTTCTGGCTAAGTATCGCAACTAGAAATTTTAACTTTGCAATCAATAATCAATTGGAATGCAAATTAAAAGCGAAAATTAACAACTCTACTTCTGGATAGGCACAGGAACTTGCTTTCACTTTTGAGAACAGGATCGATCATGACATTCTAGGTCTAGAAGGATTCACAGAATCAAAGAATGGCCAGGGTTGGAAGGGACCTCAAGGATCATGAAGCTCCAACCCCCCCCCATTTAATACTAGACCAGGCTGCCCAGGGCCCTATCCAATTTGGTCTTGAACACCTCTAAGTATGGGGCATCCATAACCTCTCCGGGCAGCCTGTTCCAGCACCTCACTGCTCTCTGTAAAGAACTTCCCCCTGACATCCAACCTAAATCTTTCCTCCCTTTAATCTTCCCTTAGATTCTTTAAATCTAAACATCAAGTAACTATCAAGTACATGTCCTCAATATCAGAAAGGCAGAACAGTAATAGCATGGTTAAACATAATGTATTGCAGTAAAAGATTTGAATTTTATTACATCTTGCTTCTGTTGTTTAGTTTGCAAGGCAGGTATTTAAGTGAAGTTTGTTCACTTCAATGAACAAACTTCAGGGAGGTAGGAAAAGTTGTTGGTATGCAAGTAAACTTCTGCTGAAACTGTAAAATTTATTGATGCAGGGAATTGAATCGCAACAAAATTAAAAAAATAGATGGGCTTACTTTCCAAGGACTTCCAGCTTTGAAGTCATTGAAACTACAGAGAAACGGGATTACTAGGCTCATGGATGGTGCATTCTGGGGATTAACCAACATGGAAGTTTTGTGAGTACCAACTTTCATAGATTCTACTATTAATACACTAAGTAGGATTGTACACAATAGAATTGCTTGCTAAAATATAGAAGTGTTTTTGAACTAAGCTATTCTGGTGTGGTTTGAAAAGCAACTAGTGTTAATCACTAAGCATGTAAAGCAGAGCATTCTGAATGGATGCATAAAACTCTAAATGTAAACATAGACTGCAGCTATCTGGCCAGTTTCATGAAGTCAAACGTGGACCTGTGGCAAAGCACATGCATCACTGAGTTTCTGAATCTTAGGTTTTTTGTCTGTTTGTGTATGTATAGGCAGCTGGACTATAACAACTTAACAGAGGTAACCAAAGGCTGGCTTTATGGTTTGCTGATGCTGCAACAACTCCATCTCAGCCAAAATGCCATCAGCAGGATCAGTCCTGACGCCTGGGAATTTTGCCAAAAACTCAGTGAGCTGTGAGTAGCTTTTATTCTATTCCAGATTTGAAATTAGGGTACATGCCAAAGCATGAGCTTCTTACCACTGATGTGTGAATTTTTCATAACAAAGTTTCCAAGGTGACAGCAACTTTTCTGCATGTAAGACAGTTAAATTTGGTTGGAAGAAGTTGAAGCCAACCATGACTGCTTCATTTCACTGTAGTTGTTCTAGAGCTGTAACACAATCATTTTCAAATGAAAGAAGTTTGTTTTGCAGTAATTTGTGAATAATTAGAAATGATAAGCTGTATGGTCAGAAACAGTGTGGTAGGTTTTGTGACCATTGTAAAGAAGAGGAACCATTTTCCCCACTTGAAGATTCAACTGGGTTGAACTGAGTAACGAATAATGCAACAAAAACATTAAAATCCATTTTTCCTTGAACTTGCAGAGATTTGACGTTCAATCAATTAGCAAGGTTAGATGATTCAAGCTTCGTTGGCTTAAGCGTGCTAGTTGGACTGTACATTGGAAGCAACAAAGTAAACTACATTGCTGACTGTGCCTTCCGGGGACTTTCTAGTCTGCAGACTTTGTAAGTTGACTAACTTGAGTTTTAAGGTTAAAAACATCAAGAAACCCTCTGTAACGTTGTTAGGTTGTTGTTGTTTTGCTTTGCTTTGCCTTTTGTAACTTTCCTAGTGTAGTGCTTTTTCTTTTTCCCAGTAAGATTTTTTTTTCCACAATAGTTTGGAGAGGGAGGGTTTATTTCTTAAAGGCTGTGCACAGTGGATGCTGGTAATTTTAATACAATTAAATCTCCATTCAGAGGTAGTGAGCAGCACCGCTATCCACAGCCTTAGGGACCTGATAGTTCTGTGTTAACTGAGTCCATACTTTCCATCATGGTAGAATTAAGCAGACAACACCATGTATGTAGTTGCTTTTCCTGATTGAGCAATTATTTTAAGCATTTGATCATATTTTGAAATAGCATTTCTTAAAGGAAGGAGAAGAAAGAAGAAAATGAATCTAAAAATACCTTGCTTCGTTAGAATCTTTCAGTTGCGTACCATTGATTCATCTGTTAGCCACGTGAATGAAGAAGTTACTGTTCCCTCTAGACTTTAAAGAGTGATAGCATTTAGAGGCATCCAGCAAAGATGTAATTTACAGAGATGTATTCTGTGCTTTTTAAATACATATATAGATCATAAAAAGAAGTCAAGAGACTTTTTCAGGTTTCTAAATTTACACAGGAGGAATCATTACACTTTTTCTCCCAGGCTTGTTCTCCTTTAGCCTTACCTTATTGATTCTCCATTGATACGTTGTTCTTTTCATAAATCTCTCTAATCTCTTTGTGTCACAAATAACATAGCTAGCTCTGTGAACAGTATAGAATATAGAAAATTTACTTATTAATTAATCTCAGTGTATTAATGTTCGTAGTGTACGAAGACGTAGAAGTATTTTAGTTTGAAGGAGGCAACAATTGATCCCTTCCCTTCTGATGCTCCTTCTGTCCTGTATCTGAAAACCCTTGCAGGGGAATGTGGTTTTGTTCTATAATA
Source organism: Tragopan temminckii (assembly GCA_028571105.1). NCBI lineage: Eukaryota > Metazoa > Chordata > Aves > Galliformes > Phasianidae > Tragopan > Tragopan temminckii. The sequence continues at coordinate 26,459,842 of JAOWBP010000001.1, read as the reverse complement.
ATTATTAACTTTCGTTCTGTTATCTTTGTAATTATCAGTGGAAAAAGTGCTAATTGATAGTTGTCAAAGTCTTCCAGTAAAAATGAGAATGAAATAACTAAAAAGGAGGAGAAAAAAAGTGCTGCTAGACAGTGAATTCAGTAATTATTTTAAATAATACGTGTTCTTTAAGAAGTACATACCTTGTTTTTCCTAATGTCTCTCATGGTTTGATTTCCCTACCTGCCCCCTTTCCTTGTAAATAGGGATCTGAAAAACAATGAAATATCGTGGACTATTGAAGATATGAATGGTGCCTTCTCTGGTCTGGATGAACTTAGGAAGCTGTGAGTACCACCATCTCTAATTCCTTTTAAAATAATTAAGTAGCTTATATTATGCCACTTTTGATGAACCAGTCCAACATGATGTTATTTTTTCCATAGTTGAGGTGATTTTTTCTCCCTTAACATTTTGCTTGCTATAAAATATTAGTTTCTGTGAAAGCAATTTCTGATTTTTTGAGTGAAGCTAATCTGAAATACACATGCAGATTTCAAATGTTGTGCTATTTATAGAAACTTCTTTTAAAAAAAGTGTATTATCAAATATTACAGAGGTGTAGTGGCAGGAATAGTCTTTGATAAAGCAGTGCAGCATCCAATGGAAATGGCTTCACTGGTATGGAAAAATAATTTGAAAATGCACATCTATGAAATAAAAATATGAAAATATTCATCTATGAAATAAAAATAAAAATACATCTAAATAATCTGCGTTCCTGAACTGTATACATTAAACATGTTTTAAAATTATTGTAAAATCAAGATATTTAGTGAAGTGCAGTAAACCAGTTTATTTTAAAGGCAAGGCATTTTGTTGCATTGAGGAAGGCTGAATGGTAAATATTAGTCACAGTTTGGAAATAAATGCCAAAAATGCAATTGTTCAGCTCCAGAAAAGCTTCCATCTTTTTTGCATTATGTACTTAATTTTTTTTTCAGGATACTGCAAGGAAACAGAATTAGATCCATTACAAAGAAAGCATTTTCTGGCTTGGATGCACTTGAACACCTGTAAGTAGTAAATACTCTCATTTAAGCCATCATTTGAAAAAAATGAATAGGGCTGACGAGCTTTACTTACGACTTTGAGTGAAATACACTTACTCTGCATAATGGAGTTCTGCTGAATAATGAATTTCAGTACTAATACAGAAAGTGTCACATTTATTAAGCCTGCTGTAAAACTTTTCAATATTATCTCTTTGGTTTTTAAGCTAGAAAAACCTTTGTATGTAACTGATGTAACAAACTATTCCTGGAGTCTTCATGTTGAATATATTAGTTCAATAAATTACTCTTTACTCTTTTGTTTTTCTTCCTGTTTGTTTTGTAGGGATCTAAGTAATAATGCAATTATGTCAGTTCAAGGAAATGCTTTTTCACAAATGAAGAAACTCAAAGAATTGTAAGTTTCTGTCAAAAAAAAGTCACCTTTATTGAATTCCTAACTATATAAATATGTATAATAACAGCTTCATAAGTTGTTGCCTGACATGGTGATAAACTCGTATTTTAATATCTCTGAAGGTGTCAGTGTTTTTTTTACTTATTTTTTATGTGACAAGTGTGTTTAAGTGAGATGGCATAGGGTAAGGAGTGTTCATTTTCTGCTACATTTGGTATCTAGAGTCCTGATTTTAAATTGGCTGATCTCTAATAGATACTAGATAAGGGAGACTTGGATGTAATGTGCTGTAGCATCAGCAGTGCTATTGCTGAGCTAAAGCTTACTGGACCAGTGAAATGCAGTAAAGTAATTCTTTTATAAAGACCAAGTTGTCAGTGCTTGTAATTGGGTCCTTTAGTCGTGGTGTAGCATAGGGGCAGATCTTCAGAGAAGTCATGAAGCGGTCATTGGGAAGACTGTATTCTTTTAGCAAACTTCTTGATTTTTTTTTTTTTTTTGTCTTCTCTTATTTTTTGATAAAGACACTAGATTTTATAACTACGTTTTTCTGGAGGGAAAAATGCAGCTATTACTCCCTTTTGAGCACCGTTAATACTTTCTCTTAAATGTGTGTTCTTTTTTCCCGTATTCATATCAGCCTTCTGTAGTCAGATCTGTTGTTCAGAGTTGATCTATTGCATAATGTGGCAACAAACTGAAGAGTAACAAGAAGATAAAGCTCTTGTTACATGGTATTGGGTACAATAGAAAAAGTAGTGAGGAACCTTGTATGTTTGGTTCATTTAATGTTCAATTTGATGTTAACCATATCCTGACACAGCTGCAGGTGCTGTGGAAAGCAGCTGCCATGTTTCTATCTGTAGCCAGGCATTCTCCTCTTCTCTAGCTTGGATTTGGTTGTATCGATTAGTTTGCTGAATTCAGCCAGCCAGCTGCTGGACAATTGCTAGATGTGGCACAAAAGAAGCAGTGAGAGCCCAGGACTGACATCTAGGGGTGGATTCAGATGATTTGAAGAATGATCAAATGTCATGAAATGACAGGCTAACACTGCTTTAGGAGATGTGGGATGCTACAAGATAGCAGTCTCTGAACACTTAAGTAAAGTAACTACTCAAAAGTTGCTGGTTTTGTTTTTTTCTGTACTTTTCCTGAATCTCCTAGTAGTCCTCCATTATGTATGAGAGAGACAAGCAAATGACAGAAAGTACTTTCCCAGAAGTAAAATTGTTTAGTATAAATTCCCATCTAGTCGTTTCATTCTAACTGAGTTGAACACTTCCTACTTCAGCTATTGATTGTATGTGCTTCACAGAGTATCACTCTGGTTTATTTTTTTTTATTATTTCATTCCTCTGTGAATGCAGCTATTTATTCACAGAAGTTAGGTACACTGATAACCATTTTTGCACTTGTTTTTGCAGTACTGGCTATTCTTCATCTCCACATTCCCCTTTTAAAATATGTGCCACAAGATAAATTCTGACAAAAATGAGAATGAGGAAAGAAATTGTCTCAGAATTGTTTTGGTGTTACCTTTCAGAACACCTCTTCTCTGGACTGCTATTTTAAGTGCTCTTTGTGTGTCTTCCACTGCTGACTGTAGTTTTGTACCCAAAACACTAGAAACGTGTCCAGTTGCCTGAAAGCTTATATGTTGCAGAAACTGGGAGTTCAGGGAGAATATGTGTGCTTTGTAAAATTTCACAATACTGACAATAGTGTCATCACGTTTGAGCTAAATAGCGTTAGTAACTTTTTCTTGTAATGAAAGTATTTAGATTAAAAATTAGCTTTATGTTATTGACTTGCCATATAAGAATCCAAGCAAACAGGCTTTGAATTCAATTGCTTTTTCTTAGGTACTTAAACACATCAAGTCTCTTGTGTGACTGCCAGTTAAAGTGGCTACCGCAGTGGATGTCAGAGAACAACTTTCAGAATTTTGTAAATGCCAGTTGTGCCCACCCTCAGCTACTAAAAGGGAGAAGTATTTTTGCTGTCAGCCTGGATGCATTTGTCTGTGGTGAGTATAGTCTCTATTCCTCATTACACAGAAAAGAATTTGCTGAATGGATTGATTTTGGTTGTGGCTTTTTTGATATGTTTTGAATTTATTAGTAAAATGGAAAGGATTTAATATTTGTTAGCATTTTCTTCTCTGTTCCCAAACTCTGAAGTAGATGAACTAAATTTGTGGCTTTCTCCAAGATGGATAGTGACATTTTCCTGACTTTTGTTTCATGTACAGCTTAAATACGTAGAACGTCACACAGAAAGCTTAGCAGTCTGTGGTGGTAAATGTATATGCTTCTAAAGACGGATATTGTTTCAGAAGCTGTTCTTCTTAAGTGAGCTGTATTTTGGCTAATTTAAGATGCCATTTTTGTTTTTGATTATTTGCAAATTATATTCATACTTCATCAGATTTGAGTTTATTCCAAAGCTGAGAAAAGTAGAAGATAAAATAGCTATACTCTGACTTCTTTGTGTGTACTTGAAGTCTGCTTCAAAAATGGGAACACCAAGTTATTGCTTGTATTTGAACTGTGTTTTAAAACTTCTAATTTGCCACAATTGTGTTACTAGTATTCTGTATTTCAGTATGCCAGATAGTGAAATATAAAATATTCTTACCTTAAGGCCTGAGAATTTCAGATGATAGTTTCTGCTTTTAGATAAGATTTCTCTACCTGCACAGAGTAGCATTCGTTATGACTGTTATATGAATGAGGGAGAATAGTGTACATATACTAGGAATTCAGAACAACAATGCAAGTGTGTTTTAGTACTCCTAATGAATTAATTGGAAACTTTGAAAATCTAAGGATATTGAAAGCTACCTGGATCTCATGTTTTTGTTATGTATGTATTATTTTTCTGTTACTAAAGAAAATTCAAATACTGTATTTATCTTCTCAGTAACTTTCCTTTCATTGCAAGTATGATTGCTTAATTTATACTGTTTCCACTGATATCCTTTTTTTCAGTGACAAAGCAGGCACTGAACATAAAATGTTACATGAACTTTTTTCTCTCTTCCTGTTAGTAGTCAAATGTTTTAATATATTAATGGTAAGTAATGAATAGATGGTGCGTAATTTAGCTAGTGCTGAAAAGGAAAAGTTGACATAGTGCACTAAATTACTGAGTACTTGATAGCTAATGAAGTATATATGAATGACATATCATTCATATATGAATGATACATATATATTTATATTATATATAATTATTTATGAGAAGTTAATTCTGGCAATATATTCCGTTGGAGATTTTAAATATATATCTCCTTGCTAAACCACAGGGGACAGTGATCTTTAAGCTGCTAAATGACATTTTTAATTAATTATTTTAACACATTTATGAAATCTTCTCTATTTTTTGAAGGATAGCATGTGTTAGACAAGAGTTTCATGTTTGTGAAGTTAAAAATAGAAAATTCATATAATTTATGCTTTCTAAAGCCATGCATTTCAAGCTGAACTAAATTGTGAAGCATTTCTGTACCAAAGATATCTGTGGAATAAAAATAGAGTAGATGTCTTTGTGACCTGAATTAATTACTAAAGCTTAGCTGAGTGATGCTAAGAGTACTGCCTCAGTGATGAATAGCTTGATTTTCATTATAGAACAGTCAAGTGGCTTCCATAAAATGAGAAATATTTTCCTCAAAAGTGAAAGAGCGTGTGTGTGTGTGTCTATTTGTGATGCATCTATGTGTGACATGTACTAAAATAAACACTCCTATGTTATTCTGTCCTGAAGAAAACACATTACTAGTTTTGTCTTTCATGTTCTGTAGTATCTGCTTGTTTGATTGACTTTCTCGCGCCCTCCCTCAAATAATTACCATTTAAAAACATTTCATTATTTTATTGATGGTAACAACTGAAACAGAATGAAATATATCCTTCTGCCCTGTCACATGGCTAATTAAAGTACTTAAAAGTTAGTCATCTTTAAACAAAGTCTTGACAGTATCAACTCATTTTGCAAGTAGTGTAATCTGTTTTGGAGGACTCAATACATAGATATGAAGGAAGAAAACAAAGTGGCCTGGTTAGTTCTTAAGATCCAGGCCAAAGATTCAGATCAGGGAGGGGGATCCATGTTGCTCTGTACCTGGAGTTTACCTTCGGACTTTCAGGTGATGACCTGTAGCTCAGGTTCATACTGTCTGTATATTCTTCTGTAACAAGCCATATTGAGATCCTTTAAGGGAAATTATGATTTGACTGTGGTATGTTGTTTCCAAAAGGATTAGACAGAAGAACAAATGGGCAAGGTAAAGTATAACTCTCTGCAGTGCAAGCAGGGTCTGTGATGAGGAGTTTGGGGTTGGGGGTTTTCTTTCATTGCATATGAAATTCAAGCTTGCATCTTTCTTGGTAGGTAGGAGATGTCTGAGACCTTTTAGTTTTGAGAGACTAAGTATTTAACTGCTCCTTTTGTACATGTGATCTACATGCAGTTGACAGAATAACTAGTTCAGAAGGCAGCTAATTCTGCAAACTCAGAAAATAGCATTCTTAAGGTAACTTAGTAATAGTAAGAAAACTTCCAGAGAATAACCACTTTACTTTCTTGTGCGTTGCCTTTTTATGGAATTTTAAACACTGCTGTGTTTGCAAAATAGGCCGGAGAACAGCAAATCATTGGAACAGCAACTTTGGTACTTTTTGTTGTTGTTGTTGTTGCAGGTTTGGAGAAAACCTAGGACTTAAACGTTTCTGATAGCAGAATAACTGTGCTTTCAATAAAGAAAAACTCATAGCAGACTGAGGTGTTGTAAAAATGAAGAGTGTGCTTCGTGACTTACATTCAAAATAATTCTTCCAGATGTCAAGGGGTCATTCTCTCTTGAAGAAACTATATACACAATCTGCTTTTAAATGTTCTTTGTCTTCAATAAGAGGTGACTTGGCACAATAAATTCATAAATATGGCATCTTTAAATGCCCTAAGGCTGACAAAATTTAAAACAGAAACATTGTGTATCCATTTTATAAATACTTACTTGACTCTTCTCTTAAACCTATAAAACAAGTCGTACAAACTTTTCTAAAAATGGTCCTCAGGGCTCACATATATTTTACTCTTCCTCAGTGTTGCTTTTTGTTTTTTTCCCTTCTCCCCTCTGTGCAGATGATTTTCCTAAGCCACAGATCACTGTCCAGCCAGAAACCCAGTCAGCAATTAAAGGCTCCAATTTGAGTTTTGTATGTTCGGCAGCCAGCAGCAGTGATTCCCCAATGACCTTTGCATGGAAGAAAGACAACGAATTACTGCATGACGCTGAAATGGAGAATTATGCACACCTCCGGGCACAAGGCAGTGAAGTGATGGAGTATACCACCATCCTTCGACTGCGCAATGTTGAATTCAGCAGTGAAGGGAAATACCAGTGTGTAATTTCAAATCACTTTGGTTCATCCTACTCTATTAAAGCCAAACTTACAGTAAACAGTAAGTATGTTATCTGTTGCTTGTAGATAATAGAGTCATTTTAATCAAGATACGTAAATATATTTTTTTGCATTCTCATCATCTGCATCTTTTAGAAAAGAATGAAAAAAAGCCTTTGAAGAAAATCTCCCTTAATAAGCTGTTTTTTTTTTTTTTTTTTGCTTAAAATGTTTCTGGTTCCAAGATCACCATTCAGTTTTACCTCTTAACCCATTGTGCTGAACTACAGTATAGGGGAAAAAAACAAATAACAAGCTCAATGTTAGTAAATGTAATAAACTCTGTGTAACACAATAAAATATTAGTCTTTTCTACTCCATATACTCCATTTCAAAGTATTAATGGCAAAATTCTGAAGGAAGCTGTTAGCAGAAATGAGATTTTGATCTTGATAGTCTCACAGACTACACAACTCTGCCTTTCTTTTTGCTGGCTGCTGCTAAATTCAGGTTATGGGGCTTTGAGAATTTTTAGATCCAAGAAGAGTGTTAAAATAATGAGCATGTTGTGCCAAAAAGTACAAGGGCTGTTCCGAAAGTTATGACTACCATTTTATTATGCTGGCCCACAACATCAGAGGTGAATGTTGGTGGTAAGGCAGTAGAGGTTGAATCATCCTGCCAGTATTCCATTACATCTTGTTGCCATGCAACAGATCACAGCAGAGGGGCAGTCTGACAAAATTACGTCTGACATAGAACTGCATATGAAGCAAAGATGTGCAGTTGAATCCGCGCAGATTCAAAAATGCACCCATTGACATTCATTTGCACTGAATGTTCATGGAGATCAAACAGTGAATGTTAGCACAGTGAGGTGGTTGGTGGTGCGTTTCAGCACCGACAATAGCAATGTAAAAGAGAAGCCATCTTCTGCTCAGGCATGCACAGCTGTCACTCTACGAAATGAAGAGCATCTCAATCAGCTTGTCCTTGCGAAACAATGGATTATAATAAGGAAACTGTATACAGAGCTGAGTATCAGCTTCAGTGAGTAGGAAACAATGGTGACAATGTTGGAGTATTAGAAAATTTGCAACAGATGGGTCCTACAAATGCTCACACAAGAACAGAAAGAATACTATGTACAAGTTTGTGAGTACCTTTCGGACCAGTACGAGGCCGAAAGTGACAGTTTCCTGGATCTCTTCATTACTGGTAATGAGATGTGATGTCACCACTACGAACCAGATTTGAAACGGCTGACCCTGGACTGATGATCTGTGCAGTCCCCATCAAGAAGAAGTTCAAATGCAGCCCTCAACTGGTAAAGTGATGGGCATAGTCGTTTGTGATTGGAAAGGGTTGATCCTTCTGGATTTTTGGAATCCCAGACAAACCATCAAGTCAGACCACTACATTGTGATGATGACTAAGCTGAAGGCTTGAACTTCTAGAATCAAGCCAGAGAAGATGACAAACCTTTCTCTTGCAACATGATAACGCCGAGCCTCATGCCAATTTGAAGACTGTGGAGCATATTGCCAATCTCTGTTGGACTATCCAATCCACCCACTATACAGTCTAGATTTGGTGCCTTCTAACTTCTGTCTGTGTGGGCCAATAAAGATGGACAGCGTGGGTAACATTTTTCTAGTTATGATGATGTCATAGCAACTATGAAACAGTGGGTCACCTCTGGTGCAGTTTTTTATGAGCAAGGCATGCAGGCTCTTGTTCATTGCTGACAAAAATACATAGCTAATGATGGAGACTGTTGAAAAGTAGTGTACTGCATCTGAGAATTTACTCTATCAGTAGTGTTATTGTGCTGTAGTTTCCATGGAAATAAATAGGAGTCATTACTTTTGGAGCAACTTACCTAAAAGTATATTTCATTTATGATTAATTATTGTTTTGGTATCACTAACTTTTCTTTAGTGCTGCCTTCATTTACGAA
>JAOWBP010000001.1:26412983-26428165 GCA_028571105.1 Tragopan temminckii | reverse complement strand
GGACATTCTGTACACTACTCTTATTAATAACGGAGTAACATTTATGCCAAGTTGTTTGCTGGAGTTATTGCCTCAGTCATTCTCCCAGATTTATCAGATATGCATGGGTAAAGGGGCCACCCCATATGGATTCATTCTTACAACATACATAAATACATGACAAGACTGTAGTGTTTCAGTGTTAGCTTTCTGTTAGAAAAATCTAGATCTAGTTAGATGACTTATACTAAATAACCTATTTTACTTCCTACCCTCTTAAGACTTACTAGCAAAGAAAAACCATGCAAGCTGGTCCTTCTGGGGAGAAAAAAAGAAAACCAAAAACCCTTTTCTGTTGTACGAGTGACAACTATCTATCCTCTAAAGCAGGCCTTTCAGGTTGACAGCTGTGGAAAAAAACTTCAATTCAGTCTTGTATCCAGTCCATCATGGGCTGGACTTTCCCTACGAGCTCATGTGCCTACCACTACTGCACACTTTCTCATGAAACCTGGAATCTCATGTGCCAGCCTGCAAAGCACTACATACAGCAACATCTAAACCAGTTGAAATCAGTAAGGCAAGCGGGTATACCAAGGTATTGCTGGATCTTTATGTTCAGACAAGAAAACTTTTGAGGATTTTGGAGATTCATTACCTTGTAAGGCTGTCTGAAAATTATACACCCTGTCACTTCTTACATATTCTTATGATAAAGAACATTTAGTAACAGTATACTGTAATGATTATTTGGTTTAGATGTAATAGACTTTACTTGGGTCCTTCACATTATAGGGATAATTATCCTATGCAAAATTGTAAGGCCATGTAAACTGCACAAGTGCTGCTTGCATTAACTGTATAGTGAATGCAGCCACTACCTCATAAAGTATTTCTCTACAGATGTACCAGTGCTTTAATTGAATGCATCGTAAAGAAGAAAAACACATTACAAACTAGGTAGGGAAATACTTTATGACCCCAGAAAAGGTATTTACTTCATCAAAAGCCCTGCTTTGTAGAATCTTATTAAACATAGAACTATTTACAAAGTACTATGTCATACATACTACAGAAAGGCATGGTGATTTAGAAGACACTGAGCAATGTTCAGCTAAGACAATAATTCTTATTTGGCAAACATAATGGGGAATTCAGATTAAGATTTTTCAATTATTCCTGCAGACATGCCAGACTGAATAGTGCACATCATATAAGCTAGTGAATATCCAAAAGCCATATGAATTGCAGAAGGACATACAGGGAAAGACTGGAGGTCTGATAAACAGCTTCTGGCAGTTCCTATTACAGTCAGTTGCTCTAGTTGCCGGCAGTCATCTCCACCCCTCTGCTGAATATTAAATTGCCTGTTTCTAGCAGAACCCTTGCAGTTCTTTGTGTTTATAATCAAACAGGTCTGACCAAATTCAGCAGTATTACTCCTGTTTTCTCCCTTGATATAGCAGATTGGCCACACATAGATTTCATGTAAAGGACTCTTTCTTTAGGATAGAGACAGAGAAAACAAGCCCTAAGACAGTCAACAGTCTGCATACATCTTCATCTTGCTTTTAGGTGTGCCAGAAGCTATAAACACAATCATCAAACTGTTTTAGTTGGTGTCTTCAGTTGTCTCCATTCCTTCCTAGGCTGGGGTCCTGTCTTCAGCCTGTCTCTTTAAAAAAAAAAAAAAAAAAAAAAATTAAAAAATCTATGTTTATATGCCTTTGTGAACTAGGGCAAATTTCTCAGAGGGTGGTGCTTTCCCAGACTTGTTTACCTGTCTGGGGAATTTGCATTAATCTCTCTCTCTCCAGTGAATATAATACATAGCACAACACTGGAAAGATAATTATTTTTTTTTTTTAACATTCCCTGTTCTGGCATCTAAGACATTTCAGTATAATTGTTTTTGAAGTTTCCAGGCTTCCAAGACATCCCGTCTGTCACATGTTATTACTGCTTAATAGAGATCGTACAGAAACATTGAAAAGCTGAGGGGAACTGGTACCTGTTCTTCAGTGAGGAGGCAAGTGATGCAGCCAGTGGACTAAATTCATATGAAGTTTTAAAGCGGGGGAGAAACCTAAAGAAGGAACAATATTAAAAGAGACTATATTGTCATATATAGCTAATTGTGTACATCTGCACACCTTGGACTTAAAAAAAAAAAAAAGATAACATTTTTATTTAAAAAAAAAAAAAAATTATCTTTCCAGTATTGTGCTATATATTATATTCACTGGAGAGAGAGAGATTAGTAAGATCCAGTCTGAACAAGATCTGTCTAAAAGAGGAAGTTAGTGCCCAGACTTTGCCTCAGTCTTACAGAACAATTCAGTCTGTCTTACTTTCCAGGATTATCTCATGTAGAGCTACATAAATTCATTAGATGCCTTCCTTTAGTCTCCCACATAGACTCAGAAGTGGAAAGATGGATGCTTATCTCCTTCCTACACCTCACATTTAATGAGTTACTTGGTACTTAAATTCACTAAAAAGTCCCTGGAGAAGACTGAAATGTTAATTGTAGCCAGGACTACAACTGAGCATGTTTGATGCTATGTACTAGGCGTGTAATTGTTTAGTTGCTGGAATATTCACCCAGGAAACAAGAGAACTGGAATTTAGGTCTTAACTGGCCTAAGGGAGGAAATGCACTTCTCCAGCACGCTGCTGGAGAGGTATCAAGTGGCAGGATGACTCTGAGAATACAATGTCCCATGGGGAAAGTGAGCTGCTGGGCAGTTGGGAATGGCAGGGCCAGAAGGAGAGGAGAGTGGAGGTGTCCCTGCTGCCCATGCATGAAGGCCCTCCACTGGGGGAGCAGAACTAGACCCCACTTCAATAAGGAAACGAGGAAACAAAATGGCCTACATTACTTCTTTTGAGTTCAGTGGCGGTGCTCCAAAACCAGTGAGATCAGCAACTAAACCTGAATGATGAACTCAAATCCACAGCATAAATTAATGGCAAAAGTGAGAGTAGAATGGAGAAGTCGGTAAGTTTTGCACATGGACAAGTCAGTCATGCCTCTGACACATAATTCTGCTTAAGTAAAGCTTAGATCAATTAAAATCTAATAGAACTGGCACAGCTATATCCATACTTATAAAAATTCTGAAAAAAATACTTTCCGAGTTTGGTTGAGTCCACAGGCTTGAAACAAGATACATTACAAGCGCATGCTTTACTAAATGAGAAAAGTTTGGTTAATTCTAAAGCACCTATGTCATCAGAACCGTATTTCTTTTGTTTTTCCTCCCATGTCTTCTTAGACAAGGAGTAGCATAGCCTTTTGCTACCTTTTACACTATGTAAATGGCCAAAAAAAATATATATATATATATAAAATAAAATACAATTTAAAAAAGAGATTAATAAGTATACCTTCTCATCTGCTTTCAAAATATTTAACACAAACATGAACATTCCTACAAAGCATTTCATTTCATTTCACAGAGACCTAGAACCAAGCTCATAGATGCACAATTTATCCCAAAAATCCAAAGCTCTGGCTCCCAGAATCCACTGCAGCAACATTCTCTATAGAAGTAAGGCAACTGATGTATTTTGACAGGGAGATATTAATACGATGAGCATCGTTGATCACAGAGCAGGAGGAAAATAGGATTCTGCTACTCTAGATGAAATGATTCTGCAGCTTGGTATCTCTGAACATGAGGGTCCTGGGAAGCATAAATTTAGCTGCAGAATCACAGCTTCTTTGTGGATTAAGGATTCCATGCACCAAAGTCTTATCTGCAGTGAAAATGAAGTTGCAGTATTGATGCTGGCCTGTGAACTTTTCAGCCATAAGCACTGCAGCTGGGAAGTGGGGAAGCAGGGGAGGATGCGCACACCCTCATATGGATAGTCTAGGACTTGTTATTTAGTATAAGACAGAAGAGTCAAAATCCAAGGTGCCTCTTTTCCATATGAGTGATTAACTACTGGACTATAAAGTCAGGTTTATGTGGCTCACTGACTTGTGAAATTGCATGGTCCGTCTCCAACAGGAGGCTCAGTGAGCACTTTGAGTACCTTCTTGCTGCCCTGCTCCTCATCCTCTGTCCCTCTGTGGCTGGGGGCTCACATTTCCCAGGGAGGTGACATATATGCATGTAAATTTTCAGACTGAGAGCAAAATTCATTAAGCGCTTCCTTTGTGAGTGCCATAATTCCCAGGGTGTTGTGTAAAAAGGTGCTTGTTCAATCAAGAACTTACAGAAGAAAAGCATGAACCCTGTTTCATTACTTCAAAGTATGGCTTTAAGTTTGCACCACTAGGAAGGGGAGAAAGCAACAGATCTCAAATAGACAGAAGCAAGTTTTGGCAGACAAACATTGGGCACCTCAAATTATGTGGACTTTATACATACACATGACTTTTCTACTGACCCTGACAGCAGATGTCTGCAGAGTCCAGAGGACCTAAGGTTCTATGAAGAGTATCTCTTTGCCCCCAGGCTAGTATAGGAGTCACAAGAAATTAACTGATTTTTTTTTTTTTTTTTTTATTTCACCTTGAAGTTTGGATACAGAACAGTTGAGGCTGTAGCACCCCATATATAAATATAGACCTACTTTTTTGAACTGAGCTCTCTCTTCTAGTAGATGTCTTATGTTTTAAAATACTGGTGTTCCAGAGATTCAGGACAGAGCTAAGAATATAATTCACAGCAATTAATTTCACTTCATGAAAGATATGATGGAAGGAAATAAAGCCAGAGCATAAGAACTGTCAATGCCAGATTCCATGAAATGTCCTCCAAAAAAGAGACAAGTTCAAGGGAAGTGGCATGTGCCACAATGATTCAGTTATCTGTTGATATAAAGTCACCTTCAGACATTCTTTACAAACAGCATCTTTCAAAAGGTAGCTTACATAATGCTGAATAAACCATAGGCTGCTGTTGGATCAAGGAAGCAATGATCAGCAGTTTTCTGCTGACTTTAGTGAGAGCTGGTCACATCATAAAAACTGACACAACAGTCATGTTTTCCAAATGACTTTCTGCTATTGTCTTGAAATGCACTGTCTCAACAAATCTTCTTCCCATTAACCTCAGGCTGTTACATGATGCTACATTAAGTTCAGAATAGGGATTTTAGTAGTTTGTTCTAAAAAAAAATTCTTGCCACAGAATTAAATAAATAAATAAATAAATACATCTACTATAGCCTGTATTGTTTAAAAAACCCAAGATCCTGGGTTTCTCTTTGTGGTTTTTGTTTATTTGTTTGTTTGTTTGTTTGTTTTTCCTGCCTGGCTTATTCAGGATCAGGTATTGCCTTCCCCCCACACCTCCCCCAACTTTGTGCCAGATCAGGTAGCTGTAGCACCTGCAGCTGCTAGAGAGCCAGCCAGCACAGAAACAGAAAGCCAATATAATTGTTCTGCTGTATGCTTTAGAGAATTCAGTATAAATGTGATCATTTGTCCATACCTAATCTGTATATAATTTATACTGCTGGATTACTTGGTATGGCAGAGACTCCATAACAAAAATCAGGAAAGCAAAATCTTCTTTACCCAGCAAGGGAATGGAGAGGAAACACAATAGTTCAACCAGAAACCAAAACAGATCTGCAAGATCTGCTCTTCTCACGTGTGTGTATGTGCGGACAGGCATGCGCTATTTCACTTGTTACATTATGGAAGAAAAATATTCCTTTCTCCCTTAATGAATAAGTGGGGAATAATCTGGGGGAGGGGACAGATCATAGATATAAAACAACTCTTTTTTTAATATATTTACTGTACATTGGTAGAGTGAATGTGGTTTTCCTTATTCATGCAGCTATTTGCATTTTGGTTTGGTTTAGTTGTGTTTGTTTTTTTGTTTTGTTTTTGTTTTAATTTGTTGGGTTGTTTTCTGAGTTGTTGTTGATGTTTGTTTGTTTTTATTGTTTATAAATGCTTTCAAATCTTGGTCTATTTGCTCAGAAAATCCTGTTATATTCTCAGCAGGCTTCTCACAGTGGTAGGACAATCTCTTATCTCCTTCATCTTTCTTCCTCCTTTTCTACACAAACACATTCTAGGACCTTTCTTATTATTAGGGAAACCAATGCTTACTCCAGTGTTCTGGTGTAGTTTTGAATATATACATCTAGAAAAGAGCCTTAGGCTGGTGCTGCTGGACCTGCTCCATTCTAGATTAAACAAATCAAAGCAAGACAAACTTCAGTGTCCTGCTGCTGTGGGTTCTGATCACTTCTGTATTAACAGAGAAGATTAAATCTGCCAAAAGTTGCTTTTGGGTAAACTGAGCAGAGAATATATATTGAAGGACATTAGGGAAGCCAGTAAAAGCAATGCACTCAAAGAATAGTTAGATTTTTTTCCAATGTGCTGTATTCACTTGGGGTTAGTGGTTAAATAGAGTTTCCACCTAATAAAAGATTTTGTGTGGATGATTTCTGTTTAGTTACTGTTAATAGGGATTTTGCAAAATGTGATTTTCAAAAAAACAGTAGGCCATCTTATTGAGACTATTACCAAAGTTCTAGAAATCAGGGGGTGTTCATTGTAATAAAACATAAATGGCATTCTTTATTTCTTATGTTTTTATAGACTGGAAAAGGAATGCTTTGCTGGAGAAACGAATACATTTGCTGTTCCAAGAGCACCAATTGAGTTTATGATCTGAATATGCTGTACATGTAGAAAATAAGTAAGTATGTAATCCCATCACTTCATAAATATGATAACTTAAAGAAAATATGAAATGGAAGAGATCTTTACAGTTCTGCTGTACTACATTCAATACAGGAGAGGCCAAATTGAACAAAGAAGAGAAAGGCTGGGAATCAAATAGACATCTCTTTTAGGTTCTTATGAAGTATTTGGAGACAGAATTATCTGCAAGATTTGTCCCTGCCTTTCCAGGTAGAGTTGCTGCCTTCATACTTCCAGCAGCACTACAGCACTTCCTCTCTTTCACTTTATAGAGGGTCAGGCTGTAGTCTTCATCCACTAATTTAACTGTTCATACTGAAGTTCTTCATTGCCCATACATCAATCAAATCCTTTGCTTTGTGTCCCTCCTGGGTTCTTGTCAAAGTTCCAGGTTGCTACCTTTTCTTCCTACTTATAGAAAAAAAAAATGCCAACTGGTAATCTCTCTGCAGGAGAGATTAATCATCTAATAGCAAGTTAAATTATAAATTTGATAAATGCAACAAGGTAACTGAAGCAAATATCTTCTAGCAGAACATCATGTAATATTATGAACAATAAACTAAAGTAAAGTCAACAGGACCCGCAGTGAATAGATTAGATACTAACTAACTGACAAGTCTTGAAATGCAACTATAAACACTAAGTAACTGTTGAGTAAAGTCCCAAAAGGCTAATCTTCAACCCTGATCTTACTTCACAATTTAAGTAATAAATTAAAGAAAAAGAAAAAAAACCACCACCTATCACCGTAGCTTGTTTTGAGAACAAATGTGAAAAGAGTGGTGAAAAAAAACCTGAATGTCTGATGTGCTGACATCATTTTATCTTGGTTGCTTAGGTAATTATATGACTTTTGTTATGATCAGAAGTAAAGTCATGTACTTAATCATAAACACTAAGGACCATTCTCTCAAGGCCAGGAAAGGTGAACCAAGAGTAGGGGACCTGGACTCGGTCTCAGAGTCCTTGGTGGATCAGACTTCCCAAAATGATGGTGGTTCTATAAGAGAGCTCACCGACTTATAAACAAGAAGAAAAATTTCTCTGCATATGCTGCAGTTGAATCAGAGCTATCTGACTTGAAGGAGGAATTAATATACAGTATATCAGTTGCCTTTGTTATGCATGAGGTCAGATGAACAGTCCCTTCTGGACTTAAAATATATTAATTTATGTATGGGAAAAAAATTACCCTCTGTAAAGCTTTCTCCATCCCTAGAGGACCATTGGAGCATACAAGGAATAGTAATCAAGTTTCTGGTTATTATTGTAACAAGAAAAATGCAAACAACTTTCAACAATTCTTCAGATAATTCATGATCTTCCAAAATGGACATTTCAAAATGTCACCTTCTCAAAAGTCTCCATTGCCTTGTTTTCCCTTACCCCCTCCAATCACTAGTGAATTAATAATACTGGGGACTTTCACTCCATTTGATTTTTTTTTTTTCCCTTCCTTCCTTGTTATTCTCAAGAATTCTTCAGTTTTGAAAATGTTAGAGAACAGTTAAAGGAAAACTAAAGGTCTCCACTCTGGCAGGCATTGGCTGTTTTCTCCCAGCAGCTCCATCTCACCCGCTGCCAAGACTCACATGGGGTAATGGCAGGCAAGCAGCAGCCAGACACCCACAGACCCAGCAACACCTTCTACCTCCCCTCCACACCCTCTCTGCTGGTGGCCAGGGGGAGCTGAGCTCCTCCTGCAATCCACCACCACCTGCACATTTCCCCAAGGAAGAGAGATCTGGAGTTTTATGGGGTGATTCAAAATGGCCAGAGCAGTCTGGAAAATCAGGGCATTTGCATTGCTCTCCTTTTCCTTGTCTTCAATGAAGTGTTACACTGTAAATGTAAATTGTCTTGAACAAAAAAAAAAAATTAAAAAAAGGAAGAAAAAAGAAACATTGCAGATGTATACAGATGAATTCATGCAGATGAAATCCAGATTGCCTGATGAAAGGACCAGCAATTAATTAAAAGATTATTAAAAACTGGACTTAATTATGTTCTCACGGGTTGCACTGTTGTCTTTAGACTTTTTGCTGATATTCAGTATGGAAAGATTTCTTTAGAGTTGTTCCAGGGAAAAGGGTGGGGGGTATACAGAGCTTACCATGAGAGACATCGTGGAGTAGTTTTATCAACAGCTGGATTGCAAATCTGTGGACAGAAAAATCACTCTGATCTTTTCAAACTGCTGTTTTCTTAATAAAAGACCATTTCTTTAAAGGGAGGAAAGATATCATAGAAAGAGTTTTCTTAAACCAGTACAATCTGGGGTTGAGGAATTTGGAAGGTGTTTTATATGGATTTTTGTGGTTTTTAGCTGGGTGGCCAAAATATACTACATTAATTTTCAGTCTGCTCTTGCAGACTGCAGCAGAGTGGAGAGTAAACAATTAGGTTTGTTTGCTTTCTGAATTGTGATACTCCAGATTTTTCATTGATTTAAAGGTATGTTGATCTTATTTAACACTTTGACAGCATCTGCCAATACACAATCTCAAATGCTTTACAGTAACAATCAATGATATCCTCTGTAATTCAGATGAAAATGCAAATACTTGATACCTACTAGTGAAAGAAATACATAGTAATGTAAAAAATCCTGTAAAAAAAAAAGAATCCCATTTTATATATGGAGGAATAAACAGTTGAAAAGTTGACAATTGTGACCAGTTAGCAGCAATGCAATACATAAAAGTAACAACTACTGAAGCAGGAACTACAAACAGGAACAGAACAGTATTTTGAGAGGTGCGCAGTTCTCAGTAACTCCTGTGCTTCTTCAAGCAAATGCCCAAATACAGCTGGAGTTGAAGTTTATATAAAAAGACATGTTACAACTCCATTTTTCAGCTCCAGGTTCATCCTGGTCAGAGATTATAGCATACAATAGGTTTGTTTCTGTTCCAAAGATAATGGGAAAATGTGGTAAGAACGACAGAGAGAACGTATGTTGCTCCATGCAATGCTAATGAGAAGGTCACTCATTAGCACTGTTAGCCTTCCCTGACGTAAATCTGTCCCTGATTTGTTAATGTTCACTAATACATAGTTTACTATAATAAATTAGAATGAATTGTACTAGCTAAATTGCCTGTGAAGTTGCAGTTTCCTTCTGCACGACCGGAGCTGCCTATTTGGTTCATTTGCCTGTTCCGCTCTGTCCTGCTCTGCTCTGTGTGGCTTTCTGAGTCTCCAGTTCCCAGCTCCAAGTTACAGATTCAAGTGCACCCAAGAGTTCTAAGCAAAACAAAATAGAAACCATTGAGTTTCACTTGGATTCGTGTTGAAATCATGCAAAACCAGACACACTATTTTTAGAGAAGGTAATTAATCAAATTATACAAATGAGGTTTCTAAGAAGTTTCCAGTCAGCTTGGGCTGAGATTGGAGTACATGGGTTCCACACCAATATGTCAGACCAAGATCTCAGCACCTCATAGATTTTAACCAGTGCACACGATAAAATATTGATACTGATTTGCTAGATCCATAGACTGCCTTCAGTGCTGCTGACCACACAGAATCTAGATAAATGCACAGTGTAATTACACAGTTGCACCTCAAGCTGCTCCTTTCTCAGGATCAAGTTTGACACTACAAAAGAAAGGGAACCACTGCGTTCTGCCATTGGCTGTGAATTTCTTTACATCGCTGACACTTAACTGATGCACAATGAGCCAGTTCAAGAAGGTAAGTAAGAAGAAAGTGATTCAAGTTTAACATGCCAGTGACTCAACATATTTATTTAAGAGATAAACAACTCACTCAAGTCAGCCAAACACAAGTGATTACGCAAGAGTAGCAGAAGGAGCATAAGTTCAGGGATAACAGAGCTTTACTGTTATCCCTCTCTTTCTGTTTACTGTTTTACTCTGTAAAGTAAAATTGCAGTGTCAAAAATTCCACATTTTATTTAAATAGATTTCCATCAGCTACATCTTAATTTAAATATCATTAACATCATCCAGAGGTAGTATCATAGGATCACAGCATCGCAGGAACAGAATGGTTGAAGGCTGGACTGGACCTCTGGATCCATCTGCTCCTATCTCCCTGCCCAAGCAGGGAGACCCAGAGCAGAGTGCCCAGGCCTATACCTAGATGGCTTTTGAAAATCTCCGAGGAAGGGACTATACGGCAGCATGTGCCAGTGCTCCATCATCCACACAGCAGAGAAGTGCTTCCTGATGTTCAGAGGGAACTTTCTACGCTCCTGTTTGTGCCCATGGCCTCTTGTCCTGTCACTGGGCACCAGCAAAAAGAGCCTGGCTTCATCTTTGCACCCTTCCTTTGGATATTTATGGACACTGATGGGATCCTCCCTGAGTCTGCTTCAGGCTGAACAGCCCCAGATCACTCAGTCTTTCATCATAGGAGAGGTGCTCTAACCCTTTATCATCTTGCTTCTGGACTCTCTCCAGTAACTCCACATCTCTGTTGTACTGGGGATCCCAGAACTGAGGTATTCAGGTATGGTTTCACCAGTGTCAAGAAGAAATTATCACCTCCCTTGACCTGCTGGCAATACTTTGTCTAATTCACCTGAAGATAACATTAGTTTTCTTTGCACTGAGGGCACATTGCTGGCTCATGTTCAACTTGGTGTCCATCAGGACCCCAGCTGGGCGGCCCCCAGTATGTGTTTACTGGTGGTCTCACCGTGACATCAGCC
Organism: Tragopan temminckii; assembly: GCA_028571105.1. Classification (NCBI taxonomy): domain Eukaryota; kingdom Metazoa; phylum Chordata; class Aves; order Galliformes; family Phasianidae; genus Tragopan; species Tragopan temminckii. Next base: position 26,416,817 of record JAOWBP010000001.1, on the reverse strand, counting down.
AGCTCCCTCAGACATGGGTGCATCCCATCAAAGAGTAGAGCATTCCCAGTTTGTTAAAAGTATCTCTAACTTTATATAGTAAGTGCAGACAAGTGTAAATAGTAAGCAGAGACACTAACACATAATGGTGTGTACCATACAAGACTTTTGCAGTCATAAATCATTTTACCTGAAAACATCAAAGATATTTCAAATAAATTATTTTATAATGACTTACGGAGATTATAAAGTTCTGCACAGACAATCTTTTCTTTTTCCTGTGTGGCCAGGTAATGGAAGACAGGATGCCACGTCCATTAAAATCAATCACTTGATAACAGTAAGGTGTCTATGTGACATCTATATGCTTAAGCTTTACAACCTCATAATGGTTATAAAGGTTATAAGCCTTTATAACCATTTGAAATCTTGTCTATATAACCAATGGAGTCTAAGGTGTGATTCATTCCATCCTAAAGTAACTGATTAAAATATGTGAGATGAACTATGTTCTGAAACATAAAGGAAGCATAACAACATAATTATTTACACAATTTCACTGCAGTAATTTACACTGAAGGGGACCAAACTTTAACAAAAAAAGAATGTCTCCTATAATTTACATAGAACACTACAGTGGAATTTGTAAAAAAAAAAGTTATGAAATAAAAATATAATTGATGTGCTTATTCTCCATAGAATGAATTCAAGAGGTATGCTAAGGTGCTAAATTAGTGTAACGATCCCTACAAATAATTTTAATTATTAATAATTATTATTAATAATTATTATTAATAATTATTATTTTTTGGTCTTTGAGAGCAGGCTTCATAAAGATGTTTTCTGGCAAATAAATTTAATGTAAATGATCTATTATATGCTTAGTGGTAAAATATTATAAATGTTGGCCTAGATCACACTGATGTTTATATCACCATTGTTTCTGAAGTCTTGAAGCACAAGGTAACTGTCATTGCAAGTAAGATATTTGAATGATGTATTGAATAATGATCACGCAGCAGTGTACTGTAGACGTTTAGTTTTGGTACACTACTGTATTATTTTTCAGTTAATGAATAGACCCTGTTGTATTTTTTTTGTAAACTTTTGCAGCATTTTCACATGAAATAAGTATATGTAGTGGAAGGGAGAAAGGAGAATAGGATACAGATTCAGCTTCTTTTTAATCATCTGGATATCATCTGACAATCATCTGTTTCTTCTCAAAAGAAAACAAACACTAGACATTTTTGGCACAAGATTTAAGTTGGCTGGTATTAACCAGCAGCTGTAGATCAAGCCCCCTATAGTAACATCCTCCCTCAATAGAGATTCTAATTTTAAATATTTGGGTTTCCATGTAGATGAGACTGTGTACTTCTGGAGACACACTCACACATTTGTTTATGGAGAAGTGGTTGAGAAAAAATTAGGTGTGTTTTATTATTTAAAGACTTGTTATATTTTGCCTGTCAGGAAAATTTTAGTACTATAATTAATGTTTCCATAAATTAAACACAGAAGTCTAGTACGTGCAATATTTTAAGGAATATATATGGTTGCTCTATCATCTCTTTAACAGAATTTGCCACTTCATATTTCAGTATTCGTTTGAATATTAGTGAATCTCTGTTTTTTCTTTTTTTATTTATATGTTGTTTATTTATTTTGCATTGCATTGCATTGTAAATCTTCATTATGATGAAAGTATGAGAAACTTTTTAATATTCTCCAAATACTCAGAATACTTGATTTGCAGTCTATTCTCTTATATGAATCCAGGGTTGTACCTCTAAGTATAACTTTTAGTTCCTGAAAGTGATTTCAAATATTGAAAACACTGAGCACTGAAATGTTGCTTTACATTTCCTTGCAAAAGAATGCAAACTATATTTCAAATATGTTTGCTAGTTTAGGAGAATATGTATGGCATATTCATATGTCACAGCCATATGGGCAAATATGCCTTACTGGAAGATCTTAGTCCATATTTTCAAACTCATAAGAGAAAAGGTCATCAAGATAGCTCAGTGCCTACCCACTCTCATTATCATCAGTAAAGTCTTTGGCATGTGGAAATCTTTAATAATCTGAATACTTTTATATGCATTGAAATGCGAAGAGCTAGATGTTGTGAAAATCCACTTGATATATTGACTGATCTTTCAATTCAGTTTCTTATGCCAATGAACACTAATCAAAAGGATAAATCCAGTCTATTTTACTCTCACTTGATGTTCCATTAACCATCTGTGATGGAATTGGCAATATTTTGTTAAGAGCTTGTGACTTAAGTGCTTCTCTGAGATCAGATCTGGAGAAATGATAAAAATCTGCTTAGTAATTTCTTTCCCTGAGGGAAGATGACAGGAATGAGACATTAGCTTTCAATACTCTGAAAGAAAGCAGTGCAGTAGCTGAAACAAAAAAAAATAATAATAATAAAAAAAATGCTGAGGAGTCCACAAGCAGCATCTTGTCTGAAATACACACAGAGAATATCTTAAGAGGTTCTACTCTTCAGAAGCTAACCACAGTGTTATTTTCTTGATGGAAGATAAGTAAAGAAGTATTGTAACTGCACACAGGGAGATATGATCATGCTTTGAGGAGGAGATGGATTTTAGGAGAGATCTGAATAGGCAAAATACAGTAGATTATAGGCCAGAAATTAAGATGCAAAGACAACACAGAATAATTTCCAGCTGACATGCAAGAAGAGTCATTTTATCGTATCATTTGTAACTGTATTGCTTCCTGAGATGAAGAATATGGGAATAGCCTCACAGAAAATTTTCTTAGGGCTGTCCCAAACAAAGAATTTTCACAGATGAAGATTAAGCCTTCATCTAATCCAGACAGGAGGAACTAAAATGTTGGAGGTAGTGGTGGTGTTAAGCTTTAATTTTCAGAAAAAAAAAAAAAAAAAAAAAAAGATCAGTGGCACAACAACATTTTAATTTAAGAACTGTGCATCCAAATCCATTTACCAGAAGTATACATATTAATCAGGTTTTTTTTCATGTGTATTTGTCTTTCTTTTTTTTTTTTTAGTATTGAAGTTATTGATTGAATAGCTTAATAAATTAATTAAAAAGCTATAAATAATTAACACATGATTGAAATGAAAGTTTAATTAGACATATGTTTTGACCTAGAGGAGAACTTGTTTGCTTGCCTGTGACCACACAATGTACATGTGTTGAGAGGGCCACACAAATGACCTAAGCAAGTGAAGTAGACAGTCTAAATGATGAATGTGGACTTGGAGCTATCTGACCTTTTATTTTATCAATAGGAGCAATATAAGTTCATCAGAGGTATAGAGACACAATATATGAGTCCAGGAAAATAGTAGTGAAAACTGAAAAATTGAATAAAGGAATATACAAAGATTTCAGAATAGGTAATTGAAATAACTTCTTCTTCACTCTACTTCTAATTACTTTTCAAGAAGAGTGATTTAACATTCCCATTTTAATCAGAGGTCTATAATGAAACAAATGAATTTGGTACCTATTTACCCCTTTTCCATTCCTACTTACCAATCTTCCATGTCAAAATAATATGTTGCTTGAATTGCTGACTAGTTTTCCTTAACTAGCCCACAGGAGTATTTGGCATCTGTAGAACATTACTCACACAGTATGCAACCTAATCTTTAACACAACAGACTTTTCCATATGATAGTTTATAACCGCCAGCCATTCTATTGCTACTCAAGCAGGAAAGAACCCAGTTTTGCTCTAAATTACACTGTTTTCATCCTCTTATGAATATGTAGTCATTATACCTTTGGACCATGAAAAGAAAAGAAAAGACAAGAAAAGAAAAGAAAAGAAAAGAAAAGAAAAG
>JAOWBP010000001.1:26394232-26412883 GCA_028571105.1 Tragopan temminckii | reverse complement strand
GGGGGGGTAATACGACCTAAATAAATACAGTAAAATCTAGTCCAGATAAAAACAGAATTGCCAAGGCTTAGCATGCCTAAGCATAGAAACTATATGCTTATGCCTCAAGAGAATTATTTTCAAGTTAAAATTTCAAGTTCATGCCAAGACATAGAAGTAAATCTAGTATTCAAAGTCAGAAGTTAATGAAGAAATTTCCCCTTCTTGTCAGAGAAATCCTGAAGGTCAACATATTTATAAAACAGATTTAATACTTACAGTCTTATTTAACACAAGCTCAGTCTCTGTTTAGGATCAGGTTAAACGGCCATTGTAACAAAAGTTTAGACCTTGACAAATCTCTTTGAAAGCCTGGTCAGTGACAGTTTCTTGCTTCTTAACACTGTTCAAAATCTTCTCTGCAGTTATAGTTAGGCAAATGCTAAGCTCTTCTGAAAACTGGCCTGAAGTGACTGAGCACTGCCTGAACTGAAATCATTCTAAGTACTTGTCGACAGCATTCAGAACTTGGCAGCACATTTGGTGTTGGTTGAACTTCTAAAGGACTTAGAACATGTGTGTACCCATTTTCATGCATGCAGGCAATATCTGAGACAACAGGGGTAAACTGTGAACACTAGAAATTCAGCTTCATTTTTATTTGCTTATCTTTGAAAACGAAACTGACAACATTGTATTAAGAGGGTTTTTTTTTTTTTCTTCTGCAAAAGCAGGTGATTCTTGGATCCTAAAAGTTGAGAAATTCTGACTTATATAACCCTGACAGATAACCTGAACCTTCTGGCCCCAGCTGAACTAGGTGGAAGTCTCATGAGGGATCATTAATTAATTTCATACTTTTCAAAGTGCTTGTGTTCATTATGGGAAGTAGTTAAAGGAATGTAATAATTAGCAGTAGTTTCTATAGCCAAAAATAAGTGAGAGGCTGTAGCCAACAGTCTGTACCACACATTCCTGTGCATGTTGGTCACAGTTTCGGAGCGGAAAAACAATGATAATCTAGTCAAGAAGGAGGAGGTTAATGAGAACTGGTTTAGTGGAACAAGGGAAGATGGATGACACGTTGAAGAAAAAGGAGACTGAAGACTGAAGACATTTTACAGAGAAGAATAGAAAAGATTCCTTCTGAATGACTCTTAAATTCACTCTTCTCTCAACACCTTCTTCAAATGCTTTTGTTTACTTATTGGTTGCAACACATTTGCCAGCTCGTTACCACATTACTAAGCTCTCTGAATTTGCCTCTGATCAACAATAGCAATAATTTTCTGACTCACTTTCACACATCAATTTAGTTACTATAATGTAGGCACACCGAAGAACAAAAGCCTAAAGTGATAATCCATCCGCTTCATGAAACTGTCGTTCAGCTACAAAACTTACCCCTTTTGACCTACATAAATGCCTATTTAAAATCTTCACATATATAAGAACTTCTTGACCTAAGGAATACCGCTCTAACCTCAGAAACTCTAGATCACTGGATCTTTACCACACTAATCTTCAGCAGTTTTTAACAAGCTAGATGTGAAAAAGCAGAAACAGAGAATGTCACTTGTCTCCTGTTTGGCACTAGAGTGAAAGAAATTCATGGTAGAGTAAATTTATTTCATCAGTGCCTACACATACTAACTGCAGAAAACATCGTTTCAGTGAATTTTCAGTCTGTGCATCAAAGGAGGAAAAGAGCAGTCAGATGAAATGCATCTCCAGGGGTTGAGGCCTTGATAGCATCACTCGTATGCCTCAGTGAAAATACAGACTGCCACAGTAGCTGCACTGCACATTTATTACATCATTCTGTAACCGCCATTCTGTAAGCTCTGGGCTTTCTGAGTCATTTAAATAACTCTAGCAAGACTCAGCCCTATCCTAATGATCACTTGTTATGTTAATGAACGCTTATCATGGAAGTAACAATCAAAACAGTTTCACATTTAAAAAGTTTCAGCTTTATACAATCTCTTTTATATAACTGGATGCTTATTTTCAACCGTGGACAAAGATTAATCTCCTCTTTATAATGTAAAGTGACTGGTATAAATAAACCTAAAAGATCAATTAAACTTTGGTTAGTTTGGTTTCTTTTGTTTTTTTGTGTGGTTTTTTTTTTTTTTTTTTAATGGATCATTTAACAATCATTTAAATCATTGATAACAAAACATTTCCACTGAAAGACTTCACAAAATAAACCTTCAAAATCAGGCTGGCTTGTCCCAGAAGGAATGTTGGAAAAGTACTTACAGTAGGGGTTCAGAAGTATTAGGGGAGATGTGGAGCACAAAGGTATGTACTAGGAAAGAGTCAGAATATTTTTTTCTTTACTGATAAATTCTTCATAACCCTTTCAGGTAATCCTAGAGTTTCAATAAGCTCTATTGATTTAAGGAATTATTCACACTTGGGCTCGGAATGAAGGAGCTTTTAAAATTCAATCTCCAAACCCATATGATTTATTTCACAATATCTTACTGCTCAACTTTAAAACAAATATAACTCAAATCTCAATACAATGATGATTGATGTTTTTCATCAACACCCAATTATCATTCCATCATGGCATAAGACTGTCAAGCGGAGTTGTCTGAGCCAAGTGAAACACAAAGTGAGCATCTGGAAATCCGGATTTGTGTCCTTACAAAATGGCTTAACAAACCACACTTATTATTTTCTAACGTGTTAGGTCATGTTACTTGCATATACGTACACAAGATGAGGCATTTATTTGAATCTTATGCTCATGTAGATCATTTCACTAATTGCTCAGTGATCATAAATGCAAATAGATCTTTTTTGTTGTTGTTTTAAAAAGGGCTTAATCTTGAATTCTTCTTAGAATTGGTAAGAACAGTTCTCAGTTCTGTTTGATTTCACTAGATTTGTCTTAATATTTGATACTAACTATTCACAGTGTGTATCCACATATGTTGATGAGTACTTCACAATCAAATCATCACATGTTCAATAAACTTCTCCCTTAATGTGCAGAAAATGTTAGAATGCATATTGTACATTAGACAGATGGAGAGAAAGACAGAGATAGTCAGCCTAATACAGAGAAAGATGTATCTGTTGCTGTCTTTCTACACTGTCTGGCATGACCTGACATGATTTTAGTTGGAAACTAAATTCCATAATCCAGAAGCAGGTTATCTGGGACTGGTTATTTCAGTATAGCTCAGTAATGATGGGAGGTTATGAGAATTGAAGGAAATGGTTTATACATGTAAATATGTTTTTTAAAAGTCTCAAAAGACATACTAGTAATCTATGCAAATTCTTACACTATCATAGGTTTTACATTTCTTTTAAACAAGATAAGTACTACTATATTTGCATAGTATATATTATTCACAAACTTTACGTGGAGCACAGTATATATTTTGTCCTCAAGGACTGTAAAAAAACTGTTTACTTAATACGTATCTCATATTTATCTGTAATGCAGCCACGTCAGGTGGACATAAAAGCAACTATTTAATAATATTTGAAAATAATACATACTAATAGAAAAGTAAATAATTTCATATACAAATAAATAATTTCATATACATTACAGAAAAAAAAAGAAGCACAAACTCAGAATAATAACCAAAGATGGTATTTTTCTGATGTACTTTACCTGACACAGCTCTCTCCAAAAAAATGACATCTTTTGATTTTGTCAGTAGATTTTGATTTTTTGTTGCCACTCAAATCATGGTATTCCTGCACTGTACTTCCTTATTCTGTATTACTGTTATGAGTCAGTGTTACAAACATTTGTTGGTTTATAACTGTTTCTGGGAAGAAAAGAGAAAAGCACTTTAATGGTGGTGGTGGGGAAAGTCATTTTAATGCATTTTATATATTGCAGAGGTAAAAATTCTGAAACAAAATGTTTGCTTCCAAAGGTGATTTCTTTTTCTTAAGGAAAAATATAATACTTACACACTCCAAAACCATATATTTTTTTACTTAGTTTATAGTATAAACCAAATTTAAGTGAATTAGCTGCCATATTTTTTTCAAAAGACAGGTTTATTTACTTCTCATTTTCACTGGAGTAGAAAGGAGATATATGTTTTAACTTATTTTGTTATTCTAGCCTATATTTACTGAAATAAGTAATTTTGCCTTTTACCTTTACCTTTCTAGTATCCACTAGAAACTTTTGTTGTGAATTGAATGGAATCATGTATTTAGATAAAATGACTTCAAGTATATGTTCCGTAGTCATTAGAGCATGTCATTACAGCATCAATGTGACATGCCTTCTGCATATAGTTGCTTACTCTTTTTAGATTACTATTTGCAACAGAAAAGCAAAAAAGCAAACCTATTTTCATGCCAAAGCTTACAATGATGCTCTTGACTATCTGCTTGATGACATTTTGATTCCAAATCCATTTTGGCTTTTATTTTTTTTAGTGTGTTATACTTCCTAAACTTACCTCAGGGAAGAAAAGATTCAAGATAGTGCTCCTTAAGTTTGGCTTCATATCTCCTAAAAACCAATGTGAATAAGATATATTTTCCATTAGCAATTTCCCCGATTTCTTCAAGGATTCCCAAAGGCCCTTTAGTACCAATCTGGAAGTATGTAGTAGACTTAAAGTGGATGCAAATAGAATATTTATTCCCTTTAAATACAATTTACATTTCTGGTGTGGTACACAGTGTAAACAAGAAACATGTCCCAGATATCTTGTTTCCAAAATGATTGATTTTTGTTATTTGTTCAAAATTGAATACAAACAAATTTATTTTTAGGAAAGCGTATTTGTTAACCTAAAATGATCCTCTAACCTAATACTAATTTTTATGACTCCATTTCACTTATACATGCACATTACAAGATGTCTGCTCACACTACTCACCCTGTGGAAAATAACTTAATTATGTGCAGGTAACAATTCATCATTGGCCAAAAATTAGAAATTCATGAGAGAGCATGTAAATACTCTACATTCTGCCTGGTTGCTGCATTATGTGAGGCCTACATTAAAAAGAACAGTTCAATGTCAGACTGAATTTTGTGCTGTGCTGCAGCCCTGAACAGTATCAATACCACATGCAGGCTCCTGTTTTACCGTTGCAAATGCTAATTCTTCTCTTTTGGCATATGCTTCAGCTGGTAGTTCCCAAAACAAAAGTCGAGGCACTTACAAATGTGAGTCACTAACAGAAATCCATATTTTTCCTCTCTGACCTGTGATCATAAACTCAACAAATCATGTTTGCTTTCCTGCCTGTACCTGGTTTGAGACAGATACAGGAGATGGCACCCCCCTGGGCGAAGCTCACAACTGTAACCAAAGGTGGTATTATATCTTCAAAAAAGTGTGATCTGCTAATGAACAATAAAACAGACACAGAGTGAATAGTGAGTAAGAACAATTACATGGTATTAAATTATTTGCAGGAAAATTTCTTTCACAGCAACTAAAAAGAATGTGCAATAGAATCTCTTCAGACAATAAGTACAGTTTTTCTCAATTCGTGGTCTGTGAACCATAGGCAGCAAAACTGTCTCTTTTTATGGTTAGAATTTAAGTGATGCATTGACAAAAATTGTTGAGAATTGTTTGGATCCATTCCTTGTGCATGCAAGATTAACCACCCATCTCTTCTTCCATGCTAAACAGTAATTGTGACCAAGCATATGGAAGAATGGAGACACCACTTACGCACTCTCAGTATTCACGCTGGCTACAGTTCAGCTAGAGCCCAACTCATTCCCTGATCGCAGTTCTAAGATTTTTGTCTTAAAGGCACTTCAGCTAATATTCTTGGAATGTGATTTCAGCTGTCACATTATACCCATTTTTGTACCCTCTGTGGGGAGGACAGGCATGGGTCTCCTATCTAAAGTTATCATTGTCATTATCTAAGCTTCTAAAATTATCTTGCGTTTTGGGAATAGACAGGTGTTGAATTATGACAAGAATGCACACAATTACAACCTAATTAGCAAATTTTCTGATCTGTTATTTCTCCATCAGGCTGAATGCTGTAGCTTGCTAGACCACGGTTTGCAACTAGGTGAAAGAAATTTTGAGTACTGTTATCATATACAGATGCCTCAGGGGATCACCACAACAGATTTGTTTTGTTCTGTTCTTTCTAAGGTGCTGCACTGTTTTGCAGGCCCATGTGCACTAAGTGGAGCTCTATGGACACTGCAGTATATGCTTCTTGAACTACATCTACAAAGGGTTCAGTTAAAGACACCTCTGAAAGCTATAGGCTTTCTTATATCTAAGCCAGGTAGTCTATACCAGGTACTTTGCCAGTGTCGGGAAGACATCTACCTTCTCCAATTTTACATGAACTGGTAAAGCAGGAGAATCTATTGGTCCTTAAGTGGGTTTGAAGATATGCTCACATGTTATTTTCAAGACTAGTTTGTATGCTACTTCTTCAGCAAATGCTGATGGACATTTCCGTATTTGTACTGCCACTACTCTGGCCGTTTTCTTAAGAGAGGATTACATTCAAAGATCAAAATAGTAAGTATGAGTGCTAGCATTACTATATAGAACTGCATAGAAAAGCTTAAATGCAGCCAGGATATGTTCAAGACGTAGAAGGAAACCCAATGCAATTCAAATTACAAATATTGCAAATAGTTACTGTATACAAAGAGAAGGAAACATAGATCTATCTTCGTGCTGCCCACTGCGTACAGATGTTTATACAGTACATGATCTTAGATGAAACATTAACATATTAACACACTTTATGTTCTAGGGCACATTTATAAATAATAATAATAGAAATAATAATAACAATAAGAAGTAGGATGGTGAACTCTTAAACTGTTTGGCTGCCAAGTTTGGCCACAAGTTCCTAAGATTGTTCAGTTCATAATTGTACATGATACTTGACACAAAATTAAATATCCATATTGCCTAATTACATGTATATACAATAATGACATAATTAAGATACCCAATTTTACAATTAAATTGTGGCATCACTTAGTAAACAGCTTTACAAAGCTTTGTTTTACTCATTTTAAATGACTTTCAGAAAATGCAAATTTGCATGTAAGGTATGGTACATTGCAAGAATATTAAACATGTTTAATAATGCATATTCTCAAGGGGTGAAAATTAAGATCTAAAATGCATATTTGGCTACCTTTCCTTTGGGTTTTGAAAACTTAGAAGTAGAAATTTAATGTTCTGTTATTATGATTACGTCTGGTCATTTGGAACAGAGCCTTTAGCTCTGTCTTTTCTGAAGAAAAAATGTACTACATGCTTCAGAACAGTGTAACCAGTCAGCAAATGCTTTTATATTTTATAAGTGTAAACAATATTATTTTTCATTATATTAAAAATACTTTTTGCTGAAAGTCAATGAACTGACCTGAGAATTTTCACTTCTAAGCAGAGCTGAATGCATACTAAGTACAAAAACAACTATCTTGCTCATTCTTGTGTCTGTAGTTCACTGGCTACTTTCAAATGAATTATTTTGCAATAGTTTGTATCCAATATCTTTTTTGGTCTTAGAAATCTCGTCACTGACTTCACTAATACCTGTTTTTATAGCAACTGTCAATAGCAAATATTCACAATTAGTAGTAGCATGCATTACAGATTTACTTTGCTTCCAAGAGACAATGGGGGGTAAAACACACTGTTCTAACAGCACTCAGCCTCAAATAATAATATTTTCTAAAATCAAAGACATAGTCACATCAAAAAGCAGCACTCAATCTGCCATCAATGTTCATTTTTTTCCTTATCCGAGGTAATTACAGAAATATTTATAATGTAGAAAATACTTATTTTCCAATGCTTTATCTTAGAAGTAGCTGAATGTTTTCAAATTAAAAAAAATAAATAAGTAATGCTTTAGGGGAAAAAAAGAATCTATAAAGTGTTGTGTAAAATAACACTTGGTGAGATGGTGAGATTGACAGAAGTGTAGAACCCAACTTACAGATGCCAACAGTGGGTAAGCTGTCATTAGAAATTTAGTAAGATGTTACGACTTTCAGGTTTTTTTTCCTGCACAGATTATTGGATTAATTCTCGCAAGATGTTTAGTTGAATTACAATTATCTTAGAAAAATAGCAAATACTGATTTAAAACTACTGGTTGAAGAGTCAGTGACTGTGCATGTTGGAAACTAGCTCCAGCAGCAACTTGTCCTCATCTGTGCCTATAGATCTCATTTGATTTTATTTCGATTTACCTTCCAGCCATGGGATTGTATTATAATATTTTCCCAGTGATCACACAGTGTACAAGTTAATACAGGCCTAGCTAAGTGACAGGTAAGAACTCACTTGTATAAGGCCTAGTTAAGTTTCCTGAGGGATCTTGCTTCAGTACAGACAAAGAACAAGTTCTTATTGCACTTACTGCTTTAATCCATTCTTTTACTCTGTATTTATCATTTCTCATTCAAGTTTCTTAACAGAAATGTGACACTGTGTGATACCAAGTGCTGAATTAAAAAGGCCCAATACTTTTTAACTTTCACTTTGATCAAAATTATGATCTCATTAAAACAAGAGGATTATGCTATTTTGAAAAGATTGTATCAAATAATCCTCTTGACACTCTTGATTGTTTGCTGAAAACTATTCATCTTTGAGCATTTTATTTAGTTTGTCAAATGTCTAGTTGCTTACTTAAGAATCAAGATAACATAGCAAGAATAAATAGTCCTTCTCTTTCTTGTTTTACTACTATCACCAGTAACTTCATTGCAATCTCTGAAAATACTCATTTTTTCTCATTTTTACTAGGAAGAAACATGAGCAGATGACAGGTACTACTTTAGAAATGCTATGATGAAAATTATTGATAATGATCATTTATAGATCTGATTAATAATGTCAGAAAGTTGGAAATGAAAATAATTTAATAATCATCAAATGCAAGAAATATACCTTCTATTTTTTCCCAAATACAGAGAAGGAGTATTTGTCAAACATACTGCTCTGCTTATCAATTTTATAGTAAACAAAGGAAAAAACCTCCCTCTTCCTTATAAAGTAAATTTAGTCATTATATTCCAGATGAAAATGATATCTCTGTATATGTCAGCAGGAAAATATCCTATTATTCCATATCTGAAGGCCTAGAAATTATGCAACTTCTAACTGCTTTCAATATTAAATGTACCTAGATGAATAACAACTGATGCTAACATTCAGACCTGTTTTGTATCCTAAGTTTAACAGGTAAACATAAGTAGAGATTTTTCTGGATTTACTATACAGAATTCAGTAAAACTAGAAACGGAAAAGCTGGTTAACTGCTAACAGTAACTGAAATTCACAGAGAAAGATATGCCTCCATGTAGCTGACAGGCCGTTATCATTTCCCTCCAGTAGCGTGAACAGAAATAAAAATAATGCAAATTCGGAAAAAAAAATACCAACAACGAAGTCTTCCTGTTTTGAGATGGATAATTTCTTCTTCCTTCGTGTTCAAACAAGTCCTTTCTAGCTTTAGACTTACTTTAAATTCCTTGGAAATTACTTAATAGTCAGTTTTGTTGCCACAACTGCATCATAGTTTAACCTGGAGATCCCCTCAGCAACACTGCTCAAGTTTTTACAAAATTTGATGGATTTACTACTAAGTGGCCTGTAGTTCACAGCTCTGTGTAATTATTATCACTAGTTTTTGGCACAAAGTTTCCACAGTGACAAATTCTGATAGTTTTGTATGTAATCTTAAACAGTGTTTTAACAGTGTGGAATTTTCCTAAAGAAAGAATTGCTATAGGCTATGCTTTAGCCTTTCTTTATAAGATACGCTGCTTGGAAGCTCTTCTCTCTCAAACTAGCATCATGTCCAACATGGAAGAAAACATCTCACGAGGCCTGGTAACTGTCATTTACTCATGCTGTGGATATTTGTTTATAAGTACTAACATATATAGTTACAAAAGTGTCCTGTCCTATCCGCATGTCTCAATTCAACATTTGTTATGTTGACACTTTATTTGCCATTTATTTGCAACATGCAATATTTGTGATTTTATTGCTATCAGAAATATGCTATATTCCAAAAATAAATTATAGAAAGAATATATCTAAAAACAACCAGGTCCTTCTCCACATACTTACAGTTGGAAAGACAGTATAAGTTACTGGGGAAATCATGACACCATGAGATAGATGATTAAATTCCAGGCCATTTGTGGATCCTCTGCTCACATATAGTAAAATAAAGGAATCCATATGTCACAAGAGATAATTACGTAGGGCATAACGTAAGGTCCAGAGTAGGGCCACAAAGATGATCAAAGGGTCAGAGTACCTCTTCTACGAAAAAAAGGTTGAAGAAGAAAGCTCCAGGGAGACCACACTGCAGTCTTCCAGTACTTAACAGGAGCTTATAAGCAGGAAGGAGACTGACTTTTTAGACTGTCTAATAGTGATAGGACAAGGGGACTGGCTTTAAACTAAAAGTGGTGAATTTTACATTAGATGTTTTGGGGAAACTTTTTTCTCAGAGGGTGAGGTGTTGGAACTGGCTGCCCAAAGATGCTGTGGATGCCACATCCCTGGGGGCTTTCCAGGCCAGGCTGGATAGAGTCCTGGGCAGCCTGCTCTGGTAGATGGCAGCTCTGCCCATGGCAGTGAGGTTTGAACGGAGTTTGAATCTTTAAGGTCCCTTCCAATCTAAGCTATTATTTGATTCTATGACCATACCATGAGCTCAGGAACATCACTCAACCTGGTTAGATAGCTATTTTTAAAATAGGCCTGAATGCATTTTGAGACCATCACCTTATGTAAATACACTGGGAATTCTGGACCCAATTTATTCTGTAAATTTCAGCATTTTTCTACATCTTTAGATGTCTGAATACTATCCACTCCTGGTCTGCTTGTTTGAAAAGTTCCCGGATGTAACTACAAAAGTGTAATCGAAAATTATATTTGGAAATTATTTGATATAACTGGTTAACAGGTCTTTTTTCCCCAGATTTTTTGTCAGCATATTTTTATTTTTTTTTCAAACTGAGATGTATAGTAGCATGTGTCTGCTGGTTCACAGAAAGAACTAAGAACTCCAAGGCACCCACAACCTTGGGTGCACTGGTACTCCTGTTGATAACCTGGCATATCCAGGTATCAAACCACCCTGTATCCTCTGTATGTTCGAGCACATTTTCAGGTGCTGGGTGAGTTACCAAATGTGGATGTTTTATCTTTCAATTGCAGCCTTTGTTGTTCTCTTGATGAATTACTCACTTAGTGTCTAGAAAAAATAAAGCTATCAATATCAATGAAGGTGCCAATGAACTGTGGCAAACTAAAGGATACAGCAGATTAACAATCATTATGTGTCAGAGGCTTATGATATGATGATAATGGTTATTGGCATACACATTTACCTCTACAGAAAATAATATTGTAAACAATTAGAATAAAGGGCAACTCTAAGTTATGTAAAGCTTGTTTTATCCTTAACAAAGAATTAAGAATACAATCATAGATAGAAAAAAAAAGAGAGCTTTTTTAATTATTTATGTCACACAGATAAAAGGCAAAGCACAGCTTAAATTTCACTGTGATATTCATAAGGATTTTAAAAATATAGGTTCAAGAAATTGTCTTGGTTTTACCAGTAAGATTATTTATATACTTTGAGAATTAATGCTACCCATTTTCTACCACAAGGCTTTTAGAGGTAGACATGCAGTAGTCTTATGTCTATCCAAAGAAAGTATCCCCATGTGATAAATATATTCTTATTTCTGCTGCTAGTATGAAGAGGGAAGTTGTCTTTTTGCCAACCTCCACTCATTCAGTATACAAAAGATATTAAAGGCTTTAAAGCTCTGTTCACATGGTTACATAGTCACTTTCCAGTTAAATGAAAACCAAAGTCTAAATAAAGCATGCATTAGCTCTCTTTTGCCACATGGTAATTGAGCTAACCTCCCAAATGAAATTAAATTAAACTGTCTTTTGATGACTCCATTCAGAAAGGAAATAAGCATACCCATATTTAAAGCCTTATGTACCTTTTCCTTTGTTTTCTTAACAAAGATAATCTTTAGCTTTATTCTAGCAATATAGATGCTAATTTTACTATCTGGCTATATCACAGCCTGTGTCTCAATCAGACTACATAGAAAATTCCACTTCTACTTTTCCACTGTTGGTATTTAAGATAAATTTTCATGAATGATTTTTTTTTCTCTTTCTCTCTGACTGACGTAAGATTTATATTTGCAATGTTTTTCCTTCTTAGCACATAACAGAAAAACATAGGAAAGCTGAAATGACCATAGCAATATCAAAAAAACTGTATTACCTCTACAAACTGGGTATATTTCAGGACCTCTCTAGAGTATATGCTAAGAAATCCTTGTATATAACTTTGATGAACTGCTTAATCTGGATGTTACAAACCAAAAAATACATCCTTAGATGTATTTACTCCCAGATGAGACCTTCTTCTGGGATTACTTAATGCTATCAAGATCTAGTTTCATGCCATCATGATATTCCTGGCACATGAAACCTCAGTTGCACTTTTCCGTCTAGCCAAAGTTGATCTTGGTCAGAATTTACAGCTCATTTTACTCCAAGCTCCACCTCCTCTTTTAATTGCACCCTTCAGATCTGTCAAGATAAAGTGCTAACAAAATTTATTTCTCATCCAGTTTGGTCAAAACAATCTGAGTTGTGTGGTATTTAATCTGTTGAAATTGATGTCTGTCTCACCCAGCTGGATTAGGGAACAGTTACACAAGCAGCTGTGCCAACTGGTCCAGGGCTGCAGCTCTATAACTAGCCAATTTCTTGCTGCTGCAGTCCCAACACAGCCCAATCCTTCTTTGTCCCTTTATCTCCTTTTCAGGCTCCTCTGGCTAAGGCAGAACTTGTTGAAAATCCTAAATCTCCAGCAAATGGCCCAGAGTGGGATCAGATAGACTTGAGCTGGCAAAAGGGAGGTGACAAAAAAAAATAATAACAGGAGCTGATGGAAAGGAAGTGAGGGTAGAGGAGGAAGGCAAATCCTGGGAGCAGCAGAGGTTGCTGGGAGCTGGGACCTTCTTTTTTCCTGGAGGAAATGAGGGCAGCAGAGGAGCGAGGCTGAAGAGCATTTCATAGAATCATAGAATCACAGAATCATAGAATGACCTGGATTGAAAAGGACCATAATGATCATCTAGTTTCAACCCCCCTGCTTTGTGCAGGGTTGCTAACCACTAGATCAGGCTGCCCAGAGCCACATCCAGCCTGGCCTTGAATGCCTCCAGGGATGGGGCGTCCACAACCTCATTAGGTAACCTGTTCCAGTGTGTCACCACCCTCTGCACTAATCTTCTTGCTGCCACATTAAGGGGCATATTGGTAACAGTTTTAAGGAGATCAGAACTAGACTTCAAGTAAGAAAGACATAGGAAATACTTGTAGGCAGATATGATAATGATGATATATGAACAAGTGATTTGATCCATAGAGGGATTTAGGAACATCCAGAGCTTGAAAATTCATTTGACAGAGCTTTCAACATGGAGATCTCAAACAAAAAGGGGAACATGCTGCCTGAGGTATTTTTAGCCTTGATCTGTTTCCTAAAGCTAGGACAAATGTTTTCTCTTTTCCCAGCTGGAGATTCCTCTCCCAGCCCACCTGTGACTGAGTCACCATGTGGGGCAACTCCTTAATCCACCCTTAGGAGATTCAGTCAGGCTCAAGCCAACAATTTACACAATTTGAACTGATCTCCTTTATTTTGCCTGAAGCAAATGAATTAGAGCATGCATCATTAACAAATAATGTGCAGAAGAGTAGGGATGAGCAACTACTGTGAGCCAGAACTGACGCTCCTGGACCAATGAGAAAATATCTGCCCTTGATCTCAGGTCCTTGTGCCAATTCCCTTCTCAAAAAACACAGCATTATCTCTTAGTGTATAGCATAAGGTTTAAAGCCTTCACCTCAGTCTGAGGAGGCAGTTTCAGTATTTTTTTTTCTGCTCAGGAGAACTTGAATCCACATGCTCTGGTTCAGTTTTCAGATTACAGAGCACTTCAAAGCAGGATATTTGTTCTTCCTGTAGGACTCTGAAGTAGGGCATAGGTGCTTCCATCACCTAGTGACATTTTTGTCTCTAGGATATAGAATGGGAAAGATGAGGAACCCAGGCCCTCTCTGGAGCATACTTCCTGTTAAGTTTCATTGTACTGAACCTCTTTTGTGTTCAAAATGTGCCCCCACACAGCTGCTGTTAGACACAGTCAGAAGAAACACCTGATATAAACATACTGTCTGACTAAGCAGAGGAGGAAATTAACTGCACAACGATGCCTTAACCAGAAAAGTAAAAGAAGTATTTACACATTACCGCTGCTCTTTAAATGAAGAGCAGAAATGAAGATCTCATGTGAGTCCATTGATTGGATTAGACCCTGGCAGCCAATCAGCACAATGTCTAAATTATGTACCCCAAATATACTTGGAAACCAAGCTAAAGATGCTCACATGATGATGTTTTGGCAACTCTAGCACATGAACAGTTGCAAACATTTAGACATGGAACAAATTTTGGTGATAGGAATTTCAGCACTTATAATAGTCAGCCTCCCCAGAGTTAAGTGGCAGCCAAGCAGTCATTTTCAGGCTCCATATCTTAAATTTAGAAAACTCAAAGGGTGTTCAGATACCTGAATCTAATTTGTACATTGAGGATAAAATCCAAAAAGCCACCCCTAGCCTACAGCACTATTTTACCACCTTAGAGGACAGCGACTGCACAACAGGCTAGAGGCCTGCACAGCTCCTGTCTGGCTGAATCCTCTCCTCCTTTTTGGCTCGCACCAGAAGGTGCAGTCACCAGCACTGATCTCACTCTCCTGAGCCAGGGTTGTGTGTGAGCAGCTTGTTTACTAAGTCTCTGCTCCTGACTTACTTTCTACTGCCAAGAGTTTGGGGCCTGTTTTCCACCAGCATTCATTAACTTTAAGTTATCATGCAGCATGCCAAGTTTCCATCAGCCCAGCAAAAACATTCTCAATTCCAAACCCTGTTTTCCTGATGGCAGCACTCTGTGCTGTAGCTTTCTGAGCTGTCTTGGCCAGAGATATTCATTTATGCAGTTAAATTTTCCTAAGACGCTGATGGGAGCACATACACTTCAATAAGGCAGAAGATGATAGTAGCTACCGGAGCAGGTTCTTACAAAATCAAAATAATGGGGGAAAAAAGCACCCAGATGTAAAAAAACACAGCCACGGGGGGAGGGGGGGAAGCTGTAGACATATATGCAGTTTTAGTCCAAGATGATTAAGAATTCTGTCCCTATAAAGCAAAATCCAAACTCT
The DNA here is from genome assembly GCA_028571105.1 of Tragopan temminckii. Taxonomy (NCBI): domain Eukaryota; kingdom Metazoa; phylum Chordata; class Aves; order Galliformes; family Phasianidae; genus Tragopan; species Tragopan temminckii. The sequence continues at coordinate 26,397,579 of JAOWBP010000001.1, read as the reverse complement.
GTGATCCCAACTTTTCTTGTTTTTCTTGAGAACCAGTGAACTAAAACCCTTCAGGCCTTGCTCAAAGGTGGAACAGAAAACAGTGGCAATAAACATCACAAACAAAAATCTAGCCTGGTTGAAGACTGGGGATTTATTTTGGCAAACCTCGATTCTTCTCAGCATACTCTGTGAGTATGCAGGTATTCAGCTCCCCGTACAATTATACGAGTCCTTAATTCCTGTCCACTGAAGTAAACAGAAGCAAAGCCGTTGATTCAGTTGGGTTCTGGGTTCTCAGCTTGCCTCAGTCTACAGATTGCAAGGCTGTGACTAAATTACTAACTGCATTACTAGTATTTGTTTGTTGCAGCTGTGAAGGAGAAACTGCTCCATGGCTGTTCAGTGGGACAAGGTGCTCTAAATAAAGCAGGATTTTGAGATCATTTTTACTACAAAGAGGAGAACTAGAAATCTGCATTTGAGTTGCATAGTGCTTATAAAAACATCCATGGTTTTGCAAAAGGAGGCGGAATTCCTTTATCAAACAGGAAGAACTGACATTTGAAATGGCCTCAACAACAGAGTAATGAGAAATGATCAATGGACTGAATAGTTTTAAAAAGCTTCCAAGAGGGAATGAAGGAACTAAAAGCTGAGAAATCATAATAAGTTAATGTTAGGAGAACTGGTAGAGATTTGTAATAAAAATATCCTGTAATCAATCAAAATATGATAAACAGATAAGTGGGGAAGAGTGGCCACTGCATTTGCTCATGGAATTCATACTTCATGAATTTACCAGAGTTTTTCAAAGGTGCTTAAGAACAGGCAGATGTAAGAAGTAATTGAGCCTATGCAGCGAGTACAATTTTTCAATCAATTTTACAGCATTCTTCTGCAGAAAGCTCAGCTGCCACTGCAGCCAGGAAGATTCTTTCAAAATTTCAGATCTGAACAAATTTTAGAAATAAAAGCTAGAAGTAATGAGCAGATTTTACAAGAGAGTTCACTGGGGACCTGTGCTGAGGCTTATGTTTTCCAACACAGTCATAAATGACCTAGAAAAGGAAGTAGATTTTAAGACAACGGCATTCGTTGATAATTCAGGGTTTTTTAAATGAATATTCATGTTATTTATTGTCATGCTAATAAACTGACAGGGGAAATATAATGCTCCTAAAAACAGGATCATAAATAAAACCAGTCCCAACTAGATCTCTAAAGTGGTAGTCTCTAAATTAAATATTACTGCATGAAAGGAGGTTTAGAAATTAGTGTGGGTAAGTTCTCGTAAAAATCTGCTCAGTGCTTAAATCTAACTTTAAAAGTAAAGAGAGAAAATCTTAGAAAAAGAACAAAGGACAGAACAGAAATCACTATTATCCTGTTATTATAAATCTATGACAGATCCAGATTTTCAGCGTTATTTGTTCTGATGGCATTAATAAGAATATGGTGGCATAAGAGCAGTTACAGAGTGTATACCGAGAAAGTACAAATTTCTTTCCATATTAATAGGGATTAGTAGACTAGAATTTTTTTAGTTTGGAAGAAAGAAGACTCAAAGGATTATGCTAGAAGTCACTGGTGGTAACTGTGAGTAGCAGAAGATGAGTAAGATATAATTATTCAAACATTTGAGGTCAAAATCAAACAATAAAAGAAGCAGAGAAAGTATCAGAGTATGGCTGTCTCTTCCTGCAGTATCTGTTGCTCTCCCCACTGAGAGACAAGATACTTCAGTCTGACCTTCAAAGGTAAATATTGGTGGTCTTTAATAACAGTGTAAGGAGAAAGACTAATAGAGCTATAGGAAAAACTAGTGTAACTAGTGTACTTTCACAAGGAATGTGTAAAGACTGATCCAAAAGTAATGCCTCCTATGTTATTATGTTGGCCTATCATGTCAGAGGAGGATGTTGGTAGTATGGCAGTAGAGGCTGAATCTTCCCACCAATATTCTGTTACATTTTGTTGCCATGGGACAGACGGCAGCAGAGGAGCAGTCTGACAGAATAGTGTCTGACATGGAAGTGCATATGGACCAAGGGCGTGTCATTGAATTCCTCCATGCAAAAAAGAAAAAAAATGGCACTCATTGGCATTCATTGACCTTTGCTGAACATTTATGGAAACCAAACAGTGGATGTGAGCACACTGAAGCAGTGAGTGGTACATTTCAGCACAGGCAACAGTGGGTCATTTCCACCAGTACAGTTTGTTACAAGTGTGGCATGCAGGCTCTTGTTAATCACTAGCAAAATGCATAGCTAATGATGGTAACTATGTTGAGTGTGTTGACTATGTTGTAGCTGAAAATTTGTTCTATCAAATAGTGTTATTGTGCTCTTTGTATCTGTTTTTGCTTACACGGAAATAAATAGGAAGCATTACTTTCATGGCAACCTAAGTACACTGCAGCATATTGTTGAAAAGATCAACAGTATACTTATTTCCAAAAATCAAATTAGGCAATCCAGGGGACTGTTGTGCAGGATGGCTTTACACTATGTACAACATCTGATGTATCAGATTCTTCCAAACAGTATTCTCAGAATCTTTTCTTCATCAAATTTCTTGTACTGAAGGAATCAGATAGTACTGCTGAAAGGCCAGACATACCTGGGAAGGCTCTCCTTGGAGCCCTTTTAGAAACTAGTGACAAAATTCTTATTGATTTCTGTGTAGTTAAACATTATTAAATCATTAGGAAGGGATGGGTTTTTGGATGATTGATCTAAAGACAGAGAACAGGAATATGCAGGTGCTTGTACTTCACTGCCAGTTCTGAGAAACCATTATCATAACATTTTACTACATTGCTTTCTTATTACTAAGTGTGAGCAGAACTACAACGTGTCTCAAATGGTACAACATTTTCCCACAAAAAATAAATTAGCATTGTTCTTTTTCTTATCTGGGTGTTTTGCCACTGGTAACAGAATTGATTATCCCACTGAGGACATTCTGTACACTACTCTTATTAATAACGGAGTAACATTTATGCCAAGTTGTTTACTGGAGTTATTGCCTCAGTCATTCTCCCAGATTTATCAGATATGCATGGGTAAAGGGGCCACCCCATATGAATTCATTCTTACAACATACATAAATTCATGACAAGACTGTAGTGTTTCAGTGTTAGTTTTCTGTTAGAAAAATCTAGATCTAGTTAGATGACTTATACTAAATAACCTCTATTTTACTTCCTACCCTCTTAAGACTTACTAGCAAAGAAAAACCATGCAAGCTGGTCATTCTGGGGAGAAAAAAAGAAATCCAAAAACCCTTTTCTGTTGAACGAGTGACAACTGTCTATCCTCTAAAGCAGGCCTTTCAGGTTGACAGCTGTGGAAAAAAACTTC
>JAOWBP010000001.1:26368593-26394132 GCA_028571105.1 Tragopan temminckii | reverse complement strand
TTTAGTAAATTAGTTTGTTCCACCTCAGATTGTTGCCGCTGTTTTCAATTATTTTGGGGTCCCCTGTTTCCCTTTTCCAGAGGCGCGGATCCATGAATCCCTCTGCCCCACAAGTCATGGAACTGGGCCAAACCAGCCAGCAAACCATTGACATAGAGACATTTGGAGCGGACCACTGGGGACTTTTTGGGTGAACTTCTTAAAATATAAAAGAACATATAATGGAAAAAGTAAAATGCGTGGAAAAACATGTCTAATACAATATCCTGCACTATGAATAAGAAAAAAATAGGTCTGAGTTCTTTTTTTTTTTTTTTTGCCACTGATAGATTTTTTCCATTTCCAAATTCTACAATATTGTCTAAAGAGCAGTAACACAATTGTCATCAACTGAAAAAAGTATGCAAGTGGCAGCTTCTGTGTACAGAGCCTGTTCGAAGAAAATATATGCTCTGTGGCACCAAGTAATTTAGAAAATCAAGAAAGGAAATCAGTCTCTCCTTGTAAAAATGTGAGATCCTTGGGTTAATTCCAATGCAACATACAAATTACACTATTCAAAAGAAGTTGCAGAAGTCACCAATGATTGGTAGAGATGGACTCCTGGAGATCATTTCCACCACTCCCTCATCATTCTCCTACAATTATCATTTAATCTGTCTGTACCAAGCGTAGGGATTTCCAACAAGCAACTTCCAGCAAGACTGCCTGGAATTTTTAATGGATGTTTAAAAAAGGTTCTCAAAAATGATTTTGTTTGTGTGCTCATTCCTGTAGTTATACATGACAGATTTGGATTTCTCCCTTATGGCTGTAATGCCAGTAAATGGAGATAAAAGCAAGATTTGGGATGTGGGAAGCCGAAGAAAACCCTTTCAGGTGAGTTTTACTATTCTGTAACAGGGAAGTTTTCTTTGAAAGAGAAGGTGAAAAAGATGGATTTATACATTTGAAAATGCCCTTTCCCTGATATTTAAATATTCATTAGATCTCTTATCTACATCTCTTTGTTCTTGTTCAGCCTCGTCACTGGTCACAAAAGGTCAAAAATGTGTGGTCAGAAATTCAGCTACATATTGTCTACATCTGACATTAGTTGCTATAGAAAAGGGTAATTTTTTGTTTCTGTGTGAATGCTACTGAAAAATCCAAGGTAAAACTGACAGAAAATAATATATTTTCCTAGTGTCCTATAACTAGCTGTAGATGTAGCTGATTGACCAGCAATATCAGAATACTGAGAATCTAATGTTCTTTTTTAAATTTCCCCATAAGGCATTATTCAAAATATGAAGATAATTTCACAGAAGCAGAGATGACATAAAAAGATAAGCTCTTGTTTTCTTTTGGATTTAATTATCTCTGCTATCAAAACAAAAGATTTGTTGTTAGAAGGTGAGGCTTTGGATAGTGTTAGGGGTCAGCTTAGTAAGAAATGATATATCTCGCATCTTCAAGAACAGCTGTTATCAAGACAAAAGATCAATTACAAATTATTTTTCTATGTACAATTTAAATATAAATATAGAGAATAAACAATGTAGAACATTCCAAGATATTATGAGATAGAGCATTCTTTGGTCCAGGTTGCTTGCTTTCACTGCTAGCACTGGTGGAATGATCAGGGACGAAGATGCTGCTAAATGCACTCAGGTTTAGGGACTGGCTCCACCTGAGATATAGGAGACCATACTATTATTCAGTCACAGTGAGACCATTCTGAACTGAAATGTTGCAAAAATAAAAGCATAAATTTGCTAACCTGAAATAGGTTGAAGATCAAACAAATCATCTAAAGGCATAGGTACTCCAAAATGAAACAAAGAAATCTGTTTTCGTTAGCATCTAGATTAGGTTTAATTTTTTCTTCCATCCTCTGTGTCACCAGCCTAACCTCAGTGCTGAACACTGTCTGGTTTAAGCTAGATTTTTGAGCAATGAACATCTAGCTCAAAACCACAATCAATATCTAATATGACTGTGAGTAAGTCATTTTACCCTAATAAATATTAAACAGCCTAAAGCTCTTTGAGATCTCCTGTGTGACAGCAAGCTGTATGGCAGAATGTCCCCTTGAGTGTGGATACCTTTTGTCTGCTGTAGAAATTCTCTACGCATTAATTAATTAACTGTACACGTATAATCTCTCAGACATAAACTACTGAACAAGTCTGGGACTAGGAGTGGATCCAGACATACTCAGTCTCTTCTGTGAAGGAGTTTATAATGTATGGGTGTCCCCTGGACCCTGTAAATCAATGGGAGGGTCTCCCAGGTGACCACACTTAGCCCTATACTCTATGCAGTAAATAATCAAGTGTAGCTTGTCATTTTGAATCCTGTTAAGTCACTATCTTATTCATGATTAAGCTTTGTTAAATCAATATTTTATATTAATAAATACAATATTTATGAGTGAAGAGTGTAGTTTCCACTCATGATACTCCCTCACTTCCTCTTCCCCACTGAGGTGTTTATTTTACAATTTCAGGTTACACTTAATGAGATCTGAGTGGTGTCCAAGACAAAAAAAAAAGGGGGGCGGGAGGGGGTTTTCTTCCTTTCTCTGACCTCAAGATACAATTTTCTACCTCTCTCTCACATTAAATTTAATATTTGTGCAGTCACAAGATAGGCTGGCTCAGCTAGCTCTCTCATCAAAACATTGAGTTACGCATCCATGACACCTCCAAACTCACCAGTTCAGCATGCAACTGCACAGTCTGAAAAAAGCAGCAGATAAATCTATACTTAGGATTGAGACAGTATTTGATGATTACATTAAATATAACAACAAACTGCACATGTATTCCTTAAGCTGATCAACAAAAGAATGTTGACCCTCTTGCTACTCGGCCTGTAGCTTAGAAAATACCTCTATTGCTGATCATAGCCCTATTAAGGTTCTAGATATCTAAATAAGCTAAAATACTGGCTTACCGATCCCTTAAAAAAAAAAACCCAGGACTTCTCTTTCTCTTATTATCCACTACTCCAGCTCTCCTGCATTCCCAGTGTGTCCTCCCACGGCCTGCCTGAGCCCCTGCAAAGAATTCACCAGACCCATCCGTAAGGCGGTTCAACTCACAAACTAGTCAAGCTTGACCTATAAAAAACAATTTTCTTTTGCATTACTGAGCTGAGCTGCACCAAAGGTTTCACTAAAATCATAGGTTTCTCTCAGAGGGAAATGCTTTTATCTGAAAGTTGTTGGGCACTGACTTGTCACTACTTACTGCCTTTGGGTGTTTGAACAACAAGTGGTGCTTTAAAACAACATAACAGATACTTCTAAGCAAACTGCCTCTTGGTTTCCGAAACATTTGTCATGTTGACCAAAATGGCACTTGAAATTCAACCTCACTTCACATATGGTTCCATCTGCCCCTGGAGCTGTATTTTAGGTAAAAACAAACAGCACTTTCTGTAAGAAATTAACAATTTCCTCTCCTCCCAGAGCTCTATACTATGTCTTTAACACAATTTCTGCAAAAAAAAAAATTCTCTAGAAGTGAATCTTCATATCTGTGACATTAAATGCAGAATTCCCAGCAAGACAGTGGACATACCTTTTGCCTCTGGAAGACTTTATGCTTTGATAAAGAGGATAGAATTATTGCCCTTGTCTGGTAATTTTATCATGGTTTATCTTGATTTTATTTTGCATATATTGTAATGTCATCTAGTTTAACTTTACTTAAAAGGACTGACTGCATAAATGCCAAATGTGGAAAGAAAAAGGCAATATGAGTTCAATAGATAGCACTTGTCTAAATTCAGTAGTGGATCTGGGAATCCAGGAGTTGGCTGGTGTACAACATAAAGTACAGAGAGTAGGGCAAGGGGATAAGAAAATCAACTACAGTGCATAGAAAGTACAAAACTGCTTCTTTGTTCTTCTAAAGAATCCTGCCTGATTTGTCTTATATAAATGGAAAACATCACTGAATATCTAACTGTCTGTAAAACCTTGCAGGTGGTTGAAATGTTTTTGCTCAGTGGAGCAAGCTGCATTCTAAATTTAAAGACAAATGCCTTGCTTGGTAGAAAGTTTCAACACTTTGGCAGCTCTTTAGGTTTTCAGAGTCCTGCAAAAACATTAGCACAGGAGTGTTGACTCCTGCAAAGCAGGCAAATATTATTATCCTCCTTTTATATATGGGCAACTTGTGAGACAGAGGCTGTGGCTTGCCCAGACCCAAGACCACACAGCAAGCTGGTAGAAGAGCCAGCGCTACAATTCAAGCATTCCTGGATCCCAGCCTAGCGCACAATCCACCAGACAGCCTGTCTGCAGCACTTTGCAGTTGCTGCATGAAGCTACCCAGTTTTTGCCTCATGAATATCTGACTGTGAAAAATTATGCTTTTTGCAAGTGTTTATGGGATTGCTCCAGGGCAAAGCTTCACTACTGCTGCCGGAAAATACAGATTACTCCAGCAGAAATGTGGGGGGAGGGATGGAAACATTCTGGAGCAAAATTATAAACCAACTGTCTTAGAAGCAGATACTAAGCAAAACAAAATACAAAATGAAAGTTCCAGTCAAAACTGACTTTCAGATTTACTGACTCAAGGAAAAGCAGTCAAGAGGTTATTTTATTTTCAGCACCTATAAGGGCTGATTTTCACTCTTCCCTGTGGAATAATGTGGTCCTGACTCACACAAAAGATCATTTAAGGAAACTGAGGTACTAAGCAATTCCTTACAATTGAAAAAAAATAGGTGGGTACCTCTAGAAAACTAAGTTGTAGTTTGAGGAACAGGGAAACCAGGGCCTGAATGTGGGAGAGAAGGAACTTTTATAGCTGCTTTGTAGCCACACAGTCACGTGAATAGGAAGTACCTATATGTGTACTGTAGGTACTGAAATAAAAACTCTTGGACACCTTATCTTCCTCAGTAAATTCACACCTGTGTTTTGCAGGTATGCTACAGGCATGGAAACATTACAAAAGAAAGAAGAAACACACTGATCTGGGAAGTTTGAAGAAGGTAGTTTTTAAATTGAATTTGGCAACTATAAAGAAGCACTTACTTTAAGGACCATTGCCGGAGCTTCAGCTACGGGGCAGATTCTCCCTCCATGCTGGCGGACAGTCCAGTTTCCTGTTGGAGCATCATGTTTGCACCACTCCTGAGGCAACGTTACTTTATGAATATTTAATATTGATTCTACTGCCACTTTTCAGCTTTACAATATTAGCTTGCTATCATCTGTTTACAGTTCAGCTTGGGAAACCAATATCAGGTATCATCCTGAATCCTGTATCTGATAACTGCCCAACTCCAACATGACATATGAATCCAATTTTGAGAGATCTGTCTTTGAAATAAGAACTGTCTCACAGGTATTTACTGCCAGGTTCAGCCCAGGAATGGAGGGATATTTGGGAAGGCAGGTTGGGGTGTCAGAGGAGAGAATAAACTGAATCCAAGGTGAAAAAAGCACAATCTTCACTGAGCTTGAAGGAAAGGAAGACCCTCCATACAGCCTCTAACTCCTTTTTGGAGCATTTCCCTGGACAGATGTAGAGGGATAGCATTCCTTCCAACTCTCCTTCAAAAAGTTTTATTAAACTGTGCTTCATTATGTTGGCATCCTACTTCCAGATGATACAGATAGTACTGTATAGCCTGCAGTGTGATATTAAACACCTCGATAAAAATTCCTGCCTTGGTTACACACTGTAAACTCTGCTGAACTCACTCTTTTTTTCCCTTGGATCTGTCCTCCTTTCTCATTTCTGCTGCACATTATTTTCTAGCAGACTTCATTGGATTTCAGTCTACAGCGTTGTTACATCTGCACAAGGAAATTACAGAGAGCCAGGCCTGTGACTATCCATGCTGGTTAATTGTTAACATGCTCCCTTACACAATTTCAAACTCTGAGCACGGTCCTGGCCACTTCCAGGCATGGCTCAGAGGATTACAGAGGTCAGGATACTCTCTAAAAGGCAACAAGAGCTGGGAGGGTAGCGGGGAGTTTGATTGCAGAGATGCCATCCATGCGACTCACACTTAGGGACAGGCAGTGGGCTCTGGTATGTTTATTTATTGTTATAGAAGTAATGTGTGTGAAGGACATTTGTCCTACTTTTTTTTTTTCCCTCTCACTAGTTCACCACTCCCAAAGAAGAAAAGCAAACCTTAGCAAAGCCTATGTTTCAGTAGGCGTTTTTTGTTTTTTGGTTTTTTTTTGTTTTTTGTTTTTTTTTTCATACGTTTGAGCACAGGGATGTTGGGGTTTTTATGGTTTTGTTTTAGTATAAAGAATATAATGCTGATATGTTTCTATAAGTTAGAAGAGTCCAGGATTTAGGCCTTGCAAAGTAGAAGAGAATGCACACACTGATGTTCTTAAGCTACCATAGGAGCCTATTTTGGAGCTTTGGGTCAACCCAGAGAAAGCTACGGTTCCTGCATTAACTTAGCATTATGCTTTGGATCTCCAGTGCTTGAGCAATGAAGACATTGTACTATACTCATTGTACTTGAGCAATGAAGATGTCATAGAAGATGAGGTCATCTTCTAAGAAGATTACAAAATTCTGTAAATAACTTGTGTTAAGGACATGAAGAGCTTTGACGATTAAGGTTGAAACACCATACTCCCAAGAACTTACTGATCTTTTCATTTCATATCTAAAATTGTGGTCCAGAGAATGTTAGTCAGATGTTGCATTAACTGTTGGTATTTAGTCAGAGAAAGATCAGGAACCTTTCTAAAATGAATAGGGGTTAATTTAAAATATCACCTTGTGAGGATGATGATTCCTTAAGAAGCAAGGAGAGGCAGGGTGCCTGGACCATGACAAACCTGGGGGCTGTCAATGTAATACCGTGAGGGAATGAGAACTGTGCTTTTTGTGATTGTACATAGATATGTTAGTCTGGGAGTAGTAACCAGTGTTCACACACTTGCATGCTGTCTGGTTACCCATAAACATCAGGTATTCTAAACATCAGGACCTTCCTTTTGAGTGAATATGGTGATTTAGATAATTAAAAAATAAATCAACATCTCTGAGCCAGCATACTGCTGATCTCCAATGGGTTGTGAATACTTGATTTTTATGTTTCCAACTGCTGTGACTAGTGTTGAGAGACAAAGAAAGAAAACTCAAATTACCAATTTTTCTTTTTCCAAAGTAGCCATGATTCAGACAACTGGGAGCTCAGACTGCATTTATGAGTCCCATTTGAAAGAACTCACTCTGCAGCAAAAAGATAGATTTCACCAAATGCCACATTCAGACAAAGGTCTCTGACAATTTATCTGGTAAAGGAGCAATGGCATTTGCTGTCATAAACAAAACTTAGAAGCATGTAAAGAAGTAATTTTTTAAAAACCCTATATACATTTCTGACTTTTCAGAAAGGTTATAACTTTAAGAGTTTCAGAATAAAAAACTGATGTGACCTACATAAAAGAATCACTCTGATTTCTTAATTAAATCAAGCTGTGTATCTGCACACTTGGTTAACAGCTGCCAAAGAAATTATGCAATAAATCTTCCACTTGTCCTTCAAGAACGTGGAAAGGAAGGCAGTGACAAAGAGGATGGTGGTGAGGAAGAAGATGGGCATGTTACATCTTAACCTCTTTAACATCCCCTTGCAGAGGGTCTGAGGCCTCCAGCACACAAGCCAAATGACAAAAATGATCACATCTTCAGCGCAACGATGGGGGAAGAACCCAACTGTTTTAACAGCTGCTTTTTTTTTTTTTTTTTTTTTTTTCCTTTACCTAGTTTGCTTCAGGATCGAATTTCTTTCTGAAGGGGTGGGCTCTGTGCCTGCCAGGAGCACAGCAGGGAATGTTTACGCTGAGACACGCAGAGATGTTTCCCTTTCTTCTCATGTGATTTTTTTTTCTAAGGAGGGAGGGTAAAGAATTCTCTCAAGAAAAGATCTCATAAAACAAACACAACTTCTGAAAATGTGTTAATTTGAGAGTTCTTTTTCTGTTTTATGAAAAATCTATGTGAAAAATAAATTGAGGAAAACCACATCACACGTTACTGCTGCCTAGCTGTCTTCTGTGTCTGCTGGATCAGCCTTTGCAAAATGCTTGTCATTTGCAGTGTCTCAGGCAGGGACTTTGACTACACCATGGATTTCCTGTGATTTCAGCTTTTGCAGCTGTATCACTGCCAGTCTTTAGCAGAGCCAGACAAAGCTGCTCTGAACGGCAGTTTGCACCAGTAAAACCTACTCCAGTTCCATGCAGATTTCTATTATTAAAACCAGTTTATTCAGTATACACCAGATGTAACTTCACTTACGGTGAATTTACAATATGAACAAATGTTTGATAGGATAAAATACTTGAGTGTTGTTCATCAGAGATAATAAGCAATGCCAAAAATGACAATGTTTCTATTTTCTTCTTCTAAACCCATAAACAAAGCTTCACCCTTATATTTGAAAGATTTCAAGCCAGTGGATATACACACAGCACAGAGGGAGCAAATGTGTTCAAATCACTGATGATAAATGAACAATGTGACAAGAACAACATTCATCTCTTTGCCCTGCTTCTGCACATGCCCACTGTTTACAGACCCATGGGAGAGCAAAAAGAGTTTTTAAAGACAAAAATAAGATTTTCAGCCTAATACATTTATCCAAGACAGTATGTTGGAGTAAAACAAACAAACAACAAACATCAAGAAAATCTGTCTGACAGTAAGATATATTGGCCTGGTGATGACTGCAGTGTAATTTTGTCTTGTCGCTTTGAGACAGCAGAGCTACATGCTCATGTGTGGTCCCAGCATTCCGGGTGTGGTCAGATCTTGAGCTCTGGAAGGGGTTTTTGGAACAGTCCTGCTAATTTCTTTAAGCAGACAGTGTTTCATCCCACAAGAAATATTACAAGCTCCTGGTATTTACGGTTCTTTATCTGCAGTCCTTGCTGCAGTCATCAGAACAGAACAACTGTATTTGCAGTGTCCAACTTGTCAGCCACAAATTCTACTGAATAATAACTCTCTGATGAAAAGATTTTGTTGTTGTTTATCCTCCCCCTGCTCATTTGTCTCCAGTATGGAGTACGGGTGGAAGTCTCTTCACTTTATTCCTCAGTGGCACTTGAAGTCTAAATTATCTAGAAACTGTGTTTTGGTTTAGCCATCTGTTTTCAGAGACCCATTTGCTTGACTTCTACTGAACGGAATTTGGGAAATTTAATCTAAGTAAACTTTCTTCTTAGAGGTTACTACCAAAAGGGAAGAGAGAACAAAAGGAGCACCAGTTATTTAGTAGCGCTAACTTCCTCACTTCCACATACTATTAGAAGTGTTGGCTTTGATCTAAAACCTTCTCAGATGTTGCCAACCAGGACTTGTGAACTGTTCATTCATCCTGTGAACTGAAGCAGTACAAGCACAGTAGACTCCAGTCACCTGTGGTGTTGGTCTAATCCATGTTCTTCACTTCCCTGTGTGTTCTGTAACTGACCCAGTTTGCTGCCATGTAGGCTGAGGTTCTATCTAGCATACCAAAGCTTAAATTCAAGTTGCAGGTATGAAATCCCTGTCTTGTCCCTGACGTTATCTCTGCTTACCCATTCTTGTCCTTCCTCTCGTATCTGTAACTGTGACTGGGAATCTATGTAACTATTAAACCAGCTGTTATCTGAAAACTGAGCTTAATGAATCTAACATGAGTGGAGGTAGGTCTGTTTTTTTCAGATGGTAACATCTCCTGGGATTGGAATCACAGAATCATTTAGTTTGTAAGGGACCTCAGAATGTCCCAGCTATCAAACTGAGTGGGGCCACATATAACTAGTTACCATTTTGACTTAAAGCTATTGGCAGCTACACTGTTAGCTGGAATAAATAAATAAATAAATAAAATTAATGTCAGTTTTTAATTCACCTTCTAATCCATCCATGTAGGCCATATTTCATAACTATGGCAGACTTTGCCACAGACTTAGCTGAAATTGAAATAATTGCAAGGTTATATCAGTCACACAACTGTACCTCTAAGCTGTGGTTTAATAAAAGCTTTAAGATAGTACAAACTAGCACTGCCCAGTGGAAGCAGTTGCTCCCCCTCCCACCACCACCTGGCCAGCATAAATCAATGTGGTGAGAAAGAACTCAGGAAACTGCTCTGGCTAACCATAAAAAAAAAAAAAGGTCTAAATTGGAGGACTGAATTTTCACTGTATCAACTCCTGATTTGATTCCTTGTGAAAATTAAGAGCTTGCTCGACGTCCAATTTCTTACTTACACAGCAGTATTAGTGGAGATCCAGTTGTCTGTCCAGTTAAGGGCTTAAGTACTGTGTCAGGATCAGTTTTCAGCCTGTAACTTGTTGTTTGTTATGAATAATAATGGTAGCTTTGTTATATGCATCTGTATGTCTGAAATGTGTGCCCTAGTTTATTAATAGAGGACATGAAATGAATCAAGGGATAAAGAAATCAAGTAACCTCAGTGTTACTCTGTTTTGTCATCAGTTATCCCCATCTTCCACCACTAATAGTGACCCAAAAAAAACCCAAAATTTGGGCCAGAAATCTTCTCATACAATTTGCAAAATATCTTTTTATGTCAGACATCACCAAGTAGCTCATTACCAACTACACAGCAGCTATCAAGTCTTTTCCATCTGTGTTGAATACACAAGACATAACTGTGAACTGCCTTTTCCTTCAGTTTTCACAGAAAAGGTCAGTGAAGTACATAAATGGGAAGAGAATCATGACAAATCTTAGCCTTGTCTGAAGTGCAGTTGTGAAATGGGATCTGATACATATTTGCATGCAGATTTAGTGTAGTGGTAGTGACTTGCCCATGTTTCTCTACTCATAAAATGTTTTCCTTCAAAAATTACAGAAATATCTCTTTATATATATATAATGTATATATATATTTGGAGGGGGAGAACTTCACAGAAAAAGATTACTTTTTGCCATCTGTATTCTTAATAAGGTTTTTACCTAAACTGAAGCAGAAGAGAACATCCCCTGCATTATCCTGAAAGCATATTGTCCAGTCCAAATTCTCAAGTTGAGTTTTTAGGACATTCTCAAAGAATTTATTTATTCTCAAAGAAAATTAGTAACCATTCATTAAACGGGAGTTATATCTCATTCCAGTTTAAATAAATGGAATAATTTCCACTTGTGTGAATAGCTCAGGACTAGTACAGACCAGAGAAGAAAATTACTTTGAATGCTGTTAGCATGGCAGGCTAAAGGCATGAACCACCCTTCTCTTTATATAAAGTTGGCTGCTATAATTAAGTGCTTTAAAATTATTTTCCATTTCTTAATTTTATTTCATTGATATCTACTGATAAAGATAACCTGACATTTCAATGGAGGAAAATCAGCAATAACAACAAAATAAAAAGGTTATTTAATAATGTTGGGTCTGAAATTGCCATAAGATTAACATCCTAATGTCTTCTAAAAATATAACATACAAGAGCAGAAATCAGAAAAGTCTCCCTCTTTATTATGGAGTACACTTTGCATGTTCCCATGGCCTAAACATCTCTCTGAGCATCTCCCAACAACTGAACTCATGTAACACTCAGTTTCTCACTTATGTTTCCTTTCATCCTGGAGAAGTTTCATAACCTTTTCTGTATCAGAGATGTGTCACTAAGAATGTACAAGCAAATCTGTGTGAGTATTTTACCAGGGAAAATGAAAATAAAAGGATAGCACTAGATGTCACCACATTATCTCACATTCAAAAGATTGTCTCAAGTGACACACAAAGATCATGTAGGGAATGTTAGATGCAGCAAAGAAAATAAAGCCTCAGTTGTTATAAATGAGCTTTTGAAAGTGTTGATACCAGTCCGTGGAGTCAAGGTATGATTCTGATGTACGGTATACAAGTCACAGCAACCTCTACTTTGAAGAAGAGAATATGTTGCATTTAGAAATCTACTTTCCATATGAGGTTATGGGATTGAATTGAACTTGTGAGAGCTAAACTGCCCAAAACAAATGAGAAAATGTATTGCTTGGACTTGAGCAAGCAAAAAAAAAAATGATTTCAGATTGATCCCAAACATTGCATTCTTCTCAATTTCTTATTTTAATGTTTTGACTCAAGAAAGCTAGAACTAGCAAGGGTTTCACTGGAATATGCAAGAAAATTTGTAACAGGATGTGCTGGATAATTTATATGCAAGATGTTTCTCTTTAATGTTCACGTCCTCATTATCATTACAAAAGGCTATCTTGCACTTTGTGATCATTAGAGGCTTTCTAAAAGAGTTTTTTATTCTTTGTTGTTGTTGTTACAGAAACATCTAATTGCCTTGAGAAAACTATCATGTTTTCAGGGAATTTAAGTTTCAAGTTCCATAGACAAACAATGAAAAATCATTTAGATCAGGGTTTATCTATCTAGTAGTTGTATTAGTAGTGGTAGTTGTTGTTGTTGTTTGTCTAAAGGTTAGAGCCTTAGTATAAGTTATTCAGTCTTATCTGATAGTAAAGGAATGGACATCTCCAGGAGGCATTTCATCTGATATACGTGTATGTCAAAATGAATGAAGTAAAATAGATTCAGGAAGTTATTATCTTTCTCTCAAGCTTCCACTAAGGAACAGTTTAGGAGGTTAGTTTGAATTAAGAATGTAATCTCATCCTAGGTGCAAATCTTGTCTTTGGTAGCTGATAGTTTAAAAAAAAAAAAAAAAAAAAAAGCATAAGAATCAATACACAAAGAAAGTGATTCGTTCCTCTTTGTCTATAGTGTGATCCCTTCCATGGATATTGTCAGCATCTGGCAACCAGTGGTTTTGCAACTGCCTGAGCTATAGGCGATATCTGGACCATCCTTCCAAGTAATCTGAGAAACCTCTCCAGAATGTTTTTCTCACTCCTTTTTGAACTCAGGTTCACATATTTATCATAAATGATAACTGATTACAGTGAATTTCAAAAAAGTATACCTTGTGTGAAAAAGCACTTATTTTCATTTTCTTTAAACTCAGGACGTGACTGCAACAAGGAATGAATGAAAACAAAGGTTTCCTTTCATGTTCACCCAACCTGTTTCTAGGTTTATATTTAAATAGGAATATTACTGGTTTACAATTTCTTAGTTTATTGAGATTATTATCTAATATCTATAATACACTAATTCCGTAGTCTGTAAGTACAGAGTCAAGGTCTGTGTCTCATATCCCAGTGAACAGCTGGGTAATAGTAACGATTTCAAATATCATGCTGTTTGCCTCAGCTCAGATGAGTGGAGCCCACAGACTTTATGCATGAGAGCAGCTCTCCTTTCATTCTAATGGCAGCGTTGTTAAAACAGAAAATAAGCAAGCAAACAAAAAAAAAAAAACTGTGAATTTTGTCTCTGTCACAGATACAAATTTGAGTGAGTGTGATACATACCATAGTAACAACAATGAAATCCCTGTATGGACAAGGATTCGTTGCAATATATTTCTAGTCTGGGTATTTTGGGGGATTTTAGTTAATCATATATGACCTATTTTATTGTTGTTACAATTCTTTGAAATCATTACATACTATTCTGACTTCATGATAAAATATTCACATGATGCTATATAAATCTTCTTTGAACATAAATTTAAGGGGAGGAAAACAAAATTAATTTTGTAAGTTTAAAAAGCAAAACATTTTATTAGATCAATGAAACATAGTATTGATAGATATCTGGTTGAGCATAATTTATGCAGTCTTCATGTACTTTCTTCCCAGTAATGTATAAGTATGGTTTCTGCAAGCTTGATCCTACTTCTAGTCTACACTGTTTGTTTGCTTCAGTCAGTTCTGTGTCTGCGCAGAAACTGCATCTAATATATTTGTTAATTTCAGATATACAGTGCATACCATAGATTAAATCACCATCTCATTGCTGTAACTTATCAAAACACAAAGCTGTGTAGTATATGTATAATGAAGGAACTTTCCACAACTGTCACTTTAACAGATATAGTCTTCATTCTCCTCTGTTGTTAAAAAGCATATATCTCCAGAACAATTGCCACCTGTGATTAAGCTGAATAACTTCAAGCCATTCAACTTGTAAGAAAATGTCCTTGTGAAGTTGTGTCACATTTAGTAAAATGGTGAAAACTATTACAGTGCTACTGAGAAGTAGCAAGCCTTTTCTTTAGATTGTTTTTGTTCTGTGATCATCTTGCAGTAAAGGAAAATTTGCAATTTCTATCATTCTCTTCTTATTCTCCAGTGAAGAAAAGCCAGGTGGGAAGTAGATATCTAATAGTCAGTCTTTTAGCAGAGGGAATCTGGTTGATTTAGGATGGAGAATCTGGTGTCAGCATTAAAAACAAAACAATCAAACAAGCAAACAAAAACAAAACAAAAAAAAAAAAAAAACACAGAAGGAAAGGCATTTTTCTCAAATAAGGTATTTAGCTTTCTAAAGAAGAAGGAAAGTACTCCTGTTCCACTCAGGATCTTGAATACAAGCACAAACACACAAACACACACATATACACAAAAATTTTCAATCCCATAAAAATCAAAGGAAGCAAATTAGCTATAGGGGGTGAAAAAAGAAAATTGGACTGTCTGAAAAAAAAATAAAATAAAATATAGGAAATCAGGATGATGTTCTTTCTTTAAAAGATATGTTTACGCATAACATAATTTTGTATGTGGACATGTTCACAGAATCATGGAATCATAAAATGGCTTGGGTTGGAAGGGACCTTAAGGATCATCAAGCTCCAACCCCCCTACTGCATGCATGGCCACCAATCTCCATATCTTATACTAGACCATGTTGTCAGTGCCCAGCATTTAGATCTGGGATGAAGGTTGCAGTTTGAAATACTTAGACAAATCTGAAGTCAGTTATGCACTCTTTTTATGGCTCATCATATTCATCTTGCACCAAAAATTTAAAATTGGATCTAAGGCTGAAAAAAAAAGAAGTAAAATTTCTGTACTACTATAGCAACGTGAGTCATACCTGCATGTACCAATTTCTGATTTCCAGTGTGGAAGCTGGACTGCTTGCAACAGTGAAAATATTAAGTTTTGTAATATGCTGTTGTGTAATGATAACATTTAAGTGTCCCTTTGCAAAAACCTTAAGCATGAGATACTGCAACACCAAGCTACCAAATCTTCATTCTTGAAAACAATGCCTGTGAACGGTTTAATTATTTTGTTCTTTCTTAAACCTTCCTGCCAAGAATCTTTACTGGATTAAGTATTCAACACCAAGAGATTAAAGACGTATATCCCTGTAGCTACCACTGCACTTATCTCCACATAATCACCAGGATTAGCTTTCTAAGGAAGTAGATCAAAGCTTTATTTCCTTGTGGGTATCCGATAATAAAGGCTAAGGATAAACCGAACTCTCAACACTTTTGCATCTGTCCCTCAGCTACTAGATCAAGAATAAGACTATGAATAAAGATAAAGTCAGTGTGGAAAGCTGCAGCACTCTACAACAGCTATAATAATAGGAACATGGCAGACTAATAAAAGGGAACTAGAAGGACGGCGAGATACATAAAACCTTTAAGGGTACATAAAGGAAGGCAATTAATAAACTGCAGAGCCTTCTGAAAGTATCTGTGAATAAATATTCACAAGAAAACACTACTTGTGTACAGATCTGTGGAGCATGTGTCCGTGAACTACAAAATTCTCATTACGATTTGTTCTTTGAAATGAAGGTTTTATAAAAACTATCTGTACCCGATAGAGAACAAAGCACTCATTCTAAGCAACAGCACCAGGGAGCTCTGTTGTTAAATGCATAGTAACCATGTAATAATTTGAGTTGGCAAAATGCAGAACGGCCAGTGCATTTTTGTTTACTTTCCTGTACGGTTCTGGACAGTCATCGACAAATAAAAAGACTTATATTTGTACATAATGTCATTATATTTTGCAGCGATGTATGAAAACAAATACTTTTCTAAGGTGGAAAACAAAGAATTCAAGGGAGACTGCCAACTCTTACTTCTTCTGTCTGGCTTATCTGAAAGTAGGCCATCAGTGCGTTAAGTTATTATTAAGTTAGAAGAAAGGCAGGACTGTTACAAGAAAAAATGAAAAGGAAAAAAAAAAAGAAAAAATGTACATACTTGTTGTTGAAAGACTCAGCATAAATAAGTCATCTGCAGTTTTCAGTCGCAGATAGCTAAATAAGTTTCTGCACGCTCTGTTCTGACTGTGGCCAGTCCTGCACTTGAAGCTTACAGATGTCTGCAGCACTTCTGCTGCCTTTAGTTACGTTGTAATAATAAAAAAAACCATTCCTTTTTGCCAACAAAACAACTGGAAGTTAAGGCTTATATTGATTTTGACAAATCACTTGGTCACTCTAATCCTCATTTTACCCACAAATATCTACCTGAGAGAAGTGTGGTGAAGCTCAATTAACAGTTATGAAGATCTTATAGGTCCCTGTAGGACGACGCTATAGAAAAATGTTGCAGTATATTCTTCTGCCAAAAAGGAAAAGTTTGAAATTCAGTGTGTTTGGCAAAGTACATAAACTATAGCACATTCACATTGTGCAATTCTGATTAAAATGGTTGATCATTAACAAATCGACAACTAATTTTATTATTCTATCACTTTATTTTCCCTATGTGTTTTACCTTTCAGCCTTAAAATTTGTGAAAAAACACCAAAATCTACAAGTGTTTCTGTAGGCTCTACGTTCTCGACATGTGCACAAATGCATAAACACGCACATATACAAGTGTGTGTTTCCTTTTGTGCACGCTGAAAGATTTTTTCATAAGGTATATTGTGCAAATATCAATTATTTTACTTAATATGAAATAATTTCTTCTTATTAAATGGTACAAAAATCTACAAAATATGTAACAGTGTATATTTGAAATTACACTGTTTTACAGAATCAGTTAATCTCCTGAATTGCTTTATACTGCCTTTGCTAGCATGTTAACTTAAATTTAATTAACAGATTGTGGCACTGAATGAGCAGAAATAACATATTGTTTTGTTGGTGGTTTTTTAGCACTTCTCATTTTAGTACGCATTTCATCAACAGACTGACTATAAAGAGTGTTATTTGTTTAAAAATCTTATTCCTCTGGCAAACTGAACCATTTTATTTTGTCTTTCACTCTAAAGGCAGACAATTTTAACATGCTTTTTATCCCCAACTGTGTCTTAGACACAGCTCATTTATTTAATACTCCTGTTCTTATAATTATTTTCGTGCTCAGTGTGTTTTTTCCCCTTCTTGTTCTTCTGCCTCAATCCAGATGCTGACGCTCACGTATAGAGAACCATGCAGTAAAAATGAACCTTCCCAAATTCCAGGCTTGCATCTGGCCCTTCCTGTCACAGAAGGGATAAATTAGATGTTTCCACCCCGACAGTTTCTCTCCAGCTCTCCAGTGCCACATGTAGGGCACAAAGGGCCTCAGGATAGGATTGTGGGGGTGTGGAAGCATCCCTCTGCCTGCAGTCCTGTGCTGTCCCCATCGCAAAGGGTGTGCAGGAGCGCAGGAGATGTCACAGGGCTCTTTCCCAGTGCATTTTACTTCGTCCATGTCCCTATGTCTTCAGCCACAGCAGCAGAGAGTTTCCTTCCCAGAGCCTCAGGTTGACTTCAGCACCTGAGGTATCCTTAAATATTCAGATGAAGGAACAAGGCCAAGGAAGGTTTCCAGACATTCAGCAGTGTGTATCTGTCGGACATCACACATCCAGGATTCCTCCTGTCTGCCTTTTCATGGACAAGTTTATTGTCAGGGATGGCTTTCTACCATTACTGTTTGGCCAATTGCACCTAGAAAAAAAAATATAAAATGAAATTAAAGTATCTATTTTGGAAATAGCTGCTAGAAAAGAAACGTAAAGAAAAAGTAATGAAGGCATTACGTGTCACACTTCAGATACTGTCTGAACCTGCATACATGCACACAGAGACATACGAAACTTGGACAGAGAATTCACTGTTACAGTCAAGGATTCCTTCCAAACTACTTTAAGATACCTGGATGTCATCTTTGAATTTCTTTAACTGCCACCTATCATGCTTGAACATCTTAATTACATGTGATACAGTAGTATGGGCTGGAGGTAGTAAGGTAAAAACCTCAGACTTCTCCAAACTGCATCTTTCCAAAATCGTAAAGACGAGCTATAAAAGAGGCCCAGTTATAATACTTCAAACTGAATGTATGCAGTACATTTAATCCTTTTCTGTCCTGAAGAAAAATTGCCCTCCAGAAATGCTATTATATAAGAAATTTTTCATTTTCTTATGATTGCTTACCTTTTGCTTATTTTTGTGAAATATTAAGCTTTTGTGACTGGAATTGCTGACACTAACTTGCATAGGTAGTTTGTTTGTTTT
Source organism: Tragopan temminckii (assembly GCA_028571105.1). Classification (NCBI taxonomy): domain Eukaryota; kingdom Metazoa; phylum Chordata; class Aves; order Galliformes; family Phasianidae; genus Tragopan; species Tragopan temminckii. Next base: position 26,375,781 of record JAOWBP010000001.1, on the reverse strand, counting down.
TAAATTAAAAGAAAACATTTTTTTGTCAAGTAAGTAAAATACTGATACTTTATTTCTTTATGTTTACAGTTGAAAGATTGCAATACTTCCAAAATAACTAGTAATGCAAAAGTCAAATGTAATTTTTTCTTTGTTCCAATTATAAAAACAATACATTTATTTCTTACTAGGTAAAAGGTCCATTAAACACCAGATAGAGTTTGCTACCTAATCAAAATGGTATAGCTGAATAACAACAGCAAAATGATTGCAGGATGGAAAATTTGTTTTTCATCTCTGGTGTGTCTTGTTGGAATGCATGTTATGCATTATTTTATTTTTCCAACTTTTGCTTATATTTGTACACAGAATTTCACAGTCTCACTTTCTAAATTTCTAACTATGTTTTTCCTAAACAAATAATGAAAATAATGACCTTAATGAAGTGAAAACCACTTAATTTAATTTCCTATTTAACAGTAGGAACTATTTTTAAGTTCGTGGCATTTTTTTAACAGTTTGCATGAATGCAACTGGAAAAGATACAGAAGCAAATCTGAAGTAGAAGAGCCATATATAGGAAAGTACCACTAAGGTCTTATGGCCTGATCTGCTGCCACTGACTGTGGCAGAAATTTTATCTTAAAATTACTCACCAACAGTTAACTTGCAACAGATAACTTTCTGGGGGTTGACTATAGAAGTTCCTTGGAGTACCAGCGGTTACCCCAAGGTAACAATGGTGAGTGGACATTCTTTCTGTGCAATTTATGTCTATGAAGGAAGGGTGCAACAAAATGGAGCCAGGCTCTTTTCTGTGATGCTCAGTGCCAGGACAAGAGGCAGTGAGCACAAAATGGAAGACAGGAGGTTCCCTCTGAGCATCAGGAGTGCTTCTGTACTGTGTGGATAGCGGAGCACTGGCACAGGCTGCCCAGAGGCTGTGGAGTCTCCTCCGTGGAGATCTTCAATAGCTGCCTGAATGTGGGCCTGAGCACACTGCTCTAGTGGCCCTGCTTGAGAAAGGGATGGAACAGACAGTCCCAGAGGTCCCTTCCAACTTCAGACATTCTGCGATTCTCTGATTCTCTGATTCTGTGATTTCATGCTAAAACAGCATGCCAGACTTTAACATTTCATTGGGGCATCATCATCTAGAGAGGTAAGCATAATGGAGGAGCCACTGATATCTGCAGCATCTGCAGTTAATAATAAAAGTTTCTTACTGAATATTAGAATTCAGTGATAACTCCAGCACTAGCAAAATTTAGATTGTAGTACTTTATTGCATCTACATGGGTCACTCTGAAAGTAATGACTTCTACATGTTTCTGTGGAAACTACAACAGATACAAAGAGCACAGTAAGGCTATTTAGAGTAAATTCTCAAATACGAAACATTATTTTTCAACATAGTCAGCACCACTATACATCTGGACTATAAGGTTGATGTGGTAGGACAATCCAGCCAAGACTGACAATGTGCTCCATGGACTTCAAACTGGCATGAGGCACGGCATTATCATGTTGCAAGGGAAAGGTTGTCTTCTTCTCTAGCCTAACTCTGGAAGGTCAAGCCTTCAGCTTAGTCAGCATCATGATGTAGTGATCAGAGCTGATGGTTTGTCCAGGTTGCAGGAAATCCAGAACGATCACCCCTTCATATACCAAAAATCAGTGAACATCACTTTACACAAGTATGTTGGTAGTGTAGGCTGTGTCTTGAACTTTTTCTTCTTCAAAAGAGCTCCTGGTATAGTCATATTTAGTTTGCAGAATGCAAACACAACAATGTGAACTTTAGTATCCTTTGTAAAAGAAGAAAAACAGAAAACAGATGTATAAAATACCAAGAAGATTTTCATCTTCTTGGAGGAAGGAATGCAGAAAGCACAGCAGTAAATCCACACAGGACTTGTAGAAATTCTCATTTGGAATAAAATATGATGGGATAAATTGCTAAATAAGTTCCCCTGAATTTCTCCCTATTCCTTTGCCAACTGCTGTCTCTGGTCATTCCTTTACTATTTCATGAGTAAAACTGACTTTTGACGCTAATGAGCATGAAAGAGGAGAATATGTTAGCACCATGTGATTATCTAGGTCTTTATGGACCGTGACAAGATTCACTACATACCATCAGCAACAGAGAACTACAGTCTGAAAACAGATCTGCTGTCTGAAATTGATCTCTTCTTTTATCACTAGTGCTCATTTCATGTGAGATGTACAGATAATCCATTTTTATCATTTAGCGCATCAGAAGTTCTTATATTGCTTTCATATTGCCTGTTCGTGCCAATAAAATGTCAGCTTAGGCAACTTGGGTTCAATTTTCAAGGTATTTGAGTATTTGTAATTTGCACTGATTCCAGCTGGAGTTCAAGGTGTTCACCACTCCTCCTGCAGCTCCACCAGTGCTAGCAGCAATGGGAGTCCTAATGTAGACAAAATGTTTGTCTTTTTATCACCAGTGTTTGCTGTATAGCAGTAAATCTGTGCAGTGAAGCAGAGCAGCTGCTAAGAGGCTTTGTACGCTTGAGCTGAAGTCACCACGAGCAGGAGCTGAGCTAGTGTTAGTGTAACGGTGGGAAACTCTGCTAAAAGGCTTGTTGTGGGCACATGTCTCTGCACTGCATCTCTGTTCAATAGATCATTCATGAGCACGCACCCCCACCTCTGTAGGCAAGGAGAGTCGGGTCACAAGCAGGAAGGGATGGAGACAAGGCTGAGTTTCTTGCTTGCTGCTCGGGCTCTGAGCTGCCTTATTGTTGTCATGACTACGGGCTCCACATGCCTCCAGCCCCTGCTTTATGAAAAGAATGATGCAGTGTCTAGCCTTACAGCTGAATATATAAACCAAATTAGTCTACCATGCCTCTACCTGTTTTGTGGCTCACAATGAAAGAAGCAATATATCATGCAATCAGTCTTGTAGCAGTTATACTCTGTAAGCACTAAGTCACTACACCCAGGCTTTTTATTTGCTCTTTAGAGCCCCTTCTCTGAGTCATAAACAGCAGATTTCTTAATGCTAATTCAGAAAGGTCCTTTGTGACTTCTCAGAATTTCTGTAACATATAAGTTTAAAAGTGCATTTAAGATTCCTTCTTGCATACCATCTTTGCATAATGCCACCGAAGAAGAAGTAGAAAGACATGATGAATGTCTTTTCCAGATCTGCAGTGCCAGGGTATTATTAGAATCAAACTATTCTTAATATAAGTAAAGAAGAGTTATACAGTCCTACAGGGAACTGCTAACTTTTCCTGAATAGAATAAGAGCCTTATATGGTCCCAATTCTACCACCATATTAAATAAGCTCTGAAGAAAGACATGGCCCGTGATTCTGCTGTTGTCAGTGTCATTTGGAAGCAGGAAAAGAACAGGAAGCTTAAAATTGTGGTCTCAGTCAAAAAATAAATGTATAAGAGAGGGAAAATATGTATCAGAAAAAAAAAAAAAAAAAGTGTGAATCTTAGTAAAAAATGATGTAACCTGTATGCCAAGAGTTTGGATAAGAACATGGTAACAGGAAAAATAACTAACGTGAGGGGTAGGGAAAGTGTAAATTAGCTTCAGTTCTCACCTCTATACACATTTTTCATTTTTTCCCAGATTGTAAATTTCAATGGTTGTGATTTTCTATAGAGTTATTTAGACTATATTTTCAGTAAGTAGAAGTGGGTGGTCACACAGTCCATCATTTTACATTCTGTCTCTATGTTTAGGAAGATGGGGCTTATCCTCACTTACCTCCAAAAACCACTCAAGTATGTTGGCAGTGTAGGCTGTAAATGACATTTATAGCCAAGGAAGCATGAGGGGATTTCAGTGCAGATAAAGAGCAAAAGAAAGTTCTATGTTTTTGCAGATCAGAAGTATTTCTTAAAAAATAAATACAGTTTTATTATCTGTCAAATAAGGAACAATGTAACAAAATGTAAATTGAACGTAGTTCCCTGAACTATATTTGCCTTGGCTACAGTAAATTGAATCTTTTAACTCATCAGTGTGTTGCCAGTATTTCATGCTACGCAGTTCCATACTGATATTTTCTATTTCTTTCTGCTGTGGACAGAATTGAAAATAAAGTGTGTTCAAAATGACATACCTGTGTGTTATTGGACAGAACTAAGTCTTATCAAGGCTGCTACACCCCATGCAATCCCTCATTTGAAAAGCTTCAATGACTTGGTCATTTCAGAAAATATCAAAGAAAAAAAAACAACTAAAACCCATTTTATTTTTATGTAATTACATAACCTTCTATTTCAAGAAAGTTAAATTTTTGCATTCTACTTTTCTACCACCTAAGATGATACGTGGGAAGAAATTGATTTGGGTTTCAGTTTATTTTTTGAGAAGTTTAGTTACCAAAATTGTTTAAAAGAGAAGAGTCACTCAAGGAAACACATTTGATTTAGTCTCTTTGTGGCTATTTACAGCTGCAGAAAACTTGTTTTTTGTTTTTTGTTTTTTTTTTTTTTTTTTTTTTTTTTAAAAAAGCTGCCTACAGCACTGAAAGAAATTACAAACCCAATGGGAAAATACCTGTTATTACCATGAGTAGGTATGAGTATATATATATGTATATTGTCTATGGAATATAAATACTGATACATTTTTGCAGTTTTTTGCAGCAATGAATTGAAATAAAATTAATTTTATTTCTGTATTTACTGAGTACACAATTTCACATTTGCTTAGAGGGACAAATTCAGCTCATACATTCATTCCAGTGTTATGTGCGTCATCTAGGTGGGAACAATCCAGTACTTTCCACACAGAAAATATGGAAAAAGAAAACAAGAAATACTGTGTAAATTTTAATCATCCATACATTTTTTATTTAAATAACACATTTTAATCTTTTTTATCTAAAATGCATGCATTCAGAAAAATGCTTAGTAAATATGGAGAAACTCAAAATATTGGGAAAAGGGTTTCATAAATGTGATTAAACACAGCCAAGTGTGCAAATTCCAGTCTTTAAGGCATATGAATCCTGATATTTTAGCCTTGGAAAAGGAAGTGTTTTAGACTCTCAAAAATTTAGCATGCTTCTTGTTGAAGCTTCTCTTCTTTCCTATAAATTTGATATATATATATTTTTAAGATCTACAGGTGAAGTGATAGTATGAAATTTAATAACTTGCATTTAACTACTAAATTTAATATAAATTGTGGACTATAAAACTAAGGAACCAGTGGGGAAAATAGGTTGTATAATTACTACAAGTTAGGGTTGCATAGTACAGACTATAATGCATGTGTTCCATGGAATAACATTATGTGAAAGCAGGATGTTTATTAAGTTGCTGAAATATTTAGTCTTAATCCTAAAAATGAATAAACCAAGTTCTTTGAAACTCTCTATGTTACCAGTATTTTCAGAACTTTTACATGCAGCGTATTGCATTTTCTTTCTTTTTTTAAAGTAAAAGGAGCACCACATACACAAGATACAGGCATTTTTTAGAGAGACTAGACGTATAACTGCAAGGAAGTTTCATTGTCTGTAAGTTTTAAGACCATTAGATCATGTATTCCAGGCTCCTGTGCTTGAAACCTATTAACTTTCACCCATGTTGTTTACACTAAGTACAACCAATGGAGTTATACAAAAACATTTCTACTTTTGTAAGAAAGTTTTGTAGAACTGAAACCATTCTGCTCTGCCAGTGGTGAAAAGGAAGGATCCAGGTTCCACCAGAACCTGAGGCTTCTGAAGAGCAAGGAGCTCATTAAGTAAGCGTTGTTCAGATTATCTGAGCAGGGTAATTCATATCCTGTACCACAAAGGAAAGAAAATCAAAGTAAATAAACAACCTCTTGTCCATAATAACAAACATAAGACAGTAAGCAGTGATAACAAAAACAAAAACAAAAACAAAAACAAAACAAAACAAAAAAAACAACAGGCCAATCTAATCTGTAAAAACAGTAATTTTGGTTCGAGACCCAACAATGGGTCTGGGTTTGAGCTCTGGCATATGGATACCAACATTGTCCAGCAAACTAAAAAGGTTCCTTACACCTTCTCTGAATTTTAATCTGACCTATCTTATATGAACTGTCTGTTTAATACAGCTTCAAACTTAGAGTAAGCCTGGCAAAGAAAGTAAAAAAAATACAATTTGCTTGTAAGAGGAGCTAAAAATGATGAATTCCCTCTTGCATATTACTGTCTAATGATTGCCATGTATTTTCTGAGGGCAATGCAAAAATGTATGTTCTCTTTTGACTTCTAGAAAAAAATGTTAAGAAGGTGAAAATTCTCTGAAATGCAGAAGTCAAGTCAAGTCCAAAAGGAGCATTGTGGCCACCTCACTCCCCTGTCCCTCTGACTTTTCCTCTCATAAATTTTCTTCCTGACATTTGACTTCCTGTCCTTAAGAAAGAACTACAGCCTTATTCTAATGAGCCCAAGTGATCTTGCATCTGCTGCCTTTCCATTGTAAGCTATTTCCATGTTTAGCTACTGTTAGAAAAGCTCCTTGCATTAAAGTTCCATTGAACTGAGTTCAGCCTCACTTACCAGTCCTTGTCACATTTTTCTTCTAATTCTGCATCAAAGCTCTCATCTGTATCACCTGAACATAGGGGATCTCTTCTGTGAACTAAAAAGTTCACAGAAACTGAGCTTCTTTTAGTTTATATTATAGGCTTTAAATTCTCAATATTCTCTTTAGGACTTTGAAAATTTTAATATATCTGCATTCTTTTCAAGTGTAGATAGTAGTGCTGATACACCAATATAGTATAGATAGCAGCGCTATACTAGAAGAAACAATGTTTGCCTGCTTCCACCTGATACTCTCTCTTAAACATCCATGATTAACATGGTCCCTTTTGCCGCCATTTTTCATTTATAATTCACTCATACTGAGAGACATTGTTTGCAATGAACATTCTGTTCTTACATGCTGTATTTCCCAATTTTCCCATGGTTTCGTGTCCTGTTATGTTCATCTGCACTCTTGGTTCCAAGATATCTTGTATTTGAATACTTAGAAAAGCTTTTTGGCATTTGAATTATATGTAATTCTCTGTAACTTGCTTTACATCATTTTTCATCCTACAAACTGTTTTGCGCTTAGAAATTGCTATGAAAAATATGACTGTCTTCACTGTCTTCATGAAAACAAAATAATAATAATAATAATAATAATAATAATAATAACAAAAAAGCATGCTGTATGGAC
>JAOWBP010000001.1:26345024-26365697 GCA_028571105.1 Tragopan temminckii | reverse complement strand
TTTTGGAAATCAAAACACAAATAAAATAGTATCTCATGGGATGAGACCACTCAAGTAAGCTTGAAGAAAAATAAAAATACCACGTATTTATAGTAAAAGGAAGAGCCTGGCATGAGAAGGACATTTGGAAGGTCTAAAATGCATTGATACAACAAATCTGTTGGATTCCAAATCAATTTCCACCAGGAATAACTAATCTAGTCCTAATCAATGCCTGCACATACAAGGGAAGCAGGAGGGAAACAAACAAACAAACAAACAAACAAACAAAAAAAGTAAATTTAAAAAATAGATACCTCTTGCTTTGCAATTCCTTGGATATGGAGCTTTTTTCATTCCAGTTTTTGCATATCGTTTCAAAAATACAAAACAAAACCCAGATGATTTCCTTGTTATGAGCAAGCAGCATTTCTGAAACAATGTTTAGAAGTCTCCATTTAAATACATTTGTAAATTCAAAAAGGTCCTGTGTTTGTTCAAGTTTTTCCCCTGAAGAAATCACGTCTGCCAAAAGATTTTACTGAAATATTGAATAACCATAGACAGCAATCTACAGAAGCTAATAAAATGGCATCCTTTGTCATCTAACAGGTAGCAAAAGTTTTATTACGATACTGAGCTCAGCAAGTATACCAAGCCTTGCCCCATGCAATCCATAAAATTAATCAGGCATAACCTCCTGCATTCAGCTTAGTACACACTTCACCGCAATGGTTTAAATAAATTAACTTTTCTAAGATATATAAATACATAAATATAAATTTGTACCAGTTTAATGGTTTATGATTTTTTCCTCAAAATTGAAATACGCTAACATTTAGCTTATTATGAATGTCATGAGCAATATAATCATGAACACATTGGACATGCTTAGTTTTTTTCACTGTTCTTCATTGGTTGCTCACACTTTCTGTACTGCATTTCACTATATAATGCAGTTTCAATGTCAGCATGGAAATCTGTCATCGTCCAAGCGTTCTGTAAACATTAGCCCAGCAGATGTGAAAGATGTGAATTGAGTATGTCCAGATCGTCAGCTCAACAACTGGAATATTAACTTACAAATACTCTGATACACAGTGTCAGATTCCTTTATTCTGATAAAGTCTTCCTCTTTCCCCTTCTCCTCCTCTCTTCACATGATTTTTTTTTTTCAGAGTAATTGACATTTCTGAATTTCATCACTCCTACCAAGCATATATAAAGAATTATTCACCTCATTATAGTTATATGGCAGTGGCATTCCATCTAAGCAGAAAACTAGAACAATTCCCTCAATATATTTTCCATTGGCAAATGATGATTCCACAAAATCTTTTTTTTTTTTTACTTGCAGGAAAAAATATTGCCAAAAATTGTGAATTTCCATTGAGCAGTCTGAACTTGTCTTTCAGTGCTTTCAGGCTGAGTGTCCTTTGGGCTGTCAGACTCCCATACATTTCTATCCACAGAAACTCAGTGGGAGGAGTCAGTGCACAAATTTTGTAGTAGATGTTCCAGAGGAAAGCCTGAAAAATGTGTATGCTTGTGTGTAATTAATGCCATAACTAGGAAGTATGGCAGATGGAAGAATGAAGTGGAGATGATTAGTGCAGGGGAAAGAGAGATGCTGAAAGTGCAGAGAAAGACAAGTATGTGTCTGTCCATCACAGTTGTTAATACTGGGCCACTTTGTTCATACCACTCATGTTCACATGATTTTTGTTGTATGCTCATGGGGGATAATTATTCACTTGCTAATTTATTTCCCTGTCATTCGGAAATAAGTTGCATAGCCAATAGACAGCAGCACTGTTCAAATGAGGAATGATCAGACTCCCAGTTAAAAGCATAATTTCATGAAGTTGTCCTAAGATTATGTTTAAATATGTTGCATAGAAACTTTGATGAGTCACAAAGCAGTATACCTGCAAGAAACCTCTTAGACGTTGCTAAGGATTATGTTGTTGAGGCAGGTGGAGATATCTACAGCAGTTACCAAATGAGCATCTCTAACATATATCATAGCCATTACTTAACATCCACCATATGCTGTCTGATTCTTATTTTCTCATGATTTTTATAAGCTTGCCTTATTAGATGTAGTGGTTCTTAATAGATGTAGAAGGCTGGAAAGATGTAATAGAAGGCATTTGCCAGGCCTGGAGAAACTCGAGCTTCTTTCAACAAGTTTCAAGTATACAACATGGAGTGGAACAGAATATGGCAGCTTGATTGGAAGCTCACCTTCATGTCAGTAAGTTTTCAGTGTTCATTACATTGCTAAAGAAAGGAAATTTTTTATGGACTGAGATACAGTCAGAAGTGTTTACAACATCTGACTACACTCTGATGCCAAAATGGAATGATGAAATAGTCCTTATGAAACAATTTGAAGAAAGTGATTCTAGTACTAAAAAAAAACCGCTCTGCAGTTGTACATTTGTATATCTTGACGAAATGGACTTCCCTGTGCCACATTTCAGTAGGAAAAGCATTGCTTAGCATTTCAGTGATATTTTGGAAAAGGCACCACTTTAAGAATGAGAGAAAAGCCAAACACATTATATGCTGTACCAGAATGATGAGAAATGAGAGCTGCAAAAAATTTTATACAAATAAACATAAGAATTGTAAAGTTAATATCTCAAATATCTTCATGTATATTTAATTATGCAAGAGAGAACTCTCAATAGTGCACCATAATCAAATCAATGAATGCAAAGCTCTTCATTGAGCCCCTTCCACAAATTTTAAGAAAATAAATTGTCACTTGGTTTAAACAATGAATGGCTTATTTTTAGAGTCTCTGCTCTCAATGAAAACTGAGCAGGGATACTTTGAACACATGACTCAATTATTTTAGAGCTTTTTCAATTGGAACGTAATCTAAAGGGAAAACAATGGAATTCAGTAACAAACAAATTTAAAATGCAAAGATATTAGAGTTATACTTACTTTAGAACAGCTGGCCAAGTAAGTGCAATTTGTAATCAAATTTTGCTCAGGAATTTACTGACAGGGATTTCAGACGTCCACTAGTGGGCAGCCCTAATGTACCTAATGCTGAAAGTGCAAAACAAAAAGGAGATGGCTGTGGAAGAGGAAAATATCTTTAGTCTGCATATAAGTTTTGTATGTTTACCACCATTACAGCTGTGAGATTTGTACAAAGCTTCATTTTATATGAAAATTGGGTGTACAGTTTTAGAGGCAAAGATTAGTTATGTTACTCTAGAATACTATTCTATGAATTTGAGAAATGTTTTCTTTGCAGACCCACTAAGAAGAGAAAGGGGGAAGGAAATATAGTTGAAAAGCATATCATTTTCTGATATGAAAATGTGAAATTATGCATATTTTGTTAGGATTTCAGTTAGGATGGGTAAGAATAGGGTGCACAAAGCCATTTTTTTGTGTTTAGAGAAATCTTGTAAACTACAAAGATGTTTTATGCACTGCACCTGTGGAGGGAAAAAACAATCTGAGCTATTTAGGAAAGCATAATATACATTCCTTGGTGGGGATCAACATGGAGAAGGAGTGCTGATCTGAAAGCTGAATCTCAGTATAAAGGTCTGATTACCATCTGAGAGTGGTCTGCCTGCTTCCTATCCTAGCAGTGTAGTGATGTCTTTATATCCTAGAGGTGGCAATATATAGTACAACGTTCATCAACATCCCTGAGAGTTTTGCGTTGCTTCTTTTCTGATTGCTTATTCCAGTGGTGGCTTACCTGAAGAGTTATCTTCTTCTGTTCCCTAAATTGCCTGATGTTTATTATTAAAAAATAAAAATAATATTTAAAAAAGTAGAAGGATGCCCATATATATTTTATATGGATAAATATTTTCTTTACGCAGATCAAGTATTCAAGCAGTTTTAAACAGTCTCTAAGGCAAATTAAATTTCTGCACTAACTGCCTGTGGACTGTACTGCAGTTGTGTCATATGAACACCACAAAGCTCACTGAACCCATTCCAACAGGAATGTTGTCCTTTTTTAATTCTCGTGTTTTCTCTTCAGAGCTGAGAGTGAAAAATAAGCATTACAAAAAAAGAAAAAAAAAAAAAAAAGAAGGTAAATAAAAAACCTGTCAGTGCTCACCACATGCTTTCTTCAGAAGCTAAGGTGCCCTGAATGCCAGAGCATGGCAACTTCCAGGGAAAGGAACAGTCTTCATTGTTAAACCCATTTTTTGGACACTTCAAAATAAATCTAAAGCTGTGGGCTGTGTAAGAAGAAGCTGAAGCCCCTTCAGCAGCGGAAATGCTTAGAAATTCTGAAGGGAATAGATTCTTGTCTGAAAATGTAGATATTAAATTCCACAAAGTTCACAAGAGGAGAGGGCCCAGGACCAGCAGCAAAGACAGATGCTTTTGACATACAGACAGCAAAGAATACTCAGGTTCCAAACATTACATGTCTTAATGCAGACAAGCATCTAAATATGGAAGAGTAGATTTTTCATGTCCTGAAATAAATTCATATTTCATTTCCTCTGTTCATATTATTCCTTGTTGTGTAGCTAACTGTTCAGAGGGTTGAGGACAAATCAGCATTAGAGTCCACCACTGTCTGTGAAGACAGCTCTGACAACATTGAAATGACACTGAGTTTGGACTGAAAAGATCTGCCAAGTTAGTGTAGCAAGATATTAGTGACCTTCTAGAAAGAGAATGTAGCTACTTTTGTGCAAATTTTTAACTTTGTATAATATACTGTTCTGGCTTGCACTATTGTAAGTTAATTTCAATAACATATTCATATATTGCCTGGTTATCATGGGAAACAAGAGGTCATTTTAAATTTATTGTCACATTATTTTCATAATATTTTTAATTCTGTTTTTATCTATGAGCTGATAACCACAATGTTTTTCAGGAGTGTACAGGAGAAAAATATGTTAGATGTCAATTTTTTAAAAATTTTGAATGCATTATTTTGTTTTTAATTTTACTAAGCTAATAACCAATTTTTTAACACTAGGATAAATGGGATTTGATTAAATTGCTAAAGCCCACTGCAATTAGCACTTAAGCCTTATTCTCAGTTCTTAGAATTTTTCTTGTGAAATCAATTTAATGATTATTAAAGAAAAATAGAACATGGTGTATCAGAGGAAAATGGCTTCTGGGAAAATATTATTCATGTTTTCATCATATGTCCTACCATTACTTGGCTCATTAAAGGTGAAGATAAAACATTCCATCTTTTCATTTTCCTGTAATAGCATTCAGAAGTGAGGCAATGAGGCCTACAATATTCTATTTTGTCCCAGAAAGGTCATTTTATTTTAAAGTTGCTTTTTGTTTGTTTGTTTCCCCGGCTATTTGAAAATATTTTTAAGCAGTAAATCATTTCATAGGAAAAAATCCTAGAATAAATCGTAAAATTCTCTTGAAATTTTTATTTGTTCTACAATTTTCAGGTCCCTGACATACTGTAAAATGTAATTATTTAAGTGAGTAACTGTATAAACTGAAATTAAAATTACAGCTCATACTGCTCAGAAATAAAACTGACCATTAAGAAATAATCTGCAGAAGTAATACTGAAGTCTGGGAGTTATTCTTTCAGTCTTTTTGTCAGACCTAATCTAATCTCTGTAAGCCATATGTACATTTACACATTAACTATTAGGTTGTATGAAGAACACTGACTGAAATGTAAATTCCCTCCAATGAAAAACAAGATATCTTACTGTCAAGTGAATGTGTTTAAGTGGAGTAGGTTTCTAGAAAAGTTCCCTTTTGTGAGAGGGAAAATGACACTTTCATTGTTCCAGGCTATTTCTTGTAATGACCTTCTAGAAAACTTAACTGTTATCAAAATGATGGTGTCCTACCAAGCTGAGTGACCAAGTGGCAGAGATTTAGGTACTAGAGCTCCCCATCCCTGCATCTCTTCTCAGCTCCATCGAGCCTGCTCCTCCATTCCCCTTCTCTCCTCCAGAGATCCCACTGCTCAGCTACTCCTCCATCTCTGTCCTTTCTTCAGCTCATATTTTACTGATTCTGTAATGCTAACAGCTTTAAGTGTGGGGAAAAAAATCATTTTGCTGATAGACTGCAATTCTCAATCAGAAAGTTGTTCTGCGTTTGAGAGAGGAAGAAAAGGTGGAATTGTTTGAGAGACATCTGTTGAATAACCACTTTCTTCCACAATTCTGTAATAAAGATAAAGGACAATTTTCAAAAGGTATTCTTCTGGGTTGGTAAAAGCAGAAATTGTTTTTTAAAAAAGCTAGTAATATAGTTAGAGAAATTAAAGGGGAAGATGTATAGCAAGTGTACTATAGAAAGTAAAGACTGGAGAAAAAATTCAAAGATAATCAGTAAGTTTTTTCACATATAGTATGAAAAATAAAGGAATCTTTTTGAAAAGATTATTGCCAGAAGCTTTGTAAGAGTGTGCCTAAACAAAGGTAAGAACAAAGGAACAGAAGTGTTAGACCCAACACAATGTTTCCTGAATAGGACAGCTCACTCAGCTATGCTTCGTTCAAGGACAAAAAAGGAAATGTACCAGAAGACATCTGTTTGGCAATGAGAAAGAACCACAGATTTGAAATCACGTGCCTGCCACCAAAATGTCCCATTACACATTATGCTTCATTTCTGAATATAAATAATTAATCTTATTTAAAAAAAAAAAAAAAAAAAAAAAAATGAGAACCTGTATGTTTCGAAACTGTATAAGGAAAAATATATTGTATATTCCATATGTGTGGATTAATGAAGCATTGTTCAACCTTTCAGTTACCATGAGGAAAGAAAGATTATATCTGGGTTGGATATATCAAGTTCAGGTAACTTGCATTTGAGGCAGAAAGATTTGTCTAAAAAAGTAACTAAGTCATAGCTAATTTTAATTGCTGTAAAGCACATGGCAGTTCCAAAGACTGGAAATCCACTAAAATCATATCAATATTAATAAAAACCAGTGGGCTGAATTACAGTTACGACTGAATGTATCTTATTTCACATCAATCTAAGGGAAGATGTTAGAAAAACTGTCTGAATTTTTTATTTTGTGTAGGACCATCAAACAAGAATTCTGTTTATGCTCTTAAGCAGGATTTTAATGATCTGAGATATCATCAAAGAAAATCGATTTTATTCTTTGATGAGATTACAAATTTTTCAATAAAAATAACTAGTAAACATAGCCTAGAAGTGACATAAGATTTTGTGTGGTTTTTAAACTACTGTGGCATTCTGAATAAAAGACTACAGAGTGTAATCACAGTAAGACATAAATGAATAAACAACTGACAGAAAAGAAAAAGTCACTGGTAAATCACTATTATATGAAGGTTTCCATGTAGGTTCTCCAGGGATAAGTTAGGAATTGAATTCAACATCTGCATTAACGACACTGAGACAAACAAAAATGCTTAGATGATGATGAGTAAGAGAAAATAATAACCATACAGTATAATCTGGTTACTTATTTATTACCACCGGGACCATTCTCAAAAATATGCTTAGAAAAAGGTTAATGTAAAATTATAAGAAAAAAATTAATAGAAATCTACCTCACTCTAAGTGATAATATAGCAGTCCATTTTAGTCACCAAAATGTGCTAAAATTATACCGTGGGATACACACGTAAATAGAGAAGCTTTGAAACAGGTGCATACTGACCAACAGTAAGACATTGGATTGGCTGCATAATTATAATATTTTTATTTAAACTATTTTTAGAAATACATGCATATATATGTGTAAGCGTGTCTGTAAATACAATTATTAGATAGACAATTATTCAACTGCCATGCTTAATTAATTAATGACAAGGAGCTACCCAATGTTAAAAGACTAAAATGGTAGACTAAGACACTCTGTGGGCTAGAAATTGAATCATTTGTATTGAAATGAGAAGTAAAATACAAGTTCTTAACAATTTTTCAGTAGAAAAACATTTTTTCCACTTCAATCAAAATACCAGGAAAGTGATTTGTTTTCATATTTTCATAACAAGACCAAATACCTTCAGAAAAGATTTATTTTAATTGTATGAATGCTAATAGTTTTGGTGTGAGGGCAGTTGGATAAAATACAACTGTCTGATATACAAGCGGTCAGACTAGATCATCTAATGACCTTTGTAGTAAGTTAAATTAAAATAAATAAATAAATAAAAATGCTGACTGAAGGATGATCTCAATCTGGCCCACAATATATTAGAAGAAGAAAAGAAATAAAAATATACTGAAAGAATGACACCGAATTAACCATAATGTAATACTACAGTGAGAACGGATTCAATATAGTCACTGAATATAGTAATTGAAAAAAAAAAAAAAAAAAGATACTGCCCTGAATAATGACATGAGATTAATTAATTGCTAGCACACCTCCTGTAATAGTTTAGATTTTAAGTCTTGTTATAGCCTGTTCAGGGAGGCACAAAGCACTGTTCCCGATGAACACATCTCCAGTCTTTCTGCAGAAAATTGTTTAGTTGTGTGAGCTCAGTGCTGTCACTTAGCCTCAGGGACAAAGAACACCATTATTTTTAATACTATAGTCTAACCCGGCTTTTAATTCTAATGGAGACTCAGAGTTGAACAGAAAAAGGTGATTGTTCACCAAAGGTCCCATTAATTGCATACCCTAATATCCATCACTGAGATAATGTCTCTTTCAGATGATCACATCAGGCATTTTACATCTTCTAGGTAACTGATAAAGTTTAGTCAAATTAGGCAAATCAGAACTGCTACTCTGACCTTTCAAAACTGCTCTCAGGAAGGATAGTAAATCACAGGTGGTGTTAATCTCCAATGAGCTATTTTTTTTGTAGATCAGCATGCCTTGATTTTACTTACTTGCTTTGCACACATTTATTGAAGGGTTTTTTTGTTTTTGTTTTTTTTGTTTGTTTGTTTGTTTGTTTTGTTTTGCTTTTTGAATGAATAGGGAGGGAGTTGAGGTTTCTTCGCACTTTTAGGAGGTATTGTTCTGTATTCTGGATCAGGGAATACTCAGACTACAGGAATGCCCTGTAGAAATTTGTCATCAGATCCATCCAGGTAACACCTCCAGAAATTGTTTCCGTAGAAATACTGTAACAGTGTCATGGTGCAGTTTAAAGAGGAATCCTGAAAGTCTTATTTTCTTTCCTCACTTTCATCCAGTAATCCCACGTTAAGGTTATAGATTAATCTACATGTCTGGGTGAATACTCAGCCTGCATCATTCCCTCTTCTCTGTCACCACAACCTGGCTATCAGTGGGATGGTGTCTTGGTCCAATCTGTTGGAGCTGTACATTCTCAAATATGGGATGCATCCTGCACATAGACTTCACCAGGAGTGCCTCTTGCAGTAGGCTTCATCTACAGCCAATTGCAGGGGAAAGACCTGGCAAATATTTCCAGCAGCTTTTATCTGAGAGAAGTGTGCAGTGTCCTCCCTGTGTGCACTCACCACCAGACTTCTTGGTGCTTACCCAGTTTTTCTAGTGCAGCTAAGAGCTGTTTTGTACCAAATAAAAGGAATGAGAAAAACAAGTTGCAATTAAAAAAGTGAAAACTTGTTTCTACATGGCTTCACATTTAGTTACAGTTCTCAAGTTTTTACACAGCTCTTTTCAGTTTTGATGGACTGGTTTGCATAACAAAAGAGAACACGAAATTAATTTTTACCACATAATGGTTAGCTGCCAAGCCAGAATGATAACGAACAAATCAAAAATCTTACTTAGACATTTTAGCACGAGTTCATTTTCGCTGTATCTATGAAGTAAATTGAGTGGAGGAGATAATAAAAAATTAAACAATCTTAGAAACTCAAATAACATTTTGAAATAAAAAGAAATGTTTAAAAATTAAATTTTAAAGATGGAGTTGTGGGAGAATGTAATACCTTGTCAAGAACATGATAAAAATAAAGCACTTGACTATTTGTTGAAAAAAAAATATTCTTGATTGAGAACCAGTAGCAGATGGAAGCATTTATTGACTGAAGAAACTGTACATCCTTCACAGAGACACAGATGCTGCGCAGTCTGATGGGTTGTGCAGTAGCACTGAATTAATTAAAACAGACTTAAACATCATTAATTTTTTTCTATTTAAAAATGTGTTGTTGAGCTTAAAATCATGAATTTTGGTTCAGTCGCTGCAAAAGGTGAATGAGAAACACTGCTACTCGGTACCATGCTTCATTTTTGATAACAGAATCAAGTAGCAGCTCTTGTGAAGGTATAAGTTGCAATAATATTATATTGTTTGTGTAAGCTATACATTACCAAAGATGAGCTATTTAAAAATGAGATTATCACCTTACACCATGCATCATGATACACAGGATTTCACTGACTATCTTAATTTTGCGAATGTATTAATGCAATGCCTCAATTTTTAACTTACATGTACAGAAAAGCATAAATCACAACAGAATGGATATCTACTGATCTTTATAATATAGGAAAAAATTAACATAACTGTCAGATGTTGTCAGCTGCTCTCATTTCCTGGTGAAAAACATTTACTACGTATATTCTCAGTTTACTATAACAATGGTAGTAGCGTGCTGAAAATCTGGCATGTTTCCTTTCCTCTTTAAAGTGTTTCCCATGTAAGGAAGTGCAGATACACAAGTGTAGATATTCTACTACTGACATGATCAAACTGACAGAAAGTAGGGAGGGCTGAAGTGATCTGGAACCGTAGATCTACAACAACAACAAAAGTGGTTATTTTAACTTGTTATTGTTGAACAGCAAAAGGCAGCTGCAACTAAGGAACTATGAAGACACTTGAATTTGCCAGCTAATCAGTGGTTATTTTACATTATGAGTGAGGGAAGAAGAGCTGTGCTTCTATGGCCAGAACTCAGACCCAGAATGCATGATCGCAGTTAATTAATGTATAAGCTTACATCAACAACATCTCTACACAGAACAAACCACTGATCAAAATTAATTTATACACGACTCCTGGGTTTCATACTCTCCCAAATGTTTACCTTCTTCAAAGATTATTAGTATATCAAATAATAATTTGCAGGTTGACAAGGGGCATCTATGTGGAGCAGTGATTATTCCTGTGAAGATACTTAGATTGCTTCAAATGTAACAAGATCTGTGTATCACATGTTCTCTTGGCAGAAGCTCAGTTAACTGAAAACTTTATAGAGTCATGAGTCAGTATGCTTAATTTCATACTATAAAAAAGATGGAACATTTTGAATTGTATGAAGAGAACAATTTTTCACATACATTTGAGGATTATAGGAAATCTATATAATTCATTATTTTAGACTTTTTATTACAGAGATCCATATTTTTATGGTTGAGATAAAACATATACTTCCTTTTGAAAATCAGACTGTGACTGGTAAAATAAACATTTAAAGATAAGCACATCATTTAAACAAAACCAAACAAAAATCTCTACTGACATATACGTAAATAAGTTACTATGAAAGTAATGCCTCCTATATATTTCCATGGAAACTACAGAACACAGAGCAAAATAATGCTATTTGATAGAGCAAATTACCACCTACAGAGCACTATTTTTCAGCAGTCACCACTATTAGCTGTGCATTTCTGCCTGCAATGAACAAGAGCCTGCATGCCATACTTGTAAAAATCTGCACCAGCAGAGGTGACCCACTGTTTCACAGCTGCTATAGTGGCATCACTGCTGAAATGCATCAACCACTGTGTCACTGTGACAACATCCACAGCTTGGTCTCCATAAACATTCAGCAAGCTTCTGATGTAGGCCAACATAATAAAATGGAGGCATTACTTTTGGAACAACCTGTTTATAAATAACACTGTTAAGAAATAAAATGAGAAAATACTGCAGCTAAAGTATTCTGTCAGAGACGGATGCTGGTAGCATGGCAGTAGAGGCTGGACCTTCCTGCCAATATCCCAGTACATTTTATTGCCGTGCAACAGATAACAACAGAGGGGCAGTCTGACAGAATGGCTTCTGGCATGGAAGTGTGGATGAAGCAAAGGTGTATCACTGAATTACTCCATGCAGAAAAAAATGGCACCCACTGACATTTATCAATGCTTGCAGAACATTTATGGAGAGAAAACAGTGGATGTGAGCACAGGGAGGTAGTGAGTGATGCATTTCAGCGCTGCTGACATGAAAGACAAGTCACATTCTGCACAGCCATGCACAGCTGTCACATAACAAAATGAGGAGTGTTTCAATCAGCTCATATGTGCAAATCGGTGACTTACTACCAGGGAAATGTGCGTGGAGCTGAATATTGGCTTCAATGAGTTGGAAATGATGGTAGCAATGTTGGAATACTGAACTGTTTGCTCCAGATGAATCCCATGAATGCTCACACAGGAACAGGAAGAATACTGTATGCAAGCCTGTCAGGATCTTTTGAACTAATATAAGGCTGATGGAGAATTTCCCGGATTGCATCATTGCTGGTGTCAAGACATGCATAACCACTATAAGCTGGTGTCAAAACAGCAGTTCAGGGTGTGGTGAATGAATTCTCAATTGAAATCTAAGTTCAAGACAAACTCTCAGCAGGTAAAGTGATGGGCATTATCTTCTGAGATGGGAAAGTGGTGATCCTTCTGGATTTCTTGGAGCCTGATCAAACCATCAACTCTGACTGCTATGTCATGATGCTGAAGGCTTGAACTTCCAGAGTTAGGCTAGAGGAGAAGACAGCCTTACTCTTGCGACACAATAATGCCAGGCTTCAAACCAGACTGATGACCATGCAGCACATTGCCAGTCTTGGCTCGACTGTCATACCACATCCACCATATAATTTAGCGTTTACATCTTTTGTTTTCCCTCTGTTCAGGACTATGAAAGACGGACTGCATGGTCAACAATTTCCTAGCAATTATGGTATTAAAGCTGCTACAAAAATGTGGGTCTCTTCTGATGGTGCAGATTTTGTATGAGCACAACATGCAGGCTCTTGTTCTTTGTTGGCAAAAATGAACAGCTAATGTTGGTGACTATGCTGAAGAATGATGTTTTGTAGCTGAACATTTGCTCTATCAAATAGTGCTATTGTGCTCTTTGTATCTTTTTTACTTTCCATGGAAATAAATAGGAGGCATTACTTTCAGAGCAACCTACATATTTAGAAAAACATCTGCAGTCAGATTGAGCCATCCATCAGACTAAAACCCTACCAGATCTGTATGAACCAAAACTTCCCTGACCGCACAGACATATGATATTGTTTTATTTTCACTAGCTATTTTCACATCATGCTGTGAAAATAATAAACAGAATAAAATCGATTTAGTAACAAAAGGGAAAATGCCCAAGAAAATCATAGGGGTAAGCTTTGTTGTAAAAAATCCATTCTAGGAAACTCTGGACTGTCCGCTGATATCTTAAATCACAAGACAATGTTGGCCACAAATTGCTATTTTGAGATATATATATATATATCAAACTACCACAAATCACTGTATTTTAGCAGCAGTTCAATAGAAACAAAAAAATAATACAGCTTAGACAGGTTTTAGAGATTGTCTTCTCTAAGCTGGAAGTTCCCAAACTCGATTTTATAAAAAGGAAAGCTACCTGAAGTGTGACGTGTTTCAGGACTACAGACATAATGTCCATAGCTGGCTAAGGAGAAGGAAGGAGAAGCTTTCTCAGAAAAAAAAAATAAAAAGCAAAATGCAATCTAAATGCTATAGTCCTAATTATTGTTCTGTTAAGCATATTTCTAAACAATTAAATGTTCAAGTTTGTGCTTAAACACATTCCTGAGTTAGCATCATTTTACTTCACACAGACTCATTGCTACTGTAACATAAATTTTAGATGACTTTTATGAGGGGTATAATTGTCATTAACACACTCCACTTTACATGTGCAGGATTGGAGTCTTCCAAAGTGATATGAATATTTACAGAATATGACTTTATCTTAAGAAAAAAAAAAAAGAAAAAAAAAAAAGTGTATATTACTGATTTTCCATAGAGAATAGGCTGACTTTAATCACATCTGAATATAAATGCAAAATCAGGAATTAAAAATACATCTGCTGAGAATCACTTTACTGATTTTCTTGGAAGTAATTCACTGTTACAGTATTTTTTTTACATGGGATTTACTGACGTTCCTCTTTATAGCCTGCCGTTTTCCTGATACCTTTTCTTCCAGACAGGCTTCCTGCTAGTTGCAGAATAGGGCTAAGTGAATGTTAACTGTAGAACATTAATTGATGATTTCACTGTGACTCTACATAGCGAAGGACAGGACTAATATAGAAAGGCTGAATCATCTTCATTTTTGAGAAAGCTAGGAAACCAATTAATAACTAATTATTAATAACTGACAACTCTGAGTTTCTCAAACACATGCATACTATCATACAAAATATCACCCCTAAATTAGTTTCTATTCTTTTTTCCAGTCTTGTTCAGAGGCAAAAAATGCAGTTCCCCATTTTTTCCACTTCATGACTTGAGAAGTGAATTTGACTATCCTGTTATTTCTGATTCCCTGGGATGTGCTTTTCCAGGTCCAGGTCCTTTTGAAGAAACACTGATTTGATAAATAAAAATCACCATTTTAACTATAATTTGATTAACTACATTAAGACTTACCTGTGATATCTTACTTTAAAAGACCTATCAATGTCTTTGGATGGACACCAATGCTAGATTGAGACCGAAGAGTTAGAAATATACAAATAATTTTTGAATCATTGTGTCGTTATCCATTAGACATCAAAACTACTTCACAATAAGAAAAACAGGATTCTTTTTTTTTTTTTCTTGTAAGCAGACCTGTTCTAAGCACACACATTTACTATGTATTTGCAACCCTATTTGAGGAGTTCACCCAAATACCTTTGAAATACTTGAAGCAATAAAATTAATGTGTATATGTAAGTCTACAAATGGAGATTCATACATAAAAATTGTTATGTATACAGTACGACTTATACCTACATGAGGTTATAAGTTGATCTCATGTCATTTGTGCTGAGACACATAATGTAGCAAGTTGATTATTTCTTTAGTTGATGAGAGAATATAATTCAGATGTTTAGGTCTCATCATCTTCATCTGGGACATGTTCTGTGTTTTGGTACCAACAGTCATTACAATTCTCTTAATGCTTAGGGTGCTCTCTTCTGTTCTCTTCCTAGTGCAGAGGAGGAATTTTGACCTACAGTTCTGTCTTTGCCTGAGTCAACTAGTAACAGCAGGACTGTGTCACACAGGGGTCTGCAGAATAGTTGCCTCAGGAAGATTTTTATTCTGCTCCAACTTCAATAGCTTTGGTTTCCCAATGAGACTTAAGTTTTTATTGTGTGCTTTTTCAGATGCCTCTTCCATTCAGCCAAAAGAGGAAAGAAAAATAAAAGAACTTACTCTCTTAATGGACACATCTCAATCTGCTGTTTAAACAAGGTAGGATACATTCATGTCTAAATACTGCTGGAATTTAGATTTACAAATTTTCAATACTAGAAATGTGAAAATGTAGCTAGGAACTGAAACCTCATTGGGCAATATGATCTGCCGTTTTTTTTTTTTTTCCCCACAAAAGAGTTGTTGTTTCTGTCCATGCCCTAATCCCTTTTTGTTTCTGTCTCTAGATAGAATTTTAGTGATGCATACAATTTTAAAAACACAGTCTAACTCTTGTAAGGACTGTGGGACTATGAGGACTATGACAGCTATGAGGACTGAGTGTATCAGTGTTGCCAAATCAGCACCCAAAAGTCATGAGTCAGACCATAAATCATGGAATCACAGAATGGTTTGTGTTGGAAGGGACATTTAAGATCATCTAACTCCAACTCCCCTGCTGTAGGCAGGGACACCTCCCTCTAGACCAGGTTGCTCAAAGCCCACCAGCCTTGCCTTGAGTGCTTCCAGAGAGGGGGCATTAACAATCTCTCTGGGCAACCTGTTCCAGTGTCTCACCATTCTCACAGTAAATAATTTCTTCCTAATATTTAGTCTAAATCTACCCTCTTGCAGTTTAAAGCCATTTCCCCTCACCCTGTCATTACATGGTCTTATAAAAATTCCCTCTCCACCTTTCCTGCTGGTATTAGACAAAGTCCTGAAAAGTCTTCTAAACTGTGGAATTTAAAAAAAATATATCATCTATTTTACTTGTCTCTAGGATCATGGGACTCTAACCCAGGCTTGGATGCATATGTGAAAGCTAGCAATGCTGATGTCTCTGCAGTTTCCATACAGTTTCTTTAATCACGTGTTAGATGAGAAAGCACATTAACACTGTTCTATTTAAAAACAAAGATCAGAAGATCCTTCCTTGTTCAGAAAGAAACATTAGGAAAGAAATTTGAGAAGAGACATATTGAACTGTTTACAGACCATACTAGTCCTGTCAGTGAGGATCAGCTAGAAATTATCGTTGCCAACTTGAAGAAAACAGGAATTTCACTTCAATTTTTGTAAGTACGGATGTGACTGTTGTACATTATGCCATTTTAAAAAGAAGTGGGTATTCATTCTTAATAATGATCTTGAAGGACCTGGTGATCATTTGGTACTTTGTTTCTACAGAGGTGTAGCAATATGTGGTAAGTAGTTAGAAGAATTACATGTTCCGTGAATTACAGTGACCCTAGTCCTGTTGATCAGATGAGGTGCAAATGTATGTTCAAATGATAGTTTCTTCTGCAGGTAAACTTCTAGCTTAGAGCCCAAGTCTAAAATGGGAAATAGAAGATCTAGGTAAGCAGTGAAGAAAGAAACAGTGTGACAGAAATAGATAATAAGTGGTTCTTGAGTGTAGTGGAAATGATAAACTACAGCCTGAACCAGTGACTGAGCACCTGGTGGGAATGCAGGGCCAACCCAGGGGAGCTCATGTGCATGCAATGCACTGAGTGACTGAAGGGGTGGAGCCACGATCCATCTCTTCCCAGACCTCATGTAATGGCTGGCGGTATAGACAAGAGTATCTCACAGGAGATTCCTGTGTACCTGAGGCCTTCCAAGGTTAAGCAGATTCTTTTCTTTGTTTCTGTGTCTACGGCTGCTGTGTTTGAGCATATCCTTACTTGCTGCAGCTTAGAACTTGGCTACTACGCTGTCATTGCTGCGCTTTCCATGGTGTTACAGCATTACATTGTGTCACAGCAACAGTCTAGATTCCTTTTAGGTAAGGAGATTCTGGGAAAGATAGTGGGGTAATGTTTTAGATGCATGTAGCCTGATTGTGATGTCAGTAGTAAAGCAATACTGAAGAGAGGGATGGGTTTGGAAAATTGAAGTGTTCATAGTGGTGGGGGTTGGAAGATGGAAGTAGTGTCCCCTCCCCGGAAGCATTCAAGGCCAGGTTGTATGGGGCTTTGAGCAACCTGGTCTAGAGGGATTTATCCCTGCCTATAGCAGGGAGATAGGAACTAGATGATCTTAAAGATCCCCTCCAACTCAAACCATTCTATGACTCTGTGACTCTATCAGAAGTTGTGCCTATGCACAAATCAAGTCAGCTTTTACTGGACACAAAACAAATGCTTATTTGACAAGCAACAAGTAGTAGTAGATCATGTTAGCTATTCAGTCTGAAGGAAGCCTTAATAAAAAGGTC
The DNA here is from genome assembly GCA_028571105.1 of Tragopan temminckii. Classification (NCBI taxonomy): domain Eukaryota; kingdom Metazoa; phylum Chordata; class Aves; order Galliformes; family Phasianidae; genus Tragopan; species Tragopan temminckii. Next base: position 26,348,151 of record JAOWBP010000001.1, on the reverse strand, counting down.
AGAGTATATAAAAAGATCATAGGAATACAAATCAAAGAAGGAAAGGAAAGACCTTACAAGAATGATTAATTTTTTTCCAGGGGAGGCAGGATAAAATGAGTAGATAAGCAACATCTCATTAAAAACATCTGTATTTCAAACAATTTTTTTACATGGAAGTTATTACAGCAATCATTTTACACTATTCTAAAAACAACTAGCATACAGATGGATATGCATAAATAATGAAAATAATAATTATTTGGAAATTAGATACTCCTCCATCTATTGAAAACCTAAACATTCCTTTCATCAAAGCTGCAGAAGACTTAGTTCTGTATTAAATACCTTGACAATTCTGACATCAGTGAATCTGATCACAATTTATACACAAACATAATGACCTTAGACTTTCAGAATTGGTATTGTACCTACAAAAGTTGTAGGAAACTGTATTATGTGATGCATCTCTATTAGTACCCATAAAATTGTACAATAATAAAAGCATAAGGCTTCCAGTTACTGTATACTCACACAAATGTTTTCATGATTTTACTTAAGAAAAATCTCCTAAAAGGCCTATGAAACACACTGTCAGAATGCCTGCCTTTCCTTCTGAATAAATGAAAAGTTATTCAAATTTAATTTGATCAACTGTATTCATGAGTACTTCCAAGGCAAATATTTAGCTTGGTAGACTTAACTCATAAATTAGCTGCAATGCAGACTCTACAAAGCCCTTTGTAGCTTCTTGATGAGGTTAAGAGCATGTTTATGCAGACAAATGCAAATCAAATGCTCTGACCACATTTTATAACCTGCACAGGTGCAATACCACTTAGGACCACACTATCTAAGGCAATTCATGGAGATAACTTTGTAATCATTTTAGAAGAACCAGTTTTCTTTACCCCATGGCTGTGCAGTGGTTATTTACAGGAGCACACAAATCATTATATAATTCATTCTCAAGCAAAATTTTTTCCTGAAACTAAGTTTTAGATTAATTGTTTTAATGAACGTTTCTAGATGTTTGCAGTGACTGCAGTCATAATAATAAGGTAAAATTAAATCCAGTTTTTTGTCATGTTTGATATATTCATCAAGCCTTCTCTGATGAATTTAAGTTTTCAAATTTTAAACAAATCTGTTTCCCCAGTGGTAAAAAAATGGCCCTGTGCAGACTAATCAACAGGTCAGTCTCTAGCCTTTGGTTTCTTAATATAAGTACTGCCTTGTACTGTGAAATCCCTGTACTAATGGCATTCTGGATGTCCCATCATTTTCACTCAAGAATTACAATATCAAATATGTTTAGTTTACAAATAAATTTTGCTGTTTTTTTTTTGTTTATTTGTTTTATTCATTTTTGTATTCTAAATGCTAATTCTGCATTCCTTAGAATCAAGCTAGATATTTTTTGAATTAGTTGATTTCTGTGGTGTTTTTTTGCTTTATTTTTCATGTCACGTGCTATTGCTAGTTACAAATATTCTACAATGCAAATGAACTGACAGCTATATCTGTGCAACACTAAATTCCAAATTAAGCTCTCTACGGATGGCACTATCACCCTATTTCCCTCAACAGAGTTGCACAGGTGTATCCATTTGAAAGTTATTAAACAGGTCTACTGATATACAAGATTGAACAAAATTTGCAGCTTAGTATTTTCTAGCTGTGTAGGCTCTGCAGGAGAGAAATCTTATTTATATTACTGGCACAGGTAGCTATTACCTATACCTCCAGAATGCATGAAGAAAGGAGGTTTGCTGAATAAAATGGTGCTATCTGGAAAAAAGCAGGATTCATGCTAGAGCTTGTACTTTATGGTGCTTTGTACTAATGACAGCAGTGTTTCTTCTGACATGGTGGAACAGGGTTGTGTGTCAACAAGAAGAATTCTTACAAATGAGAAATTTATAATCTTGGAGTGAGGTAATGTGATTTTCTCTTCAACAGAAAAAAAGAATTACATAACTCAGAGAGTACCTTGTTCTGAAGTGATCTCTACAGTCATTGTACTCCAACTCTTATCTCAAAAAAATACTTCAGATTTTCTTTTCATGGGACTTGTTGTGATGTATGCAATTCTTCAGATTTCCCTATTTTGGCAAGTTGCTGACTGTGTTTGCTTGAAGAGAGGGACTTGCCTTTGTAGCCTGTATTATTTTCACCAACTTTTGCCACTTGGGAGCGTCATGAGAATGTTTATTATGCTCAAATTAGTAGAAAAGAAAATCTTATTCTGCAAAAAGAAGGTGGGTAGGGCTGGGGAGATGACAGTGCATAATAAAACTTGAAAATAAATATTTTGCTTTAAAATCTATGCAACCCTCCAATAAAGATTTGGGATAGCTTCTTCTTGAATCAGTCTGTTCCTTTCCAGCCAAAAAAATTGTCCGGGACTCTTTTTTTTTCAGGTGAAACTGTATCAGGGTCAAACAAAAGGAGCTTATGAGAGCATGAATCTATTTCCCTTTCTCCCCATAATCTCAAATAAGAAAACAACAACTTGTATCAAAATGATTCTGCCTCAGGAAGACTACGGTGAGGAATTGAATCCATTATGAACTTTTCTACCTTTTTCCAGAATACTTGGAAATGTTCTTTACACAACTCTAATTACGCCTATAAAGAAAGTCAGCAAATGAGTGTTGTTCGAAAAGCCTGAATGAAAAATACTGATCCAAAAATCTCACCTCAGCACCTAATTGCATACAATCCTAGAGTATTTACAAGCTTGCACATATAAAACCTAACTGAAGTTGACTACTGACATTATACTTCCAGATTTAAAGGTATTTTTAATAAAGTTCATATATTCAGGACCAATCTTTATGCAATTTTTCAAATATTCTTCCAGAAAGAAAAATTATTTTTACGATCTTTCCACAGAACAAAATCAAAGAATCATAGAACTGCTCAGGTTGGAAAAGACCTTAAAGATCATTGAGTCCAACCACAATCTAACCATATTACCCTAACTCTAACAACCCTCTGTTAAATCATGTCCCTGAACACCACATCCAAATGGTTTTTAAACACATCCACGCATGGTGACTCAACCTCCTCCCTGGGGAGCCTATTCCAGTGCTTAACAACCCTTTCTGTAAAGAAGTTTTTCCTGATATCCAGCCTAAACTTA
>JAOWBP010000001.1:26327199-26340638 GCA_028571105.1 Tragopan temminckii | reverse complement strand
CAGGGGGGTTGGAGATTTATGATCCTTGTGGTCCCTTCCAACCCTGGCCATTCTGTGATTCTGTGATTCTGTGAAGCTGCACTTGGCTGGCAGTTACGAACAATCTGAAACATATCTGGCTGATATTTCAAATCTGAAATAAATATGATTATTCACAAACACAACTCCCCTCTCTCAAAAAACCCAAAACAGACTCTCTCCCCCCGGAATAAAAAATATAGAACTCCATAAGTGATTTAGAAAAAAATCTGGAAATTCGTGTATCGCATTCCACTTTGAAGACTATCTACACCAACCAGATAGCTCCCTGGTGAGCTACTTTTTTACAAAGTTGAGGGTGGCCAGCTCTCCTTGGCCTACACACTGCATATCAAAGTATCAGTGTGGGTAAGAGGGTGGGTAAGCTGTAGACGCAGCTGTGAGAGGTGGGAGGCCTCTATGAGCGCTTCAGGAGAAGGTGATACATTTACAAATTCGGACTCACTGCTTTATTCCTGAATCGGGCAAGGCTAGGTATGCAGTGCAGTCCTCAAAGTAACTTCTATATATAACTCTTTTGCTCCATAGATATCTTCATGTCACTGGACAATTTTTTTTGGTTGCTTATATGGTCTGTGCTTAAGGGATTCTATACTCCCAGTACAGCAACTTTGATTTTCTTTAAGATAGAATGGTCCAATGGCTTCTATAGCCTGGTTCTCTACAACCACAATAGTGGCCTTAAGATCTGTGTTTAAATTCAGTCTTGTTGCAAAGGACCACAGTCAATAAATAAGCAATTGGACAGTCTTTGAAACATTGATAGGTATGTGGAAACTGACCAGTTTCAGGACCAGGGTGAAGACCCATCTAATGCAGAGGGCAAAACTTCAGCAAAAGGGCAAAAGTCTTCAGGAGTTCCACAGGAATAGGTCAGTTTTATCTCCATATAGATTTCATCCTATTGTTTAATGTTTAAAGACTGTTGAAAATCTTTGAAGGAGAAAAAACATTTTTCCAAAACTCTAGCAATTCTTGAAATTAATAATGTATATCTTGTTAGTTCTCAACTGCAGCATCTACCTGTAGCAATGATCATAATGGCTAATACTACTAATACTATATTTTATGAAAAAGATATTTCCTTCATGTTTTAGATTTTTCTTCTTGCATTTTTGTTCTTTCCTGTATGGATTAGGAACAGTGAGATCCAAATCTTTCAATCCACACTTTTCACAGAAGTATTTCTCCATGTCCTGTTAATTCACTTCTTTATTAATGACATTATAATGATCTTTATGCTTTTTTCCTATGTATGTAATATTGTATATATACAATGCGTATTTATAGTTTATTACACATATGTAAATATATAAAATAGTGTCAGTGTAACTGTATCTTAACATACATGCTTCCCATGAAATCTAAGTCTTTTTCTTGAATTGAGTGCTCAATTAAATGTGAATGAGGCTTTTCCTCACAGCAATCTTTCTTTGCATTTGTCAACATTTCACGGGTAATAGTGTTCTCCATTCTTCCTCAAAGCTAAAGGTTCGTGTCATCTTGGCTTCTGAGCAAACTACATAATTATTTCCTCTCAGTCCTTTTGCCTGATAGCTGAAATATGTATCACACAGGAGTTATTTGTCATTCTAGTATTAACTCTTCCACCATGCTGAAAATTATTCATTTAATTCTACCTCTTTGTATCTTCCTCATTCACATTGTTCTTTTTAAGGTGAATAATACTGAATCATGAAAACATTTCGACCTGAGTTCTGTTTCATTTTTGCTGATAAAGAACATATAGGGACACATACCTGTTTCATGTCTTCTTAAACAAAGACAGATGCTGAGTGATTTACATTTCTATAAATCTAATGCTTTTTTTAATTATTATTATTTATCTTACCATTCAGATTGTTTTAATAATTGATTATAGTGAGGAGTTCCCCAAATTAATTTTGCCCTCAAAATCTTAGAGGAATGTTGACAATATTAAGATTTCTAATAATGCATTAATGCAAGCAGCGGGAAATAAAGCCCCTGGGAACTTCTGCTAATTAGGGGCTTTGCTATTTTATATAAATGATTGAATTATGTGTTTGATTATCTATGGAGAAACTAGACTTTTACCCAAAGGACTCTACGGTGGTTTTGCACTGACTGGGGAATGCAGTGTAAAGATATAATGTCTTATTTGGCTGGATTGTGGGGACTATTCCAACTTCATTTTGGTAACTGGTATTTTGCTCAGTTACTTGCAAGATTAAGTTGTAACAACAACATAACTATGGTAATGCTGCCAATGTAAAACTGGCATGGATTTTCATGACTGAATGGCAAGACAACAGTCTGAGACAATATGGGATACATAATCAGACATAATTTTAAGAAAGGGAAAGCATACTGTAAATGCCTATCAGCAATTACAGGCATGTATAAGGGTTAGCTCTCGGGAGCTGCTTTCTCACCATGGTGCTTTCAATGTCTGACCATCGCCTTGCCAAGCTGAGGAGACTAACAAGAGAGTCTGGAAATTGGTAATAGACCACTAACAGGATTTTCTGTTTTATGAATTGTAGGGAGCACTTCCTTTGATTGCAGTGATAGAACAATGCCACCTCATATTTTTCTTGAATTTCTTTTGAGCAAAGTTTCCCATAACAATATCAGTGTTCAAAGGTCTTTTTCACCTTTGCTATCAAACTTCCTGGGTAGGCTGGCTGGGCACACCACAGGTGTATACAGCCTGCCATCTTTCACTGTGTCAAATTACAGCATAAAACAGCACCCAGCTACTGCTCTTTGTGTAACCCCAAACATTGTTCTTTCTCCATGGGTGCGACTCTCTCCAGACAACAGGGAGAAGTGCAATTGATTTGCTGAAAGTTATTCATGCTTTTGTTTCTGGCTATCTAATCCAAACAAATCTAGAGGTGGGAACTGCTCATTGTTTGCCTAAGAAGACAAACTAATCCAGCCCTGCCCACATTGTCTACATTCCTACTTAAGTCACTGACAGCTTTTCAGTTTATTTCTGCTAGGGGAAAGCAGATGGACTAGAATGACATTCCACACCAATTTATTTTGAGTTTGTCTGTCTGGCATTGACCTTTTAACTTTCACAGTGAATTACTTCAGGATCCCGACAGATAAAAGTGGTATTTTGGAGGATTCTGGAAGAGATGTTGATATTTAATTTCTCTTCTGATGGCAACCTATCTTCACAAATAGAGTACATAAAATTGTGAGGTTTAAAAAACATGCTTTGGGCTGGAATCTCAGTTGCTTGCTAGGCAGAGTTTCTGGAATCTGCTCCTGATAGTTTGCTTTTGTTGTGCTTGCAGAAATAATTGTAAAATAATTTAAAAGGATTTGGAGTTCAAACTGAGTTGCACATATGAGCCCTATCTGCTAACCTTTGAGTCTGTAAATTATGTTAGAGGCTTCCATGAGGACGTGATTTCAGTAGTTCAGTTTTACCTCCTTTAGGCCAGATTCCAGAAGCACATGAGCAGGAGGGAAGCACAATAACACTCACCCCAAGAAACAAGCAAGCAAATAATATTGTCAGCAGATATAAACTATCAAATCGCTTTTATGCCTACATGGATGAAAACTGTATATATCTTGAGCAACAACATCTCTACAACTGTCTCAGAACTGTCATAGGCCACAATGTTTATTCTCTCATGGGAATACAGCTTCCTCTACTTGCACAGCAACAGACTTCAAGTGAAAGTAAGTATCTCTGTATTTTCGAGGTACTTGCATGTTTGGAGCTGACCTGTACCTGTCCATGCTGAGAATTTAGGAAATCTCTTCCTATTTAAGTTTTCTTCAACAACGGATAATTTAAATGCTTTCTAAATTAATTACACCTGCATGTGAAGTGCTGGAGGGTGACAGGGAGTCAGTATTTCCAATTTGTATTACAAGCATTTAGTCATGACTAGGTGATTCATTTCAATCTTTATAGGGTTAATGAACAAAATCCTTTCTTTACTTCCTCTTTCCTTTAAGTGTCCTCAGGTACCTGAGTTTGTGTAACATTTCATCTGTTCCATTATAGCTTTGGATTCCTTCATTAGTTCTCCAGCTTGGTGTCATCATACTTGTATCTATTTTTCTAGGAAATCCTCTATGATTGCCATGTCTTCATCCCAATCTCCTATGCTTTCTATTGCTCTTTCAGCACTATATGTGTTTCCAGTATCAAAATTCTTGCCCATGCCTTCCTCAGTACCCCTCTGGCTTCAGGTTCTCACTGTTCATGTCTATCCCAGCTGCAACAATTGCTATCAACTCTGCATTCATCTTCTGACATCTTCGCCATCCCTTGCAATCTCACAGACTCACAATGGCAGACTTGTTAGGTACCTGCAAAGAGTCTTTGGTTTCACCAAAACGTAAATAAAAACGCAATCAAATGAAGAGTCGTGATACTGAAAGACATGACGAAAATAGCTGCCTTTGTTATGTGTTGGCTGTACCTTAGGATCAGAGGATCACACAGAAGTTCAGGCTGGAAGTGACCTCAGGAAGTCACCAGCCCAACCTCCTGCTCTAAACAGGGTCGATTCTGAGCTCAGACCACATTGCGAAGGAGCATGTGGTCAGGTCTTGAAAAACTCAAAGGATGGGGACTGCACAGCCTGTTCCACCATCTTCACAGTTCATCTTCAACCACTGTGAACCCCTCTTGCTTCAGTCTATGATGCTGTCTTTTGTCCTTCTATGCACCACTGTACAGAATTGACTTTGTCTTCCTGGATAGCTCTGCAGATACCAGTGAGCTGCTGTTAGATCCTCCTGAAATCCTCTCTTCTCCAAGCTGAATAAGCACAGCTCCTCCTCCAGCCTCTTCTCACAGGACAAGTGCTCCAGCTTCTAACCATTGTGGCAGCCCACCACTGAACTTGCCCTAGACCTTTGAAAGCAACCTCTTTCTGCATGAACCTAGTGCATTTGCTCACAATCTTCTGGTCTAATTTTTCACAGCTTACATCTGTCTACTGTTCTAATATTCATGCAGCACTAAAAATATTTTTCCACTGTTCACTATTTAGAAAATACACTCATGTTTTTGCATACATCTGGGTAATGGCTAAATATTACAAACAAATATAAAATGCTAATTGATAAAAATAGTTGTTTCCAAGGGGGCAGATTTTGTTGCTAATTACCTCTTTCAATTCATTTTTATCGCTAATCCTGTGAACATGTGTAATTCAACATCCACCCACTGCAGGACTCTCTTGAGCTCTACTAACCACATTTCTTACAGCTGCCCTGACAGTGCCAATGACAACACCGTGTAAGGAATATCAACCAGTTTAGCTATGGCCTTTTTACTCCTACTCTTCTGTTCTCTAATCGTTGTTTGTATGTGAGCTGCTTTCACTGGTGTTTCTGTCCTTGCCTGCCTCTACCAGAGGCTGCTGGAACATGGAGAACTGCTAAATCAGAGAAGACAGTGGTGGGTGGGAGAGTGCAAATTCCAAGGGAACTACCATTCAGTGGGTGCATATTTCTCTGGCAGTTTGCAGTTTAAAAAGCTCAGTCATGCTGCATCTGAAGCCATTTTTATGGCTTCAGATGCCATAATGAATAAAGTTCTCTGACAGACTTGTGAAAATAATTAAAGAATAACATTAAAAAACATTTATGGTTGCTGTTCACATTTGCTAGGAAGCATCAAGCAATTATTTGCTTGAGTAAGATTTTTTGAAGGGTCTTTAAAGAGGGTGAAACTGCTGAAGCATCATGGGAAAGAGTGGTACTTGGAGAAATTCTGATGGCAAAGTGACAGGTATTCCCCATAAACAACTCAGGTACTTCTCTGGACAAAATGTCAGCAGCTATGTATTTAACTGTCATTTGGAGCACTCAGTCAGCTGGTTCTTCCTTGCTTATCCTGAATACTCTGATTTTAATACCAAAGTCCACTGGGGCCTAATTCAAGCACTACAGATATAGAAAAAGAAAATTGCCCTCGTCTGAAGATGTTGGTGTCTATCTCTATCTGGGATCCTGATTCCAGTATTTTTCTGCCCACACCTCCTGAGGGGTTCCCTCCAAGGAGCATGCTCTGAGGTCCCCCAGCACACGCTGATGGACACAGTGCTTGGTTTATGAGCTTGTCTCACAGCTCTGAGGAGTACTCCCACAGCAGGGCAATGCAATTGCCATTCTGATTAAGGGCATTGTCCTTTATGTTCACTGCTCTAGCACCCAACAGATGTTCAGATTCATAAAAAAAAAATAACTTACCTTTTGTTTTTTATGATTACTCCTCTTATGAGTCATTTTTGTTTCATCTTCATATACCAAAACAAAGTCAATTCTTCGCTGCCCATCGCTGAAGAACAAGGAGTCAGGCTTATTATCAAAATCAGCCTGTAAGGAAGATAGGTTAGGGTAATTTGAAGAATTTTACTAATCGCTTCCTTACTTACTTCCTGTTACACAGTATTTCAGTGAAAAGAGAAATTCATTATTAATTATTGTGTATTAGACACATATAGTAAGAAGACCAAAGTGAATCACAATTAGCATTGAGTAAACTGGAGAATAAAAAATCATCCTGATGAGTTTGGCAGATCTCTTCATGATATAAAGACAGCAGAACTTTAAACTAATTTTCTTCTTTAAAATGGTATATTAGCTTTTGGCAATGGGAGGAGCACTGGGATGTAGCACTACATCTGAATAACGCATCTGTCAAGTAATTTGCATGCTGTCATGATGCAATATTCTGTCTACAAGATATGTTGTCTCCTGATGGGAGTCTCAGAATTAGTGTGTTCCCATCTGTCCCTGTACCTGCTGGAAGTTTATGCATCTCTGCAATTAAAAAAACAACAACAAAAAACAGTCACTTAATGCATGCTAACATTCAAAACAATAATTGCCCAGAGAATAAAGAACATGGTCAGGCTGCAGATGTGCTCTCAAAATGGACACATCCTATGTGAATTTACTTTTCCCTTTTTATTAACAAAATCTCAGCAAGCAGAACACATTGTTGAATACCACACATCCATCATGTTAAAATATATGCACAAATCAGAAGGATTAATATATCCATAAGCCATTATCTAGTCCCCAGAGAAAAGTAGAAAAGACTGTCATATCCACTAATAACATCTTAATGCGTTATTTTGTGTGTGTAACAATGCAGACACATTGATGATGGCAAAACCTGAATATTCACAAATATTTTTGTAGTAATGGTCTTGTAGTTTGAGTACTCTGTGGGCACTATCACACATTACAACCCCTCCTCTCCGTTAATACAAAATTGTAATGTTATCAGTGTTGTGATGTTATGCAGTGAGTAGCAAACTCCAAGATACTTGGTCAGATCCATACATGATATTAATATGGGTAGTGCCACTAATGTTAGTGGACATCAAATGTCTGAAAGAGGACTCAGCATTGCATTAGAGACGGTAAAAGCTCAAAAGCCAGCAAGACTCCCATGCAGAACTGTTGAGAAGCCCTTCCAGAGGGCTGGACATGCAGGGTGGCCTTGGGTAGGTTCAGACCAGCAAAATGCCCCAAAATAATTTCAAGAACATACTGTGCCTTTGGGTTCACTGAAAAGATTCCCAGATTTAATCTCTGAAATCTCCCTGTCAGTGAAGACCAAACTGCATGAGGGGTCAGGTGTATCAGCCACCCAAAATACAGTTTTGGGAACTCTGGGATGCCTGGTCCATAGATAAAAATCAATGAAATGTGGTTGTGATCTCAGAGACTCCCCACCTGCAGCTTGAATTGTTTTCTTTTCGATGCTGATAAAATTAACAAGAATGGCAATAGTCTGTCAGGAGCACCCCAGTTCCAAGGGGCAGATGGCATTTTAGCAACAACACAGCAGTTTTAAAATAACATTTTCCCTATGAGTTTTATTCTAGACCTCTCTGTAGACTATTTTGTTACTGTTTATTGGCTCAGTCCAAACAGTTGACCAAAATGTATCTCTCCATAATTTAGACAAAAACTATGTATTTTAAATGAACTGAGGGGAGTTTAGACTCAGTACTTTTTGTTGATATACAAAGACATTCTGTTAACTTATTTGCTTCATCAGTTTGAGCAGATTCTTGGTTAGAACAGTTCCCTTTGAATCCTACATCTGCTAAGAGGTTTGTGACTACATACAGATATGTCACGTATTGGTTTCATAGCCTAGCCTAGCACTCAGGAAAAATCCATACACAGTCACCAAATCAACAGACAGATGCACACTGTAATGGTTTAGGAGAAATGGTTTAAACTTTCAGATGGCATCGATGGACCACAACAGCACTGAGCATCTCTGCTGCCCAAAGCAAGTCACAGATGCAGATTTTTATATTCATGAGAACTGGAGTTGGAGTAGTCCCATTGAGCAAATAGCCTTGATTCTTGTGTGACATCTTCCAACTAAGGACTTGCAAAGGTGTAACATTTAGCCTGCTGCTACCGTTTTGAGTCTCATTTAAAACACAACCAAGAGGAAAGAGTGGCTGGGCACTGGAACAGGCTGCATGGAGAAAATGGTGGCGTCACTGTCCCTGGAGGTGTTTAAGGTAAGTACTTGTAGTACTTTTGAACATGATTTAGTGGGCAGTGTTGGTGGTAGGTGGATGGTTGGACTTGATGATCTTAGAGGTCTTTTCCAACTTTAATAATTCTATGATTCTATGAACTTTCTTTATGTTTGTCTGCTGGGGCTGACAAAAGAAACCGACCATGTCCAAAACAGGGCAGATGCCTTTATCAGAAAGTCTGCCTTGAAAATTTCTCTAAGCATTCCCATTAAAAATAAATTACAACTGGGAAATTATAGAACAGTTAACTCAGTACCCAATATCTACAAATAATTCATAGTAACAGGACAGTACAGATGATTATGTTTGATCAGCAGAATTATCCCTTAGACTCTGGTGACTATAGGCTAACGTAAAGGCAATAAAGTAGCAGTGCATACCAATGCTTAGACACTCTAGATCACTCTGCAGTGAGAGCTTAAGACATGTAGTTCTCAGGTGGACATGTCTGTATGTCTCCCATCTGGAGTTATCTGCCACTTCTTGTATTCTGAGCTTGAGCACCACATGCTGTGCTCAGGAGAGATGCAGTCAGGAAAAGCATGGTGTCCTGATGCCCTTGTTACACACAGAGCTGCTAACTTGCTTGGCTGCTGGGCTGATGCTTCTCACTAGCTTCAGGGCTGCAAATGGGGCTGGACAGTGATGAGCCTGAGAAAAACCTATGTGCTGCACTGGGAGCACATGGAGCCCAGGCACCACCGTGTCTGAATGTGGTATGAACTGAAGTAAAAAAATCGCATGGTAAAAAGACAAAAGGGCCGAGGCCAGCTGGACCCCAAACAAATCCCCTGCAGCCCCTGTGCTCTGCTGGGAACCCAGCAGGCTCTGTTCCTAGCTGAAATTGCCTTGTGTTGCAATGCTGGAAATACAGAGCCCGGACGTATGACAAAGAATAAAAAGGGGAAGTGTTACCAGTGTCTAAATCAGAGGATATTCAAAAGAGGAAGAGGTCCGATTAAATTTTAGAAACAGCAGCCTTGTAACTTTCGTCTAAAGAGAAAGAGTCTAGCTGTAAACTTTAAGCACTTCAAAGCATAGAAGTATTAAGAGATTTCAAGTCTTTTGTTACATTTTTAAGTTATTCTTCTTATATGACCTGTGCACAGGATAGAAAAGAGCAAAATAGCAAATAGCAAATGTAAGATCAAGCTTTTCCTAATTTGTGACTGTGTAACTTCACTGCATATTTTTCCTTTAAACCTAGTCGCTTTCAAGCATTTACAGCCAGTGTGTAACTCAGCAATAACTGGCTTAACTAGAATAGCAATAACCAGCTGCAGAGAATTCCCAGTAATCAGTATCCTGACCCATGAATTTGCTTACATACATGTTTTTGTGGACATAAGTTTGTGCATGTTACTATAAACATACTTTTCTACATGTATCAAACTACAGGTATATATTATTGAATATAGCTGAAAGATTAATCAATACTGGACCGCACAAACCCGGACAGACAAGAGTTCATACACATGAAACTAACTTCTTAGACGTAATTTCCATTGTCCTACTGACCTATCAATAAATGTTTTATTTAACAACAAAGTAATAAAGAATTGACTCATTAAGCCTGAATAATTGAGATTAGCCTGAATAATTAAGATAAATAAGATTAATACCCATACAAATCAATTGTGACATTGTATATATAATGTTGTGCAATTAAAAGTAAGAAGTAAAACACAAAAGGGAATGCAATGGTTAAGGTTCTGACAGTTACATTAACTCAGATGTGTGGTATGTCTTATAATCCCTACTGGATAGTTTGTAATGAAAGATCATATATTATTCAATGTGATTACTGGGGGAGAAACAGGGCTGGAAACCAAAAAGATGTGCTATACACTGAAGTTAATAATTCCTTGGAGACAGTGTTTTTTTTTAAAAAAATATGTAATATTATTTGACAATATTACAAATGTTATTATCAGGCGAATGCACGCAACTTTGTGCACACACACACACGAGTTAATGGAGGCTGAAATTCCAATCCATAATTTTGCTTAAGTATCAGCAGCACATTATCCCTGAAAGTAATGAACAGGTCCATTGATACTTCTTTGTTCTGGAAGAAGCAAACATGGGGTCTATTTACAGCACTTTCTAATTTTCTCAGCCTCAGCCTAATCATTTTAAGTACTGAGGGAGACAACTGGTTGTGCACCTTAACGTTATAACGATACTCAAGTGGATAGCAGGTTAATATTGATTAACAACATTAATAAATACACAAAAAATACCTTTAGCTGTAAAGTAGTGATTATATTTAGTACTTTGCAGAGTGCTGTACAATCACTGCCACCAGAGAGACAGGGAGCCACTCTGCTTTATCAGCAGGAGGAATCTGAAACACTTTGGGTACCTCTGTGGGAGCCAGCCTAGAGGCAGTGAGGCCAGCAAAGTGAAGGAAGTACACCTCTGTGCTTCAGGTCACATCAGGATATGGATCAGTGGATAATGGCTCCAAGGGATAAGTTTGGTGGTGGTCCGCAGCAATAAAAAGCCCAGAAATGTGTACAGTGCAGACATTACATACAACATCAAAAGTGCTGTTTCACAGCCGTGGTGCCTTGGTGCTTCCAGCCAGCACAGTGGGACTCAGGGCTGTGAGGCATCGTGCTGACAGATGTGCAAGGGCCATGAAGGCCCAGCCCAGCCAGCCCTGCCACACACGTGTACCTGGCCCAGACCTCTTTGCCCCTGGCTCCCAGCAGCTTGGTGCCCCAGACCGAGTGACCAAACCCTGGTGGTGGAACTGGCCCTAAGCCCCTGAGCTTCTCAGGATTCCTCACATGTAACCAGGATGGCTGTTCTCAAGGGAGCTGCTGTGCCTGACTCCTGAGCCTGCTCCTGTAGCCATAGCTACGTGTGATGCTGCAGTAGGTGATAAAGGAGACCTGAACTCTCCTCAGCAGCAACAGTGCTCCATTCCAGGGCAGAAAAAGTGGCATTGTACAGAAACTGTCTTAGCTTCTTCAGCTTCCTCAGGGCATTGCCTGTTAAACAGGCAGTGGGGGTAATGGTGGGAAGGGCAGCACAGAGACAGGAATGAAGAAAAATCATAGAATCTTAGAGCTGGAAGGGACCTCTGAAGGCCATCTAGTCCAACTCCCCTGCAATGAACAGGGACATGCACAGCTAGATCAGGTTGCCCAGAGCCTGATCCAGCCTTGCCCTGAAAGTCTCCAGGGACTGGGCTTCAACCACATAACTAGGCAACCTGTTCCAGTGCCTCACCTGTAAAAGACTTTTCTTATATCCAACCTAAATATATCCTCTTTAAGCTTGAAGCCATTTCCGCTTGTTCTATCATCACAGACCCTGTTAAAGAGTCCATCCCCTTCTTTCCTGTAGCTCCCCTTTAGATACTGAAAAAATAGGTGGAATGGGAACTGCAGATATTTTTTATTACTTACTACATCCTGAACAAGCACAGTATTGTAAATTGTTTGTTTGTTTGTTTTTAAATAAAAAAAAGAGTTTCTGCAGGAAAGGCATAACTAACTGGAAGGATAAAAGAAGTCCTTTATTTAGTCCACAGGAGCCCTTGGTATGATTGTCAGTGGTGGCAAACTAATCATTACTGGAGGGTTAAACCACTTGTCTGCAATATCACATAGTTTTCAGAGAACCTCCAAACAGGTTCTTGCAGCACGGCAGGAGGTAAACCAGTGCTGGGACAGGTGAGCAGAGCATGGCCATGTAATCCAGTCCCAGCACAGAGCCCTCCAGCACACAACCCACCTGGCAGGGCTCTGCAGGCTGCATGGTATTAGTGGGTTTGGCCTTGGTGGAAATGTCACGGTGCTGCCCTTCTCTCCGTAGACCTAAGGATACTTCTCTTGCAGTCACATATTTAAAAAGAAAATGCATAATATGACCTGGAAGTCGTGAAACATCATTTTTTGTACAGTGCTTTGAGCTCCTCTGGTGAAAATGTTACAGAAATGTGAAGTCTTAATTATTATCACAGCTACATAATATGATGTTTAATTACTTTCTATTCTGAGTGACCACTAGAGACATCTGCTCTGACACCAAGACCAATGTAAACATTTGCTTCTGCAGGTTATAAGTTCATTTGCACGCCATGAAAATGTTGGTATGTGCCTCCATAGGGCAATAACAGTTGTGCATTCAGCATTCTCCCTCATGATTCATATTTGCTAATAACAACAAAGGACTGCTTCAGTTCTGTTTTTAGTAACAATGAGATTATTAGCAAGTTCTGAATAAGAAGATGTTTTTCGCAGTACCTTAACATGCAAAGAAATTGGGAAGCCTCACCTCCAGAGCTAACTTTAGATGAGACACCCACTGGACTTTCTGCCTGAGCCCACATACAGCTGCTGGCTGCGAGAGGAATCTCAGCTCCTCCTGCCTACAGACAGACCACATGCCCTCGCTTCTAATGAAGGCGAAGACAGTACTCCCCCTGAAAACACATTTTTCAGCACCTCTCCTCCTTTTCTGGATGCAGGAGCATCCAGCACTTGATCAGGATTTGCTGAAGCCTTTCTGCTGCAGAAATCATGTCTGAGGAACAGCATTAACACAACCGGAAGCCAGTTAATGGCAAAGAATTCCCTCTGCAGATGCTGAATCTCAGAACTGTGTTTATTATCAAATCCAAATTCAAGCTATCCATCTATGGAGCAGCTAAGGCTGCAAAGCAAAACATCCAAGAGCTGGGAAGTGCTTAGATGAAGGCTGTCTGTGTAACTCTGTCTTCCTTATACACTGTGTATGACACATGGTTTGGCTGCAAAGCCACACACTATTACAGAATCACAGAATCACAGAATTGTAGGGGTTGGAAGGGACCTCAGAGATCATCGAGTCCAACCCCCCTGC
>JAOWBP010000001.1:26310748-26327099 GCA_028571105.1 Tragopan temminckii | reverse complement strand
AGTCCGGCCTCGCCACTCTGCCCCCCACACCTTAGATATTTATAGACCTGGATCAGGTCTCCTCTCAGTCTTCTCTTTTTTTTGTTATGCTTAATCTAAGTAGTCTGAACACCTAAAATGGAGATTTCCTTCAGTTTCCGTGGTATTCCCCTTGTATAATCTCAATATTCTACTCATAGAAGTGTTAAGAAATCAATTTTCACAAGATCTCTCTGGAGAGAAAGCAACAGCGTAATCCTAATTTTGCATGGATCCATTGATCCACTGCATGGATCCATGGATCCATTGCATGGATCACTGAGGAATCTTAGTCAAAACTGCTGCCTGGCTCCCGAATCTGGAATTCCAGTGTAAGACACTGGGTTTTCTAGAGTGCTTGGCAAAAGCTCTCTCTTTGGAGAGCAATATCCTCAGGCCCATATATGACCACGTTGTGCTCATGCCAACAGGACCACAGGCACTCCCCTTTGACACTCTGCAAATAGACAAAAAGCTGGATGTACACAATCTCACAAGTCTTGCACAAAAGCTCTATAGTACAATCAGGGTGAAATCCAGTTACCCGGGACCACATTCAGTTTCTCTACATAAGACCTCTAATACTTTTCCTGCAATTTTCTGTCACGTGTACAACCTTGCTGGATCAGTTTCACAAAGTATACCCAGCTAGAAAGCATAATGTAAGTTTAGACAATTGGTAGAGCACTTCCTTCTATGCAATAGTTTGAGGCTAGGTTTTCTGTTTAGTTTCCCTTTCTAGCTACACCTGTATGAAGCAGCACACACCTACTTCATGGGCAGGCTTGGTGGAACTGAATTTTATTCAACTGTTTTGGACACTGAAACTACCCTGGAGGTTCTAACATGGAATGAGCAGTGTGGAAAAGATTCTGCTAAAACTGAACAGAAATGACAAGTGCTGGCCAACATGAGGAACTAAAAATAAAATTGATTTGGGCAGTTGATTTTTAGTAGAAATAAAAATAAATTCTACCTTGACTGCTCAATGAAGAATTTTCTAACCACAAGGTACATGGCATTGTTTGTTCTGATGCTAGCTCATTCCATATAAAGACATAAAAAAGAATGATCGTTGAACCACAAAGAAATCCTCAGATGGATTTTTATAACATCCTAGTCAGGGCCCGCAGTTAGGAAATGGAAGGTCTTGATTCCATTTCCTCCTTCAGATAAAGATTAAACATTTTTTTCCAGAGCCTGAAGCAGCATCAAATGAAGAAGACTCTGTAAGAGTACTTAGAGGCAGGGTTAGCTCACAGAAGGATACTTCATTCCTAGTGGATTTGGTATTTGTTTCCTACATCAGAGGCAGGAGAAGAACCACCATGACCCTTGTATTGTATGCTATTTTAGATATATGAAGAAAACAAAATATTTCCTCATATACAGAGACATCAGCAGGACCTGTTTCTCCACACCCATATAATAGCCTTCCTCTGCAAGCTACTGGGATAGCTGGTAGCAGCAGTAGAAGGCTGTCGTTCCTTGAATACTATTTAGTTGATGATGATGAGAAAAAGGCACAGGTTGTTTCAGTTACTTGTAAATAGGCAATAGCTTACATGTCAATATCTTGGACAGGGCTGACTGAGAACCAGCTCTAGATGTCATTACTTTATGGCACCATTGCAGCAATTTCGTGAATGGATTCCCATATGTGAAAACCATGACCAGCTCTTAGGTGCTCAAAATTAATTAGTCCAGAAAGAAATTCTTGGCAATGTTTAACCTGTTTCTTTAATCTTTGTCCTCATTTAACACTGATCCACTTGTAAGGGTAGCCTGAATAGATACGACAGCCTATGCACACTTAAATCCAATGACAATGACTTCTGCCATTACAGTAATGAAACACAGAGCTTGTTTCTATGGAGTAACTCCAATAGCTTTATAATAGGTATATGATCTTACAGCTTTTTGAGTCCAGGCTTATATCTATATCCCTGTGCAACTGCAAACTGCACTAGTATTGCACTAGGGTAAAAAATGAAATTGGACTCATCGGCATGCCAGATGGGCATCAGGTTGGCAAAGCATGTGCCAAGGCACACCCAGTGGCAGGGCTTGTTAGGGTCAGCAGGCCAGACCTTAGAGACAAATGGGATCTGATGCAGAAGATCTTCAGCTAGGGTCAGAAGCCTGACAGCTATAGAAAACATTAGGTTTGTTGGGGAAATTGAACTCTGGATACAGGGAATAGAGACCTCCAGTTCTTTTTATTTTTTTGACATATCAGTCTCTGCTGCTTCCCAGCTTTCTCTGGAAAAAGCCCTGAACTCACATTGGCTAACTAATACCTGGGCGTGTCTGAATTTATGGAGTGTGTGTGTTTACATGTAGGGTGTATTCATATATTTATCCTTGTACAAGCACACAGAAATCCCGTACATGCAGACACAAAACCATATACAGAAAGGAAGTGCGTGTGTGTCTATCAGTTTACAGTGATTATATATTTGTAAGTGATCTAGTGACTTGTCACTTTCAATTGTGTTCAGTGACTGTGTCAACCTGCACTCTTACACCTGAGCCAAAGACTTCAGGTATCTTTAGGGAAGCAGAGACATAGCACAGTCACACAAATGAGCTGGCTGTGCTGCAAATGCAATGGCATGTCATTCTGTTGGAGACATTATTGAAGACCTACACAAGAAAACAATTATTGGTAGACATAGTTAAAGTAAAGAAGTACCCACCCATTCTGGAGTGTGAAGGTTTTGCTGATCTGGCACAGTTCCGTAAGTGGGAATAATCACTTGGTTCAATTCCAAGACTGAAAATAATCAAAACAAACAAACACAAAGATAAAATACTTTAGCATTTTGTGTATTATTATTTCTTTTTCCTCTTCATTTTTTTAAGATTAACGGTTTCTGGATCACCCATGCACTTTGTTGTTTCTCAGAAGAATGTTTGCCTCTCACACTTCAGCAGTAACCAACAGGTGGCAAGAGAGCAAAACTGATTTCACCTGGATGACATGTTAATGCTTGGAGATCGTACCAACCAAGCAACAGTGATGCAAACCCTACTTTGTTAACATGTATTATTTAGTTCTTCAGAAAACTCTTGTCTATGCTCTTGCTATAGTTAGAAGTATGTTTCCATGAGTAAGGGAATCAGAACTGGCTCCACCTGAAGAAATAACCAAGCTCATGCTCATTGTACTTAGGCAATCTCAATTAACAACACCAGACTATTTTTCTGAAATCCTGAAATGGGTATGATACAGGTAGTGGTGCTGTGACATTTACTACATAACAGGAATGATTTTCACATAACCTAATATCACACCTACGTGTTCACTGTGTACTGGTGTCCTGATGAATTCTCACCTGTTTCCCCAGTAACAACTGTTAGAAGAAAAAAGCACGTGCAAACTAACTTGCCTTCTTGAAAATACAGCAAAATTTAGAAATGATCCTGTGAAGTATGCTACTTTGTGATACCATTATCAAGCACACTGGGAAAGCTGGCCACAAGATAACCCACTGAATAACCCACAAATTCATCCTAAAATAGCTCTTGGAAATAAATTACGAGAATGTCTACAACATTTTTGTTTTAGTTCAAGTATTTTGGGGGTGTCTTAAGAAGAACTCAGCTAACATCCTGAAGATAAAATAAAGCACTGATGGAGAAGGCTGCTTTCTAACTTAATATAATGAAGCATTTTAGCAAAGTCTGCCCTACAGTAAGGTCATGAATGTAAATGGTACTATGATGACAGTATTACTTGGAAAGGATAACCTCCACTTATCAAGAATAGTCCAAAACTCTAAAACATAAATAAATAAAAAATACTCTAAAAAATCAAATCTACAGTATGTTTAGAAGGATAATTAAATGCTCATTAGATACAGTGCTAGGACCAACAAAACTGATCTGCCTGAATTTCTTTTTTTTCTTTCTTTTTTTTTTTTTTTGGCTTAAAAACTTCATTTGTATGTATCCAAATTCTCTAGAATTTTTAAAAAGCTTTTTTTCATTGACGAGGCTTACTTAAACCAGCTGAAGATATGTCAAAACACTTAAAAATAGAGCATTGCGAGATTATTGTTGTTGTTGAGCTCTACAAGTCAACAGAACTCTCTCATGGTTTCCAAGTGGCTAAATGTGGTTTAAACACAGTTTCCTAGAGTTTGGTAGGGATATTGATCCAGATGTTGAACTGTCAGTTTCCAGATCTCTACTGTGGTGATAATGTATACTCTAAGGTAGAAACCCATGATTTTTTCCATCAACATAGCTTCAGAAACTTCTGAGTCATAACCTCAAGGCTGGCCAATTGAATATCCAAAGGCTGGGAGCTCTTAAAAGCATTAACATCTTTATAAATGTTTGCCAACTTTTAAAAAGAGAACAGGAAAATGTGGACTAGTGGACATGCTGAGACTGCAACATGAGAACTCAGAAAATATGGGCATATTTCAGCTGTAAAATTGCTGTAAATGCACATTACCACAATTTAATAGTTCAACTCAATCTAATGTGAGAAAAACAAATATGTACCCCTGATGTCAGTGTAAAGGGCATCACCCTATTTTCCTCTGGTATTGGTCTTCTGACATGAAGATATGCAGATACAAAGTGCTTCAGAAAACCCACAGAAGAGGGAATGCTTCTTCTCGTACATAATGGGCGTGGTGAAGGAGTAAGATAAGCATGCTGTTCTGAAATGCAAGCATGTGTTCTGGAACTCTGTGTTATTACACAAGGCAAACAGATGTGAACACTGGTATATCCAGATATAAAGATTTATGGCAGCCACTGCACTACAGTGACAAGAATTGTGCATTGAAAAGCCCTATTTCTGACATCTACATGGTGTGTAACCACACATCCTTTAAAAATGCTGTCTAAGAATCCCTTCAGCCAGAGCTGAAAAGAAGAAGGAAACGTGGCATTCACAGTAGGAAGAATAATTCCGGATCTCCTAAATCCTGATGGATCTGGGCCTGACCAAGAATATCCTCTTGAGAAATTCATACGTGAGTACAATTTACTTCTGCCTCATTGTCTGTGGCCAGTAATGTCATGCACGTGTTATCATTTTACCAATATTTACAATATGAATGCTTATTTACTTGGAATATCATCCAGTAAATTCCTAGGCCATTGGTACAATGAAAGGAGTCCAGCAAAAGAAATCTGCCACTCTCACTCCACTCTCACTCCTTCTGGGACATTAACCCAGAACTTCTCCCAGATTAAATGCAGGCTAATGTCTGTGTGGAGCAAAGAATGCAGCGCCTTGACACTACATGAGTGTGTGCTTAGGTCAGATACGTTCTGATGGCGTTTTGTTGTGACAGCTATGTCAATTTAGACACTTGTGCTTTTGGCTGGAAGAGATGATTCCAGTCTCTCAGACTGAAGTGGTACCTGCAAAAACTCAGCTTTGCCAGAAAGAGCTGCATCCATACAAAGTGCTTTTTTCTACCACCCAAATAACTTCATTTATTTCTTCTACCTTCCCTCTTATAATAGAACCAGTTTGAAGAAGAGAGGACGTGAAAAAAAAATTGTACCAAGAAAGTCTGGGACTTTCTAGCTGTGAGAAGAGGAACAGACTGCCTGGGGAGGCTGATGAGGTCATATGAGGTCTACAACATCAGAGATTCTTCATCACAGATTAATTAAATATGCTGGAACAATCTAAGCCAAGTTGAATCTGGCATGCATCTTAGGAGGATGGCCTGGATCAGCTTTTTAGGTCCTTTCCAGACCCCAGGGTGTTCTCATAGTCATGGTCAACAAAGACAACTCTGTTGAGATTTTATATTAAAATAGTATTTCTGCTGATCTTTTTCTTCTTCAGAAGCATTGTCACCTCTGTTAATGTTTGGGTCAAAGCACATCAAGTGCAGATGCTTATGAAGTACTATCACGTAGTCAAGTAAACCACAGTTGGCCAACATTTGTGACTGGATTGAATAAAGATCCTAAAATTCTTTTAGAGGCAAAGTAAAAAGTCTCATTAATTAGTTAATTGATTTTGACTGTGAATTGTTCAGGAAGTTCAGCGACCTTCCTGTTTAATGATTTAATTTCAAAAGCTTTCACAAACATTACTACTAGCAATTTCTACCCATTGCTCTGGCAGAGGTGAGAGTCTATGGCACACTGATAGGCATGGAACTTGCTCTCCCTTTGAAATAAATATAAAGAAGAATTAAACCTCTCCTTAGAGTCTGAATAGTGAAGTAATAGGAGCAACCCAAGGTACAGGCAATGAGGATGAAACAGTTTTATGGAATTATAAATTAAGAGGCCTGAAAATGGGGAAAAAACAATATCCAGAGGAAAAAGAAAGATGCTGTCAGAAAAACAAAAACAAACAAAAAATCCCAAAACACAAAAATGACAAGAAAACCACAAAGATATTGGATAAGCTGGTGTTTGATAAAACTGCTAGGCTTAGCTTTGTAAGCAAAGACATTACCAAACATGCCTAAGGCTGCCAAACTGTCAAAAAAAATATTGGCTATCATAGATTTCTTCTTTAATGAAAATAACTCAAGGCGGGAAAGGGCAACAACAGCTTTTAGGCTTGCAAATCACCTACATGAGCCAAACTAATAGGAGAGGGTTGTTCAAAGAAGCCAGAATGGTTTTACAATACCAAACTCATAGCACCTGGCACTTCACTTCCTTTAACAAACCCGTACGACATTGAAAAATAAAAGATCTTAGCTTTGGCACCGAATATGGTACCTCATGTGCAACCATACCTGCAAAGCCAGGAAGCAATGTCGGATTGCTAGAGCTGCGCAGTGCAGCTCCTCAGGAACTGAGGCACACTGTGGTGATGCCTCCTCATCTCAGCACTCTGCAGTTGTGTTAGCAGAAAAATGCTTTTGTGGTCCTATCACAAGTAGGAACCTGAGAGGCAGCCAGCAGGAAACCCCACCTCACAGATTCTGTCTCAAAAGCCATGGGAAAATACGAAGGATATGAAGATGAAGTATGACTGGATATGAACTGAGCTCTGAAGTGAATGAAGACTACTCTGAGCCCCTCTCTCTAATCAAGCCAAATTACTTTCACCTTATTTCTCTAGAAAGAAGAAACTACTGCTGTCTTGAATAAAACTAGAGAGAATTATCTAAAAAAGATGGGTACTGATGTATCCAAGACAGTACTTTGCAAGGAAATGGTAGCCACTGTCTGTAACAGAGTTGTGGAAATAATAATGAGAGGCAAGCAGGTGGTTGTGTCTAAAGAACCAGAGTAGTATCTGACTCCCAAGTGGGGACTGAAGTCAAGCCACCACCCTTCAGGGGACCTGATGTGGATGTCAGCTTTCTTAAGGAGAACATCCAGCTCTCTGTCTCTTGGTCCTGACATTATAAAATGATGATATTGAAGTAGAATGTTCTGTCCTAGATTTTGAGGGGAGAAAGGGAAGAAAGGGGGAGATAAATTTATGCCATGCTGTTTTACATGCCCTGGAAGATCAGAAAGAGGAGAATTAACACCACTACCAAGGATTTTCCACGCTGAAGAAAGATTTTGCTTTTCCAAATGTTAACATTTACTCAGAAAGTGAAGGTATCATTCTGTGACATGACTATAAGCTCCTAGGCTATGGACAAAACAAGGTCTGATTTGTGCTGATTTGTGTTTAGACTAGACAAAAACCTGCCTTCCCTCCTCTTAATTTATATCAGATTTTATATCTCTCCCCATATAAATTAATCTAATAGTTATTATTAAAAAAAGCCTCTCAGAACTGATCACAACCTGCATAAATTGTTCTTGCAGTTAAGTGTAAAATATTGAAGCCATATATAATACTTGCTGAAATTTTATGAGAAGTAAAACCATTGCACAAATGGAATTGTTCTGGAAGGAAACTGTTCAACTGTTTGACTGTTTTTTGAGAGCCACAATCTCTCTTCCTAGTGCAAAGTACTTTACATTGCATATTATTTTGTATATTCAGTTCAATGTATAGGAGTTCTTTCAGATCTAAAAAACTGTAGGAGTTGAAAAAGCAGAAATATGCATCTCCCTTGAATCAAAGAAAGAGACAATGAGATCTCGAGTTCTAGAGCAGAATTAATCAAGGCAAATAGCTGCTTTGAGCTACTTGTTTAGAAGTCAGTTTTAAACATAAACTATTCTTGATGGTCTCGATTCTTAATGCCAACCCACGTATATAGTCTAATCACCTAGACAACTTGAAACAAAAAATCTCCCAATCATCAAGTCCTCCTGAGCTAATCTCATTTCCTTCATCTCACAGCTTAACTGGGTAAACATAAATAATAAAGAAAATTATTTCCTAGGTTATCCTTCCAAAATGTGGATCTGATCTTTGCACGATACTCCTTGCCAGGAGGAGACCTTACTGCCAGGATCTTGTTGATGGTCAGAGCTGTGTCTGGGTTAAAGTGACTGCTGCAGACGGGCTGTTCTCTGGGACACAGCCTTTCCTCCTCATGCACAAGGGCAGAGCTGTCATCACAGATTATAAATGGTTTCACTTCATTCCACTCTTGGCTTGCAATCAGTAGTATCTATTCTTTAAACTTCAGTTATTTCACTGGAATATGTTTAAATCGGTTTTACTTCATATCTGTAGGCCTTATTTGAAGAAAACATGCTACTGAGCTCATGTTCTTCACTTTAGAAAAAGGTATGTTTTTAAAGTAAAACTGAATTATTTTCATTACAAACTATACTTAATAACCTATTGTTTAGAGATGATAAGAGATCTACACAGCTGCCTTCAGTGTAAAATTCTTGTCCTCCTCCTACGGTTGCCTACAGAAAACTTATGACAATTAGTAACACCAAAATGGCTTTTCAAGCTGTCACTAAATTACATTTTTGTGCAGACACACAGAGCAGATCTGCAGGTATTGTCAAAGTGAAATCTATTCTATGCTGCATAATAAGGAAAACATTGATTTTAATTTCTGACGTACAAGCATGTCCAATATGAACCTACACCCACGCTGCTGTGCTACAAAGGAAGTGAAATGGCCGTCTTGGAAGACAATTCTTTCTTGTTTGAGAGACTATTCTTCCCATTAAATTATCTTTTCTTACAGCTGTGCAAACAAAGCATTAGGAACATGTGGTATAACTTTCAAAAATAAATACTGTTCCATGAGTAGAGAGCGTGTTCACTTGCTAATAGGAAGAGAATTGCAAATGGAACAGCTCACTTCCTGAAACTGCTAGCACAGAGCTGAGGTATCTCACCAAAAATCTGTGTAATTAGCAAGCACTTACACAACCAGAAATTGGACTCTGGGGAAATGATTCTGCTGATAGCAGTGCCTAAACATTTAGGAGGCACCAAGTTAGAAGGTTTAGGGGCTCAGTAACCAAATTTTAAAACAGTTAGTGTGTGTTCAGAGCTCAAAGGAACAAAAAGATTCCACCAAAAGTGGAACACTTGCCCAAAACCTGTGACAAAAAATCCTACTTTATTTCCACAAGACCTGGACGGGCCCCAGCTTCAGTTTAGAAAGCAGACGCTTGGGCTGATGTCTCTTTAGTTACAATTCTTTGAGTCCAGAGGAATCCACTGAGATGCAAACACTGGCGCCTGGTCCTCAGTGCTGCAGCACACAGCAGAGCCCGGCAGGCCGCGCGTTGCTCTGTCGCCTGCACAGCAGACAGCAGCTGACTGTAAATCAGGGCCGAAGTGTTGCTCATAAGAATATTCTAAATGCTTTTGTCTGAGGCTGAGCAATTTCCATTCATCCACTCTCAGCTGAAATGTCTGTCGGTAAGAATTATTTTGGCTTTCATCTATCTGTATAGATGAAGAAATTCTTTGTGCTTTTAGAATGCACTAACACATCTTGCCTGCTATAATTTTAAACATTTGCTATACGTTCTCTGTGTACTGGATGTAGAAGTCACACAGCAAGCTAACATTGTCACGATATAAAGTAATGGTCAGATGGCTGCAGAGTGATAATCTTTTCAGGAATTACTCTCAGGTTGGAACATGGGCTTGGATCATCTCCATTTCTTTCTTCTATTAACTAACTTAAGTATATTAAAATGATGCAATAAATTATTCTTCCTGTTGTTATTATTATTTTTTTTCAGTTAGCAGCTGCTTTGTTTTAATAATATAGGGAATTGGGTAGGAAGCTATTGTGATGCTGACAGTCAACTGAGCCCATTTCATGTTGGATTCCTGCTATGTCATGTTGTTCCATACCAAGACACCCACACGCACAAACTTTATTTCCTTATTTTCTTAATAACAGTATGAACGCTGTGACTCTAGCTGTCAAAACTGCAAACTCTTCCAGTCTCTAGGGTTAAGAAAAATGACAACCTCAGCTCCATTAGGAACACAACACACAAGGGATCACCGGGTCACAGAACGCACCAGCACCACCTTACAGACATCTCTGGTTTTCAGTTGCATTCGTAAGTTCTGAGAGAATTTTTTCTTTACTTAGAAAAACCTCTTTAAGGCTGAAAAAGTGAATGGAGTCCAGTTGGTGAACAATGAGATCTGCTAATTCAAACAATGCAAAGGGTATTAGGAGATATCTGCAGTAGGTGCTGGCATGTAAAGCTACAGATAAATTCCTGGTGAAAGACTGAAGAGTGTCCAAGTGCAATGGCAGGTTTTTCATTACATTAATCACATACAGAACACAATATGTGGCTCTCAGAGAGCAGAATCAATCAGTCAATTTCATTAATTAATCTTTCAATTTAATTAGCCACTGTCAATATTTCTCTTGCTTAATAAACTACTTCAAATGCGACATGTTTTGCAGATGCACCTTCTTTTTATGTACACAGCATATTGAGGACAATGAATAAACATGTTTCAATGTTGCTTTTCCCCATGGTTTAACTCTCCTTGCCAACAAAACGTATCTTAATGAATATTGTGAGTAAACAGTAATTATCTAATAGATAAGGAAAAAGTCATTTAACAATAAATTCAAAAACAAAGTGTGCACTAAACTATATACCTGCTGAAATGAACATTGGCTTTGGCATTAAAAAAAAGATGAAGGTGCCTAAAACAGGATTTGCAAAAAACCAAGCTTCCCATTTCATGTCTGCTTCTTACTACATAAAAGGTACATTCTACCACTTGATCTATCACAGGAGGCGGATTTTAAATTTAAATTTTAAAGCAAAGGATTTTTTTTTCCTATAGATTCTGAATTATTCTTTTTTCTTTAAGACCGTACCTCCTTAGTATACAAGATGGGGCTGCAATGAGGATGAGTCCAGGTTTGGTCAAGGAGGAAGACTAGTCTGTTGAAATCATCAAATTATTTTTGAAAAAGTTGAATGTAGTCCCACAGTCTGTAGGAAGGCAGAAAGATTATCAGATTGACAAAGAATTTGAGTGCATTCTGTGCCCTGGCTTCAGCATGCTGAGCAAGCTACTGGAGCCAAGGTTTGTCTAGCTTTTCCCAGCAAAATGTTCAGGCTAACTGGCCAGGCTGCTACAACACCTCAGCACCTTTACAAAGCTCAGCACCTTTACAGCAGTGCTGAGCATTTGTGCCTAAGTACACTAGAGAGGTATGGATCAGGAATACTTGGAATAGTAACCCTGGGAAATGCTGCTTCATAAAAATCAGTGATTTAACAAGTGATTGGCAGCATACACAGCCATCAAACAACTTTGTATGCTCGACAGCCATAGACACAGAATGACGATGCTGTTAGGTTGTACAGAAGTGCCTGCTTGACAATGAATTCTTTTCTTGTGGACCTTCACAGATGTGTTTTAGAGAGGCCTGCTGATGGTACAATCATTTCAGTCCAGTACCTCCTTCACAAATCCAGTTAAAAAATGCTTAGCATTCCTCAGTTCTTATCACTTAAGTAGCCTCCATTCTTATCACAGGAGTCTGGATTGCTAAACTCCAGCCCTGCCTAAATGGGAAGTTAGGCAACCTGACACACACCCCTTTTCGATATAGTGCTCTGACACAGACAGAGCATCACAGAAACACAGAGGAAAAGATGAATAAAAATGTATGCTGTGTAAGGCCGGAATAATCTGAATTAAATAAGGCTCAGAGGCATGCTCCTAATGAGGAAGATAAAAAGAAATCTTTGCTTATTACTGGTTTACTGAATGAGGCAGTGGACTTAAGAGGAAAAAAAGAACAGCATGATTGTGCAATTAAAAAGTGTAACATGCATGCAAGCAAATGGATGGAAAATGGAAGTTGCCTGGGCAACGTTCATTCTGACGTTGCCCAACTTGTAAGTGCTTGAGTTTGCAACCATAATGTTAACATTTTTTAGACATAATACATAATTAGCCACAGCCAATTATTCTATGGTTCCTGTTGGTAACTGGTAACATTTACATTTAAATTTGAGGAAAGATTACTGCTGGCTATACTGTATTATTTAATTATACAGTCAGTTTAGAAATGAAATTATATCTGAAGCAGTTGAGAGATTCCTTGAGCAGAAGTGATGGAAAAATTATTATTGCAAATTGGCATGAGGAAACTGCTGAATGACTAGAATTTCACCTAATCAGACAATTTGATTAGTGGTCCTCATGTAGGAGCACTCTGCACTGCTGATGAGTAATTTCAAAGTGTACTGTAAGAAAAGTAATCATAATAACTATGGACACTTTTCCTTAGCAACTCATATATCAAATTTATTGAGTTTTAAAAGTCAGTTCAGAATAATGTAATTAATGTGAATTCAGTGCCATAATGGAAAAACAAAACAGTGTGTGTTTTAGCTTCTAGCAATCACTATCAATACAAAATTCTGGATTCTGCTGACAATTCTGTGCATGATGCCCACCAACTACAGCCAGGCGAGTGCTGACAGCTCCATGCTGAACAGCTGCAGCTTCCAAGACACAGAGGTTTATAATTTGCTTTCTGAGAAAAGAGGCGCTAACAGGAAGGATGCCTGACGGTGGCATAACCTTGAAAGGCTGATAACATCATTAGCCCTTATTGGGATTGCTTGTGAGCCTGATCAGTGTTCGCTACATAAAAAGGGAATTTGCCACTTGCCGGTGGTTGTTCAGCTGCAGGTCTTAGCTTGAGCTTGTTCATATTCTTGTACTGCATTTTGGCTATAAGGCTGTCCACCAGCTTTGTGCAAGGTCAGTGCTTTTTAAGAAACAATATGTATGTGCAACCAAAAGATATCAAGAGTACAAAGGAACACAAGAAGGTACTTACTGATCGACTTAAAGGTCCATCTAGCCCAGTCTTCTGTCCCCAAGACTGGCCAGAGGTCCTGGGTCAAAACAGCCATCCTATGTGCCAAAGCATAAAGTATGGGTGCTGAGTAGTCAAACTCCCAGAGGACATGATCAGAGAGAAGCAGTATCTTTTTGTTTTAAATGATCTTGTGGCTTCTTAACTCGTGTATTTCCCTCTGAACCTGTTAAACCTGGAACTGCTTCTTACACTTGTTGGCAATGGGAAGAGTGAGGACGAGTAACTTTTGATTCCTCCCAGTCTATAAGGTGGCACAGCAACATTCTCACATATGATATATACTGCTACACCCTCTGAAGCACATGCCATAAATCCTCAAGGAAAAAGAATAGCAGTGCTTCCCAATGCTTGGCAAGCACTTTTTGAGGGCTTGATGTGCAATGATGTTATTCATGTACGGAGTATATATACATTATAAGAATCATAGAATCACTAAGGTTGGAACAGACCTCTAAAGTCATCCACTCCAACCATTCACCTGTCACAAGTAATTCCCACTAAACAATATCTCTCAGTACAATGTCTAAGTATTTCTTGAATACCTTCAGGGATGGTGACTCCACCACCCCCCTGAGCAGCCCGTTCCAGCTTCTCTCCTGGAGAAGTAATATTTCCTAAGGTCCAACCTGAATCTCTCCTGGTGCAACTTGAGGCCATTCCCTCTAGTCCTATCTCTAGTTACATGGGAGAAGAGGCTG
This sequence comes from Tragopan temminckii, assembly GCA_028571105.1. Taxonomy (NCBI): domain Eukaryota; kingdom Metazoa; phylum Chordata; class Aves; order Galliformes; family Phasianidae; genus Tragopan; species Tragopan temminckii. The sequence goes on along the minus strand of JAOWBP010000001.1, from coordinate 26,313,160 downwards.
ACTCTCACCTCACCACAACCTCCCTTCAGGTAGCTGTAGAGATTTTACATTTACATGTATAATAAATGCATATAGTATGATCATTTCCTGGGTAGTGTCATATATCAGATTTCAGCACGGGCCATCATGAAAAGGTCTTTCAGAGCTGGAACAGTGGAGGCAGCTTTAGACCAACCAAAGTAAGCATGTGATATTATGTGATGTAAAGTGCCTTTTGTATACTTTTTCTAACAATTGTTGCACCTTCCCAGAAGACCAGCCATCATAAAGTGATTAAATTCAATTTTAGTACTCATCAGGAAAGAAAGCAGATGAATTTAAAAGCACAAATTTCCTTCAGATTGGCAGGTAGCACAAAAACATGGAAAGTATGTATTTTGATAACTTATCTCAGGAGGAAGCAAAAAGAAGTCACACTATGACAATGATGAAAAATGAGTGGCTTTGAATCTTACATGCCATTCAGCTATAACAAAACCAAGAAGTAAAACTAACAAGGAGTAAAACGCCAAAGAGAAATTCTTTCGTTTTCCTACTAGCTCACCTTTACCACTGTGTAATTTCACAAAATCTTAAAATAAATAATGAGGGGGAGGGAAGGGATGAAACCTTTGCTTTGCAGTGCGTGGAAAGACATTTTACTTCATTGTCTACAAAGCGTGTGGTCTGGGAACCATTGGGCTTGCTCTTTTCATATGGCATTAGAGACTTTCATGAACCTACAACCAGTGCTGAGAGAGATCCAGCCATGCCTTTCTTAACAAATGCATTTCTACAGAGACTCTAATCCACTTATTTAGAACTGTGGAGGTGAGAGGATGAAAAAAAAAAGCAAAAACAAAGCATCCTCCTACAGAGCTACCTTTCATTTACACTTAGGTTGGCTATGTATTGCAATGTGCCACCAGGCTTAAAGTGAGTGTGGTGGGCTGTGAAGAGGCTGGTCATAAACCCTCTATAGTGGCTATGCTAAGTTTTGTTTTAAGAAGAAACCACCGTGGTTTTACAGCAGATTGTACTTTTTGTGTGGAGAGAAATACAAATGAACTTTTGAAGAGCATGAATGCAGCTCACAGAGACAGCGAGGCAGCAGGAAGGTCATCCAGCCTGACCCCTACAACACAAGCCAGAGGATTGCATCTCCTATCTCCTGTGTCAACTTCAAATTCTGGCTGAAGGAGAATAAACTTCTCTGTTAGAGGAATTTAATGAATTGCAGTCTGATATCAGGAAGGAGATCTCTAGAAACTGACAGCAAATTAGGATCCGATAAATTAGCCCTCCTGCCTGTTTGCTGCAGGCTGGCACTTTGCAGACTGGATGCTGGGAGCCTCTCCTGTCACTTCTGACCTATGGCTGAGTGACATTTCTCTTTTGCTGGGGCTGCTCTTGCGGAGTCAGGCCTGGCACTCCAAAGGCCAAGAGAATCACTGATGCTAAGCTGCCAGAAGATAAAGGTGAAAAAAATAGTGAAGGGGATGAAAGGGAACTGTGAGTCTTCCTGAAAGGAAAAAGGATTTCTCTGGAGGCTATTTCTGTATGCAGGAAGTTGCTCAAGAAAATCTAATTGAACAGAAGGGTCACTGGGTTTGTTCAGTGACGCCCAGTGACAGATATGGAAACACCTCTGATGGACACATTCGGTCCTATCTTGAAGGATAAACATCTATCCCTAAAACATTTAATTAAATTCTCCTCCATTCAGAGGAAATGAGCCCCCCCAGATCCACCAACCACAACTAAGACATGGAGTACCATCGTTTACACAAATATTTATCCTTCTATCATGAATAGCTGTGGAAAAACTGAAAACAAAACCAAACCCCCACCACTCTGAACAGCAGTGCACAGTCTCTGGGGGCTGAGACTGCAGCATTTACATACTTAAATAACTTTATGGATGTTGACAGTGCCAGTTAACTCAAAAGTGTTTTTCTCATGTTGTGTAACAGGCATGCAGCAGGTCCCTACACAGGTGGACATGCAGGCATAGCAGCAGCCCACTGCTCCACAACTTCTTGCTGCTGTGTGAGTGAACTGCAGGTAATCCTGTAAAAAACAGGATTCCTTCCATGGACCAAGCAAGTAAAATTTTGGCAATGTAATATCAGTAACACTGCTTGGCTCTGAACACCATAAAATACCGTATCAATGGTCACATGTGTTTTCTTTCCCTGAGAAATTTCAGATTGGCTGTTTGTGAGATCTAATTTAACTCAGCTATGTTAAACAAAAATATTGGTATTCATACCAAAACAATCATAGAATCACAGAATCGTAGAATTTCTCAGGTTGAAAAAGACCTTAAAGATCATCAAGGTCAACCACAACCTACCCATACTACCCTAACTCTAACAACCCTCCGCTAAATCATGTCCCTGAGCACCACATCCAAACGGTTTTTAAACACAT
>JAOWBP010000001.1:26299850-26310687 GCA_028571105.1 Tragopan temminckii | reverse complement strand
TAACAACCCTTTCTGTAAAGAAGTTTTTCCTGATATCCAATCTAAACTTACCCTGGTGCAACTTGAGGCCATTTCCCCTCATCCTGTCACCTGTCACCAGCGAGACCAACCCCGCTCTCGCTGTAAGCACCTTTCAGATATTGGAAGAGAGTAATAAAGTCTCCCCTCAGCCTCCTTTTTCCCAGACTAAACAGCCCCAGTTCCTTCAGTTGCTCCTGATAGGATTAAATAGGTAAACATAAAATATATCAGTTTTAAGAAGTACAAAGGATAAAAACAAGAAGTGAAAGGCATTCACCATTTTAATGTGAGCATGCTACCTTCCCTCTCTAGACCACATGCGTGCCCAGGACCTGGCCTAAGAAACCTGTATATTTCTGAATGCTGATTTGCTGAAGGACTGTGATTTGATACTTCAGCAGTAACCATATATTTAACCCTCTGGTCAACAGTAAGATAAACTGTTTTTCATCTGCTCCAGAGCTGAAGTAACATTATTCCACAAATGCACCAGCATTTCTGCCAGCATGCCTTCTTCAGCTGAAGGCCTTTTCTTCATTGCCTAAAATAATGCAAATGCTTTCTTATTCTTTTATCCCAGAGCAACCAAACCAGCTGTCCTTAGGCAGGAAACATAAAGAAGACAAGCCACTTTTGCCATCCAACAGGCTTGCCGAGATCAATCTCAAGCTTACTATCAAAGCAACAGCACGATTACATGGAAAAGCAGTGTATGTTGCCTTCAGCATGTTTTACAGGAGATGCCCAAAGCTACAAATACAGCTGTTTTTAGCAGCAGAGATGATCCCACGGTGCTCATCAGGAATGCTAAGCCTCTAGGCAGCTGTGGGACCTCCTCAGGAGGAACAGAGATGATTAACCAAATTGTAATTGCAAATGGCTGTTTGGTTAGAGTTCAGTGCCTGTGGACCAATGAGTTGCATAACGAGAAATTTGAAGTTTGAGGAGTGTTTATAAAATCACACCTCTCGCTCTCAAATTTACATGCCCCAAAAGAGATACAATTGAATTTCTGTAATGAGTTTCTCAGAACGCTTTAACATTTTTCCTACAGTCAGCTGTACAGTCACGTACTATGAGGGTCCCCGAAAGATACTTTTAGTGACTTTGACTGTGAAAATAGCAAGTTTAAAGTCTGAACCTATGTGAATTTTTGAGCTTTGCACGTGTAGGTGCATAGACTCATGTCTGTAAGCATTCCCAGTGGTGGAAATGGAGCTTAGAAAGAAACTGCATACTTTGGTTTCCTAATCAGGAAATACTTTGTAGTTTCAGCAGTTGAGGGTCTCTTCTGGTTTTATGTCTAATCAGCTGCTGCATGCTTAATAACCATCTTCTACCAAAACTTTCTACTTCTGTGAAGGAGAGGTCTAATGGAGCTTCATTTGGCTGGACCGTGCTGCCATTGAAGCTTACATATTAAAACTCAGCATTCACTCCTTCTTCCAGTCATACTGATTTTGCTTTTATTTTTAAATACATTGCAATCTTTGCTTGGCTTTTTTTCTTAAATGCGGACGGCAGTTTTTAAACTTGTCCTTTGTGTAAATTCCTACTTGTCTTTTATAACGAATAACTGCATGAATTTAATTATTTTCCCTAGAATGGAGCAGTATATTCTGAAATGATGAAATATTTAATAAGGATATCTCCTTCATTAGGGACTAGTTCTGCATTCTCTACTAAGAACAGTATTTATAAAAATGATGCTATTCTCACTCTCATCAATGGGGCAGCTCACAAGGGTAAAGTGTGCGTTGTTTGACCTGATCTTTGTTCATTAATGCCTATAAAAACTCCATTAGACAGTTTAAGAAAAAACACACAGATAGAGAGATCAAATAAATTTAGTAATATTACATGCAAATTAATACAACTCTCTGGAAACTATAGAGCCCTCTGGATCATCATCTCATTCTTATTTTGTTATTATCTCTAACTGCAGTGCTAAACCTACAGCAGTTTTTTTTTTTGGTTTGTTTTTTTTTTTTTTTTTTTTTTCAAATAATTGATTGTATAAACATAGTATTTTCACTGATGGATAAATTATCTACAGACACATTATTAATTTTAGTATATATTAAAAAAATGCATGAAAATGCCACCGATGAATTGTTTTAATTCACAGTTACATTACCTTAGCCCCATGCTGTAGCTTATTTTCCTGATGAACTGACCTGGAACAATCTTTATGTCATTGCTTATCATATACATATGTGAACAGTTGCATTGGTAGTTTTATTCTTATTAATACACTGTTTTTCCTCTCTTCTTTTTTTTTTTTTTTTTGGTCAGTTTGTACCCAGGTCTCAGTGGATGCAGTGTCTTTACTTCCACCTCCTTAGTCAGAGCTACTTTTTTTCCATCTCTTTGATACTCCTTATTTTATCAAACTCTTCAGCCAAGAACCTGGCTGTGCTCCAGTATTCTTACCACTGATACAAATCCTGGTATCTGGTGCTTAGTGGAGTCCATTGACACAACACACCCCAGCTTCTCTGTGGGCAGGGCAGTTTCTCCGCTTCTGCTAAAGACTCACGCAAACTACGAGCCCACAGGACACTGCACTTCTCAGTCACATAACCTGCAGCAGCAGCAGCTCTCAGACTGCACCTGGACAGAAGAGAGGAGGTGGCTGTTTGTTACAGAAGAGCACTGGCGTAGCAGTTCATTCTGACTACAGTGAACACTCTCCTATGCAAATATTTAATGACCTATAAGAAACCACAATGAAAAAATGCTGAAGGACCTGACTGACCAGATTAAGGGGATCAGGGGGAATCCACCAACAAAAATCTGGAAGGAAGGGTAACTCTAAAAGAAAAGCAAAATTGGTAGAAGCTACCACAAAATGTTGATTTTTGGCTATGTCTAAAGAATGCTGATGATTAGTGGCTTAGCTGGAAGTTATTTAATGTAAATACTGAATCGAAGGGTTCAGTCTTATTTAGCTTCTATCCAACACTTTGCAACTAAGCTGCAATTTCTACCACATGAGGCATGAAATCAATTAAAGAAGGATGTTTATGCTCCAGCAGACTTGTAACTGCACTGCTTAAAGTTCAGATGCTTTGTGTTTTAGTATGTCTTTGTTAATTTTCCAGTCTGAATCTCGTATTAATTAAAGATGTTTAAATGTGTCTCTTTCCAAAATCATGTGGTCTTCCTGATTCTTCCTGTGAGCAACGCCTGTACTGGTCTGAATCATTTTACAAACACAGCACACAATTTATTAATATAGCTATTTTCACTGACAAAACTAACAAGACTCTGGCTATTTTGTATTAAGTAATATTACGATCTTCAACAGGTCAATCACTGCATAGGAAATGGGCCATCTATTTTGATACGGCTTAGAACTGGACGGCTTGTGAAGAGGAAGCTGCTCTGACAAAGCAGGTTATGAAGGTTGGATATTAGGAAAAATTTCCTCTCAGAAATAGTGGTCATGCTGCCCAGGGAAGTGGTGGAATCACTGTCCCTCGAGGTGTTCAAGAAACACGGAGATATTGCTCTGAAGGACATGGTTAGTGGGCACAGTACAGATGGATTCACGGTTGGACTAGATGATCTTAGTGGTCTTTTCCAACCTTTATGATTCTATGATTCTATTAATAAGTAAAAGGGACTAAGCCCCCATTGGATTGTACTATGCAATGAAAGAATATGTACCAGGCTGTTTGATGCTAGTGGAAGAAGTAAGTCTTCTCCTTTCCCTGCCCTTTGCCACTCAGCAGTTCATCCCTGATAAACCAACAGTCGCTGTAGATGAGAAATCTTGTAGACAGCATAGGTAAACAATAGGAAGTTAAAGGGTACCGTGTAGCTCTCTGCAGTCTCCTATTTCCACTGTGCTGCCAATAATGTACCCCAGTGAAGAAGAAGGCCGAAAGGTCACAAACGCTGAAGCTGTTACTTTGAGGTGCCTGGGAAGGAAACTTCTTTTGGTAGGCAAGCCAGCGTATGCTGGCTTGACACGTTTATGATGTTACATCCTAAGGTTTTAATTTCAACTTCCAGACTAATGAACCCCAAATTCTAACACAAAATGTTAACCGTGCCCTGGTGGGCTTTGATCTCCAGTGGATGGAAACATACTCCATCCAGTGGCAAAACTGCTCTACCCACATTCACAGCAAGGCCTAGATTTGAATCAAAAGTGCAATAAAAAGTCACAAGTGATATTAGACCCATGAATTGCAGTGTGGGTTTTTTTTTTTTTTTAATTTTAAATTAAAAATATAAATCAAATAACAGTTAAACAGCATAAATTCTGTAGAGCGATACTTCAGATTTCTTGGGAGGACTATGCCAGAGGCATGCACTAGAACCATATGGCGGATCAGCAGTAGAAAGATGGTTTTTTTCTATTCAGTAGGATACAGAGCTCAGCACTTGCGTTGTATTTCCATCCCCATTTTTGTTTTCTGAATATAAAAACTACAAATAGTCCAAACCTATGGCCCCATTCTTTTCTGCCTCTCCACCTTGATATTTACACTCTATTGAACACTTGTTACACGCACACCTACAGGGGCTCTACATGTTTCATGCCTGCAACACCTTTTTCAAAGCTATTCTCATGACAAGCAGAGGATATTCTGTTACACTACCTGGCACCTATTGGAAAAGAAAAGAAAAGAAAAGAAAAGAAAAGAAAAGAAAAGAAAAGAAAAGAAAAGAAAAGAAAAGAAAAGAAAAGAGCAACTGTTTTTCCTGATCTTTCACAGTTAAACTCAAGGCTACTGCTTTTTTATTTTATTTTTTATTTTTAGTTGGGTACGAGAACATATCATCTCAAACTGAAAACAAATAAAATGAAAAAAAAAGGAAAATATCTCTATAAAGGGTGAACTAGAGAGCATTACAAGACTATTTAATTTACAGCAGGTAATTTTTCTCAGACAAAATCACCCTTGTGGGGTTTTTTTCCCTACCATGGCAGAAAACATCAGTTCTAGCATCAGTTCCCCTTGGGGTTTGCCACATGTCTCGTGGCAAAGCAGACCTTAATCCCACAGCATGCAAGCCATCATTTCCCAAGAAGTGACAGGTACCAAGAAATACTAAGATGAAATGATTTATATGATAAAAATCGTGTTGAAATTTCCATGCATATAATAGCAGATCAACTTCATAATCCATATATAATCACATTCAAAATCCCTATCTATGTGACCCATAGACTGACACGACGTCTGTTACACCACAGATAGATCACCCCTTCATGTCTCTGGTCTCCTGAAACTCAAGATCTCTACCCGGAATCTGATATACTGCAAATCTTGTGACACATGGACATTCCTCATGAGTATTGGATTGCATTGCTCCCAATAACTGTAGCACTATGGAACTGTTAGGCACAATCCTGTACCATGTAACACAAGCCCTACGTATTTTCAACACAAACACTGTATTTTATCAGTTTAATAAGCTGTAATAAGTTTAATTTTTTTTTTTTTAATAAAGGATAACGTTTGAAAAAAATTAAAATTAAAAATCTAATGTGTTTAGCATAAATATGCTCAGGTCAGTTTTACTTCTAAAAAGCTCATGAACAGCTGTGTAAATAAAAGTTTATATCACCTGTGATACATACCTGGCAAAGTTAATGACTTAATAAGTAGGAAAGCATAACTGTTACTATCCAAGTTGTGCAAGTGGCTCAAGCTGGCTCAATGGCAGACACCAAGTTTGTCCTACTTTCTGACTGCAGACTTATCTGTGAACTGCACTCATATATTCTGCTCAAATCTGAAATATGGGATCTCTCAAAAATATTCTCAACATACAGGAAGTTTCTAATGAACAATTGGGAATTCTGTTATGGTAGAAAAACTTGAAAAAGAGAGTATCTGGTGAATCTGTTAATCTTATCAGACTCCTAATTCCCTGTCTTTTTCTCAAAATATTCTAATCTCCTCCAGAGTTTATGAATTATAAATAGCTACAAAACAGTAATTATATTGTAGTTAAATATTTATACTCTTGCTGTGTTTTTTCAGTAGTTTTGTAGAAAAATCATTACACCAAAATTAAAAAGTGAGCGGTACCCACAGTGTGCAGCTCAAAATCTTGGTGACCCATCTGTTCCTTCCACGCAGTCAGGATTCAGCAAAACGGGGTGAGTGGAAAGGCAGAAAATTGAAGCATGAAGAGAGGATGAAATGCGTGTAAATCACTGGGTGACAGATAGATGAGAGAGGAAAGGGAGGCATGAAAAGCAGTTTACATTGTGGCCAGTATTACAGATCAGTTTCTCCTTCGTGATAGAACTGTGCCCCAGTTCATGATGAAGATCCTCTTGCTGCCTCAATATCTTAAGTCACAGCAATTGAGGTCAAATGTTTATAAGCTTACACCCCATGGGGATGAGGTTCCTGCTTACTCATGTTCTTCGCCTGCTGGATGCGCATGTACCAAAAAGGAAAAGTGAAATCAAACCTGTGCACAGAGTTGCCCATCTTCACATTTCTACTGGAGGAGTGTCATAAGCAGAGTACAGAACTGGGGAGCAGAAATCCCAGATTCTCAGCTCATCAGACATACCTTTCCCACAGCGTTCTTCGGGAGAGTTGAAGACTGAAAGATGCCCCAATACCTCTTAGTTCGGTTACAAAACAGAGAAAAAAGGCATGTGTGTAAGGGTAGAGAGGGGCAGCCCCACTTAAAGCAGTAAATAGAATGAAAGGTAGAATATTGCCCATTTCTTTTTGAAAGAAATCTACTTAAAAACCTTTGCATGTTGTTATCAGACCTGACCCCTGCACCTACTCCTGAGTACACAAATTTTTAATTTCCCACTGTGTGAGAATTACAATCAATAAATTGCATGATGAAGCCATCGTGGACAAATTCAACTATCCAGACTTTCTGTTGTCTTTATGACAGTTCAGTACATAATTGACCACTTTTCAGAAAAGGAAGGCAAATACTGAAGTTATTTATCAGTATGGAGTATGTTCATTTTGGAGTATCAATAATATTTGCAAGATGGAAATGAGAAGCAGGTCAAATTAATGAAACTATTGAGTAGGAAAATTTAGAGGGTCTAAGCAGGCAATATGGATTTGATTAGTGGACTGTTCACTGGATGAGGAACTGGTTGTGGGATCATACCCAGAGAGTGGTGGTCAATGGCTCAATGTCCAAATGATCAGTAGCAAGTGGTGTTCATCGGGGTCAGTACTGGAATCACTGTTATTTAATTTCTTCATCAATTACATTAACGATGAGATCGAGTGACCCTCAGAAATTTTGCGAATGACACCAAGCTGTGTGGTGCTGTTGAAAAGCCCAAGGGATGGGATGCCATCCAGAGAGACCTAGACAGATTTGAGCAGTGGGCCCAGGAGAACCTCATGAGGTTCATTAGGTGCAAGGTCTTGCACCTGGATCATGGCAGCACCCACTATCAATACATGCTGGGGGATGTTAGGATAGAGCACAGCCCTGCCAAAAAGGACTTGGGGGTATAGGTGGATGACAAGCTGGACATGAGCAGCAATGTGCCCTCAGATCAGAAAGCCAACTGCATCCTGGGCTGCATCAGAAGAAGTGTGGTCAGCAGGGTGAGGGAGGTATTCCTGCCCCTCTACTCTGCGCTGTTGAGATTTCACCTAGAAAACTGCATCCAGATGTGGAGTTCTCGGTACAGGGGAGACATGGTCCATAGAAGAGCCATAAAAAATGATTCAAAGGATGAAACAACTCTCCCATGAGGACAGGATGAGAGAGCTGGGGCTGTTCAGCCTGGAGAAGAAGAGAAGGCTCTTCCTGATAGCGGCCTTTCAGTACATAAAGGGAGGCTATAAGAAAGAAGGGGACAGACTTTTAGTAGGATCTGTTATGATAGGAGGAGGAGAAATGATTTCAAACTAAAAGAGGGAAATTTTAGATTGGATATAAGGAAGCAGTTTTTTACAGTGATGGTAATGAAACACTGGAACAGGTCATCCAAAGATGCGGTAGATGCCCCATCTCTGGAAGCATTCAGAATCAGGCTGGACCAGGCTCTGGGCAACCTGATCTAGCTGTAGATGCTCCTGTTCATTTCAGGGGTGTTGGACTAAATCTTTAAGAGTCCTTTCCAGCCCAAAGGACCCTATAACAAAATTCAGTATACACCATGAGGAACCAAGCTGAGAACAGAACAGTGAGCAGAAGCAATGGGATAAAGAGTAGCTTTGTCTGCTCTTCACTATCTGTGTTAAACATCACCCATTAGGACGGGATTTCCATTGTACAGCAGCTGCACAAAACTGGAAAGAAATAGGCTGCAGAAGAATGCCTCCTCACAGATGATTTGAAGATGTAATTCCATAAATAACGCTTCTTGGATCAGCCAAATGCTGTACATTTCTATTGTAGTTGGTAAAAGCTTGTGCTGAACATTGGCATGAAATATTTTTCATAAAGAACTGGAATCCTCATCAGCATGGTATCTCGGCTGAGTGACAAGGAAAAGGTTAACAAAAACTCCCATTTCTTGGCCAGCTACAAAATGGGTCATGAGTACTGCAGCAGCTTCAAAAGGCAGGAAAAGACATACACACAAGGTTCAAGGAATTGCTAGAAGTTATTTGTGAGCAAAAACAAGACAAAAAAGAGTAAGGAAGAGCTCACGTAACCCAGTGGAGAAGAAAGTATTCGGCACAGAATGGTCGGATGGAGTGAATACCCCTGGTATTGTCCTCAGAAGATGGCTTTTCTGGAAAGAACACTCAGATATTCTATAAATCCCCAAACACAAAGAAACTAATCTAGACATTACATGAGGTTTGGCACCAGGAAAGAAAAACTTTACAGCTTATGAAACTGACAGTTTCTAGGCAGAAAATAATGGGCTTGGAGAGCTTCAGTTCTGTGGCAACCACAGGCTTCATGTCTTTCCCACCATTCCTGCCTGGTAAGAGGAGATCTCAGAAACAAATGGATGTCATTCATGTAACATTCCCCTTGAAAACAGTCTGTCTCCAAAACAAAAAGTTTAAGCACTGGGGAAAAAAAAAGCTTTTCAGCTTGTCAAAAAAACCCACTTTTGGGACAAGGCTCCCTTCCCTAAACAAAAAGCCACCTGAACAATGGGTTCCAATGCTACATGTGCAGACAGCATGGTTACAGTGCTCTGAAGTGGATTCTGGCTCTTGAGTCCTGGTCTTCCACTGGGCTCCTGCCCACATCTGCTCTGGCAGGAGTGCTCTGCTTGTCATCAGCACGCAGAACCCAAACCAGCCGTGTGCCAGCACCAGCCAGAGTGCTCCCTGATGTGTCAGGACTTGGTAATGCTCACCTGATGAGCTATGCATGCTTTGGGCTGACCACGAATGAACTGGAAAAGACTCAGAAGTCCTGCCTCCTTAGCAAGGCAAGGCTGGCTTCCTTGGTAAAGATGCAGACAGTTCCATAAAACTGGAGACCAAGGGGTGATCACCGAGCTTCTCAGCCTTATAAACCAGCTCTCCTCTGATTATACCTAACATAAAAACCTCGAGACCGTTACCCACACATTTTGCAAGGAAGAATAACAACTGGGCTGTGCACTGGAATTTCTTTGCATAGCAACTGATGAAATCGTCCCACTCCATTTTTATTTAATTTTACCACACGTTGCGTTGCTCCAAACTGCCACATCCTGCAAGCGGAGTGAGCAGCTCGCACTTGCTGGCTCTGGGAGCTGAACTAACCCCACGCTTGAGTCATGAGTAGGAAACAATTTTGTTGTTCTCTGGGGTGAAGAATGGAAAGGAAAAAGCACGCGTTGATTCATGCACTGTGGTGTTGATCCACCCTTTCTAGAGGAATGGAGTCAAACAATCCCTCTGCTGCACTTCACATGGAAAACTTCATCTGTCTTTGGACTGTTACTATACAGCAACAGATACTACTCCTCCCACAGCATCTGGAGCAAGAGGCAAACAGTGCTGAACAGACGTGCCCTGATTTTCAGAGACCCCGGGTGAGGCTCCAGCTCTGTGCACTGTTGGCCCGAGCTGACTGAATTGCTGAGGCAAACTTCATTGGCCATTGCTGAGGATCAGTACGTGAAGGCAGCACAAGCATCAGAGAGTTGGCTCAGTAGAGCTCTGTACAAATGCAGAAACTCACTTCAGTAGTCAAACATTATCAAAATCGGGCACTTGTCAGAAAAAAAGTAACCACAGCAGTTTGAAGAATAGCACGAAGGAACCCTTCTTATGTGATAAAATTTCTATATACAAATCTATCATCTGTGTGCTCATCTGACATTTGCCCGCATTCCTTGTCCGCTGGACCTATTTCAACGAGCAGAAAGAAAACACTTCAGAATACATGGGGTACTGCGCCTGAGAACAGCTTCTGAACTGAGGTCAGTCAGCAGGAAACGAACAGACCCCGCCGGTCCGAACTGCTGAGATCCTGCCCCTCTGGGGGCTGTTCGCTGCAACTGCTTTAATAGAATTCATTCCCATAGCAATTACAAAGTAATTGTCCTGGGCTGCTGCTGCCAGGGCCAGACTAACACCCGGCCTTTGAGTGTAAAACTCTGTGGTCATTTTATTGCCTGCATCCCTCAGCGAAATGACCGTCTTTCCTCGCTTTGCAACTTTGCCCCCGTCATTATCCCTTTTTTTCCCCCGTCGCTGACGCTGCAGCGGAGCCGCGCTGCACAGGAGCCGCTTCCACAGCGGGCTCGGGGGACGCCGAGCTCCGGGGGCGGCAGCGGGAGCGGCATTCCTCCCGCTGCCCGAAGGAGAGGGGCACCGTGCGCGGGCAGCGCTTCTGCATCCAGAAAGCTCCGCCGCCGCGCCCTCCCCCCGAGGCAGAGAAGCCGACA
>JAOWBP010000001.1:26280865-26291617 GCA_028571105.1 Tragopan temminckii | reverse complement strand
CAGGGGCACCTGACTGGCTCATATCATTTATCAGACACAAGTAGGAAAGGAAACATACCAGGCTTACTAATTTCTCAAGGAAGATAGGGCCACAGACTTACTTAACCTTCCTTTTTCCTTGTGTTTGACACCTACTGTGATTTTAAAGCAAGGATTTTGGTGTATTTGTTTCTGCATCTTGTCACTTCAGGTTCCTCAGCACAGGCAGGAACTCAATGCTTTTGGAGCCTGGGATCTGATTTTGTAACAGTTTCCTTCTTTGGCCACTTGCCAGAAAATCACCTAGGAAACCCAAGTACCAGTTTCCATGGTCACTTAGGAGAGAACGTGTTTCCTTCTATTGCATAGCTTATTGGTACCAGGAAACACAAAAGCCTTTTGCCTGAGTAAGTTAAGTATGATGGGACTCAAAGAGCTGAATCCTAATCTTATTTCATCTCTGAAATCCCCAGTGAGATTGTTGGAGCTGCAGATTGCGAGCAAGGGCAGGATGTGGCTTTCCATGAGTACGCTCACAACAGAATGGTGAAATGACATCTACAAACACATTGCCTTTGACATACTACTGACCCAGAGAAACTCAAGAGTGAGCTAAACAAGAATAAAATGGAACAATGTGCATAAAAATTCATGAGCAAGAAAGCATTCACCTGGTGTTTGATGTGAAAAGCACACTAGACCACAAAAGCAGTGATAGCAGGTTAAACTGTAAGGATGACTGCACCGGCATCTTGTATTTAGAGGTGGCTTGGAGATGGCTGTGGAAAAAGTATAAGCAATAACATGAGTGTTTTTTCCTGACTGTCAGGTTCCTGACCACCACTGGGGGATCAAAGGCTAATAATCTGGATGGGGAGCCAGGTGACTTCCTCTGAGAGGCAAAGAAATATTCCAGGGTGGTGTGCAAAGACCTGAAGTTCCTTCTCTTTACCGCTGTATGCACTGCAACCGAAGCATCTTTATGTCAGACATTGTATTCAGTCTGGGAGGAATATAGCACATCCATAAAGCTTTTCCATAACTTGACCTTTTCCAGATGAAGGTTGTCACCTTTTCCCTTCCATCTCAAAGATATTTTCCTTCTGTAAGGTGCCATACTCACACGGTTCCTTACAGAAACAAGTTAGTTAGGAAACTAACCATAGAGTCCAAGATACTGATGAACCAGTACATCACAAAATGATCGAGGACATACTGTGATCCTGCAGAGTATCAGAAAATCTGTTTCAGATTTTGCAACAATTTTCCAGATCTGCAATTTGAAGCCAATGGGACTGCTTAGTGAACAGAAGCTTTACTCACTGCAATTGGAAATGAATGCCTCAAAGTAAGGTTTCTTCCTCCCCATTTACGGGTGTGACCAGTCATACGTGAATCTTTTACACCAAATCAGTACAGCTCCTGCTTCCTCATTTTTACTTTTCTTAACCTTCCATTCTGAAGCAAAATTGTTAGAGGAACAGTAGATCCAAAGTCAAATACCACAAGAACATTTTCTGATAAATTTGATGTCTCAGCAGTGGGATGTGAGTGGAGCCAGGCCACTGCCAAAGCACAGAAGGCTATGAACAGATTTGAGCTATTTTTCACATTTCTCTGAAGCATACAGAAACTAAGTTGTACAATTCTGTGGCCATTTCAAAAACAGTTTAAATCATAGCACTCAGGCAATAGCATTCAGATTGTTTGAGGCATGCTCCATTCATGCTGGATAGCCCATTAAACCAAAGCTTACATTAAACCAAGTCTTACAGCAGTGCTTTCGTGGAAGTTGCTGTTCCTTGATCGGTCAGTTTCCCACTACATGATACCGTTACAGGATGCCTAAGATGATTTTACTGTCTTCGTATTGCCATCAGCAGCTTTCTTTCTCTTGGATGCTGACAATGGTGTTCAGTAACTACAGCTCAGGTAAGTGCTCACTTCTTCATTGATCACTTCTGTGTGTACCCTGCAGAGCTTTGGATAGAGTTACAGCCTTTTACTGTTAACAGGCAAGAGGAAAATCAACTTTGCTTGCATTAAAATACAAGTTCCCTTCAGAAACTTCTATCTACACCTTCATGACCTGCTTTTTTTTTTTTTTCAGTGCTACCAGCATATCTTGATACTACATAAATTATGAAGTTTAGTTACTGATACAGTCAACTCTATGGAAACATAATGGCATAGCCTTCAGCCTATTGTGTGTGCAATAAGGGCTGGATGTGTCTCCAGACTCTCAAGAGCTTGTGTCACTCTTAGTGATTTTGTTTTGATGAGTGATACCCTCAGACTGCCCTATGCATTAACTATTCCGGCAAAGTTTTACACTTGGCCAGGCTCCCTAATCTTTATTTAATTTACTGGGAGATTACCTGCTTTCTAATTATCCATCCCTCTACTGCAAACATCTGTTTCTCTTAACTAGACAAGACTAATATTAGTTCTGTTAAAGAAGTAAATTTCTGCTAAATTTCTTTCTAATAATCTGCTATTTTCTGGTGAAGGAACTTGGCTTGGTTGTAGGAACGTGCCCCATTAAACTAATGGTCACTCCTTGTAAATAGACCTTAAAAATAATTAAACAACATGAAATGGATGTGACATTAATCAAGAAGAATTTAAGAGATGCCAAAATGTTTGCACGTTTTTGTTGGGTTTACCCAGTACAGGTACTTCAGTTTACATCCTACAAAACAGCATCACGTTACCTTTTTTTCCCCCCCCATAAATCGTATCCAATCTACATAATACCTAGTGGTCAGGAATCAAGTCTTAGCTAGCTAAAGAGAACTCTATATCCCCATAAGGGAAGCCTTATGAATAAGTGCTTGTGGCAGAGCCTCTTTGGAGGAGTGTCAGAGTTGAACCCACAAGAACTTTGGGTAAACCCATCCCTGAACACCAGCCACGGTACATGCAGGACAGCACAGCTACAGCAAAGCACTGAGAAGTTTCTCCTCTGAGTAGCTCTTTCATTCTGTTCAGTGAATGAAGGGAGGGTCCCTTGGAGAAAATAGCATTTTATACAATGACTATAGGTTGGGTCATAATGTGAGTTGCAAAGGACTTTTCTAACTTGAGATCCCTGTCCTTACAATTTATAAGATTGTTTTCAACAATTACGCTGGTTTTGATTATCCATATAGCATTCACATAATTTACAATACAGAAGGAGACTTCTATAAGGAGTTATACTTGGTGATAGTTATGGGCTCCTTCTAACTCAGAGTATTCTATGATTCTACAAAATAATTTTCCTGTTTCCGTGAGTGATGGATCTCAGCCACTGGAATGCCACAGAATGCAACCACTTTTATTCTCAGCCACTGAAAACTGATGTCTTGCTCCACATTCCACTCGGGAACAGACCTACCTATGCCTACTGGCCAGGATCTGGGAGCCAGGCCAGGCAGGACCTCAGCACAATCCTCATCCAGGTGCGATGTGGTACATCTAAATACGCCTCTCTGCTTAGTGAAATCCTTCATGTGTTTCTGATGTCTGCGGCCTTGGACATACACCTCTCCTAGTACTGCAATGGGCCCTACATATATGTTTCTGTGGATGATCCAACTGTTGTGGCCTTCTAGGGTTGAAGGAACAGTGTTGCTCTGTGACAGGCAAGTGACATATGAGTTTGCTGCCACTCTAAGGGACACCAGTTTTTTTTTAATTACAGAATCAACACCGATGTGTTGATGGGCAGGTTAATGGGGAAGAGCCTAGTATCAGATAAAGGTCTCCTCTGGTCAAAAAGGGAACGAACTGACTTGCAGAGCCGCCTCCAGCTACGCTCCTGACATTCCCAGTCTGGCTGTAATTTCTGACTTTCAGTAACATGATATAATATTTTGCTCTGGTTTTACATTTCTTTTTGTTGAAGAAGAATATTTCTGGCTCTGTAGTCTGACCTTTCAACTTTGATATATCCAGTCAGTACAAGAAGTTTTCTCTAGGAACCTCAGACCTTTGTAAAGATCAAATCTTGAAGTCAGAATTTCATTCTGTAAGAAGGATTCAGTAGGGGTTAGGTTGCATTAGCCCAGGGCTCATACAAAATATCCTTGTAGCTGCTGGCCATAACAGCTGTTTTTCATTTGAAATAAAATGTAAGAAGCAGTAAAGCTCCTTCATGGAATTAGACAGCTGAAACAGAACCAGCTATTGCCAGGAACACAGCAATAGACACCACTGTAACACTCCAAGATAAAAGAGAATGCTTTATTTGGGCTGATTACAAATGCAGAGGTGTGGGCAGTGTCATGAGCCCAGGCTGGAAGAGAAGCAGTGAAACTATCACAGGTTAACACAGAAACATCAGAAAGCAAAAGGATAACCAGACCAAGCATGAAGCATGTGGTCTTATAGAAAGTCTACAGCTAGAGATGTCTTTCTGTGAGATCTCTGGTGAAACAATTTTGAAACTGAAAATGTTTGCATTTATCTGATGGCTTCTTTTTTAGTCCTTGTATGCTAATAGTATAAAAGTCAGAAAAAAGATGACTTCAGCATCGATTTTTCTTCTTGAAAGAAAATTCCAGTATGACCCCAAACACTGGGTAGCAGTTTGCATCCCAGAAGAAAACACAGCTCTTGGCAGAAGGTTGCTGCAACCTCAGTGGGTTGGGCAGGACCTGGAAGCATCGTGTAAGGCCAGTCAGTAGATCTGAGTCTGAGCATTAGATTCTTCTTTTAGACCACTGGGTTTCATTCCTGTTAAGCATCTCAGGCTCCCCTGAGGAGAGCATCTTCCTGTATATTCTGCAAAGCTTCCTTCTGGCTTCCCCAGATGAGAAAAATCTTCCCTTCCTGAGAGGTCAAGGGGCCAGCATCTGTGGAGCAGCCTTTTGGCTGCACTGGTCAGTGTTTACAGAGACTCTGCACACCACAATGTATAAGAAAGGAAACGGCATTTGCAGCAGAAGGCCTTCAGCCGTTTGTGCAGATAAAATGAGTCACCAGGGGAAAGTGTATATTAAAGTAAAAGAAGGTAGGAAGCTTAAGCCTGGAAGCAGAGACCAGCAGCTCCTGTGAAGTTTGTTTGCACATTCGTTAGCCTGATCGTTGTGGGACTAGTTAGTTCTTCAGTGAATTTCCATTTCCTAGAGCTCTTTGAAGCATTCTGTAGTTGCATTCATGCCTGGAAATTCAGGCTGAACTTAGTATTTAAAATGTATTTGTCGTATTTGAAGTACAGAATATGGAAAGAACGTGCTGACACTAAAGGATACAGACAGAAAGCAAAGCAAAAAGATAATTTTCTAAACATATGTTTTCATTAAAAATAAATTACCAGATGGTTCTGGCAGCTTTATTTAGGGCCAGTGGTACAACGCCCTCAGAAATTCAAAGGAGAGATGCTACTTCTTGTGAATGGAAAGATAAGAGCTTAGTAAAGAAAATATTCTCAGAATAAATACCACTACCAAAGAAAAACATCTCTCCACTAGTTCCTAATTAATCTAGAAGATAGGTGATAGTTTTAAGGAAAACACAGGGTGCTTCCTGAAATTTAGCAGTTTCTCTTTACATTCTGGAACGTGTATGGCCATGCAGATGTTACAGGCTTTGAACATCTGGGCATTCCAAAGTTACCTCTTCCTGACTCAGGAGAGCTTCCCATCACATAAGCCAAACTGCTGGGGTCTGTGTGGCTTTTGGGAAGGCGGCATGCTGTGCACGCACACAAACGATGCCCTTTGGCTGCTTTGGGGGGTCCCAGGGCCCATCAGCTGTTACTGCTAGCACACATAGACATTTTGAAGTTGTCTCCATTTTCTGCTGTCACATCAGCCACTTTCAGATATGTCTGAAGCAAGCTGTTACTTGGAAGTCTAAGCAGATGTTGCTTTAAGTCTCAGCAGAAAGGGGTGCCATTGCATATTTCAGCTGGAGGGAAGGACCATTACACTTCAGAACTCTTTGCCAATTCCACTGAGAATAATAGTTCCTGATGATTACTTAATTGATCTTGATCTGAGGATTACAAGGTACTGATAGGCCGAGAAACATTCTCATGATCACAGAACAAGTCATTAACAGATCAGGAAACTGCAGCAGAAATAATCCAGGCTCTCAGATTGGTAAAGAGTGCTGTAAGAATTGAGCTTTATGGAGAAGGTTGGCACTGAATGGTCTGGCATAGATTCTCTAGGGGGAAAAAGAAAATGAAAGAAAAAAAAAAGAAGAAAAAAAGAGAAAACTGTTCATTACCTTTTGATAATCTTTCTCTGTGTGTGTATATATAAATTTTCACAGATATCATGAAGTAAATTGTCAGAGGCTGATGTGAGGGTGGCATACCTCTGTAGTACCAGCATTTTTCTACAGAGAAATTCTTAGGGAAGTATGCATGGAGGTAGCTCCTCTTTCTCTGGATGTGTTGGGAAATTTACAGCTGCCTGATGTGTATCTGTAATCTAGAAATAAACTTAAATTGCTACAGTGTGTAACTAAAACGACCATCCCAATAGAAATATAATGTTTTAGCAATAAAATTAATAATATCAAGTTGTCGCAAACACAATACAAGAAAGAGTATGCAGTTATTTCGTCTGGCACTTCTTAGTTTCCTGGCTCTGTTGTGAAGGAGACAGGCTAGCAGGGCCTGATTTTCACTGCTGTATTTAGCAATACGTGGCTGTCATGCTAGTTCCATTAAACACACAGTCACTCATGCGTGCCCGGCGCAGGCACTAATAGCCACTTAACTAAAGTCACTTTTAGCCATAATTTATAGGTAGCCCTAGGGCAGCTCATTAGTTCCCTCTCATTGCTATTTATACACCCAGCAGCTCAGTGAAAGGTCTGGGGATTGTTTCTGGCTACCTGGAAGCAGATCTCGAGCAAGGCGGAGCGAGGCGCTCAGCCGGCGGGTGGCAGCACGGGCTCGGGCTGATGCGGCTGGCAGGAGACTCACAACGAGCTCGTGATGCTAACGGGCTGCTCTTGGAAACGCTAGAGAACGCAGCAGGTGATGCGATCTTTCTCTACGAAAACGTGCATTTAATCTCCGTTTTTGAACTCCGGAGGCCTTTTGATAATTCAACGTCAGATATCTGTTGGCGTTGATGTAAATTTGACTGCACACCGTCAAACATCTTGTATGGTTTGCAACCTCATGCATGCACGCTGTATTTGAACATACTGATTTAGTTCTTTTGTTTGTAAGTTTTTTCAGGAAATAACATTGAACTCAGAATGAAGAATGATATTTTTTTTTCCCTGTGAAGAACAAGAAGAGAAGAAAACACAAAAGTGCCGGTCAGATTTTGGCTCCCAATCACTTATTCCAGTGCTTAGTACATGATTTTCAAAGGGAAGAAAAGCCTTCACTTGCACAAATGATCTTACAGTACAGAAAATACAGGTTTGCTGAGCCAGCTAGTGGGGTACAACATTCAGCAATAGTGTTGTCCACCTCCTGAGTATCTGACAAACAGATTTCTGGAGAATTGTCCCTCAATAGGACATGGGGAGTTCTTTCCTGACATCTGTGTACTGGAAGCAGATTTGCCACAAAGAGAAGCTGGCCTGGTGCTGTGGACTGTACTGAGTGTGTTGCATGGCGTGAAGTATCATGAATTTCTATTCATTCCTACTACGGATCACCATATTATACTGAAATTAAAAAAAAAAAAAAGCAAAATTTAATCAAGAGAAATATCTCAAACATTTTGGATAACTTAAAACACCTTTCTTTTGAGGTTTTCTTTCCTCTCTTTCCAACGTTAGCCAACAAATCCATCTCAACACAGAGAAAATGGTATTACCTCATAGGTTTGTTTTAAAATAATGTATGCATACAAATACAGACAGTTGGGCCACTGTAAATTTCAATACAGCTGAGGAGGAGCAGGGGGATAAAGGAGAGGCTGCCACAGAGCCTATAGTAATTACTTGAGTTTCATTCACCTACTGCAGTTAGAAACCCCCATTCTGACACAGGCATCCTGTTGAAGCAAAGTCTTTCTGGACTCCTCTGGGTTTTTCCAACAGAAGTCATGGAGCCTCAGTTTGCCATGCCCACTACCACCACTCCATGGAAGTCTCCCTCCTGGACTCTGCCATGCCCATTTTTGTTCCTTCCCTCAGGTTCAGACAGAAAAGTGGCTGCTTCCAGTGGTTGTACGGCAGTGTAGATGGATTTCACAGAGCCACAGGGAACCTCCAGAGCATAGTCACCAAGTTGATGTAATTAGACGAACTGCTGTAGGAATTTACCTCAGCAACAGCAAAGGAAGTAGGACTTAACAGTAACATTTGGAGACTTTGCTCATTTGTTTGCTTTCAAATGCAAAAGTTGAGTTTTGACCATGAATCCAGTGTCTAGGATAACGTTCTTTGTGCTTGCCAAACACCTAAGTAGAAGCAGTTACCTTAATTAGGAGAAGAAATTTCCATATTGCTGACCATAGCACTTTGGAAATAATCTCCAGGAGTCCTGAGTGCTGAAGTGAAGTAACTGTATTCAAAGTATTTTATATTTCACAGTCTTCCTCCTCAGCCACACAAAGAAATGTTATCTCTGTCTTCACTGGGACAGATTGGCACTTAATCTGACTCACTAGACTGCAAATCCATTTGTAAATAAAATGAATTCAGACAGCATGCAAGCATTATTCAGGAGCAATTTAGATCTTTGCCTACAAGGGTAACTGTTTCAAGAGCTATAAAAAAAAGAAGAGCTAGTGATGTTCCAAGTCCTGATGTTGTCTTTCAGAACCCAAGTAAGGCTTCCCTCTAGCACAGTACAAAACAGATTAGATATTGGCACAATTTTGCTTAGAGTGTGGACGTAAGACACCCTCCTGCACTTAACTAGATGAGAAGGTATCTATTGTTACGTATTTTGCACCTTCACACTAGGAATAGAAGATCAATTTCCAATCATTCTGGAGTAAAGTTTTGAGGATTTGCATAGGTCTGATGTTGGAGTATTTATTCTTCCCCTTTCCATTGCTTTTACTTCAGTTCTATCCAAACAAGTAAATCTTGGTTGCCTCTACTCCTGGTAACTTTTGTGGGCAGAGCTCTTGCTAACACTGCTGTACTGAAAAACTGCTGTTAGTAAGGATACACATGCACTATTTTTGAGAAACCACCTTCTTACTGTAAGAAATCAAGCTATTAGAAGACAAGAAGGGCATTTGTGATTTCATCAGTTACACTGTAACCTTCAGCAGATGCAAGGTTTGGGTCACGGTTGTATCCTTGATTATTAAGAGTCGAGTTAAAGTTGAGTCAGCCTTACAGTACCCACTCTTCACCAATCAACAAATGCAGCTCAGGATTTCAGTGGCAGCTGGGAGACAAACCTGGCTGCAACCCTGAATGGTTCCTTGCCAGCTGACTTGTCTGTTGGCACCAGTGTGCAGCCTTGTGCAAAGGCTAATACCGGAAATGCATTTACTGTGCTCTGTCATTGCAAAAGTATGTAATGGGATAATGGGTTATCAGTCTATTTTTCTTCTGCCATCTTTGTCAGGTAGAAGATAGTACTATGTCTGCTGTTGAACTATTGTAAAATGACGTGTTATTGATCTAAGTATATTAGTATGAAGATGTACATTAGACACTACATCATTCCCAAGGAAGGCTTCCTACAAAGCCAGAGTTTTGTGTTCTTCTGGCTTTGGCATCCCTTTTCTGTTCTCTATATCAACAAAAGTGAGACACACCACCTCTGATAAGATCTGTTCTGGACTTTGAGAGCAGTTACAATACTGCTTTGACTGCTGGAATTGAGAAACATTTCAGCTAAAAGCTGAGTGATACATGAAGTAATACATTCTTGGAATTAATATTCACAGTGTAAAGCAAAAGACTTCAAGATCCAAGATATACAGTAATGTACGTTCTCCAGAGCATGTTCCAGTTGCTCTGTTTGCTAGATCTCTCTCATTTATTTGCATCAGTGTAAATCCAGGTAAACAACGTTTTTGGCATTTACAGTAAAGCAAGATAGAATAGCATCCAACTAGGTGAGTTTTATTAACAGTAGTAGCAGTATAAATACAATTTGGGAGTTATTCATTTCCAGAGAGAGAAAACACGCAATAAGAAATGAAGTTGGCTGATTAGAGCTCTATCCATCATATTCAGAGGACCTGAAGATTCATCATTTTCACAATAACTTGAAGATGTTATCTTTTCCTATAACTACTGCATGATTTGCACTAGACATCATGAGACATGCAGTCTGATCCAGACTGCCAAATATGAGAGCACAGATTCCTACTGAATCAATGTATCTCAAAGCTGTTACCTGAAATCACACCTGAAAATTGATCTAGAAAAGTTCAGTGATGAAGCAGAAAGCAGTCTAAGCCTAACTGGTGAAAAACATGGGAATGCCATCCCTTTACTTGCCTCTTTAAATAAAGTATCCATATTTTGTGCAATATCTCATATACCACTTGTTCAAGAACTGAGAGAGCAGGTTTCAAGTCTTCCTCTTAGTTTATGTTAAATGAATTCATGATTTAATGCACAGTGTTTCCTTGCTGATTTCACTCACTGATCAAAATCGCTTATAACTTCTAAGCATTTTATTTATACAATAATTATTTTGATTTTCATTAAGCTTGATTCATGACTGGATTGTTTCATTGTAGTTAGTTTTCCTAGAGTTGGATTCGTTTATTCAGATTTTAATTGATTCTGAACTGCTGGCTTAATAATGTTCAACGAAAAGACTAAAAACTACAGAATTGTTTTCTTTCGTGGCTACAACATATGTTCACCAGCTATGGATGATTGGAAGGA
>JAOWBP010000001.1:26261604-26274881 GCA_028571105.1 Tragopan temminckii | reverse complement strand
CTATCAAATGGCAAAAAATCATAAAGGCATGTTTAACTAATGCCAAAGGAAAGGATGATAGCATCACATCTGAAAAGGAGGAGAGATTTATTGCATGAGGCTCTAATAAGGGCAGATGATGCTAGGATATTAAGAATGTCTCTACAAGCAGAGTTAAGAAAGTATGCTGAAGCATGGGCATAGCTCTGCTTTCTATGAAAATAGCAAGGAGGTGACTGGACTTTGAATAAAAGCAGAAAACCATTTTTGTAAGATACCAAGACAATAGCAGGAAAAGCTCCACATTGTCAGCAGCTGATGAGCTATTGCCTGCAACTGTGAAAGAGAAGATCCTGTCATATGATCATCAATATTCTAATCCAAGTTGCTTGAAAGAATAAAAAATGGCCTTTCTACTGAGGATGACATGAAGACAGTCAGCAAACAACATATCCATAAACCCTGCAAGGAATCTATTTGATGAGCAGTTCTGACCTTTTGCATTCCCAACTGGAATAATAACTTGGGATATTATCATTTGCCCCAAAGTGAAATTTCAGGCATATGTTGCCTCTGAAACAAGGAGATGATTTTACTAAAATGTTTCGTTTTGATGACAGTGATTATATCACACAAGTTAGCATCTGAATGCCTTTTGGAACCAATTGCCTTTACTAGCAAAACTTGTTTTCAGTTTTGCTAATTAATTTATATTAATATTTTCAAATGAGCATTTTCCAACCCTAACCATTTTGTTAGAAAGCGTGTATCTAACTGTACTTTAATACTGAAAACTGAATGATTCTTATATGGCACCACTGAGATCTTCATCCTTCTGCAGAATAAAAAAACCAAAAATAATTAAATCACGTGAGTGTGTGTGAAAGAAAGAATAGATGAAGTAATTGTATACAGGGGCGGGTGCTATGCAAACACCTGGCTAGATTACAATCTACTTTAATTGAGTAATTGATCACATCCTTCTGACTTCTATTTTAATCAGCTGGAAATAGGGGTTAAATAGAGGTTACTGGGCACACTGATGTGCTTTTAGACAGACAATGCAGAATCAGAGTTTGTATGCATAGGGTAGACTTACAAAAAAGAGAGACAACTTATGTAACACACAGTAAACATGGCAGAAGGCTGTTTGCTGGCAATTACATTTCTTTGTAACATGAGAGTATCTCCTAAATAATTTTTCCCTGTTGACCTCAAGTCTCAGTTAACTAATCTCCACTGTACTACATGCAATTCAGGTATAAATTGTTATATTTTAAGAAATAAACAAACCAACCAAAAATAAAACCAACACAAACCCAGAAACTTAAATTCTTTCAGTAATTATTTGGAAAGATAATTGGGAAACATATGAAAGGTATACATTAGACAGCATGAAAATATAAGGGGAAAATGGTGTTTAACTAATGTAATTAGCTTCTTCATGAGAAAGTCAATGAAAACTGACAGGTGTGAAGTAGGAGACATCCTAAGTTGACTACAAAGAGGTTTTTTAATTTAGCATCACATAAAAGATTGATATGTAACATCATCAAATATGGTATTGATGGTGACATTTTACACTGGGGAAAAATGGTTCCTTAAATGAAATAAGAGAGCAATATTAAGTGGGTATAAATTGAAGGACATCATAGGAATTATAATTAGGTACAGAATATTTGCTGTAAGTTATAAACAGTCTGTAACAGACATGCATCTGTGTAATGTAGGAAAATTGATAAGGCTTGATTTATTGAAGAGAAAGAAAATGAATGGGTGAAAGTGTTGGAAAAGAAAGATATTTTAAAGTAACTGTCAAAATTTATTCTCCTATTTCTGCAAAAATAAACAGAAAATATTTTTTGAGTAATAGCAGAAATTCAACGCTGCTTGTCACTTGTGAAAATTAGGAAAGCAAATAGCTTTTTTGCTGTTTATGCGGAGAGGAAAATGTAACTTAATATCTACAGCTTTGCATGTTGATTTGGCATCGCGTTGAAAGCAGACTTTTGAATACTGAAGTCATTGAGTGCAGGTAATAACAGAGTGCATCTCACAGCCTTGCACACCGTGATCCTATGAATCCCATCAGTCTTAAGATATATAAGGTATAACAGTAATCTTTAATGACACCTTAACAGTATTGACACGTGCTTGAAATAATGTTTTGTGTCAGGAGAAAGTCATCAATACATCAAGACAAAGACACTGTTCAAATTTTAAAAGAAATATTCTTAAAATAAATTATGATCTTTGTACTAGTTTTGGCTTATGAATTTTCCCAGAAAAATACCCAAACTGGGTAGGATCCAAAGCAAAGATGAGACAGAACTTCAACTTTTTAGATTTGACTTCATAAAACCTGTGTGCAGCTATATGGTCAGTATGGAAAATACTGACATTGCTTTGTGGTGCTTATAAAACAGTTAATTTACAAAGAGAGTACCCTCGTGCTGACTGCAGTGATTCTAGCTATGATTAGTTTCATAGCTAGAATTTTAACCCCATGCTTTCAGCCAGATCCTTATCAAACCTAACCTCCAAAGTATAGAGAAGGCCCCACTGTGTACAGAAGTGATCCACCAAACTTCTTTTTAGCTTTAGGGCAACTACCAAATCTGTATTTTCAAGAGCTACTAAATGCTTAAAGTGCTCCGCATTGTTCTATGTCCCCTGCCCACAACCAACCCCATGGTAGAAGTTGTGTCCAAGTGCCTGCCCCATTCCACAGGCTTCTTTGGGAGCCACATTCGGTTTTAGCTTTGTCTGCACCACTGAAGTTCTGCTTGGTTTGGCAGAATCTGAGTGTGTACAATGGATGGAGAACCTTAAGCTTAAATACAATTGCTAAAGCCACTCTGAGCCAAAAAAAATTCAGTAGCAAAGATTATACCCACTTTTTTTTTTAATGCTTTAGTCAAGAATATTACCCTTTTTTTTTTTTTTTTTTTTTTTTTTAATGTTTTAGTCAAGAATATAGCTAGGTAGCTTTAGGTTGGTGCAAAATTTAGAAGTGATCCTACAGGAGAACATGCAGACTCACCCCCAGGTCACAAAATGAAGCTTTCCCTAATGCCATCTTTCCTGCTCACATACCACCTATTTTTCACTGGGCTGAGTATAAGAGACATGGACAGTGAAACAGTAGATTAAAAAGCTGTATTTTGGTGTATTTGCTGTATTTTGCTATCTGCAAAGACAGGTTCCCAAAATTTTTAGCCAGAAGATGCTTAAATACAGAAAGATTGCGGATCCTAGTCTTACCCCAGTCCAAGGATCCCTAAGTTAGGGCCGTAGATGTTCTCCAGAAAGATCTAGGAATAGCCTTTCTTCACCATGCTCTCTCCAAAAGTCCACACTGTAAAGCGTGTTACATGGAATAGTCCCAATTGCATTACTAAAAACTAGTTTGATCTTGCAACATAGTTTACATAGACATGTTATTAAGAACTGTTCTTGAATCATAGAATAGACTCATTGGATAATTCAGGCTGGGAAGAACCATATGAGGACTTCAGTCCAATCTCCTGCTCAAAGCTGGGTCACCTCTGAGCAAAGATCAGGTTGTTCAGAGCTTTATCCAGTTGGGTCTTCAGCATCTGCAAGGATGGAGCCTGCACAGCATCTCTGGGTAGTCTCTCCCTCTGCCTAACTGTCTTCATGGGCAAAAAGTTCACCCTTATATGCAGTCAGAATACCTCATGTCAATTTAAGCCTGTTGTCTCCTGCTCTCTCACCATGAAGTGCCTCTCCTCCAGGTTCTGCTGAACTCACTCCAGGTTGTCACTCCCTTCTTGCACTGCTGTACCCAAAATTGGATGCAGTATCTAGTGCTGAGAAATGAGGAATAATTCCTTCCCTCGATCTAAAGGCTGTGCTCCTGCTGCTGGCTGTCCCTGCTGCCAGGGCATATGGCTGGCCCATACCTGGCTGCTCACTGGGCCCCAAGAGCAGTCACCACAAAACTATTCCCAGCTGGTCCCCTATCCAGGCTGCAGCAGGGGGCTAGTGCCTCGGGGCAGCACTGGGCACTTGTCCTCTCTGAAACTCATGTGGTTCCTTTAGTTCCTGTCATTCCCCAGTTTCATTCCTCAGCTTGTCCTTTTGGCCTTTCCTGAGGATGGATGCGACATTTGCCTTTTTCTAGTTGTTAGGGACTTCTAAGTCTGTAGGACCTTTCAAAGGGGATAGATAATAGAGAATCATGTTTTATACATGAGGACACAGTTAAACACAATTTGTTCCTATTTGCTATAGGAAAAAAAATGTTATAACAATGTTAGAATGACATCACTTTGTTCAGACACCTCAAATGCAGAGGATGAAATTGTGGCTCCCTGGAAGCCTATGCCACAGCTCATTCTGTGTGTGAAAAGAAATGTAACAGCATTAATAGTTCTGTTAGGAATTGAGGTTTCCTTGCTCTGAAGTGCCTCAGTAAAATGAAGCTGTATTTGTCAAAGCAGTCAAAAGCAACTTTTATTTTTTGGAAATGTAGCTGTCTTTGCTCTAAGTGCAACTCAAAGCCCCCTGACATTCATGGAAAGACCACAGTTTTTTACATCAGATATTTAATATGCAAATTTCTGTAATTAATTAGCCATGTTATTGGAGGGAAAAATCCATAATCTGCAGGCAGCTTCCATCTGCCCTCCCATTATGGTGGCTAGTGCTGCTCTAACTGTGTTTGCTTTTTATCTCTGATATTCTGCATTACTTAACTGCAAGAGCAGATGAAATTCTTGGGAGAGATTAACTTTAAATTGATGCAACTGGTCATTTTTTCTAACTAATCTTAACAAACCACGTAGATGTTACTGCTGCAGGAATGCTTGGGCTCTGAATATTTATTTTACTTCGTTTAACTCCCAAAGTTACTTTATCTGAAATTTCTTCCTACCTGGCAATCAAAGAAATGGTGTGTTCCTGCAGGGATTAAGTCAGGAAGCAGTTTTTAACAACAACAAATTGAAACGTTTACACAAGGAAGTGTTGCTTTTATAAGTGATGGGAAACTTCAAATTTGATTACAAGCAACCTTTGGCTTCCTATCTGTTCAACAATAGGCCATGTTGTTAAGGGCAATTTCCATGCACAGCATGTGGGTCCCATTTTTTCATCCTTAGACATGGTTGTTTACTGTTCAGAACTGTTTATGCATTTTAATCAGGCTTATTCAGCAGCCCTTAATAAATCACTACCAACTGAATGTACCAAAACAAGAACTATTACACAGGATTTGTTCCCCTCACGCAGCATTTGCCGCCCTTAGGTTCCACTGGATATAAAAATAAAGAGTCAGTGGGTAATTGAGTCAAAAGAATAAGTATTAGACATATGATTTTAGTGCCTTTTGCTGAGCCGTTGCCTCCAGCAACTTCCGCTAGCTCCAGGAGCCTGCCTTTAAATTCAGCCCAGGCCAGAATGACTTAACAATTGGAACCTGCCTTCAGCTCATGGCACTGAAAGTCTTTTTGATGGGATGAAGCTGACAGCCCAGTTCCTGCCTGGCAGACGTTCACATGAGACAAGACTGAATTTATATAGATAAGTGCTTCAACATTCAGGTATCTGAGGCACTGGGAACAGCGGAGAGAGCGCTGTGGGTGAGAGGTTGGTATACGCAAAGAAATGTATCTTTGCTGTTCTTTGTCTTAGTAGCAACAAAATGCATTTTTTTTTCCATAGTCTGGTGAATAAAAAATTTTCAGAGGAATTTTAATAAATTGATAGTGTTCTGTGATAGCTCTCAATCATTTTAAAAAATTCAAAAATAAAGCTACTTGATTTTAAATAAAAGAGCATTAAGTCTTACAGATTTTTCCAATGCTGATTTACTGGATTACTTCATATGAAAAACAGGGGAATTTTACAGGCCTATAGATTATGCACAGCAAAGATGGCATGGTGCCCTGTGCACATCAAAGAGTTATGCCTGAGGAAACAAAAAAGGTAAAACAGAACAACAAACAGGATTTCTAACACAGAAGCTGTCCCAGAAACTACTACTGAAATACAAAATATCATTCTGGAGATTATTTAGTAAGGCCCTTGCCTCTCTCTGTCAATTTGCCCTACTGAAGAAAAGGAGAGAAATTAGAGTGGCTAGATTTGAGCCCTATTATCTTTGTCTGAAGAAATCTTTTTTTCATTTGGGTCAGTGTGCTTGGTCAGGCTGCCTAGTCCCTACGCTGCTCACAGCAATATAAGCTTTGTCTAGCAGTTCCGCAAGACTCCCACCTATTCTCCTGCTGGACCATAACCCCCAGGCAGCTTCACAGTTCTTCTCTTTTCCCCTCACCCCCAAATTGTTCATGAAACACTTATACTTGTTTCTGAAGAAGCAGGATGTTGGGAAGAGTTGCTTCAGTCTGCTATTGTTTACCTTGATAATGGAGAATTCCTTTGTGAGGAGAAGAACTACCACAAGACAGCAAAATTCCGATAGCTATGTAGTGAGTTTTCCTACCAGAAATTATAAGGCCCAATTCTCCAAAAGCTTAACTAATATGAAAATTGTCTTGACTTCAGTGGTGCTCTGCTACCATGACTGGCATGACATGGAGCCCTTCAGCCAGTTGGGTCAGGGAGGCTCAAACCTGTCAGGAACACCAAAGTGGAATACTGCTGTATTCTTCAAGTAGAACCTTGGTTAGACTGACACAAAAGATGGTCCCCAAATTGTGCAGTTACTAATACCAAACTGGAAATTGTGCCATTCTTCTTTGTTACTAAGCAATATGTAGGTAGCCCTCTGTTTCTTGTACATCATTTACAAAGCATGTCCAGCTCAGACCAGTTGAACTCAATGATCGTTATGGGTCCCTTCCAACTTGGGATATAGACTACGATTCTATGATTCATATTCTTCTCTTTGCTGCAAGGTTAGGTATCTTTTCTATATTATTCTGGTAACAAATTTGCTTGTCTCAGTAAAAAAAAAAAGAGTGGTAAAGAGAAACAGCCCAGCAGTTCTCACGCAATGGTACCTGAACGAAACTTTTGCTTCACTAACTGACAACAAAATTGCTTTGCAAATGTTTGATTGAGACCTTGCTGTCAACATTTTCCTTCTTTCACAACTGCAGAAACTATATGGCGCTTTTCTTCGCCTTGAAACTTCATTATGTGACCTAACACTTCTGTTAGAAAGTGCCAGAATCATTCAAGTCAGCCACATGGGACCTCACCAAACCATGAACCTTCACTTCTGAGGGTAAAACACTTCTGAATGCAGCAGCCCATGTTCATACACTCCCCTGCATTATGTTACAAACTTTAAAAGAAACTGATGATGTCAATGAAACCAAGAGGTAAATGTACATACACACACTAATTCTCTGCCATTTCTGTGTTAACAATTACTTCTAATGTTTAACGAACAATGTTTAAAAAAATTACTGAATTTGTTCTTTTCAAAGCAAGCATGAAGAGGGTGCACACTTCCTACATTATCTTCCATTAAGACACATCTTAATATCATGCTGATTTCTTTTTCAGAAGCATTCTGTCTTCTTCTTATGGTTAATCCGATATTGGAAACCATTCACTGAAATGATTACACAAATCTCTAACTGCACCACTTTCCTAAGTTGACACAGGTACAAACAGAAGTTGTACGAAATACCTAAGACACTCAGAAACACTCTGCTTCTCATATCACCACATGCACGAAGTATCAACACTGCTGTGTGGAGAGTAAATCAAACCCAGGTATAGAAGATGATGCTGGACAGACTATTGGATAAGCTCTGTATTTCACATCAGCAGAGCTGTAAATACAATTTATTCTCAGGAATATAACTTGTCTTTCAGGAACTCAACGTATATTTTATATACTTCCTTTTGGATCCTTTGTATCACACTGGGGCAGTAGATCCTACTAATGTCTAATTTAATGTGAATTACAAGTTCTGCTATATAAGCTATCTTTCACTAACTCTACTTTACTCCTGGTATGACACAAAGCTGAAAAAAAAAAAAATCCAAACTGTGAAAACGAAATTTCCAATTAAAATCCTTTAGGACTGCAGCTTTCCATATGTGGATTCTGCAAGGAGAAGCATATCTATAAAGTTTTGATCATATCCTTATAAATAGCTCTCAGCATGAGCTAAAATCATGCATGGAAGTCAGGGTGCATGCTGCAGTAAGAATTGGTGAACATCTGCAACATAGCTTGACAGGGAATCAGTTCCTTTTCACACTTCAGCATTTCACTTCTGTGTGTTTTTTTGCAGCTTGCTGAGATCTAATGGCAAGGCAGATTTGACGGAAATGACTTCAGTCATTTGAAACTGAGCTCTTGAAGCTTTTTATGGAACTGGATTGAAAGAATGCTAATTCCATCTGTGTTTGTTAAGAATGATGGTGATTCCTGAGCGCAGCAGTTTCCTGGTGAACAGTTAAGTTCAGCTGGGATTGCTGTGAAATGCTTAGCTAAATCTAGACTTCTCAAAGGCCTGACTAACCTGGCAAAGTTTATATTGCTTTCAGGATATCAGGGCTGTAAAAAAAAACACAGCAGGAGGTAGGAAGAGAAGCAAGTGTCAAGGAGAACTGCCTCCTCAGAAACGAAAACGGGAGCAATAGGGTGCCCCAAATCTTGTAATGTTGTGGGCTGGATGCCAGTTCTGCTCCTCCCTTGAAAAGCAGCCCTGGCTGGCAAGCTCTGGGAGCCTTGCAAGTGGTGTGTGTGGGCAGCTAGAGAGGAAGCCATGCAGAATACCAGCCCACCCAGGCTCTCTTCTAGGCTGCCCCTCACTGCTGCACACACAGCAAGACTGCAGCGGAATTTCTTAGTCTGTTTTCTGAGCACTGTCTGTGTCTCCAAATGTGCTGAAAATATTATATGACAAATGGAGAAAATGATGGCCTGTGATAGGACCAAAACAGAATTTTCCTCTTTCTACACCCTGATTTTTCTGGGAAGGGATTCTGAAGGCTGTGTGTGGGACAGCACATCAGCATGCGGTGCTGGTGATACTCCTCCAGCAAAGCCTGCACAGTACAAATCACAGCAGCATTTTTCGGTGTGAGATGTGCTGAAGAGGTCAGCTTCCGCCAGGTTTATGCTTCAAATCATGCAGCTGCCACACTCTGCATTTGAAACGTGTCCTAAGCTTCATTCTACAAAAAGCAGCAGGTGTAAATCAGAACAGTTTAGATTATGTAGAAATAAACTCAAGGTCATAAACTCTTCCTGCAGAGCAGCACCTGTGCCTGCTCTGCTTCTGTCCCCACTCTTCTGCAGTGTATCCAGGCTGGACTTCCCTGGAGTGATTTGCATCCAGGTTAGCATAACAGGACACTGAGAGGCTGTCCCAGTCCAGGATATTTAGCCCACCCAAATACCATTATCGCTGAAATGTCAGTGAAGTGATTTTTGAACAGGGAGGGGAAATTTAGAGCAGTAATGGCTAAAAGCTGATAGCAGCTCTGCACTGATATCACAGCCTAGCCCGTGCTTGGCAAGCCTGATACTATTTTGCACAATGTACTTTTCCGTGCTGATGTCTACCATGCTTAGGTTAGACAAAACAATATGGGACATCTACTTCTAAGTGTGGAAAATACATCTCACTTAGAAAACGGCAGATAATTATGTTACGAGAAGTGAATTCTGATCTTTACGCCCAAGGCATTTAGTAAGAATTTCAGGATCAATCCCAGGAAGCCTGTGTATTCTCCTGTAGGCTTCACACATTTTCCTCTGGCTGGAATATGTCACTCCAAAGCTTACAAGCAGAAAAGTAGAGAGCATATGGCAGTATTTTTACTGGAAAAGCTAAGTTGGAAATCGTTAATAACTGGTTTAAAATAGATGTCTCTAAAGTGGCATATAAAGAATCCAATAAAATTATGAGTGTGTAGAGCTGCCTTTGGCATGCCCAAGCAAACAGAGCATTAGAATTACCTCATCTCTGTCTCCTGCAAGCGTGTGTCTGTTTCTGTATCAAGATCCCTGTTCTTGGCTATATGGAATGAAATGGCACTAATACAATTGGAGTATCTCAGGCTGCCAAAGAGGAACATTGAAAGCATAGAGGCAGACGGCTCACACCACATGAAGTCTTCAAACCTACGTGTAGCAGGTGTGCTAAAATTTCTGTGTATCTGAATTTAATAGAATGTAAAGAACACTTGAATGACTTATTTCTCTTCTTAAATCAACCTCAGACATTTTATCCACTTTGCTGTACGTGCCTTTCAGAAAACTCAGTCATAAAAGAGCACTGTGTGAGTTTGCCTCAGAGTAGGTAGGACTTTTCCTATTTGCATGATTCTTTTGAATTCTGAGGCTTCTCAGCTGCTACTGTCACAAGGTCCAGGAAAGTGCATCTTCTCCTGAGATAACCATGTTGCATGTTTACAACATAGTTTAAGTAGTAAAATAAAAGAGCATACTTTGAGTACACTGGAGTAACTTGTTCACACTGAGACCTACGCCTCAGCAGCTTAAGCCTTCAGCAAGTTTCTTAGCCAAGAACATTCTTGTCAAATAGGGCTTACAAGAAAATTAAATCTATGTAAATATGTAATAAAAAAAAAGGAAAAAAAAAAAGGAAAAAGAAAATGTTGATTGAATCTGGTAGAGTGTAAAATAAAGAATTGTTTCTTTGGATTTTGTGGTTGATTGCTGCAGCTTATTGACTAGTCATATATTTGGCAGTTTTAGAAGCAAGTCAAACATGCCAGCAAACCAGTAAGAAATTACTGGAAAGAAAGTTAAAAGCAGCATCTGACTGCTAATATACAGGCATCCAGTTAAGTGACTGGAATATTTTTAAGAACAGTATGAACTAGAGGCAGAGCTCAGCTTGACATGAATTGGGGCTGAGAAGGAGACACAAGGGAGTAACCCCGTGGCTCAAGGCTGGAAATGTCACCTGAGAAAGGGCAGAAAAAATACCATGGGGAAACTTTGATTTGGTTGCATGGACTTTGTGCTCAATACATTAAATACTATGCCTTGGCTGTACCTTGGACTTACAGTGAGAAAGGCATACCAGAGTGCTGGGCATTTCATGCATGTTCATATACCTCATTCTGTAAGCTCTGCAACCTGAGAAGTGTATGTTAACATTTTCCAGCCACCATCCAGTTAAGGAAAACTTTCTTCTGATTGAATCTGGTTAAAGCAAAAGTAACTTAATAGATTGGCAAAATTCAAATAGCCTAAATACCTGTCAAATTTGCTGGACCAAATGAAAAGAAATGGGAATACCACCTCTACTTGCTGAATGTATCCAGGTAAAAAGCATGCACCTTCCAGCTCCCTGGCAAAGGATCTCTATGTCACAGATATCCAGGCTATATTCACTGAAAAGGACCTCGATTTAAGGATACCTCCTGTTCTTTACACTCAAATTAGTTCATACTTCAGGTTTGAATGAGTAATCTGTAGTTATCCTCTCTCCAGCTTTGGACAGATAATAGCTCTTGGGCCTGACTGTACCTTGTTCTCGCATACCCCGAGGACACAGAAAATTATAACTGCTGCTCAGCAGGGCTACAGAGCTGTGCCCCAGAACAAAATGCTCAGAGGCTACCCTCGTTTAAGGAGTTCATTCAGCCAGTTCTATGCTACCACCCTTACTTAAGCTATCTCAGCTGGTTTTAGCTCTTCCTTGGGAATCTCTTGAAAAAATAATTTTTATTTCACTGTCTTATTTACAACTTGGAAGGGCCATTTCAGTGTTCTGTGGCCCTGCCTGTGGTGGGGGGGTTGGAGATTCATGATCCTTGAGGTCCCTTCCAACCCGGGCCATCCTGTGATTCTGTGATTCTATGATACAGCTGTGGAGCCAGAATAAGAGATGGGAGAGAAGAAGGAAACTGCTTAAACTCATCACAATGACTCGGTTGTACCTTGGAACCAGACAAAACCTGACATGACTTATTAACTGATTGTGTGGCAAACGATCACTCTCTTCCACCAAGCAGAGCAGTTGTCAAATTCTACAAGTGTTGTCCTTCTATTTTACAGAAATGTGCAACTTGTTAATCATGCCAAACTACACAGCTGAGATTAACACAACAGTAGTCACTTTAGCATGAGAAATGGCTTCAGAGAAAAACAAACCCTGAGCCTGTCATTGAAGGCTTCTGTCATTAACAACCATCTTTTGCTTGGTGAATACCTTTTATTCTTGCAGCACAGCTGGATGGACTAACTGCACTTTCCCAAGAGCTGAATTATGGTTCCCAGTGTCTCAGGCCCTTGGGAACTCTGTGAGAATTTGGTCAGTGAAAGGAAAGACAGAAAAAATCCTTAACTGTGAATAAATTTATGAGACGTAATTAAAAGGGCAGCTACTTGAAAAGTTCAAAAACAGGTGCTCTCCTGCGAGGACTTGATTCTTTCTCTTAGGAACATGGTAAATACATATCCCTGTATCTTAATATTACAGTGTTATGTATTTGCTTTGAATATGCTGTTGGCTGCACTAGGCTAGATTCTGTCCTTTTCCATAGCAAGAGACAACTTCAGTCTCAAAGTACACACAGGTAAAGTACTTGCATTAATATCCGGACCTCACAAAGATTATGACCTTTGGATCTGCAAATGTAAGTGCTTAAACTTGAGCTGAGAACATTCACAGAAAGGGAGTATATTAGAGGGAAACTATTAGATACGTTTTTTGTTCTTATTCTTCTTCATGCTTACAGCCACTGCTGAAGGCAGAAGATTGTACTCCATGCACCTCTGGCTTGAAGCAACTCTATCATGTTCACCATAGATAACACCATTATGGTGCCAATGGAGGAAACGCTCAAATTCTGGCAGGACCAAGCTACCCAAGGACATAAGGGGAGGCCTGGGCTGAGTGATGAATTCACAACTCACAAATTATCACCTGGCATCATAGTAGTTCAATCTGTGATTGAATCTGTGAATCATAGAATAATAGAATTGTTTGAGTTGGGACTTTTACAGGTCATCTAGTCCAATTCCACTGCAATGAACAGGGACACTCACAGCTAGATCACGTTGTTCAGAGCCATGTTCAGCTTGACCTTGAATGTCTCAAGGGATGGGGCATCCACCACTTTCCTGGGCAACCTGTTCCCATGCCTCACCACCGTTATTGTAAAAAACTTCTTCCTTAAATCCAATCTAAATCTTCCCTCTTTTAGTTTGAAACTCTTGTCCTATCACAACAGACCCTGCTAAAGAGTCTGTCCCCAACTTTCATATAGCCTCCCCCTTTAGATACTGAGAGGCTGCTATTAGGTCTCCCTGGAGCCTTCTCTCTCAGCGTCTCCTCTTAGGGAAGGTGTTCCATTCCTGAAAT
>JAOWBP010000001.1:26238715-26255864 GCA_028571105.1 Tragopan temminckii | reverse complement strand
ATCACAGAATCACAGAATCACAGAATTGTAGGGGTTGGAAGGGACCTCAGAGATCATCGAGTCCAACCCCCCAAAATGAAAACAAGTTCAAGTATGTAAAGCAGGAGGAGGCTAAGGTAAGAATTGCAGCTCTTCAGTGCATACTGCTGGCGTAAATGATGCATTTTAGGCAGTGGTAAGATTTTGAGTTGGGGCTGCAACGATGAAAATGAGTGAACTGCCCTATTGCAGCATGTGAGCCTAATTTCACCTTGTTTGAGGAAATTATTTCCAAAATGTGTTGATAATCAAAGAAAATAATTCTTTATGACTGAAGTTTATCATTTTTTCCAGCCCGCTTTTGTCTGTAGAGTGAATGGTATTATTTTGACAAGATAAGAATGCCATCTTACTTCAACTGCTTAAAAATAAAGGGGTCTTGTCTAATCTAGTTGTCCATGTACCTTGTCTAATCCATAGTTGATACAGAGAGACACCTCCAGAGAATGACACAACTTATCTTCTTAGACATCTATTTTAAGGTGACGAGTCTTTGTATAGAGCTGCTTATCTCTTCTCATTGACTGTACGGGATGCCTAGGGAAGGAGCTTAGCACACCAAACTTTTAGATAGAGAAGTGACGATAATGCCCTTAAAAATGTTTAACTGAGAAGAGAAAAGAGAACTAGTTAGCAGAAAGTGCCAGGGCTGAGCAAAAGCCTTTGGGTGTCTGGCAGAAGCCAAGCAAAGCAGGTGATGAAGCCTTCCAGATTCACATCTTATGAACAGCAAAAGCATTTGCAAAGCTTGGAGAAGGCAGAAGGAGTCTTTATTGCTGATGCTGAGAGGTCCGTGTAGGCTTTGGCAGTGGTGTGGGCTGTGGACGTTGTCCTAGTAATGAGTTCTGCATGCTTCTTCCTTAAGCAGAGAAAACAAACAAATCATCATGTACAGCAAAGCGTGCCCCAGTAATAAGGCATGCAAAAGATACCTCTGAAAACTGGTGGGCATTCATGTGGTCTGAGCTAATCCTCAGTGTGGCTCTGTCATCTACTACATTGCTATAGGTGCAAAGAACCAGTAATCATTCTGTTAGCACATTTCAAGCCCTATTTGGTGACATAGCTTTTCTGGAGTGACTACTCTGCTGATTTTTGAAAGCCCCTTTGAGACCCATTATAAAAATGCAAGCCTGCTTCTCACATTAACTTTTCATGCAGAATTCCCAGATACATTTTTGGAACTACAAAACACTTATGTGAATATTTGCTGGGATCTGTGTATGTCACTCAGGTCTGCCTGTTTGTCTCAGCTTCCTCTGAGCATTCACACTGCCTGGTTTTACAGGAGAGAACGCAAAACAAATAAGCAGGGATGGACAGCTCTGAGGTATGCTGCATCACATTTTGACACATCTATGTGGTGCCGACCTCCTTTAGTGGGAGATGGCAGCAGCTGCCTCTTTCTTCTCTTGGCCAGATGCTCCCAAAGGCTTGAGGCTGTACAACCTCTGCCGTAGCACCAGACTGAATGCAGTGACCACGGGATCAGAGCTGTGGCCCATTTCTGAGGCCCATGGCTTGTGTTATGGAGCAGGGGGTGCTGTGTGGCTCAACTGGACCTCTGACCTGCCCAGTCACTGCTGGACTGGCTGCAGGGAGCTCCTCAGGACGTGCAGCTTTCTTGCAGCTTTGTAGAGCCTGCTTTAGTCATTGCCAGGTATGGATGTATGTGGGAAATTGCAGTTTACTTTTACCCACTTCATGGGCAGAAACTCTTCAGGTTTCTCAGATGAAATGGAATCATTTTAATGCTTACATATTAAATTTTCCTACCAGGGCTAGAGCCACGGGGAAATCAATTCACGATGGCTTAGCAATAGTTGGAGAGTGTCAGGGCTGTATTCACACAGCTTGAGCTCTGACTTCATTCTTGTGCTCAACATTGCTTGTTGCTGGCTCTGTGCTGCTCTCTGAATCACCCTTCTGACGTGGTTCTGCTCTTGTCACAAGATTATACCATGTTTTTACAGCTAAATGTGAGGAAAAAACATGTAGTGAGGGAGGCCTGTGCAGGTAATACCAGAAGTGTACCTTAGGTTTGCTTTTCCTCACAGTAGTTTGTCTTTTGCCTCTTCCCCTTTGCCTGCTGGCTAGTGGCCTGTACCATTTCTAAAGTCATTTTGTAGTGCTTGAATTAGGAAAAGCAAACAGTGTCTTTAATAATAAGACATTTTAAAATTACCTATTTATTTCAGTTGGATTGGACTTAGGAACCTTACTCTCAAAATGGCACAGGAAAGTTTTTGAATTTAGAATATCTTCAGAGTGGGGAGTGTATTTTGAAGTGCCTCACTTTTGTGAAATGCATGGATCTACACAGTGCCTGTTTTAATGAAATGGGAATGCTAAGCAGAAAAAGAATTAGGTATCTCACATATGAATTATTAGGATTTAGCCCATGGTTAATGTTGACGTGACTTGAAACAAAAGCTACTGTTTTGTTACTGTACGCTTCATTCTGGCCAATAAATACAAAACTAATACTCTGACATTTCAGCAATTTTCAGCCAAATAATGTTTGCTTTGAGTTGCTTGACCCACAAATATCGGTAGAGTGACCATGATACATGTGACCACAAAATGAAATTATAGGCAATGTTTTCCATATGTATTAAGGTGAAGCTTGAACATTTTTCTCTCCATAGAGCTCCCAAAGTAAAGTTGAATAATGGTATTGTGCCACATTCCTTACCGTCGTAACTCTGTAACTCTTCCACTTTGTTCCGAGTGCAGCTGCTTCAGAAGACATGACCTGGAAATGTGGTTAGATAGACCTAACAGTTTACACATGGATCAGTGTGGTTGAAGCACATTAAAGAAGTTTATAAATTAGACGTGTGCATTGGCTATGGGTTTAGGAGAAATAATGTCATTGGCTATTCCACAGGATCTATAATGAATCAACCTTGAGAAATAGTCTCAGGAGCCACTTGGTTCAGAGTTGTATGAAGATATCATTTTGATGTTACTACTTAGGCACCTTCGCTTGGAGGAATACGTGCCATACAGTCCAAAAAAAAAAAAAACCAAAACAAAACAAAACAAAAAAAAAACACAAAAAAATCCTCACACACAAACAGACAAAAAGCAAGAGCTGGCTGAGGACATGAAGTAAAATGGCCAAGAAAGACAAAAGAATGATTTCCATCATTTTGAGCAGATCTCTGCTTGGAGCTCTCTGCTGCTTGCTGTGCATTAAATCATTGCCACAGCATAGTAGAAGTGTGTGGCTAGTTTGAGGTTTTCTTAAGCAGGTTGCACATCTTAAGCTTTGATACTGGTCCATCTCCTGGCCTTTATGCTTGTAGCTCATTTGTTGAGAAATTTACTGAATGGAGGAAACATAGCTTTTTGTATTTTTCTATCTTTATTTAAAGGAGAATGGTATCTATCTGAAGCAGCAGGTCATTCATTCCTTATTTATCCAGCTGTCTCCTGGTAGTCATCTATGTCATGATTAGTGCCGCATTATCAAAAAAGAGCAAGGAACTGGAAAGAATTAAGGACCCATAAAAGGGAAATCAAAGACAGGCCAACGTGACAAAAATCATATGACATGAATAAGATGCTTAAGCTTTGATTAATAAGAATAAGACAGTATAGAAGTCAAGGAATATTTGTGAGTTTCAAAACTGTAGCAGATAAAACATTAGCAGCAGATAGAAAGTATTCTAAAGGGCAAACTCTCATGTTCAGGAGGAAGGCTGAGACTATCTGGTAGGTCTTTTCCTTCTCCATCTTCTGTGCTTCTTTAGTTACTGTCCATCATATGTACCTTTCCAGCTGCACTGAAGCCCCTTAGATACATAGACAGATAAAATGGCTGCACGTTCTTGACTCTTTAAATCTCCGTGGGACGCAGTTCCATATTTGATGGTCTCATGAGAAAGAGAAGCTTTAGAATACTAATGCCTGGCATAAATCATTACTCTTTTTGCAAGCGTGCAAATATAGGCAATTAGTTAATCACGGAATATATTTTTATTTCATTAGAAACAGCAGTGTTGATGAAAAGCTGCAGTAATAAAACACTTAATCATTATAAAGACATTTTCACCTAAGCTTGTATGAATTCAGATGAAAAGAGGTAAGTATTTTCAAAATGTTTGGGCTTGGGCTTCTACAATGATCTTTCATTGCTTTGGAAGATGGCAGATTTGTATGTCAGAAAATTTGCTGAGACACCCTAATGTGTACTCAAGAACCTAATTTTCTGTGATCTTTCATTTTAAATTCAGTTGAAAAACCTTAAAAAAATGAAGAATGCTGCTTATATACATTTATTTTTATTCCTTCCTTGTTACTGATTTCTTAATTTTTTATCTGAATATGGAGTTACTTTTTAAGCATAGGGGTCTTGTGGTTCGTTGTTTCGAAAAATTCTATAGAAACATTACCAAATATTGCCTAATTCTGTGGGACAGTTTTGCAGTTTTATTGTATTAAGCAGAGCTCTCTTCAGCAGGTGGCTTATTTAAATTTAGAACACTTTTCAGAAAGATCGAGCTCAATATTAGGGAGGCAGAATCAGGCCCTGTAGTTTTCGCCTGGGTTGTCTCATTGCATTTTATTCTTTAAGTTTCCGTAGTTATCAAAGTCTTTATTGGTTTGAATACAGTATGAGCAGGAGAGTTGGGGATTCACTTTTAGAATCCATCTTTTTTTTTTCTGAGATATTATGCCTACTAGAGTTATTTAATGTAACTTTATGAGATGCATTATACTAATTATTTTGACTGCATTATTAAAACAACATGTTCAGTCCTAATATTTAGGATTACAGCAATTTGAAATGTAAATTTCACATCCGTAGAGTTTCATTCTTGTAAGAGATATATTGTGAGAGTTTTGCATATTATATTTAAGCAATAGATATAAACTAACCTTGTTAAAATTAAAGAACGATTACTTGGTTTATCACTGTTTGCCTTAAAAAATATCACCATCTTGAGAAAAAGGAAAAAGAACTTGTGGGGCAGGACTTTACACACTGACTTTTTGGACGACTGTTGTTATGAATATCACCCACACTCAATGGGTAATCAATTAGATCTATGCTTTCTTTGCAGCTCTTTCCAAACACTTTTTTCTCCGAGCCCCGCCATTCTACTCAGCGTGCTGTGGTGGGTCCTGTCAGCACCCTGCATCCCCCACTGCTTTTCCAAGTAAGTTTTTATGCTTCATCAGTAATGCTTGAGTTATTCTGTAAACCAAAGCAGCAGGAT
Organism: Tragopan temminckii; assembly: GCA_028571105.1. Classification (NCBI taxonomy): domain Eukaryota; kingdom Metazoa; phylum Chordata; class Aves; order Galliformes; family Phasianidae; genus Tragopan; species Tragopan temminckii. The sequence goes on along the minus strand of JAOWBP010000001.1, from coordinate 26,250,597 downwards.
TTAATGTGTTCTGGAAAGCTAATTGGTGATGCAATGGCAGCAGCTAATTCCTTAGTAAAATCACAGCAATCCTATTCAGAAGGTTTCCAAAGATTTATCAAACTTAAGTACACTGAGCAATTGTAAGAGATTTCTAATGGCATTGAGACACCCAGACAGAGCTAACCTAGGAAATCTCCTTGTTTTCAGTTTACTAGAAAAGGTTCTTTTAAAAATCAGTAACTCTTTAAAATCTGTCAATAAACGTTTGCAAATAAGAAAAGAAAAAAGAAAGATCATAAGATGGATGCTGCATTTTAATGTCAGGGATAAATTATGATTCAGGAAGCTCTAGCATTATTTAAATAAAATAGTCATTCTTTTTGGAGCAGTCAAATGCATGCGTTTAATTTGTTTTTCTTTTTTTTTTTTTTTTTTAATTATAATGTAAAAATGTGTAAAAATGTGAAGACAAATGTTGAGGAGAATTTTTGCCAGTATACCCTTTGCACCCAGGATTAAAAGCTGAAATACATTGCCATTCAAATCTAAATTTAACCTTGATTGTGAAGTTTGCATGCTCTGTTGTAAGAACATATATTCTTAATTTCACATGTTTATGGCTCAGAAACATACAGAAGACATGTCTTCTGGTCTTTCAGAAAGGAGAAAAAGCACAAATCCTTTGTCAAATCCAAATGGAAACTGGAGTTCATGCATGCTGTAGGGTATATTTTTTATCACAGTTACATTCAGACCCTTCCTGACTACGTGCATGTGTTTTATGAACGTTTCAGAAGAGCAGTTGCTAAGTTGAATGATTCTTGACAAGTGAGGCAGCAAATGCTGGCAGTTTAATGAGCTGCAAGTTTCTGAGCACCTCTTTAGGGGGCTGACACTTTCCCACAGAGCATTTTACATGGCCCCGGCTCTCCCACAATGGCTGACAGCACCATGACCAATCACCACTTTCACTTTACTCATCCACACGCGACCTCACCACAATTTTTCACTGTGCAGATGAACTTTAGGAACCATTTCACATTGAAAAGGCCTGGGCAGGGGTCAGTTGCCCTTTTGTATGGCCATAAAGCAATACTCTATGCGCCAGTCTTTTCTCCTGTCTCACATTCCAAGAGATTTTCGGGACACTATTTAAAGCACTTGACTGAAAAATAAAGCAGTGAATGAAACTGACTTTTATAGACTCATTCTAGCTCATCTTCCCATATAACCCTGTCTACCTGAAAAGGGATTTAGTGGATGAGCTGAGTGTATACAGGGACTTGCTGAATACATAGGCCTATTATCAACTGTGGGGATTGTTTATTAACCAGGACTGATACACTACTATTTTGGAAGTGACCTATTAATTGTCCATTTAACTAGAATGTATTGAGTTCAAATGAAAAAATGGAAACCATGACTAAAGCTTTTACTTGCTCCTTCAAGGTGGTCTCTGCCATGAAGGCAAATGAAGATTGTTGCACAGATTAGGGGGGACATTTATCACTATATACTAGGACACAAACAAAAGTCTTAAAAAAAACCACACACACAAAAAAAATAAACTGGTAACATAGGGAAAGTTTGGTAGCAGATTCACATTTGTGTCAGTGGAACATGAAGTCTTTTGATGCACGTTCACAGCGACAGGTTTCAAACTAACTTACTAACTTACTAACAAAGTAACAAACTAACTTACTTCATTTCAGTGGAGCTGTAGTGAATGAATGGGTGTTTCTTGACTTATGAAAAATCATTTAACTGACCAACTGAAATGTAGTTTTTAAGTGCAGAGTCAGAATACATCTTGAAATATGGTGTGTTCTTGAAATTTAGGCTACTCAACTGGGGATGAATATTTGTCATCTCAAACACGAGTTGCTTACTGCTGCTTGTGATTGTTCCGTTTATGATTAAATTTTGTTCAGTTAGGCTTTTAGAATCAGTCACGTATTGTGCCTTAGAGTGTGTAGATTCTTCACTACTACATTACTCTAATGCAAGTGTTAAGTTGTACCCTGCATGCTGCCTGTAGAGGAATTAATTGGCACCTCAGGAGGCAGGCAGGAGGTTGTTTCTTTGCTGATTGACTGTGAACAATCAGCCAGGCAAGACAAATTTTAAGGGGTCACGTAATCTGGCATCCTGTGTCCTGAGTTGACAACTCCATTGTGGAATTCATTCTGGGTGTCAAGGATAGCCCTGTGAAGCTCACTGGTATCTCTCATCCTGTGAGAGAAAGTACCAGCTCTTCCACTGTCATCCTGTACCTTCCAGCACACTTGAAAACTGCTGATGACTCATCAGAAATGACTTGGAGGCTCTCTGGAAAAAGGAACCTAAATTCCCCAAACTCCAGCGAGATTTACATAAAGCACAAGTAAGGAGGAAGGGCTGGAGTTGGAGCCAGCTTTATGAGCAGGATCAGATCATGGTAGGGGAGACTTGAGGGAACTGTGTGCTCCTCAGAGAAATATGAACCCAGCTTGCCCTTTACAGAAACCTCCGCTGTGACATTTTGACTTTTGTTCTGCAGATAGTTTGTTTTGGTTTGGATGGAGTCACTGTGTGATAAATATGAGGACAGTAGTCAGTAGGTTATGATTTTTTGTATCTGGTTCCAAATATCATTTTGAAAACTGAAAAACATCCATATAAATTTGTACTTCTTAATACCACAACATTTTAAAGCAGAATAATTACTTTTTGCCAGACACTGTTATAAGGGACAAATAGAAAGATGGTTTCTTAAGGTGTGGAAAAGATTTAAAAAGGCATGTCTAGTAGAAGCTGCTAAAAGCAGTAGTTCCTAAACAGAAGTGTTTGACAGTGATCTTTAGGGAAAGATCACTGTATACTTGCTCAGCTATTATTATTCATCCTGTACTGGTCACACTTGAAGGCAGGATACATGGGTAATGCATATAATATCAAACAAGTAGAACATGTGCCACAGAGGTAGCATAAATTAACTTTGCAAGACATACATATATACACTTTAATTTTTCATTGTTGTACCTACACTGTTCTACAGTACCCTCTTGTGTACGTGTGGTTTTTTTCTCTACTGGTGTTTAAAGATAGATCTACTTCTGTGTATTTATGTATAATATACAGAATTTGAAATGTGATGTAGCCGCAAGGAACAGTTTGTGAAAACTGCATCTGGATTTGATTAGTGTTTTCAAGAACACTGCGTTTATTTAACAAATGTATTTAATTCGTCTCCACTACTTTCGCGGTTGACTAGAATAGACCTTTTCATGAAAGAAATGTATAGTGTTTTCAAAAATCTGGTTTAGATAAGAGTTTTGCCATTGGCTTTGATATGGAAATGATTAAATCCTTGGCAGAAATTGAACAGCAGCACAACTTTGCAGCTGCTGTAGCTCTAAACTGGGACATCAGTCTTGGCTTGTGCTTGTGGGTAGGTGTCATCAACAGGACAGCTTACACCTTTAAAGTCCAAATTGCAAGTGACACAAACCAAAGCCACCGTTGTGGCTGCCTTCTCACAGAAAGGTCATAGGTGTTGTCTGTATGGTATGGCATGAATCAGAGGACTGCTTTTTTTAAGTGTCTCATGCAATTTCACTTCTAATGCTTGGTGACAAGCCCTATTCAACTAATCTCAGGTACTGCTCCCTGACTGAGCATCTGGGGAAACCTGTGACTGCTGGAAGCATACCACGCTTCACTAGGATGGGAGGCCATTACACCATGTCTGTGGGAGAGGGAGCACAAGAAAGCACTAGGTCTTTGGACTTTACTGGGCATGAGGAAGGCAAAACATTTATTTGGGTTTATTTTTTATGTGCTCTTTGTGAGGCCAATGAAGAGACAATGTGAGTACTTCTACTTTTCCACTGCAGTTCTGTCCCACACATTTAAGGCTGTTTTCTAGGGTAGGCTCCCCTCTAGGTGTAGATCAAGTGGGTATGATTGAATTCATTGAAATCTGCCTTACTAAGGACTTGCTATGGGATGTCAAAGGATTAGAAACTAGAGTGAAAGGAATAAGTTCAAGTACTCCCCAAATCCTGTGATAAAGAAATTGCTGCGGTTTCCAGAATAAGTAAGTGAATGGACAGGGATTTTCTGAGAAATAGTTCACTCTGAAAGCCTTTCATTAGAAAACAAAACTAAAGAAAGCCTATTTAGATTAATTGAATCAGTGTTACAGACCACTTTTTATCTGGTTCTGCATCTCACACAAGAAAATGAACTCCTAGGAAATCTTACTGTGGTTTACTCGATGATAACGTGCAAAAGAAAGCAGAGTAGTTTCTCCCTGACTGTATTTGAATTTTACAGTAGTATGGGTCCAGTGTTAATGTTCCTCTATGAACTCATCTGATTTACTCTTTACCGTGTCAAGGGGAGACTCCTTACCACTGACAACACCTCTAGATCCAAGAGAGGATTTAGCTCTTAATGAACATGACTGAAGCATTACGACACACTTCTAACACCAACAAATCAAAAGTGGGACAGTGGTCTGCTAACATTTTAATGAACAGCACTTAATATTTCTCTAATATATGTTGGTTATTATGTGAAATTCTCATTTATTTCCACTAGGAGAGGAAAGTGTCCTGCCTCTTCTGACCCAGGAGTCTAACTCTAAAGCCCGGAGAGGTATATTAAGAAGAGCGGTCTTTTCCGAAGACCAGAGGAAGGCTTTGGAGAAAATGTTTCAGAAGCAGAAGTATATCAGTAAAACAGACAGGAAGAAACTGGCCATTAACCTGGGCCTAAAGGAGTCTCAGGTAAGAAATGACAGAAAATCTGTAACTTTCCGTCTTTTTGAAGAAAAATCTTTAAAATGGCCTTGAAGAGGGAAAATTGAATAGCATAGAGCGAGCCCTGAGCTGCTTCCGCTTGACCTCAGTACCAGGGAACATTGTGGAACAGATCATCTTGAGTGCAGTGACACGGCAGGTGCAAGACAACTAAGGGATCAGGCCCAGGTAGCATGGGTTCATGAAAGGCAGCTCCTGCCTGACCAGCCTCATCTCCTTCTATGATTGAGTGACCCGCATAGTGGATGAGGGAAAGGTTGTTGATGTAGTCTGCCTAGACTTCAGCAAAGCCTTTGATGCTGTCTCCCAGAGTATTCTGGAGAAGCTGACAGCCCATGGCCTGGACAGGTGGAGTGTACTTGGATAGGTACACTCTTTGCTGAGTAAAAAACTGGCTAGATGGCCAGACCCAGAGGTTGGTTGTGAATGGAGTTAAATCCAGCTGGCAACTGGTCATGAGTGGTGTTCCTCAGGGGTTGGTATCAGGGCCCATCCAGGGGATTTTGAAAGTGCTAAAGTAGACACCTATTTTTGGAGTGTGGCTGAAAGAGAGTGAGAGTTGACAGCGTGATCGAATTTCTTTGCATTTGGCAGGAGTAATTGTGCTTAAGATATGTATGGCAGGAGCTGTCTGGTGAGCAGAAAAACTTGGGAATGGTGATGAGAGCCCTCATCTTTTTTTTTTTCTTGGAGATTTTCAGAACTTGACAAGGCCCTAATCAGTTAAATCTAACTTTGCAATTGGCTTCATTTTCCATGGAAGATGAGATGTTGTGATAGCTTGCAACCTGAATGACTCTGACTCCATCTCAAGCCAGCTATAAACAATAAAATAAACAGTATGAGCAGAGATGTCATCTCTGCAGGGTAAACTATTTTGTTTCAGTGAAAATGTGCAATTGCACTCACCAGTGAGCTTCCTAAAAAATCCAAGCATATAGTCAAATTCCTAATATCACAGCTGTTTTTACTGAGATTTTCTTCCACATTCTTGATATTCAAGAGAGCCCTGGGAAATAAGAAAATAATGGAGTGAGACACAGATAACAGCTACCACAACAGGAAAATAATTTTTTTTATATTGATAGATGATACCCATGTCTAATTATTTTTTTCTCGTAAAAAGAAGAGTGCTGTGTAGCCATGACCATGAAGGTTAATTCTTCTGTTAGCTGACTGACTGTACTGGAGTAGCGGTTCCTGCCAGCTAAGGCAGTGACTCTCAGTCCTTTGCAGGTGTATCCTCTTTGTCTTTGTATCAAGTATCTGAATGCTAGAACTTCATGCAGGTATTTAAAAGAAAAAAGAATATAATGTGAATAATCTGATTGGATTCCCTTCCACAAATGCTCACTCCTTTTCTTAATCTAACAGTTCCTAAATGTATATTTTGCTAAGCTTTTCCCAGCATTTCGTAAATGTCTTTGAGCACCCAAGCTTTGTAAATAAAAGTTTCTAAAAAATTAATTTTGTTTCAGAAGCACATGGTTCTAGGTAACCCCTTGGAAAACTGTATTAAGATGGATAAAATATCTTTAAATTGTAACTTCTGTGTCATTTTGAAGCTTTATGATGACCAAGTTCTGCTTGCAGATGGGACAATCTTAGCTCTTATAGCCTCTTTTAAAAAGAGTATTTCCCATTGCTAGTATTATCACCTAATTTTGTTAATGACAGTGCTAGTTTACACTGAGAATTCTTATCTGTCTAGAAAGATGATACTGAAGGAGACTGCAAAATCCCTAGCATTGGTCTTTCATCTTTCCAGTTTACACCAAATAATCACTTGCTTGAGGTAGGGAAAGTCAAAGGCAGTATTTACATCAGCTGTAGCAAATAGGAATTGAAAAATGCTCAGCTAATGTCAATCAGTCAGCTTAACTGGATCTGCTATAACATCAAATAAAGAAGGAACATGAAACTAAGGGGATAGAAAATTAAAAAAAAAAAAAAAAAAAGCATGTAGACAATGTTATTTAAAGAAAAAAATGCTAATAAACTCTCATTAACTTGCAAACAGGTAAAAATTTGGTTTCAGAATCGGAGGATGAAGTGGCGAAACTCCAAAGAAAAGGAAGTGCTTTCAAACAGGTGCCTCCAAGAAGGTCTTCAGGAAAACTACCTCTCACAGTCCACCATGAATTTTGCCTCCCCATGTGCCTCTGTGTGGGAAGTGTCGCAGGAGCAGACAAGTCCAAGGTGGAGGGAGAAGTCTCCGGGAAATTCTGAAAGACTGGCTAGTATACAGCCACCTCCAAGAGCAAACTCATCACAGAGCCCATTGTATTTGTATCCTGACCATGACACTGCAAATAAGGCAGTTGCATCATCAACCTAAGAAAGTAGGGCCAGTTTGTAAATTGAGTGGAGTGTGCAGGCTTCAAATGAGAGGTCTTCTGAGACTAACAATATCTGGACACTGTAAAGCTAACTAGTTATGCCTCCTAAATTTGCTAAAGTCTAACACCATTAAAATGACAACTAATGATTTAAGAAATATTTTTCAATACTCAGTCTTTTCATGTCTCTTTTCCAGTTTGTAATGACCTTAAATGTGAAATAGAAATTGATGGTAAGTAAAACAAAGTGAAGAGCATGAAGCTGAAGTTTTGCTCTGAGTTAAACATCTGCACTGTGTATAGATTTTCATTAAAACACACTGATAGAAAACCACTTCTATCTCTCATTGCATTTAGAACAAGCAATTTATTTTATGCATGAGATGAGAATAACCGCTTCCCCAAAGATAGTAAGTTGCTTTGGGTTCTTTTTGAGATTGATTAAATGACACAGTAGGTGTGTATTAGACAAATGTAAGCATTTTTAGTCTGTTTCCACCATCTGTCCTCACCTGTATCAGTATCCAGCTAGTTGTAAATAGCGCAGTCGCACATCAGCTGATAACCATAGTAAAGTATGCAATAAAAAGACAAACAGCCAACAAAATGGACTGTGTTTAAGCCACTTTAATTGGATGCATACTGGGAAATACCATTTGCTAACTCCTTTATTTTTTTTCCTGTGGGTGAAACCGAAACTCAACTCAATTTCAGTGGATTTTGTTAGATTATTAGTGCAATCTCTTATAATCTGTGCTGTATTTCAGAATTGTGGTGGCTATATGCAGAGTTATTGCCAAATGGACTAGGAAAGAGAGCTAAAATTGGAAAATCTACCAATGCAGCCTCTCTTAGAGAAGTTCTGAAGGAGAAGGCATGCTGTAGTTATCTGATTCCTGACTTATTCCTCATTAAACTGGTACCCATTCGTACATGTCAGCATACATCTGTATCAAAGGCAGGGCAGCATTCTGTGTAAGGCAAGGAGCTTGAAATAGTGGTATTAAAATTACTCAACTTGAAATGATTTGCTTGCTTCATCCAGTTGAAGGAAATCACTTTGGAAGGTAATGATCAACTTTACTTCATTTGAAAGGCTTTGGAGCTCAAAATGGGAGCAGAAGGGGCAGCTTTTTGTTGTTGTTTGTTTGTTTGTTTTAATCATACTTTTATGGTTGCATCTGTTGAGAATAAAAATGGAAGGTATTTTGGAGAACATTTTGGCTTTCTAAGGACCACTTCATCTGTGTCAGATAGCCAAAAGAGATGGTTATAGTTATCTCATTTGCCTTTGTTATGAATGTCTCTAATTATTCCTGCCTTTGAGCTCCAGAAGTTTTTGAGCTGCGTTATGTATCTTCCAGAAAAACATCCAGTTGTTATTTAATGTTTAACCTCTGGAGGATCATCTACTACTCCCTTTGTTACATGGTACTTGGGAGGTAAAATTTAGATACAGTTGCAGCTAAGGAACTTGAGTTGCAATGGCAAAGCTTGTATCATAAACTGTATGCATAATTAGATGAGTTTTGTAGCCCACTGTGTGCATGGTGTGTCTTCAAAGTGCTCGGCTCTGCTGTCCCAGTCTCACATGATATGTCTTTCTTTGCCTGTGCTTTCCTGGGCTGTTTTTAAAGGAAAAAAGTCATTACAGAAAAATTCAGAAGTCATCTCATCCTCCGGTTGCAAACCCTTGTTACTGTAAGCTGTCTACATCCCTACCCTAACAGAACCCTTGAACACATGTAGTACGCCCTGTGTTATAGTATGCCCTGTGTTATATATTCTTCAATGCTGTGAAGAATTTTTTCCCATCCTGCAATAGAAATCCTAGACCTCACTCATACTCTGTCTGAAATCTTCAGAGATGGATGGACAAATCCACATCCACAGATGAAGATGAATTTACTTTCTAATTTTCCTGTGGAAATCAAAGTCCTGCCCTGCTTTACTAGCTCCTGCCTGAAAGACTAGTAAGTGTTAGTGGGCCAGAGTCTTAGGAAATGCTATTTGCTGGTGTCTGCCTGCAGCGAAAGGCATACAAATATTTCCAAAATGTCATCAAAGAATCAAGTGGAGGTACACGTGCTTCCCATTGCAGAGGAAATTGGTGTGTGACATGGGAATTTTTTAGTTTTTTTTCCATCTCCCTTTTCACGGAAAGCAGTCTTCACAACTGCTCATATTTTTTTCCCACAAGTCAATCAAAAGTCAGTGCTAAAAGCAACATAGATTTATGGACAGAGAAGATGGGATTCAGAGTCCTCCCAGTGAAATTCTTTCAGCTGCTGATGTTATAAGCATTGAATGGGAACTGCTGTCAAACCTTCCAGCTGATGTGCTGGGCAGGTTGTGACCTCACTGAGCCAAGGATCAAGCAAGGCTCATGTTGAATTGGTTTCACAGTTACAATGTGATAAGTCTTTTAATTTGAGCAAGTTCTGGTTTCACCATAGCCTGCTAAAACACCACTCCAGGCTCTCCATATCTCTAACACCTCCTACTGGTGTACCTATTCCAAAGCTAGAAGAAAGTTTCAACGCATGAGATAGAGTATTCTTTACTTGAAAATGCTTACCAAGCTTTCTTCAAAATCCTAGAAATACACCTGGTGAATTTTGAATTACGTATAAAATAGCTTGATGCAATTAGTTAAAGTGGACTTAGCCCTTGATTATTCTCGTTTCAAGCTATTTGAAGAAGTTTCTCTTTGGTCTATCCTATGGAATGTTGGTAAAGGAGAATATGAACACAGAAAATAAGAGAGATTTACAGTGGCAGTCTTTTCATATGAAAGACCAAGTTGTATGTACTTGTTTTCTTCAGTGTATGAACACAAGTTATAAAAGAACAAAACAAACACCAATTCTATGCACAATCCCCTGCAGGTGTTTTAAGTACATAATGACAGGCACACTGTGAAGGTGTAGGGTACAGAATGCATCTGGCTTGGTGTTTTGGAGAGACCTAACAGAGACTGATGACATCTTACAATTAAAACCAGGAACGTACTACTTTGGCTTCAAAGGTATGGCCCAGTGGGTGACCTTGCACCATACTTGTAGGATATCTGAGGCACTTCCTATGCATGGTATTGGAGAATGTATATGATTCACACCTGTAAAATATTGTGAAAGACGTTTGTTGGGATCCCAGGGCTTGGCAGGGTTTAGGTACCTCAAATTCTGAAGTTCAATAGAAACCAAACTCTGTAGAGGCTCTAAATAACACAGATACTTTTGCTTGCTGGGCACCTCTCTGCCTTGGCAACCTCTCAAACCTAATGTAATGTAGAACACAAGAGGGAAAGGGAGGAAAGACTGAGCCTCAGCACTGCCTTTGCTGACAGCTCAGACTGTGGTGCTCTTGGGCTATGGTGCTGGAGCAGGGACCTTGCTGCACACTGGAGCAACCTCAGGTCCAGGAGAAGCATTTCTCTCCTCACCTATTGGAGATTGTCCAGATGGAGATCCTGAATAGAGATCCTGAAAAGGTGTTCTTGGGAACTCAATTGCTCTGTTACTGAACCAGGAGGTGCTGATTTCCATTGCTGGCTCTTGGTCTTGTTTTATAAAGGAAATCACAAAAGAGTGGCAGACTGCAATTTGCTGACTACAGCCATGCCAGCACTCACACTTTGACTGTGCACTTTTATAGAATTAAATAATTTTCAAAAATTTGCCTTGTTTTTACTAATTCTCTGCCAAAAGAAGCTGTGATGATCTGCTTAAGGGAACAGGCTGCTTTAAGGCACAAAACTGCATTACTAACTTCAATGTCAGAGCAACAATACAGTGGTCAAATGTCACTCCTTAGCTGCACTAAAACATCACATTTGTTTTATCCACCGTGATTTACTAGTACTGGGTTTTAAATGCCAGTTGCCATCGCGGTAGCTGCACAGCTCCTCTGATGAATATACGTCCCACAGTCAAAAGCCTGACATAAATTAAGTCCATTCACTTGCTTCAGCACCCTCTACCAACAATACCATTACTGATCTTCATAGAAAAGAAAGGAAGACAAACCAATTTTAAGCAAGTTAGCTGTAAATTCAGCGCCCAAAGAAAGGCATGGAGAGAAATTAGGGCCCAATTAACTTTAGACTTCATTTTGAACTATGAGGTGACCAAAAGGCCCCTGCAGAGAGAGGTTCACAGTCTTATGTGGATTAAGTTGCCATTGACTACAGAATTCTTCAACAACTATGCTTCTAAGTGCATGATGACTGGTGCTGTGTAAAATATGCCAAGGTATGTCAGCTTGGATCTGAGATGCTCCCGATGCAGGCTTGTACTTCGATCATTTGCTGGACAGAAGACAGCACTCCATGGTTTCTCATAGATACTGATTGCAGTTGTAAGCAATAAAACTGGTTATGGTGGATGGGAACATCACACAGCAACAGCTTGATAGTGAGCCTCCAGCATTCACCCAAACATACAAATATCAAGTGTTGTATAAACACTCCACTCTTGAGGAATTCTTGAGATTTTCCAAGTCAATTTGGCTTTGTAGGTCAACATTTGAATGTGATACGAAGTAGCTGAAAGTTAATGTAGATCCTTCAATGAAATCCACTTCCATTTTTTTTTCCTATTCACTATCATACAATTCTAGATAAAAATTAAACTGTAACAAAAAAGTCTCTAAATTCTTTCACTTAATCTGTCATGCCAAACATCAGCACATTATCAGATTCAATCTAAATTTAAGATATATTATGAAAGTCCTTTAGCACATTATGAAAAAAAAA
>JAOWBP010000001.1:26207563-26229757 GCA_028571105.1 Tragopan temminckii | reverse complement strand
AGTCTTGTCTGGGAGCCATGCTCAAATGACTGACCGTACGTACACATATACATCTGCATACTCTTTGCAAGTTGGACGACACCAGTTGCTTTCCTTAAAGGCCTTAGAGAACATCCATATATATTTCCGTATATTCTGCTACAGTTCTCTGAAATGAGAAAAAAGAACCGTGGAATCAGTGTTATCCCTGGAATCATTTTTGTCATTAGCGTCCCAGAACCAAATGGTGTCACCACAAAGTCGAGTGAGTACTGCAGTACTGAGGTTTGTTGGTTTTTTTTGGAGCACTGAGTCAATTTGTTGTTCAGTTTTCCCCAGTATCTGCTTTTACCCTTTCGTGTAGTAGTGTTTGGCTTTTTTCTCTTCTAACATCTCTTTCAATAACACTTCACTCACTGTAAAATTGTTTAATTTATCAACTAGATTTCTTTCTCTTTTATGCTCTTTTAAGTCTCGTTTTTCTGTTTTGATAGTCACTGGATCTGCTTGGCTTATATCTATAATGAATTTTTAAAGTCAAAACTTAGTATCAGCTCTCCATTGGAATCTTCAAGCTGTCACCCTCCTGCCTCCTCGTCCTCTCTTGACTTTTCCAAATATATCCTTTGCTGGTTCTCCTGCTGCTTCTCTAACTTCTTATGCAGAGAATCCTCATCACTTCACCAGTTTTATGTGAAAGCTCTACAGGATTCTGTCTCACATCTTACAATCTCATCAGCAAAAGCAAGAATTCAACTACTGCTGCTCCCTGCCACCTGAAGGCCTGTCTTCCTGCTCTGTATTGGTCTCCTTATGTCCAAGCACTTATCTCAAGAGACAAGCGTGCATCTTCCACATGTCCTTTCTGGCGCTCAGCTCAAAAGGAAAAGAACTTAAAGAAAACACAGTTTCTCCTGTTAACATTTGCAAGCTGAAGAGAAAGACATGTTCAGAGCATGCAACAAGATTCTCTCCCATACATTCAGGACTGGATTTCTCTCTGATTTCAGGTATTGTGAATTTAGAAATGGGCCCTTTTGATGTTCATTTGGAGGTAGGTATCTAAATAGTACAAACTGTCTGTGTATATTGTCTGTCCATATAGTACTTCTGATGTTCTCTAACAGTAACAAATACTTCCAGCTTAGCTGTGTTTTTCCTAATAATGGAAGTGTCACTGACGTGTGACACTGTGAGCAGCAGGATCAATAGTAACATGTAAAAAGTTTGTTCGATTTTCAGAGAGATTTGGAGCAAACTTTTTTGGAATATAAAAATAAAATTATACAGTGTTTGTACACGCCTCAAGAAAAATGCATTTCAGAAAAAAACCTGGAGGAAAACTTCAGGCAAGACATTAAGTCAGGGCCGAGAACTTTAAGGAAATAAAGACACCTAATAATACATTGGAGACAATCTCAAGGAGATGTCCTAGTGCCCTGGGAAAATTGTGGTTGTGTTTGCTGAGTCCGTGTTATTAATAAGCATGCACTGTTCAAAATGAACTTTAACCCCAGAGTTAGTTCTGTAATACCCATCTGGAAAAAATATATGCTATGATGTCCTCTGTTTATGAAATCAGATTATTTAAGGTTACTTAAATAGGAAAGAAGGCACTAGTACCATCCTGTGCGCTTCTTATATTTTTACAGGACTGCCCACTGATTTAAAGTGATTCTTCATTTAAATTATGACTTCCCATCTTCCACCATATTGAAATTATCATTGTGAAAGAGAACCGTGTCAGATGGTACCAAAGCTCCAAGATTTTTATGACTGTAGTATGAACATAAGTTAACTGCAGTTCATTTAACATCTGGCTAGTGCCAGATGTTGCCAGGCTGTCTTCTCCATTGGCATAGTAATATCTTACAGCAGAAAGTACTTGGCAAGTTCTAAATCTTCATTTTCTTATAGCAGTATTTATGAGTCCATTTTGTCAAATACTTAGGAATATCTGCTACTTTCTTTTCATGGTCTCAAATATTATAAAGAAATTTGTAATTATAAAATACTCCTCACGCTGTGGAATCTTTCTTCATATTCCTAGTGCATACAAGCATAAGAGCCTTTAGTGTTATTGAATTATTGTTATTTCTTTTTTCCACAGGATTTCTGCTTGATTCAGTATACCGTATTCAGCTGAATAAGCAGCTATTCAGTTTTGTTTTTCTTTTATTGTTCACTGTGTGCTCCCATGCCTAATTTACTACACAATTTTCAAACCTATTCTGAATATATAATCATTTTCCTCCTGAATACTCTATTTTTCATTGAATACCTGCTCACAAGCATTCACTAATTTATTATCATTAGCATATTTCTGAAGTGAGGGCATGCTGTCATACCCATTTTACAGATAAGTGAAGAGGCACAGTGCAGTCATTTACCCATTTGAATAGTCAGTTTGAGATGGAAGGAACATTAGTTCTTGAGGATTAACCTCACATTGGATTATGAAAAAGTTCTTGTGTAAGTACTACCTTTACTGAATTCAGGAATAAAAATCTTTTGTTTGGGTCCCATCTCTCCTAAACTCAATATAATTTTTTCCTACTGTATGAGAGAAAATACCTGAAATAATCCAACTCTACTTGGAAACCTGCAAAAAGTTTTAAGACTTTTTCCTTTTAAGCTACGGATTTGTTAGCTGTGCTATGCTGTCACCCCTTTGCGGGGAAAGATCTTTGCTTGCTATGGGGGATTAGTGGACCCTGGCAGCATTCTATTCCATTTGAAGTTGTAAGGGGGGCTGTGCTGTAGTCAGATACAACTGATCTCCATTTCAATCTTGTCTCTTTGGTACTGAGACGTAAACACACCAGAAATACTCTCTTTGTCTGATATCCCTAGTATCTGGATATTATCCTCGGCTTTTCTCAGTCTCTTTGTTTTGGGATGCCTTGTTTGACCTGTTGGATCCTTTTTTCCTATTCTTCTATCGGTCTTTCATGTCAAACATAGCTTTAAGTTATCCTATCTTCAGTAACACTTAATTTTCATTGCCATCCTTGCACCAGAATTTTGCCCCATTTGATGTGTCTTCCAGTCAGACTTCCCCAGATTGACTGGCTTATAACTCCAAAGCAGCTCCAGTTCTTCGCAGTCCTAGACTTCTCTCACTAGTTCCAGTCAATGAGAAGTGACAAACCCTCCCCACCTGCTCAGATTTAAGCCATTTCTCCATTACCTAGGCTGTGGTTTAACCCAACAGCAGCTCAGCTCCACACAGCTGTTAGCTCATCACACTCCCTATCCCAAGTGAGATGAAGGAGCGAAACGGAAACAAAATAGAACCTGTGGGCTGAGATAAAATCTACTTACTAAGAGAGAAAAGGAAAACAGAAGAAAAAAGAGATGACAGCAATAGATGTACACATATATATCCATGATGCAATTACTCACAACTTGATGCCCAGCTAACAGAACAACTGCCTGCTGACCGATGCCCCGCCAGCAACACAATGTCTCACCACACAATGACTGACACCTCCAAGCAGACCCTGCCCTAGCCAACTCCCCACAGCTTTATGGCCTTTCACATGGCTCCACATGGTATGGAATAACACTTCCAGTGGCTCTTCTCTGCCTAATGGCCTGGACTGGTTGTGCACACATCACTCAACAACAACCAAAACATTGGTGTGCTATTAAAGGTGTCCTGGCTGAACCCAGGACCACCTGCTGCATACGAACATCTATATTGTTATCTTAGGTAACTGAAGCCCCAAAGGACATACCTGAGGCTTGATAGGACAGATTCAGGCCTCCTGTCTGAACAAATTCCTCTATCTCACAGACTACTTCCCGAACTGCTCTACTCAGAACCAATCCATATGATATCTGTGTCTGAATCAGATAAATTCCACTTCCAGGTATACCAGAACACAGCATGAAAGCAGAGAAGAGAGATTGCAATTGAGATGTTGCATACTCTGAATTCAGTGTCACGACCAAGTTCTTTAATCCCATAGTAGCTTGGAGTTGTACCATCTTTGTGATTGAAGGATCTGTACACAGTGAGATCTGTTGGAAAGTTTGCAGCTATCACCAATAAGATACATGGCATGAAAAAACATGGAAAAACCCTTTCTGAAGGGTCAAAATTTGGCCATCTGAGAGGGGACAAAAAATGTCTGTTGTGGGTATGAAGATGTCTTCTGATATTGTTTCTCAAATCTCTACTTTAAAAAGTAAGATAAAAGGAGAATACAGGCATTCTGTAAAGCAAATGTCAGATTTTTCTGGAACATGAACAAAATGACTTTTTCTCCCCTTTTATTTGGAAACAGCCACAATGATTCAGACTGAAATATTTATTTCAGAAAATCAATAAAGCTTCAGTGGCTCCTTCTACTGTATCCTTTGGATATAGAAAACAAACAAGGATTTGTAAATTATAAGGAACTGAGGATCAGGAATGCATGTAGCCTCCTTACGATAAGCACTGCTGAGATTACAATAAAAATGAACAGAGAAAAGATGAAAAGTCACTTTGAATATGCAATTCGTCTTTGAAAGTTGTGTATCCAAGAAGTTCTTCAGGCATGACAACATAGGTGCTTTTCCTTTGTTTAAAGGAAGGTGGCTGAGGATTTTCTGAGGTCCTTCTCTGAGAGATATTTTCTTATTTAGCCCCACTATGATGCTAACATGTGGGCCAGTGAGTGTGAGCAGAGTGGGAACATGGTGTGATAAGAATTTATTTTCCAGTTTTTTGAATTCATTCACACCAAAGAGGAATACAAGTGAGCTAAAAAGGTGCTAGCCCTATTATATCTACAGAACTATAACTAAGTAGAAGACATGTTGCCCAGAGAAGCTGTGGATGCTCCATCCCTTGAAGTATTCAAGGTGAGGATGGATGGGGCCCTGGGCAGCCCGATCTAGTGAGGGGCATGGAAGAGGGATTGGAATTAAGGGATCATTAATGTCCCTTCCAAACCTCCTGTGATTCTATGAAAATTGAGTTTGTTTTTTTTTTAATTTGTTTTTATTTTTAACCTTCCCTAAACATGGGTAAACAAGCCAGAAATTTATACCTGCATGAGTGAGAGGGGCAGTTTTTCTTCCATTTTCCCCAATATGTGTCTCCTGCCCTGACAACGCTCCTACTATTCCCTGTTCTGAAGCTTAAAGGACACGTGTTTATAGTTTACAGCTGTCCTATTCGTGATCTCTGCTGAAGAAGTTCTTGTTCCTTTACCTCAAAGGCTTTTCTTGCCCTTCTCACCACATCAGCAGAACCCAGGGATCAGGGGGAGGCAGAGAATCAGATCTCCTTCTTACAGAACATAATCAGTATGCAGCATCCCACGTAAGGATTAGGAGACATTTTTTTTGGTTATTTGCTGATGGAAGAAATGCTGAGCAGAAAAGTGACTTATCCGAGCTGGTGCAAAGTGTTTTGCCATCAAGGAATAAAATCCTCACCTTTTGGTCCTTGTGCTCTAACCTCAGGAATCCTCCTCTGAATAGATTGATGCTCATTACTGAAGGAAAGTTGGATGCTGTATAAAATGACAAATTGTTAAAAAAAGATGTTCTCTCTTGTTTTCTATTTTTTTTCCTTTCCAAATCACTGACTTGTATTTCCATTTATATTTACATGCTTATGGGCATTATTCTTTAGTCATTTCCTGAGTGTAGCCACGTGACACATAATGACAGTGAGAAAGCCTGTAGGTTTTCTTACCAAACTGCTGCAAACCATTTAATAGATCGGAAAAAGTAGCTAACTTTCCACTTTCTTATGTAAGATGATGAACACAGATTATTTATAGAGGCTGTTCTCTCTAAATTTGTTTACTGTCACATGGAATGTGTGTCTTTCTTTCACGTGTCTCTATGAAAGCTTCTTGGAAAATATCGACATACCACCAAACGCTGAGGACTCACTGGTCTTGTTATGTGCTCTTGTTGACAAGTATGAAGAATGACATAGAATGACATATTTATAATAAAATAAGTTAGAATGAGTAATTGTGTACGTGTATTATATTATCATGTTCATGTGCTTACATCAAACTCACGCTAAAGGAAGTGATTAAATAACAAATTACTGTAATGTAAGTTAAAGGCTTCATTTCAGTGTTTCCTAGTAGACCTTTGGGTTGCCGGAAGAAGATTTTTTCGTAAAATGGGTGGTCAGAACGTCCTCCCAGATTGGAGAAGCAGTATGCAAGGTAAGATTTGCTTTTCTCTAACTTGTAAAAAAAAAGTGAAATAGTCAAAATGACTGAAATGTGACCCCTTTTCTTCCTTTTCATTAGGACAAGTGGCAACCATCAGAAAAAGAAATGGAGAAGAGCTGATGGGTGGCTATGGAATGGAGGCAGTGCAGAGGCTAACATAATTCTGCAGAATTGTCCTGGACTGTATTGTGGGAACCAGTGTGTCACTTGCCAAGAAATACACAACCCTTGAGAGAAACCCTTGAGGTCAGCTTCTTGTTCCAGCTGAGCCCAGAATCCAGTGGGAGTAGTAAGCCGAGCACTTGTGCACTAGCCCTCATCTAATGCTCCTCGTGCTCCATTGGTGTTATGGCTCTGTGTGTACCTGGTCTTGTCAGGACTCAAGTTAATCACAGGGAAGGGTTCTTATCTAGAAAATGCCTGCTGATGTCCCTGATAAACAGAATACACTACCTTTCATCAGTTAGTTTATTTCTGCTGCCAGGCATGAGTTGTGAAGAGATGCTATTCAAAGGGACCTGAGCAAGCCTAAAAAAATGAGCCCACGTGAACTGAATGATGTGCAACAAAGCCAAGTGCAAGGTGTTGCACTTCAGTCAGAGCAATCCCAGCTGCATGTACAGACTGGGAGAAGAACTCCTTGAGAGCAGCCCTGCGGAGAAGGGCTTGAGGGCTAAGGTGGATGAAAAGCTGAACACGAGCCAGCAGTGTGTGCTTGCAGCCTGGGTTGCAAAAGAAGAGTGGCCAGCAAGGCGAGGGAGGTGTTTGTCCCCCTCTGCTCTGCCCTTGTGAGGCCCCACTTGCAGTACTGCTTTGAGGCCTGGGACCCCAATACAAGGAAGGTGTGGATCTGTTGGAAAGGATCCAGAGAAGGGTCAAGAAGATGATCAGAAGGCTGGAGTATCTCTGGAATGAAGGAAGACTGAGGAAGCTGGGCTTGTTCAATCTGAAAAAGAGAAGGCTATGGGGACACCTCGTTGCAGCCTTCCACTACTTAATGGGAACTTAATAGCAGGAGGGAGGTCAACATTTTACATGTTCTGATAGTGGTAGGAGAAGGGGGAATGGTTTTAATCCAAACAATGTTTGTTAGATATCAGGAGGAATTTTTTCACTGAGGGGGTGTTGAGGCACTGGCACAGGCTTCCTGGAGAAGCTGTTGATATCCTATCCCTGGAGGCGTTCAAGGCCAGGTTGGATGGGGCCTTGGGTGATCTGGTGGGTGGCAGCCCTGCCCACGGCGGGGGGTTGGAACCAGATGATCTTTGAGGTCCCTTTCAATCCAATCCATTTTGTGATTCTGTGATTCCACCTGCAAATAGATGCAACAGAGACTGTTGGAAGAAATTGGGAATTACTTCTCCCAGCAGCCCACAGCCAAATGCAACACTGTCACAGAGGAGACCTTTTCCTCCCCTGACTTCTGTTTCTGTTCAGGCTAATATCTCTGAGTGTGAAACAGAAATAAGAACATCAGCTTTGAAGGAAATGCCTATTGTGGAGTGTAATGGTTTGTGCTTCTGATTAACTCCATGTCGTTTTAAGACCCCAAGCCTAACTAGTTTTCAGTCTTTTTATGTCACAGGATATGACCACTCTATTCAACTGCATCGCTTTCTGAGCTCTTTTCTGGTTGGGTGTAAATGTTATGGCATTGAAAGAGGGGAGAAGAGTGAAAAAAAAAAGATCTAGAATAAATATGTATGGGCTAAGACAAAATCCAGGAAGGTAAAAGTAAACAGCGTTACAAAAAAATGAAGGTCAGCTGGGAGGAACTGGTAGACTTTCCTGCAAAAATATTTCTAATTGTTTTTCCTTGTATTGTCTAAGGAAAATCTGAAGCCTCAAAGGAATGGGACACATCAGAAGGAAAAAGTTTGAGAGTTAGCTACTTTAGTGAAAGGAGGAGGATCCCTGAGGGGAGAAGAATTTCGTAATTTCAAGCTCATTGCACAGGCTGATCTGTCACTCAGTAAGTAAGAAGAGCGAGCAGAATTTTTCTGAGCTCTGAGATAAGCCAGAGAAAGCTTTGTGTTTGCATCCCTTCTGATATACATTGTCTTGACAAGCAGACTACGAACAGTGTCAGCTGGAAAATATTTTGTAAGAAGAAGAAAGAGGCAAAAACTCAAGACTGTACTTTTATCCGATGGATATGATGTCAAAGTTGTTTAGTTGTGCTTAAGTATGCAGGTATTTTAGTTCATGTTTGTACCAAAATGAGCAATCCATCGCATGATCACATGGAAAACTCTACCTGCCATTATGAAATAAGTTAGAATTGTGTGTCACCAGCTGTCATGAGTCTTTAAGAACTGGCAATTTCCATCAGTGAAATATTGTTCTAGACTTTGTAGTGGAATATGTGAATCCTGAAGGAAACATTACAGGCAGACTTGTTAGTAACTGCTCATTTCTTTAAGCTACAGGCAGAATACACTGGCAGTGAAACTTAATTGCCAAGAATGTACTTGATTTAGAATTACTGAACCAAACGCTGGGAGACTTCTGCAGGGAAGTATGTGTTGTCACACCATCTCCCTCATTTAAGAGAAGCCATTAATCATCATGCTACAAATCCAAAGCTTAGGAAGAACACTTCTGTTATTTTAAATGCATATAGATATTGAACTATAACTATTTAATCATTTTTATGTCCTGATGTGATATTAATACTTTCCTCTGTCTCCCACTCTCAGGCTTCTCATGGAAGTGTGCATAATAAATGTAGAAGTCACTAAGCGTGGGATTAAAGAGTGGTACTGAGCTGCATTAACTATTGCTATAGGCTTGAAATAATATAACTAAAACGGTTGCCTGTTCTTATCAGAGGCAGAGTATGTTGTTAAGAGGGAAAAACTGTCAAAGAAAATGAATATAAAGATATCAGCTCTGTAGAACTTGAAAACATATGTGTGACTATAAATGTGTGCTAGCTGGGCTGATCAGTCTGACAGCTGTAAGGTTACTCAGTTACATTTGGATACCTTTTTGAATTGAAGCCTGAAGTCTTAGGGAGTAGATCCAGAGTAGACTGTCTGCAGAACGGGAGAATCCAGGCCCTGCGCGGTGGTACGTAGGGCCAGCAAGTGCAAGAAGGCTCTACAGAACCTCTGATATTTTAGCTCCGATTTTTTAGGAAATTGTAGATGAAATTAAATAGTCATAGTTGAGATTTTGCTTTGTACCTGGGATTCTTATTCACATCCAGAGCTAATATAAAACTAATAACTCCAGGCAAGATTTTAAGGGAATTCTTCATTTGAAGTAATGAGTGTGCTACTAGAAATGTGACAATATTATTAAGCTGAATGAGCATTAGTGAGATCTACACTGCTAGTGAGTATGTTGGTTTGCTATATTCTATGTTTTCTGTTTTGTACCTTGTATAATCCTATAATGGGAGAGACCCATGTTTTGGAATCACATTGTTAGGCACAAGTAGTCTGACATTAATTGGATGACTTTTCAAAGAGAAGGAAAACCATAACAACAAAGAGATAGAAAAGTGAATGACAGTCAGGGTCTTTGAAAATGATCTCTTTTGTATTTTAGGTAATGTGTAAATAGTGCCTAAGAAGTTCAGCATATTGTTTAAGAAGTTAATATTTTGTCTTTGCCCATTAGCAAATATTTGACTCATATAATTTGAATCATTAAAAGCATGCTTCAAGCATGAACACGCGTGGAACTAATTTTTGACTGGTGTCCTTATCATGATTTTTAGTGATTAGGAGGCATTGAATGAGTCATTTCATAATGTAGGGTTAAATAAAGATGACCTCTTCTAGGGTTTATTCTGTCTTGAGGAAAGGGAAATTAGAGCATTGGGTTTTCTCCAATGCTCTCTAAGTTCACTTTAATTTTGATGTTCAGCAGTAGCCTCTAGTTAGACAATAGCGAATTTCAGTTTTATACTTAATTAATTTTTAGTCATCCTTTGACGTTGGATGCTGGTCTTGTTGTTTTTTTGTACTTTGTCAGATTTGTGAGTTGCATGACAAAGCTAGACTGATTTAAAATAAGGGTTACCAAAGGCTATCAGACTCTTGTCAATTTTAAGCAATAAATTCAAAGATGCTAAAGTATTAGTGGTTTATCTTGTTGCAATTAGATTCTTTGTTTTCCCTAAAGCAAACATACTTCATATTGCCCATAATATGTGTTAGCTTTACTATTAGTTCAGTCGTCATTGTTATTTGACGTGCTCTAGCATTCCATGTTACGTATTGATTCCACAGTAGAAATGAATTTAACAAAAACATGGAGAGTGCCTGTATTCAGTGTCTTCAAATGTAATTCTGGGGATTATCCTTGTTCCAAATGCAAAACAGTCCTCCTATAAACATTCTTCATTCAACATTTCCTTCTTTTGGTAGAACATACTTAGTTTGCTCTCAGAATGGTAGTCAATACAAGCCTCAAAGGATACATTTTTCCCTTCAAAGCAGGTATAGGCTGTTCTGCAATCAGACCAGGCAGCATTTGCAGCAAAAAATGAAAGTTGGATACCTCCATCTTTTAGATTAGGTTCTTTTCTCTCTTCTGCCAACAAATACTCCATAACACTTCTGAAAAGAGAAAACTTAGGAGGAGATAAGTCAACAGGGCAGAGAACAGTACAGTAAAACCATAAAGCAGTTGCTAGATACTAGATAGAAGCTAAGAGGCAGTCTTCTTTTATCCACACCCCAGTAAATACAGTAGTATGGGGACAAAAAGCAGTGGCGCAGCATTTCACACTCAATTGGAAGAGTATAAGCACCTATCAAAGATGAGGCGTGGCAAGACTGAAGATGGTGACATGGTAGAGCTAGGGAACTTGCTGTTAGTACTGGGCAACTTAATGGTTTCAGTGAAGCTGAAGATGGTTTAAATCAGAATCATGAAGAATAAAAATAAAGAGGTGGAGGAAATTATAATGGGAATGATAAGGGAAGATGACAAATTTGACTACCCCTGGGAAACAGTGCACATATCTGCCGTGTGGCACTGTTTTTGCAGTCAAGGAATCACAGAATGACTTGGGTTGGAAGGGACCTTAAAGATCATCCAGTTCCAACCCCCTGCCATGGGCTGGTTGCCAGCCACCAGATTAGGCTGCCCAGGGCCCCATCCAACCTGGCCTTGAATGCCTCCAGGAATGGGGCATCCTCAGCTTCTCTGAGCAGTTGTGCCAGTGCTGCACTGCCCTCTAAATAAAAATTTCCTCCTAACATCAACATATTTTTCTCTGGTGAGGTGGGTCTTATGAAATTCTAGTAAAGAGACACAATCAAACTTTTGTTTAAGTTGAATGTTTGCAACTCTATACATTCAGTTTGAAAATTCGCTTATATGTGGGTAGGTTGAAATACTATTATCAGTAATTGCCACATTTTATTCATCAAGCAGCACAAGCACAGATTAAGTGTAATACATGCGGGTTTTGATTTGACTCTGTGTGTGTGGTGGGTGCAAGAGGCAGAGTTAGCACTGCTCTGTACCCTCCCTTCCACAGTGTTGTGTTGTCACTTTTGCTGCCCGTGCTTGAGCTATGAGCAACTGACTCATGACAAATATTGCTAGAAGTCAGACGATAATTTTAAAAGTTTATAATTTTGTAGGGCTGCATTACCAGCTGTCCAGGGCTGTGTGCTGCCCACGGGCCATGGGTTGGGCACACCTGGTCTATAGAAAGGGTAACAGAGAACATAGGAGTCAGCGGAAGCCCAAAGGAGGAAGATGCGACAATTCAGTCAATTTATGAGAATATTTGTGAACTAAGCTGGAGAAGAGAGCACTATCAAGCAAGAGAAAATGAAGAAGAAAAGTGCAGGTGTTTCTCACTTATGAGCAGAGCGGGTCACTGAGGGTGGCAGAACTACCAGTGTTAAACAGATAATGTTTATTTTGGCTTGCTGAAGCCAGTCAGCCATCCGTGCTGATGAAAGTTGTATATAATATAAAAGTAAAGTTAACTGAAATTACATGGCACTCAACAACTGAAAGCAAGATGATTTTTTCTGTCCTTCTGGGAGGATTAAATCAAAACCAAGTAAACATGTCAATTTTCTGGAATAAAGCAAAGAATAGTTCAACACGGTTTCTAAACATGGACTCTAAGGATTCATCTGACCAAATTGAAAAGCTATTCAGGCAATGGGCCCTCAACTGAATGCAAACATGCCGAGCTTTCCTGATATCTGGAGAAGATATCCATAAACTCATAGTTTAAGAGTGTATGTATTTATTTCCACAGAAATATAATAGGTACCCAGGTGAAGAATTGCTTCAAAATAAGCACTTTCGTTGTCAGAAGAGATTAGCATTTTTTCAGTTAGGAAAAATATTTAAAATTATCTTTACATTCAACAATTGCTGAAGAAAATATTTTGCAGCCTCTTAAGAACTTCACAAAACTACACTTTCTTACCATAATCCTAAAATATATCATCTGTTGCCAGATGGCATGCTTTGGGGGCTATCTTTCCTAACAGTTTGTGGAATAGCAAAATGACTTAAAATGTTTGCAGGCAGTATTATTATAAGCTGTAAATTGTGTGAAAAAATACTTTACAGGAAAAAATTTGTAAAGTAATCGGTGCTTATACTTTACTTGAGCCAAATGGCGAAAGAAACAGCATTTTGATATTTAACTCTGCATTGTGGCAACGTTTGTGTTTGCAATCAAGGATCTAAATGTCAGTACTCTGCTTTTTATTCAGATATGAATGCAGAGGTCCTGGTGAGGTCTCTTTGGAGATGTGACCTACATGTCTAGGGTGTTAGTGATAATACATTTTCAAAGACAGAAAGGTAAAGGGGAAATTGAGATTCAAGCCTAGCTATAGCAGTTCAAGCAAAATGACTGTTGGGAGAAGGTCATGTCTTCATATGCTGCTTCACTGCAAATTTATGCCTCCTGCCTGTAAAGACATACGTGGATAGTTAACAGAGGATTAGTAAAAGTGCAGTGTATCCCAGAGTAAAGAAAAACAGTGAACACCCCAAGCAAACCCTTCTTTCTTTAATGCTGAGGTTTTTTTTTTTTTGTTGTTGTTGTTGTTTTGTTGTTTTTTTTTTTTTTTTGTGAAGGTGAACACTGAAAAGCATTGCATTCCATTCCTCCTGTTGTTTCTTCTTCATCTAAAAAATAAAACAAAATAAAGAATGCAGGCTATTTTTTTATTTGGATAAATCTCCTGAAAATCTAAAGCTGCCCTGATTTCAGGTGGGGGAGAATTAATTTTGTTTGGAGTAGCTGGTATGATGCTGCATTTTGAGTTTAGGAGAAAAACAATGTTGATACGCAACCATGTTCCGGTTGTTGCTGAGCAGTTCTTACATTAATTCAAGGACTTTTCAGCTTCTTGTGCTGCTCTGCCAGTGAGGAGACTGGAGGTGCACAAAGAGCTGGAAAGGGACAGAACCAGGACTTCTGATCCAAACTGACCAAAGGGATGTCCCATACCATGCGGTGTCATGTACAGTGATAAAACCATGGGGAGATGGCTGGCGAGAGGGGACTGCTCAGGGGCTGGCTGAACATCAGTTGGCAGGTGGTGGGAAATTGCATTATACATTACTTGTTTTGTAAATATACATGTATTATTATTACTATTACTATTTTCTCTTTCTTTTCTGTCCTATTAAACAATCTTTATTTCAACCCATTCGTTTTACTTTTTTTTTCTGATTCTTTCCCACATCCCACTGGGAGGTGAGAGTGAGTGAATGGCTGTGCAGTGTTGAGCTGCCTGCCAGGTTAAATCACAGCAGTCTTTGTAATGCCCAACTTGGAGCCCAAAGGGTTGAGTTAAAGACAGGTCTGATCAAAGTGTAAGGCAAAATTTGTTATGAACATTATATTAGTTTAATATGTTAGTTTAACTGCTGCTGGTCATAATGTTAATCTATTCATAGAATCACAGAATCATAGAATCCTTGAATTGCTCAGATTGGAAAAGATGTTAAAGATCATCAAGTCCAACTGCAACCTAACCATACTACACTGAACAACACTGTCAATGTTGTTCTATTTGCTTGCTTTCAAGGTTTTTTTCTTAATTTCTATCATATTTTTTATCATTGCTGGGAGCTGGCATAAGTTTGTTTATGGTTTTGGCAGCTTGTATATAGCATGCGTTTGTGTTACACCAACCGTGAACTTAATCTGGTATTTGCACTCAGTATTGCCATCATTCTTATATTTCAGGAACTTTATTGTGGAAACTATTATCAAGCACAATCTTTATTACAGGTGAGCTAAAATATTTTTTTAAAACTTTGAATACCCTTGGAGTGATCAGACTAGCATGATTCTATTACTGTGTTTCCTGCATATGTTTCTAGTTTTGTCTAAGGTTATACAACTATTAAAAATATCACACAGGGATCTGCCCTGGGGCAGAATGGTTATGGGTAGCAAGGTGGGTGGAAAGATGTGGACAGGTATCTGTCATTATTGTCTCCCACAGTGTGCCTGGAACTTACCCCTAAACAAGTGCAGATTCCTAAAAATCTGACGGAATGTTTTCAAATAGCGTGCTCTGGCAGTGCCAGAGATTTCTAGCTCTCTGCATTGTGCTTGGGTCTGCCCTGCGTCTATCAAACACTGTTCAACACTGTTCAGCATCCTTAAGAGCAAGAAAAACACCTCTGGATATGATCTGACTCCTGCAATTGGTTCTGTGGCTGAACCAGAGAACCAAAGTATGCCAGTATCAGTTGCCTCGATGTAAGAATAAACAATGGATTTGAAAGTCTGTTCATTTAGTAAGGGAAGAAATTCCTACTAAGAATGGGAAGGAGGAAGAAGTGGAGAAGGAAGGCTACAAACCAGGGCCATCATGATTAAAGGAGGAAGAAGAGGCAGAATTCATAAAGGAGACAGTAGCCACCTGATCCCTATTCCTGAGTGAGCTACAGGATATGTGGGCGGTCTTCAGGCTTCATCCAGGTCTGCACATTGTCACCTGGCTGCTCTGATGCTGGGATAACAGGGCTGGTAGTTTGAAATAAGGGAGTAGAGAAGCCAGGCAGCTGAGGTTCCTCAGGCAGTATGGAGAAAGTCTCTTTTACTCTCTATGGACCTTGTCTTGTTTGTAGAGAAACTTTCCCAAGAGGTCCAGCAATTCAAAGAGAATATACCTTCCTCTCCACCTACATGGATCAGTATCTCAACTATTAAGAGTAAACGTTTCTCTGCACAAGAAACAGGATATAGCAGGTATACTCCATGTGCCACCCTACAGTTGTCTGTGACCATGAAGAGGATATGAGGAAGTGGAATGGAAAATTCACCTTAGAGGCATGGCTACAAGAGTTGCAAGGGAAAACAATCACAAAACAGTGTTCTTCCAGGAAAACAGCTGCTCCAATTTCCAGTACTGTTTCCAAGACTAGATGAGTCCATCTTGCTTTTGATATCAATAAAGAGGCTTCTGATTTGCATTTACAAGAACTGAATAACAAATACAATGACCCAGACTGGAGGGGCCCTTCTTCCAGTCAGGTGGAAGAAAAGGATTATTAGACTGTTGGACTGAATGGCTTGAGACATACAAGAGTATAAGGCCTTAATGGACACCAGTGCAGAATCCATCTGTATTTATGGAGTGACAGGGGGACCTCAACAACTAACTATACTGGAGGCCAAAGCGAGCCTAACTGGAAACGAGTGGCAAAAGCGCCCTGTTGTGACTGGCTCAGAGATTCTGTGCATCCTTGGTATGTATTACCTCAGGAGAGAGTACGCCAAGGACCCAAAGGGATACCAATGGATTTTTGACGTAGCTGCTGTGGAGATGGATAACATTAAGCAGCTGTCTACCTTGCCTGGTCTCTCAGAGGAACCTTCTGTTGTGGAGTTGCTGAGTGTTGAAGAACTGTGGGAGCCAGTTGCTACCACAACATGGCACTAGGAGTGATATCACACCGAGACTCCTTGATCAATAAGCTCATTTGTTGACTGGAGAAACAAGGAGTGATCAGCAAGACTCATTCATGCTTTAATACCCACATACGGCCGGTGTGAAAGACTAACCGTGGACTGTCAGGGCCTGAATGAAGTCATGACACTGCTGAGTGCTGCCATGCTGGACAAGCTAGAATTTCAATATGAACTGGAGCCAAAGGCAGACAAGTGGTATGCCACAATTGATATAACCAATGTGTTTTTCTCAATCCCTCTGGCAGCAGAGTGCAGGCCACAGTTTGCTTTCACGTGGAGGTGAGTCCAGTACACCTGGATTCTCCTATCCCAGGAGTGGAAACACAGCCCTACTGTTTGCCATGGCCTGGTTTGGAACAGAGGGAAGCTCCTGAACACCTACAATACACTGATGAAAATGTGGGCTCTTGGTTCAGTGGACCATATCACAAACTATAGATAATGCAAACACGTTTGCATATTTCTGTTATTTAAAGCACAGAAGATCATTTAATGGTGGATTTGACATCTTGGCTCATTATTAGGAGCTCTTTCACCTCTAAGCTTTTGGGAAAAGTTTCACAGGAATGTGGTGAAGAACAATATGCCAATTATGCCAATTATGCCAATTTTTAGAAAACTTCTAGTGTAGGATATTTATTCCTTAAATCAGCTAATCTGCTTAATTTTTAAGATATTTAATTTTGTTTCCCTAACCCCTACAACAGGGAACGACAAACAATTTTAGAGGGACTTTCTGCCACACGATGGCACTGCAACCCTTTAGATATTAGCAAGGGATGTTGGCAAAACGTTTTCTTTCTAGACAGAAACTTTCAGAACTTCCACACAAAAGAAGGCTTTGAAGAGACTGTTTCCAACAGCTGTTGGAGTCGAAAAGAGCAGAGAGTTGTTTTAACTGCTGTTATTCTCAGCTACGTTCATCATAATTCCCTATATGCCTGAAAATGCACAATTACTTTTTAATTATTTAGCTCATAAAACCAGTTCCATTTAATAGATTTGCACAGTAAACGAGGGATTGTAGGGTGACACACTATATATGCATTCCAGAATGCTGCAATACATAGAAGTCTTATTATAGTGCCTTTATTTTGAAAGTACCTAAATGTAATCTCCTGCTGCCTGAAGGAAGGTGGGATCATAGAGTGTGACTAAGTGCTTTGTGGGAACAAGAACTGCTTTCTAGCTTGAAGTCTGGCACTTGTTTAGCTTTCCCAAACTCCCTGCTGCAGGGTAAAATTAACTGCAAGAGCATTGCTGGGTTCTGTTTTTCTTTTTTTCAGTGTCCCAGAATTTTCCATACAGTCACCAGCTGGGATGAATTCTGTGAAGAAATGAAGAATCCCAGCTCAGAGAAATCCCAGCTCAGAGAATGAATCAGAGTTAGCAAGGTAAGACAATAAGGTGAGCCTGGGATCACAGCTTACTCCCCCCAGGTGCTGCCTTCTTCATGTTGTGATAACCTGAATGAGATGTAAAGCTCCACAAATGAGTTTTCCCTTCTTTTAATGTACATTTAGAAGCACTCAGAGGTGGTTTGGAAAGGTTAACAACAAACAAATAAAAAACAAACAAAAAAAACCAAACCCTGTTATGCTAAGAATTTGAAATACAATACCTGCCATCAATATATAATCAGTGCGTAATAAAGGTAATTAGGGAGGCAGATTTGTCTAATTAAGTATAATAAGATATGACAAAATGTCCCTTTTTAAAAATTCTGCATTGACTTGCAAAAGGTGCTTTAGGTAGGATGTGGTTAAAACCTGGGCTTGGCACTCAGGAGGAGTGGAGTGCAGTTGTGCTTACTGCTGTGCTTCCACGTGACCTTGGAGTCAAGGAGATGTAGAGAAGAACATGGAGAGCAGTTTTTCTCTCAGCATCAGCCATCATCTCTGAAAGCAGAGTTACAATGCATCCCTACATTCTCATCTGGATATCCCACTTCTTTTGAGTCTAAGTGCTTTAAATTGGGAACTGCTTCTGTTTCTGCACACCTACAAAACTTACTGAATGAAAATATATCTTCCAGCTACTCCTGTGATACTGTCAATATTGCAATTAAATGCATTGCCATTACAAGAATGAACTTGGGTGTGAGCTGGAAATCTTGTGTTAGATAATGCATTTTCCCACGGATTTATGGTGCTGGTTCAGTGTCCTTGTTTAGATGCTTGCAAATATGTGGATTTTTCTCTCTTTAAAATACTGAAACTCATCATTTTGCTCTAGCAACATCACACTTTCTGGCAATATAAAGTGTTATAAACAGATTTTTTTTTTAGTTAGCTGAATTACTATCAACAGTCAGAACAGCTGTAAGTGAGGTTAATAGGAGCTACTATGACATGAACATCAAGTTGAAGTTGTGAATGCTTCATCCCAGGAGGTGTTCAGGGCCAAGTTGGATGGGACCCTGGGCAGCTTGATCTGATCCTGGCAACCCTGCCTGTGGCAAGGGGATTGGAACAAAGTGATATTTGCAGTTCCTCCCAACCCAAGCTATTCTATGATTCCATGATTCTATGATTCTATGATCAAGTCCTGCAGTATAGTATAAATTCTGTGCTTGATGAAGCAGAACAGCATCAAACAAAGATCTGGAATGCTGAGGGATATGGAAGTAGGACAAGCTGGGATGGTTGGTTCGTTGTTGGCTCTCCAGTTTTGCCTTAAGGAAATTGCCAAGTTTAAAAGGGTTTATTTGAAAATAGAAGCTAAAAATTCTCAGATTTGTAAGTGATAAATGATTCTCCCTCCACCCCCTTATTTTTTCCTTAGTAGTCATTTTGTCTCCTTGTTTCCCCACTATATGAGGAAGACCATGAATGCATGATACCTGGTTGGAAAGAGCTGAGTTAGTGTAAAAAAAAAAACCCACCCACTCTTGTTAATGAAGCATGAAATAAAACTGTATGTTGTAGTAAAAGAAAATTAATGCTTGACCATGAAAGCTTCTGTTGCATAAGTTGGAATAAGTTACAGTGTACCCAGTATAGTACATCACTTTTATAATTATACTGCTTCAGTAATCTTAGAGAACTGTTTTTTTTTTAGTGTAACTGGTATCAGAGGCAGGGCCTCTGTAGCACTACATCCCACTAAGCCTGCTCAATTAAAAAAAAAAAAAAGACTAATTTAACCAATTTTTGTGATTAAACTGAAGTCTGTTTGGCTTGAAATTCTCCATACTGAGATGACATTCTCAGCAAAATTATTTTATCAGTTTTGTCTGAAACAGTCATTTATAGAAAGAGAGGTCATTTTGCCCAGGTGCTTAAGGAAGGAGAACAGAAACTGACAAGGAACATGGAAGTCAAGGACATGGTGAACATTGTAATGATGACTGTAATTTAAAGACTGAGACTGGATACAAGTTGGCAGGAAGAGATAGGCTGAAGAACAACTGAGGGGAGGAATGGACTCTTCTGGAGAGGGAATAAGAACTGAGATAGGAGAGTTGAGATCTGGAAATACAAAAACTAAACAAAAACAACCCACAAACCTAAAGTCATGAACAAAATGATTGCACTGCAAAGAGAGGAAAGAGACTGACAAAGAATCTTGAGAGCAAATTAGAACGTGCACAGAAATAGCAAAAACATTTCACTTGGTACTGATGAGTTGGAGAAGAAATAGAACTAAGATAGGGACAAGAAAGTAACCACTCAGAAGCAAATTTGGAGAAAACAGATGATAAAGTTCACATACTCCTACCCTATGCTATGTCTCCCACAAACCTGTATGTCAGAAAGGGAACTGTGAGATCAGCAAGAAACATCTCTACAAACACCTTCAGACTATGTGTAAGTGCTGCATGAAACTCATTAACAGTTTTCTAATGTACAAACTTATGTTGCGTAGTATTGTTTTCCCTCCTTAAACAAACAAACACCAGAAACATCCAACTCCAAAGAGATGTTTCTCATGTTAGAGAAGGAATTCTTAGTCAAGGAAGAAGAAATCCTTATGCGCAGATGAGGTCTAACGCCTAATTTCCTGCATGCTCTAAACCTTTCTTGGACAGGAATTTTAATTTCCATCTTTGCTTTTATTATTACGAGTTGTAGGAGGTAATATGGTCCTCAAAGCACAGACAAAACCTTTAAGTATAAGAGCTTAAAGACAATAGTTTGCACTATATCAGAGATGTTTAGGAACTGGCTTTCAGCACGTGAGATCTTCTCATACCACTTGGCACAGGCAGCTCTCCAGAACCTGCCTTATGTTTTGGCTGGGGCATCAAGAAGTCCCCCATGGGGACTTCTATAGATCACTATACAAAACACAGTTCTGCCCCTATAGGAACTGGAAACATTGCTCTGTGTTGAGCTCACATGTCCTTACGCCTGTTAGAATAGTGATAACTTGCATCCAGGCTCTTGGGAGACTGACCCAAAGATCTGAGGTCGCTCATATCATTTCCTCCACTCATCATTTCCTCCACTTTGCATCTCTCTCTGCAGCTTCCTCACTCTCTACACATCCTCTGACTTCTGTGTTCCTGAGGTTCCAGTAGCTACAAATTACTCCAAGATAGTTCTACCTATGTTTTCTGAGACTTCACCCCACCTTCTGGCATTCCCTTCTACAGGAATTGTGGGATGCATAGAGCGATGTGTGCAAAGTGTGAGCGGGTCTAGTATGCTTAGCAGAACCTCACCCTGTCAGCTCCGAGTTCTTTTCAAACACTTGAATCAACATGTAGGTATCCAAAAGATACCACTCCTCAGATAACTCCATGATTTCCTTGGCAATACACAGATACGTATATTTTCTGCAGAGGATTGAGTCTGAGCAGGTAGTATGGTCATACTTGGAAAACCTGCTGAGCTTTGAAACTATCTATCTGCTTACTGTGCATGAAAACACCCAGAGAGAAGAACATTTGATTTGAATTATGTGCATTTGATTTTGCTAATGACTTTCCTTCCCTTCTGCTTCTTATAAATATTCACCAAGCAATAATGGTAAGTTCACCAGGGCCCCAGACCAGCTTTATGCATGTGATTCGATTAGCCTTGGTAGTAAATGGGCTTTTGTCTTCTCTTTGCCATCCAGACCAAGCTCTAAGCTGCTATGCACCCACAAGCATTGTGGGCTCTGTCTATTAACAAGTGACTGAAAAACTCTTGTTCCATTTTGTTTCTTGTCAATCTCCATTTTCAGAATGATAGCTCCTGTAGCCCTAAATCTGCATTAAACAAGATTATTATGACTGGAGGCTGAAAATTCACTCTCAGAGACCTGAGTCAGGTTGTTATCGTTTCTTCCGTCTGTGAGTGCTTTCCATGTGAGCAGAGGAACTTTTTACCAGGGATACTACGATACATGCAGATACAGAGAGTAAATGTTTCTGAAATTGCATGAGTGTTTATTGCGTGCTCAGTCATAAAATAGCTCCAGTAATAAATATCTGTGTTTGCATCATTTGGATAGATTTTGCAGGAAATTGATAATTCTTGCTTTAGTATTTCTTTGCATTGTTTCTGATTAGGTCCAGGAAGATCATTAATTCAGTTTAGGCAATTAAATTCAGAAGAATTGCATCTTTACTCCCTGAAGCAGAGTAATTATATTGCTGCAGCATGGGCTGTGGGTTCTCCTGCTAATAAATGCCCAGAAAACACAGTCACGAAGTCCTTGTTGATTATACCATGTTTGGGAATCCAGCAATTTGTGCACACGGTTTTTTTTTTTTTTTTTTAAGGAGTTGTGGAAAGGTATACGTTGACATAAAGTTAATGGAGAAACACATATTGACTTCTGCTTTGATTTTGCTGACATTTGTTTTCTTTTTGCTTTTTAACAAGAAAACCCAACAAATCCAAAAGAATGACACAACTAAACAAGCAAAGCAAATAAAAAAAATCTCACGTAAGACCCCCCAAAGCCTACAGATCTTTCTGTTGCATCAGGAACAAAACTAGGCTCAGGGTTAACCATCAGAATGACTTTGGATAAAAGCCAAAAGTCAGAGAAAACACATATGGCCATTTCACTCACCATTTCTGCACCACTTCATGCTTTCTTTTCTTCAGCTGCTCTCTTCTCCCATATCTGTTTGGGATAAATTAAGAAATC
>JAOWBP010000001.1:26167632-26185834 GCA_028571105.1 Tragopan temminckii | reverse complement strand
GGCGTGATGCGCGCTGCGGGGCGGCGGGGGGTCCGCTCCTCCCGGTGAGAGGCGGGGAGGCGTCCAGCCTCTGCCCCGGAGGTTTTTCACCCGCAGTAGCCGGAGGAGGGGGACTATGGACTGAGCGCATCGCTGTACCATGGAGTCCGGCTGCGGCTTAGGCACGCTTTGCCTTCTCCTCTGCCTGGGGCCAGGTAGGCGGCGGCCGGGCGGCGGCGGGCGGTGCGGGGTTCGGCCGCCGCCGGGTCCCGGCGGAAAGTTGCGGAGGCGACGGGAGGGTTAACGGCACTCTCTGGGTCAGTCGTAGGCTTCGGCGTGGACCCCTCGCTGCAGATCGACGTGCTGTCCGAGCTGGGGCTGCCGGGCTCCGCGGCGGGCGTGCGCCAGGTGCCGGGGCTGCACAACGGGAGCAAAGCTTTCCTCTTCCCAGGTACGGCCCCGCGGCTCTGGTGCACCGCTCCCCTCCTGCCGGTCCTCTGCTTCCAGCCCCGCTTTTCTCCCTTTTCTCTGTATCTTCCTTTTTTTTTTTTTTTTCCTTTTTTTTCCTTTTTTTTCCTTCCTTTAACTGGGAGACGCTTAATTAAAGTACAGCAGGAACGGGGATGGCAGATGGCTTGTTTTGTGAGTCGTGGGGTGCAGCGATGAATAATGGCACCACCCACTCTTCTTCTTTACTTGGGAAGCGCCGAACATCCCCCAGTTCCAGCGCAGGCAGCGCTCCCTGAAAGTTTCACACGAATCGAGCAGAATGCTGAGCTGGAAGTGCCCCGGAGAAGTGAGGCAGATGGCTGGAAATAAAAATTGGGGCTTCACCAGGGCAAAACGGCCCCTGTGAGCGTCAGTGTTGTACACATCGTGGGAAACAAAGGCTGAGTTTGGGCTTCTTGTAGTGCTTGTGGTTATTCTTTCTTCTGTTGGGAATAGAAATAATGAGGTGATCTTGTTCCAGCATTCAAAATACAGTTAGGAGGTTTCTTCCAAAATACTTAAGCTTCTCTATATTGTAATGCACGTAGGACTGGGAAATAATTCTCAGTGGACACTGGATTTATTGGCAGAGGTTATGATACTTACGCTCGTTCATTTTCAGTGTCCACTTTAGTAATGTACTGATGCCTTAAATGAAGCTGGAGTCGACAGTGTTTTCAGGAAAAATCTTCATCTTCAGGGGGAAAAAAAAGCCTAAAAATAGCCTCTAGGAACAAGTTTCCTCTATGAAAGATGATGGAAGTGCTCATGAGAAACATGGCTAAAGAAGAGCAAGGAGCGCAGCTCCTGGTGGAGCAGGAGCAATCCCTGCATCAGCTGTAGTTTTAAAGCAGAGGGACTTGGTGTTGGCTCCTGGTGTCACATCAGAGCTCAACGCTCATCTGCAACAATTCCTGCTGCAACAGGCAAGAGGCTGCTCCCCCTATAGAAGAGTTATAATTAAAGGGAGATAAGATCTGGAAAGGGAATTTCTTTTTCATGTTTGCATTAATGAGATAATTTATCAGAAGCTAATAGTTGCCAAAGGCTTTCTTTTCTTTTTCTTTCTTTCGAGGCTCTCCGTAGCCGTGTCCTTCCATGCGCAGCCAGTGTGTGTCACTGTGGACACGAATGTGGAGGTGCGTGGCTGTGTGCGTTCGGCAGCACCCGCATAAGCTGCTGTTACGAACGTCAGCAGTGGGCTTGCAGCCTCGGAATTGCCTTCTGTGAGAGGTGGCTGCTCAGTACGGCGATGCATTTGTGTGCTGTGCTGCGCATCCTAAAAGAGCCGAATTTTTAGGGTACAGTAGGGGAGTTGAGGACCCCTCGTTCTATAGCGGGGAAACCAAAGCTCCCGATGATTTCAACCTTGATATTATTAGAGCTCTGTAAGAGGAACTCTTGTTGTCACGTGTTATCCCAGTGTTGGGACAAAATGACTGTTGGTTACTGAAGAATTTTTTATAAGCTTTTTCCTTTTTTTTTTTTTTTTTTTTTACTTTTTTTTGTAAGTATGAGTGTATGCAGCTTCCAAGTAGGTTGCCGATGTAACTGTGGCAAAAGCAGGCAGGAGTTTGTTTTCACACAAACCCCTTCTTTACCTGAGAGGAATCAGGAGGTAAAGTGGACAAAACCTTGAGATCTGTTGGTGGCTGAAGGTGCTCAGCATCCTTCAGTGCCCTGCAGGAATGAATAGAGTTCTGTTATTGCACTGGGCTGCTGATATCCTTATACAAAGCAGAATCCAAGCAAGGCAGATGTTCTTTTTTCTGACTTGCCTTTAGAAATACAGGCGTTGCCCTACTCCACCAGACCACTGGTCCATGTAGTCGTTTTTGTTCTGCTCTTGGAGCTGACATTGTAGGAGCATTGCTGCAATGCACGCCTCTTAACATATGTATTTTCAGTTTGTGAACTGGAAATATGTTCTTGGTGACTTCAAATTTATTTTTGCCCGTGGGTTTTTTTCCTGATTTCAGCTAAAGCTTTGATGATAACCCAAATGATCTTGGGGACAAAAAAGAAACAGATGACACAGAGTTAGTTCATAAACAGATAATTTTAAGCTTTAACTTGTGTTTCTTTTCCTTCTGGTTTCTTTAGAAGATGTACAATAAAATGTTCAACATACATGTTAGCCTTTTTGATAGAGCATGTTCCTAACTGCTATAAAGCTTGACATATACTTAACACATGCTGAAAGCCTAAATGCTGCTCTTTATTTTAGAAAGATTACAAAAGTGGCAGGCTGTGTTGTGCATCTTTGAGTTACCTGTTGACAATGGGGATTTGCACATTGTAAAGTTATTTAAGTGCCTGTCGCTACTTGGTTGTATGGGTTGGCAGCACCAGAATGCTGTTATAATCTGCATAACAGTGGGTATTTGATTTTATTTTTCTGTAGGAGAGTGATTTACAAAGTAATTGTATCTTCCCATAAGCTACACTGGAACATTTTACAATTATGAATAGAAAGCAGGAGGAAGTCTTCCAAAATGTTGTTATTGTTGTTAGGTATGAACATCTGCCAGCACTTTCTAGCCAACAGCAGATATTATGATGTCAAAATATGTTGAGAGGTTGCTCTTCTGGTCAGAGCACAGAAGTCAGATCTGTACCACCACCTCCTCTGGTGATGACTGTTTCTGCAAGCCAGTGAAATTCTCAGCATCTTGGTTTTCACTTTGCAAAATTGGGATGGCATTCAGGATAAAGCCTAAGTCAAAGGAGTGGGTAAAATGTATTTGAAGAAGGCTTTGAATTCCTTTTTGAGGATTACTAATTGCTACTCTTTCCTTATAAATATATCACATTAATACAATTTGAGGTGATAAGTGGAGATGAAAGTAAATGTTGCCATTTTTCCTTTCAAATACAAAGTTCATATTGCTGTAAGAGCCCTCATTGCATATTCAAGTCTTGCATCCACACTTGAAGAGGTGGAGGCGTCAGCAATAAAGGGTTTTGGATGTGTCAGACGTATTTGACGTCAGTGTTGTCTGGCCTGAGCATCGGTGTGACCTCCAGCACATGCCAAGTCCCAGTGACGCTGGGTGCTTCAACTTGCAATAGGAAATAGTGCTATCAGATGTGAAAATCTAACTGTGGGCTGCACAGGTAACTAGGCCTCCTTCTGGCTCTCTGCTTTGTCAATTCCCCCCTCTCTTTAGACTCTGTGTTGTTATGATGTTTTGGCAGTGCTTTTGGTCCACTGGAACTAGCTGCTTTACAGTTGAGAGTCAATATTATGCGTTGGACTTCTGTTGTCTCATGCAGTACTAGAGACATCTTTCTACCACCACCACCAGGAGCAGCATAAAGTAGAGAAGGCACACAGTAAATCAAGTGAAAATAGGCACAAAAAGTGAAAATGGGAGCAAAGCGATATGTAAAAGGAATATATGCATGTCAAAGGTGTGTGTGCTCCTCAGAGAAGCGTGGGCAGAACAGTGCAGTCAGATGGTTACAAGCACAGGAACATTTATTTAAGGAAAATGTAGAAAGGGCATGACGGTCATGAAAATGTGGGAGCTTGTGTATCTGAATGTGTAGCTCAGAAATCATTCAAAAGATGTGATTTTTTTTCTTTACTGGTTAGGTTATAGAACTATTAATATGGTTACAAGCACTGTTTAGATATTTCTGATGAGGAGGGACAGTCCTAGAAGCAACATATTGTGGATTATAATGCGCTTTAAAACACTGAAGAAATGATTTAATCTGTCAGAGTGATGCATGGAAGGACTCAGAGCTGCTGGTGTTTGAATTGGGTCTCGCTGGTACAAACTGCTGATGAAGGGAAAAGTGCAAAGCTAAAATGCACCTCCTCATGGTGTAAATGATTTTAGATATTGCTGCATGACTGAATCATTAGCCCACTCTGTGAAAACGGCAGCGAGACATTATTGTTAGGTATAAATATGCCTTATATCTTTCTGGAAAGATCACTGTGTTCTGGCCTGTAATACCATGTCTGAACGTTACTAAATGAAAGAGCTAAAAATAAAGCTTTAAAGCAAGATGTCAGTAAACTTTTTTTCATTATAGAAATAGGGTTGGGGTTAGCTATGCACTTCACACACTTTTTTTCCTTGCCACCTGTCGTTGAAAACATGGACAGATGCTCTTTTCTGGTTCCAGCTGAGCCTACTGAAAATATTACTGTTCCCAGCTGCTTTCTGCTGCCCAGGAGCCAGAGGTTACTGTCCCCACAAGTTTCCCTATGTGAGAGATCATATGAGCATCCCCTAATCTGCTGATGGCAGAGTCAGCCATCTTCAGCAGCTAGCCTGGCTGGCTACAGTGACATGGATTAGATTCCCCTGCGAAACCGTGTCTCCAGCTGTCCCGGAGACCTGAATCATCTCCCAGAGGAGCCTGAAGGGAGCTGGGGGAGGGAGTGCTGCTGCCGGCAGCTGGCACAGCTCACTGCAGTGAGTACCTGCCTGCAGCTCTTCTGTCTTGGAGCAATCTGGTTTCTTTCCCACAATCACTGAACCCTCAAAATGTGGGACCTCCAGAAGAAGATTAGCTGTAGATAATTAAAATTCCCAGCATGTTTTGAAGAGATGAAGAAGGCCCCTCAGCACTTAGTTTTGGTTACAAATGAGATAATATATTTTCATTTTTTTAAGTGCTGGAGTTCTTTCAGTATGTGGTGTAAGCAATTACTCTCTGACAGCTCAGTAGCTAGAGATACATCTGTGTTTTGGTGTAGCTGGAACAACAGGATATGCTGTCCCACTGCTGCCCTCTGTCCCCTTCCACCTTTTGCACATGCCGAAGTCACCTCTGCAGCTCTTTCCTGCTGTGCAAGCAGTAACTTGTGGTATGGCACTGCCAAGGCTGTGGTCAACTATGCTGTGGGGCTGGCTGGGATGGGTGTCAGGGAGTGAGCCCTGGAAAGCTGGGTTGCTACAGCTGAAAGGCACTCCCTTTACCTGGAGGAAGAGTTGAATGCTTACCATCCTCCTGCTTCCATCAGCACTGTTAGCAAGGAGGTGTAATCAAGTCAAACTACCAGCTTGACCTTCCAGGTCCCATTACTTAGCCATGTTCCCCAGTGCCTTGTCCACACAACGCTATCATCTATCTATCCACTTCTTAACCATGTGCATTCTTAACTGTTGAATAATCGTAAATATGCCTACTGTCATTGCAAGTTAAATAGTGCCAAGCTGCTTTCTCTGTAAAATATAATGTGAAAGTTACTGGAAGAATAAAGTTTCAGTGGTGTCGACATATGACTGGTGCTTGTAACATTAGTACAGCATAGGATAGGGCTGAGAAATGGGATGTGAATGGGAACCTGCTATACTGTAGGTTCAGGTTTCTGGAGAAAAGCTTGCAATTAGGCCTTAGTGCACAGCCGATATAAAATTACATTAAGGAATGACTGATAACTTGACCTGTAGCACTTAAGGATTGTGACTGTCTTAAGGCTGAAAGTTGAAAATAAATAATATTGGGCATATGAAGCATTGTGAAGATCTAATTGTAGAGCAGTAAAGCTATTTTAACTATGACTGTAGAAGTGATTTCATTCTACTAGATGTGATTTCAACTGCTAGAGAAGATACTTTACATAAAATTTTCTTTTCCCTTTGTATTCTTTGTTTTTCTACAGTGAGTTTTTGGGGGAGAAGGGAAATAGGAAGAAACTAAATATTCTCTCTATAGCCTTTTCTTTTTTTTTTTTTTTCCCTCCTGGATGTACTTGTGCCATGTGTTTTGATGTGGACTCTGGGCACCTTTTGGTCTGTTAAGCTCTTAAGAGTATGGGTTGTGGAAGAAGCTACAGCCAACACACAGTTGCTGTTGTGAGCTCTGTGCCTTACCTGCTAAGATCCCTTGGGGTATTGTGCTAAGCAGCAGGATTCCGCAATGTTGCAAGGGCTGAATGGGATGGTTAAAGCTTCCCCCTCCTGCTACTTCAGCCTTTGCAGGGAGATGAGTGCCTGCACATATTTATCTATGCATTTGACAAAACATTTGATTCCTGTTGGAAGAATGTCCAATTTACTGTGTATGTTCTCATGGGCTTCTTTGTTGACCTGCTGTTCTTCACAGTCAGGTTGCTTCTAGTAACTGCAACCTGTTGAAGCCTGTAGGGCTCTGTTTTCTCTTGGGACGGTGCTAATTGTCCAAATCTTTGCCTTTTCTATGACAGTTTGTTTACTCAGGTTAATTCAAGTAACTGTGCTTCGTTTTGATGTTCGGTATCGCTCAAAGCAATTCATACTCATAACAGGTAGAGGCTGCATGTTTCTACATTTACAGTCAGGCTGCTTCTGATGTATCACAAGTCCAATCCCTATGCTGTGGCTGGTGTTATCCTAGGGCTCAGCTCTCTGCGCTTTGAAAGCTGAAGATGAACACGGCGTGAAGGGGCCATGACATGGAATAATGAGTTCTTGCTGCCCTTATGTGACTGCTTTTACTGTGATGTAGTTCTGTAGTCAAGAATAAGGCCTGACACTGGTTAGGTTGATTTTTTTTAATGTTTTTTGCTCCTCTTCCCACCCACAATTGCAGCACTGTTCTTTAGTGAGGTTCCAGAGAAGATAGTAGCATTTCCCATATGTTCCTGCATGTAGATCACTCTCAATGTCTGTATCTTCTCGTTTTCACACAACCCTACTTTTTGCTTATAAGATTTGGGAATTAGGTTTCCTACATTCCCTCTATTGCTTGTGTTCATCTAGCCTGTGTTCTCCAGGGTATGTGGATGCTGCCTTGGAAAAATACCTCTATGACTGGTTAACTTTGCTGCATCTTTGGGGAGGCACAAAAGTGAGCTCGTAAGTTATTTAAAACCAGTGGATGAGAGCAGGAGATTATATATAGCAGCCATGGGAAGCTGCACTTTCATGTAGTCATTCTTCAGTTTCTGAATTTTGCCATGATTGGCCATATGCCAGGGTGCAGATCCCTGGTGCAGATCTGTTCTCTCACCTTAACTTCCAAAGCAGAGCTGAGCAGGAGAGAAGAATAAGGGGGTGAATGATTATTTTTCACTACTTTTTTTTTTTTTCTGTCCATCTGTTTTGGC
Source organism: Tragopan temminckii (assembly GCA_028571105.1). Lineage (NCBI taxonomy): Eukaryota > Metazoa > Chordata > Aves > Galliformes > Phasianidae > Tragopan > Tragopan temminckii. Next base: position 26,178,315 of record JAOWBP010000001.1, on the reverse strand, counting down.
ATAATCTCTGTCTCCATGTTTTAGCAATTTGGGGTGGAAAAAATGTTGTAGCCATTTTCAACGTGCAAGAATTGTGTAGTTTTGTTTGTTTGTTTTCACTATTTGTTACATTAAGCAATTCTTTGTTTTTCTCTTCTTGGTGCATACTTTATTTTGGTGTGTGATCCTCATGACTTCAGGGAGAAATGAGGGTGTGGGAAACTGGATTGTGCCATCTTGGCAACACTACAGGCTTGGGGCAGAGTGGCTGGAGGACTGTGTGAAAGAAATGGACCTGGGGGTGCTGGTCAGTGCTCAGATAAACGGGGGTCTGTAGTACAAGTCTTATGGGGAGTGGCTGAGAGAACTGGAGCTGTATAGACTGGAGAAGAGGAGGCTTAGGGGAGATCTTATTGCTCTCTACAGTTCCCTGAAAAGAGGTTACGGTGAGGTGGGGGTCGGGCTCTTCTCCCAGGTAACAGCAATGGGATAAGAGGGAATGGGTTCAAGTTGTGCTAGAAGAGGTTCAGGTTGGATATTAGTAAAAAATTATTTTCAGAAACAGTGATCAGGCATTGGAATGGGCCGCCCAGGGAGATGGTGGAGTCACTGTCCCTGGAGGTGTTCAATAAATGTGTAGACGTTGTACTAAGGGTTGTGGTTTAGTGGGGAAATATTTGTGGTAGGTGGATAGTTGGACTAGATAACGAAGGTTTTTTCAAACCTTGGTGGTTCTGTGACTCTATCATCTTGGGAGATGCCACTCCCATCTCTGCATGCTGGAAGGTGCTAAAGCAGTGAGCATGGTATGAGGGATGAGCAGACTGAAAAAGAATTCTGAAGACAGTGTTCCAAAGGGTTTCAGCTGATTAACATATTTGCAGCAGCAAGAACACTGCTACAATAGACTGTAATGTTTCCAAAGGAGCCATTACAATCAATATTGCTAGTGATCCATAACTGAGAACTCTTTTAGTGGAATTTAAGTGGCAATTTCCCTTTCTAGAAACGTAGAGAGAGTGTAGTGAGAAAAAAGACCTCTACTTTTGGAGTTGTTCACTTTTTTAGGGTAATGTTTAGACTGTTTTGTCAGCATAAATGCCTGTGTAAGGATAATTAGACAGTGGTAACATCCGTAATGTTTATTCTGCGAAGAGTCACAGAAAGGAGAGATGTACTAGCCTCAATTCCATGGCTGGAAGTCTGACAGTCTCTCTCCAAACACAGTTGCATAACAATCCAGAGAGATTCCGAAGAATCTTTTGTGTTTATAGGTCAATAATCTGTGTTTTAATGACTCCTTAAACACGCACTGCTGTGTAGGGCCGAAGCTGTCCCAAAGGAGTTCAGATTTCCTGTCATTCTGGCTCATTCCATTGTAACTGCCCTCAGCTTTGTTCAACACTCACACAAGGTGGAATAAACTTGAGGAAATACATCTGAACCTGTTCAGTAATGCTTTTTTCAAGAATTTCTACATACACTGTTGGTGTTTCATATATAAGGAAAGCATATGCTAGTAAGAGAACTTGGTTTATTTCTACTTTAAAAAAAAAAAAAAAAACAACAACAAAACTCTGAGATTATGTCTGGGATATTGTATTCACTCTGGGTGAATTGCAGGGAGTGAAGAGAACAACAGAAAACCTGATTGATTATGCAGTGAAACGGCCTGGCTTACAAAAGAAGACTTTGAAAGAACTGAATGTGTACCGCTTGTCCAAGCAATGACAAAGTATTATATGATAAGTGTCTGGTATTAGAAAATTCTCTGAGGTTTAGAAAGAAGGAATTATTTAGTATTCAAAAAAGTAGACTTAAGAGTAATATAATGATATTATAAGCAGGGAGGATTTCAGTTAAAAGGAGACATTCATGGTGAACTAATTTAGATTCTGTAACAGCTACTGGAAAGAGGTGGTGGAAATCCATATTCTTGATTTTGTAGAAGATTGTATTAAATGAAAATGTCTAGGGAGCATTATCTATGTAGTAGTCATTGTGTGACTTTCAGTTGCTATGTAAAGAATGGAGTGGATTACCTCATATGTTTATCTAAACTCTGGAAATCTGGGGTTTTGGTGGTGTTGTTCTAGCATAGGCAGAGATTTCCGAAGACTCAATACAGCATTCGACACCTAATTCTCATTAAAATCAAACTGATGCCTTTGATTTCTCCCTCAAACTGCACTTTGGTGCACTTGAGCATATTTTAATGGTGTTTGGTTGAAACAAACCATCAGGAGTGAGGAAGTCAGGATTTGGAAGCATTTGTAATTTTCACCCAACTAAGTTAATAAACTGTGCATGCATTGTAAAATCTGTAGCTAGTTCACTGGGGCTAGCAGAAGCATGGATTACATTAATACCTGATTTAAAAGGAAACATTGCAGGAGAATCTGAACTCTGAGCCTCCTCAGCTTCCTGGGAACTCTGGGAGCTGTAGCTTGAATCCCTCATGTACTTTCTGTTTGCCTGCCTTGCTCATAACTAGCTATGTGTATGGTATTTCCTGGCATCCCCAGTTCAAATTCCCTCTAACCTTTCCTTTACCTGGCATGAAAACAGGCATTAAGATAGTGGTGATTTTTCTGAGAATGCCAGGAAGACTGAAGGCTCTGGTGCCCTTCTCTTCCCCTCAACTGCACCCTCTCCCAGCTGGTGTTTTCCCCTTGTTCCTGCTGGAACCCAAATTCTCCTCTGTCTGCTGCCTTTCCTTCCCTTCCCATCTGCTGCTGTTTGCTCAGGCCACTGCCAGAGACCTGTGGCTAGCAACAGCGTTGTTGGATGTATCTGGCGTGCTTCAGATGCAATTTTTTACCACTGCTGGCTTCGCTCCCTCTGCCTGGCAAGCTGTGCTGGCCTTGTTGATGGGATGAAGGTTCAGGTTTTCTGGAAATCTTGAAGTTGGTGGCTGTTGACCATTCTTCTGTCAGAATTCAATCTTCCATGCAGATCACATCATTGTGGTGGTTTGGAAAAAGATGGATCTCATATTAATGCTTTCGTAAGCTTACCATTGCCTTGTATGGAAATAATTCAGCCTTAACACTTAGAAGTTCGCTGAGCCAAAGGCAATCAACCCAAAAGTGAGTGTGAAAACAATTATACCCCAGAAAGCCAGATGTAGAGGATGAGAGCTCTCAACCATTGCAAAGAGCGATAAACCATTAGATTCTTCATATAGAAGAAAGCTAATAACATCCAGGGCGCCTGCAAACTCTTGGGGTTGGAGTAGATGATCTGAGGAGATCCCTTCCGACCTAAAAGATTCTGTGAAATGTTGGGTGCTGGTAGTAGGTCATTTGGGAGCAGTATAGGGGTCACAAGAAAGGAGCTTTTGAGTCAGAATAACTGAACCAGGGACTATGGGTAGGTCTTGTTGACCACAGTGAGGATTGAATGAGGCAGAGCTGTGGTGTGTTTCTCAGAGGATGCAGGGGCGTTTACACCAAATGTGAGCCCCAGGTGTTTTACAGCCTGTCATTGCATGGCCAAGTTCACCACTGAAATACGATACATTTGAGAAGCCTGAATTGTGTGATATCTTCTGGAAGGAAGGTAGGTCATGTAATTCGGCTTGATCTACGTCCAGCATCATCTGCTTGCGTGGCTTATTACTGATGTTGGGTTGTACTTTATTTTCAATTCATTTGACTTTGCTTACCTTTGGTAATCTGCTTTTTTCATTTGGGAAAGGTTGACAGCCCTGCTTCCTCCTCCTGTCCACGCCTTGGCATCACTTGCATAACTTTTCAATTTCTGCCCATGCAATATGGCTAAGGACTGGAAGTAAATGCAGTTTTTTAGCAGTTCTTGTGTGTGTCATGCCCTTATTATTGTACCAATAGGGCTGGAAGATGATGCATTATATTCTTGTGCTCTTCAGCCTGTGTCCCAGTGTTAACAGCATCACCTGGTGTGATATTTTCGTTTGTTGTTAGGTCATTTTGACACAGTGTGCTCATACGACAGCATGCAGCCAAGCATAACTAGGTGCATATGCCACAGATGGCAGCAGCAAGGAAAATAAGACAGGTTTCATTTCCTTTACAGGTTTCAAGGTGTTCTCAAAACTTCTAGAAAGCTGCTTTGTGCCTAAAGGGGTGTGAATGTGTGCGTGTATATATACATGTCTATTTATAAAGCTATACTAGCTGCTGCCTTTTAGATGTAGCTGGAACCTGCTTTAAATTGAGGAAGCAGACAGAAATCCCACTTTGCACTACTTCTGTGTTCTTGTTCAAACATGGTAGGTTTTATAGTGGTATGGGACCTGAAAAACCTAAACAGTATCTTCGTAACTAGCAGCACCTGGTATTACCTACAAGGCAGTAAATACTGGGTCTTCAGAATTTAAAGATGAATTAATAGTAATGGTGGAATATAAAGTAGGGAAAAGTAGTAATTAAAGAAACTATTGCAGCTTATAATTGATAACCCAGAAACTATAAATCACTAGAAAGCATTGCAATAATAAATACCCATGGCAATGCATAATATACAGCACACATTTTAATTTTCCTATGGGTAGGATTTCCATGATGAGCAGAAGTCATCTTTTATCTTTGTCACATTGTTATCATGTAATAGGTCCCCACTGAATAGCACTCTCTCTTGGTGATAGTGCCTTGCATGATGACATAGTTACAGTGAAGGAGATAGTATTTCTCATAAGCAAGGAACAGTGGTTTTCTGTATCATATATGCATTTAAAAATTCCTTATAATACTTTTGTATGGCACTCCCTCCTGTGCTGCTGCACACATCACTCATATTCCTTTCAGAAATGTTCAGGAGTGCATACTGATGTTTTCTTTGTCAGTTTGGTGGAAGGTGTTTCAGTAAAAATTTTGCACGATGGGTTCTCTATTGTTTGTTAAGCAAATCAGCAGTTTTAGTCTGCTGCTAAGGATACAGACTTGTTGTCTGGGGCACTAGAAATTTAAGGTCCAGGTTTTTCTACATTTTGATTTATCATCCTTTTTCATCATTTACTGTTAGAAATATCTTACTGTAGATCCTGTCACTAGAACTTGTACTTTATTTATTTCCTTACTTACCTATTTATGTTTTGCCGACTGAGTATAAAAATCAGAAACCCTCAAACACAGACCCTACATATTTTTGGAAGACTCCAACTGACTCTTACACTTGCTGTATAGCTGGGCTGCTTTGCCTCATAGTAAATTGCTCTCACTTCTCATCTTGGTGAAAACTCCTTCTTTGCCAAGAAACCACAGTCAAAGGCAGGGTGAGAGACATCTAACTGTACTAGCATTGTGGTCTGGCAAATTAAGTCCTAAATCAAAAGAGAACTTTGGTATCTCATCATGGTGTTCAGATGGATTTTTATAGTGATGTAAATTCGGTGGCTGGATTTATTTCTTTGTTTTGGGAGGATCTGCTAACCAAGCAAAGCTGCTGTTGTTGTTTACACTATGCTATTGGCACGCTGAAGCTCTCTGCCATTTAAACATTTTTCTGACTTTTATCTAGGTGAGAAATCCTCCTGAGCAGCTGCACTATTAATTCCACAACTTCAGAGTAGCAGTTGGACTCTGCTTATGTAGTAGGTGGCTGGGGTTGAAAGAAGGATCCATCCTCCCCATTCTGCAACAAGACGTGGGTGTACTACAAAGAACTGTTTTGTAGCCCATATTCCAAGATCATCTCAGGGGCTTGGTGACATTTGAAAAAGCTTGGCTGTATCTCAGTGAGTAGCACTCAACAATCTTTTTGTAGACACCCAAGAATGCAAAGGAGACTATTTTAGCAAGAGAAGTCAGTGGTCAGGCTATGGGATAGTAAGCTCAGCATTATAGAAAGATTCACCTCGATGTGACTTTTCTTGGTTCCTAGAAATGGCCAGTGAGTAAGCTCAGAGGCTTCACCCAGCTACTAGTATAAGCACTCTCAATCAAGAATTGAATAGTCTCTTTTGCCATATGATTCTAGACAGAAACAGATTTTTGGTAGTATTATCGTCAACTTCCAGTGAATGCACAGCATACTGTAGTCTTGTATTTACAAAATCTTTCCTGAAGAGACATCCAAGAGACATCCATATCAGGGCCTGGTAGGAATGACTGAGGTCTGGTGGCCCATTCCATCATAGCAGGTACAACACTTTTCCCCATATTTAATATGTTCAGTTTTCATTGCATTTTGCGTAGTTAATATATATATTCTTATTGTTCCTTTAACTTGAAACAAACAAGCAAACAACAACAGCAAAATAAAAACAAAACAAAACCAAAATAAGCTTAACAAACCAAGCAAATATTGCCTGGGGACTTTGACCATAGGGAAAAAATTACAAACAAAGCTCTTTGGATGAAATCATGATTACTTGTGTAAATGAACAACTTCCGATTACACAGGCAAGTTAGGTGCTTGACAATGATTTGGTTATTTGGGATCAGGAACATTGCAGTTGCATTCAAGCATATACGTCCAGGCTCTAAGTACCTTTCTCCCTGTCTCATCCAAGAGTACCTTTGTGTTCTCAGCTGTGGCAAAAAGGCTTTAGACACACAAGTACGTAGCTTGTAGGTGAACTCGAGTTTTGGCCAGAAGTGGTATGAATAAGACTTATTGAGGATATCAGTGTGAGCAGTCAATACAAGAGGGAGAAAACCGCGTGCGTTCAGAAACATATCCTATTCTCCTACATCAGTCTGTTGTGACTTGTGGGTCTTGGCATGTGTACTATAGGTCTGCCTGTTTGAAGCTGGAGGAAAGCCCTTGCTGGGTGACTTACCAAAGCTGTGGCTGACATTCGGAATAGAGAAAATTGCAAAGCAAAGGCAATTGGGCCCTTGCCAAATGCTGCAAGAATAAGCTGTGACATTTCTCCCCTTGTTTTTATTTAATGTAATGATTTGGCTTCAACTGAGTTTTTGTGTCAATTGTTTAGCTTCATTTTAAGTGCATTTTCCCTTCTCCTTTTCTCCTTCCCGTCATTTGCAGTTTTTCCTGCCTACATTTTTGTAGAGCCATCCCTGTAATGGAGAGGAAAAGGGAGACATGTTGATGGTTTAGACACCAACTGCAGTGGTGTCTAAATTACACAAGTAGATAAAGTCTGTAAGGAATCCCAAATCCTAATCATTCGGGATCATTGTACCAATCAGGGATATTTTCTGGACTCCTCCATTCATGAATTCTGTACATACCTGGTTGGATTTTGACATACAGCTAGACCATAATCATAGTGTTCACCGAAACTTGGCAACATGGAAGTGCCATGCACTCTCTTTGGAGGAATGAGCAAGTGTGTAGGAAAATTCTGTTGATCCTAGGGGTGTTTTCTGGTCCAAATGATTCTGTGATAAGTCTTTCAAAATGGTTTATCATCTGGTATCTTACTAGCAGTTCAAAGAATCAGGCACACACACACATAACATGAGGGCTGCTCCAGAAGTAATGCCTCCTATTTTATTGTGTTGGCCCATGATGTCAGAGGCAGATATCGGTGGGATGGCAGTAGTGGAATTTTCCCACCAACATTCTGCTACAATCTGTTGCTGTGTGACAGATGGTAGCACAAGGGCAGTCTGACAAAATGACGTCTGACATGGAAGTGCGTATGAAGGAAAGATGTGGAATTGCATCAATTGACATTCATTGACGATTGCTGAATGTTAATGGAGATCAAACAGTGAATGTGAGCATAGCAAGGTGGTGGGTATTGAGTTTCCACAGTAGCGACTGTGACATGAAAGACAAGTCACATTCCAGATGCCCTTGCACAGCTGGCACACCACGAAATGATGTGACAGCTTATCTGTGCAAATTGGCAGATTAGGACCAGAGAACTGTGTATAGGGCTGAATATTGTCTTCAGTGTGTTGGAAACAATGGTGGAAGTGCTGAAATATCACAAAGTTTGGTCCAGATTTGTCCCATGAACGCTCACACAGAAACAGAAAGAACACAATATGCAAGTTGTTCAGGACTTATTGAACCAATATGAGGCTGAAGGGACAGTTTCCTAGATCGCATCATAACTGGTGATGAGATGTGGTGATGAGATGAACTGGAGTCATAACAGCTGTCCCTGCAGTGGCAATGTGTGAATTCCCCATCAAAAAAAGTTCAGGTTACAGCCCTCGGTGGATGAAGTGACAGCTACATTGTGATGCTGACAGAGATGAAGGCTCAAACTTCCAGAGTTAGGCCAGAGAAGAGGATGACCTTTCTCTTGCAGCACAATAACTCCAGGCCTGGTAATAATTACTAGGTACTAGAGGACCATTGAGCACACTGCCAATCTTGTCTGGACTGTTCCACCACACCCACTATATAGTCCAGTTTTGGTGCCTTTTGACTGCCATCTGTTTGGGCCAAGAAACTGTGCAGGCAGCAACAACACCATCCTAGTAGCTGTGAAACAGTGGGTCACCTCTGCTGGTGCAGATTCTTGTGAGCACAGCATGCAGGCTCTTATTCATCACTGGTGAAAATACAGAGCTAATGGTGGTGACAGTGTTGAAAAATAGCATTTTGTAGCTGAGAATTTGCTCTATCGAACAGTGTCGTGCTCTTTGTATCTGTTGTAGCTTCAGTGAAAATAAATAGGAGACATTACTGTTGGAGTGATCTACATGTGTATGTATACACACAAAAGCTAAACTAATCAACATTCCCACAGAACTCTCTAAACTGTATTACACTATTGTGGTGTTTTGGCCTAATAAACATTGTTCTACTTCTTTCTTTATTCTGTTTTCACTATAGTCATTGTAACAGGAATGCAGCTCATGAATTTGCATACCCTGTGCTCCACTTAAAAACCCATTGTGCCCTTTCAACCTTGTAAAGATTCTACTTGGGACTGGCTTCCCATTCTGCCTCATTTTCTGAGAGTGGCTTAGCCTGCATTGGTTACTTAAGTAAAGGAAAAATGTAAGGTAAACAGTATGAGATATTGTTGCCCTTTGTAAGCTGTGTGAAATCCCCAGCTGAGAAAAAGATTAGCCAAAAATTTTAATAAAGAGAAGTGTTACAATGTGAATTTATACTTGTAATGCTGATCTCAACTTGTGTAGGAAAATGAAACAAAATTGAGCTAGCTTTATTATGTTTTTGAGAGTGCTGATAGCCTGCAGCACTTCTGCATTTTCTCACAAATGAGTAGAATTAAATTTGGGTAGTTCAGCAAACCTACGGTCAGATGTAGAATTGATTTATAGATGCTGCTATTAAAAGCTGATTATGTCTACACAAAACAAACTGTGGAGCTCCATTAATTAAAAAGCCTCCTTCAAAGGCTCTTCTATAGGAGTTTGTTTTATAATTAACTCATCCTGTATGTTTAGCTTTAGATGCACTTCAGAAACTGAAGAGCCTACACTTTGCTAAGACAAGCTATCCATTCCATTTAATAACTGTTTGTTTTTAATGTGAACTGGAAAATATCTGTAATAAATGGCTTGTTTTAAACCATATTTGAATGTAGTTTTTACTGTGCAGTTTGATAGGATGCTGATGGTTTGTATGAAATTTTCCTGTTTACCTTTGGTAACTTGTTCCTGGTTGTTTCCAACACATTTTTTAGATAATGGGGGAAAGCTGGGTTAGTGATAGCTGGATCAGTTCCTGAGATGGTTCTCCATGTGTTTGTGTGAATGCAATTGTAAGCAAAAATTAAAGTAATTCAAGTATTTAAGTAATTAAAGTCTTCCATCTCTTTCTGCTGTACCAGTTTAGACTGGTGAATAGTGCCTTTGGACCCATGGAGTAAGTACTGTTAAAAGTTAGACTTACTGTCTTGGATATACTGTAGTAATTGACATCCAGTGAACATGACTGTAATAACAATGTCTACACTTAACACCTTTAGGAAAGCCTTGTGTGGCTTTGATGTTTGCAAAAGCTCTGAGTGCAGTTGTATGTGAGAAGGAAATGTGTCCTAAATGTGGCTGTTGCTGCAAACTCAGAGCAGAGGCAGTCTGAATGGCTGAGTTTCTGCAGGTCCTCCAGCCAGTGGTTCTTTTCATGGAGTGTTAAATTGCTTTGGAACGTCAGATGTTAAAGAACTTGTCTGTGGCCAGCTCATCACGTCCCAGCTGGCTGTTCTAGCTAAAGATCAACCATCTCCTACTGCTTGTTTGCATCCTTTCTAGGATTGTAAACTCTCCTCAATTATTGCATGCAAACCTAGCTAAATTAACTCTAGTTAATCCTCAGGTGATCTGTTCTGCTGAATTTGTAAATCATTATTACTGCTTACCACGGTATGTGAATGTCGCATATTAATCCTCCCTTCCCCCCTGTCTCTTGTGTTGTTTTCAATATTTTTGTTAACTTGCATGCTTCAAATCAGCTATGCGTGTCACCATGTAAGTGTTATTATTCCTTCTAAAGGTATTTTCATGCTATAACCTTCAAATAGACCAAGGAGTGCAAGGACTGTTTTGAGATTAGATTTTTGTCTATTACATTTCACTCACTCCTCTAGAAATTAAAAACAGATTGTTAACAATATAGGTTAATGAGTTGTTATGTGTGGTCAAACCAAACAAATGACATATTCTAGAAAAGCAAAAACGATACAAAGGTAATGAACTAGAGAAATATTTCTCATTCACACGAATAATTCTCTCCATATTTTTACACTCTAATATCAAAACAATTAGGGCATTGTTTTTGTGTATTAAAAATGCTCATAGCGTGAGATTTTTATGCAACTGTCAAGAA
>JAOWBP010000001.1:26150508-26167532 GCA_028571105.1 Tragopan temminckii | reverse complement strand
ATATCAAAACAATTAGGGCATTGTTTTTGTGTATTAAAAATGCTCATAGCGTGAGATTTTTATGCAACTGTCAAGAAACCACAAATTATTACCTGATATGCACCAGTCTGATTTTCCAAGCTATTATGGAAGAAGTCCAGCTCCAGAAAAGTATTTCCCTTCAGACTTAAAATGATTAGTAGAAGCCGAATGTCAAGACCAATCTTGAATCTGTATTTATTGAGCACAGTTGGTGATCTATCAAGCAAATACCACTAGTGTTCAAAGGTAATTGGAATGAGGGATTTGCACTGCTGTGTTGGTGTAAAAAGATGGTTCAAGGACCTTTCAGTGGTCTTTTTTCAAGAAATCCACCTGGTGCCTGCACCAAAGAAAGGATGCTGTACTTATCAGAGAAGCAATAATGCAAAAATTGCAAGCTGTTTGCTATGCAAAGTGTGAACTGACCTATGTGCAATACCGACACTGAATGGCCATGTGTTTGGGCAGGTAATGTGGCAATAATCTTAACAGATTGGCTTCCAGCCTGATCTACTCAGGTCTTGATGTTTTTGTCTGTTTTTGAGGGTAAGCCACAATGAGAGAGTATAGGGTACCCAGGTATGGTTTTATGGTTTTATCTATGGAAAGCTCTCATCAAGCCTACTGACAGGGCAATGATTCATAGGGCTGAAAGAGTAGACCTCACAAAAGATTCCTCTCTTGCTGGTGCACAGGGAGCTCTACTTTTCCCATGCCTCTCAGAGTAGCAGTGAGGGATGGGAGGACTGCAGGCTGCTTCGTGTAATTGCTAGGGTTTGTTTTCTGCCTACAGAACAGACCATATGTAGCAAAATGCATTCCCAGTAAGTCCAGTTAGAATGAAGTGTGTGTTTGTGAGGAAGATAATTTGTGTGCAAATGGAACTGGCCTCATGTAATGGAAGTTGTACTATACATATACTTTCTTTCATCTGTTGCCAATGAGAATATCATTTGAATTTGGTAGAAATTAATATTATTAATATTTCTTTCTAATGTAACACTTGTGGATTTTATTTTTGTTAAGCAAGTATAGTCTATGTATTTTCTACTTTCAGCGCAGAGTATTTATGGCTCTGTTGGTAGGATGTGATACAAATTAAAACTAGGAATGATGCAGAGGGATAAAACAGTTTAACTGGGGCACAGACATCCTGGCTTCTTGCAGGATTCAGAACACTGCAGAGTAATCCCAGATCCTTGGAAGGAGTTCTGCAGGAGTTCTCTTCTTCCTTCATACTGCCACCTCATTGTCTTGAGGAAATCTGAAAGAGATCAGGTGGAGACAATGGGAGCAGAGAGAGAACAATCTGGGAATTCTCTACAATTGTACTATTTCATGCAATTCTTATGTCTTCTTTTTTTGTCTTGCTTGACTTTTTTCCCCCAGCCCTCTTCACTTCTCCTATTCCTATCTCCCTGTCTTCCCATGATAATCACATTTGATGGGTATACCTCCTATTGCCATCGTAAGCCGTAAACGTTGTGTCCAATTCCAGTACATATCCACAGAAACTCATAGTATCTATTCAGTGCCTTTATATACTTCCGTGTGCTCACTTTCTAAATTAGAGTAAGACTTAACATGACCAGACACAAAAGCTATTGAATGAAAGACGTGTGCAGCAGCTTCACTATCATGTTTGTGCAGACGTATGCTTATCATCTCTATCTGATAGGGAGGTGGGAGTTGATGATGTAGAAATCATCTTCGTAGCCCTTTTTCTTCACCCTTCTTCTTAGTAACTCTTACAATGTGTCAGGCAAGGGGGAATAAACCTGAATTAACCTTGCTGAATAAATGTAGGGCTTTTGTGGTGCATACTCAATGAGCTTGGTTTCTGTTATTCCATCATCTGTGGAAGCCAAGCAAAATATCTCCATCAAGAAAGTTTGAAAGAAATATGATAGGTTGGTGGAGGGAGAAGAGCATTGTTGGATGTGTAGTAACACTGACCAAGATGTAAGCAAGAAGATTTCACACATTGCAGTGGTCTCGGCTCATTCTGGCTTTGGTTCTGCCACTGTTATTTACTTTTAAGTTGCACGGGTCTTCCTGACAGAGAGGTTGGAGACTGCAAGCCCTTCAGGCAGAGACGGATCCTGAGGGTAGACACTCTTGATTATGCACACAAACACTTAAACATAGTTTTGTTACACCTCATTGCATCTTCTCTCATTAGTCAGAAAGGGCTGACTATGTGGATGTGCTTTGCATCTAGGAGTTTGGTTCTGCAGTCATCTAAGTCGGTTTCACATCTGCATTTTCTTGTTTTCCTCTGTACTTTGATAGGAAAGCTGCTGATAAGAGCAGCAGTGCATGAGCAGCTTGTGATCGTGATTAGAGAATATGTTCCTTCTGTGTCCTTCTTCTGCTCAGTCTGCTGGGAATAGGTTGTTTATATTGCTGGAAATTGTTAATGCGGTTAAACCATCTTCCAGCATGCAAACCTATGTCATTCCACTCTGTTAGTGTCCCTTGGCTATAAATGAATGCTTTGATGTAATTGTATTTGAGTTGCTTTATGATTTATTAACAATTCCATTAAAATACCATGGATGTCTGCTACAGGGAGAGAGTTATGCAACCCACAGTAGAAAAGATGTGAAATTTCAGTTTCACAAAAACGCTTTAAAGAATCTTTTCTTTATCTTTTATTTATTTATTTATTTATTTTTAATTCCCCTATGTTAAGAAGACTGAATCAAATGCAAAGCTTGGTGTGACACTGTATAAGAGCTTGCTTAGGACTTCTGATTTGTACAGATTGTTATATTTCTTAAATACATTAAAAACATTCCTCTTTCAGAAACCACATTAAAATGTTTTCTGTTAATACCGAGCAGTATTTCTCAAGTTGTATTTCTATAGTGCAGCTTGCAGTGTAAAGCACTTTCTTAGAGCAGTGATGTCAGCTTACTTGAGAGCTCAGCTTCAGCTCTGCCAAAGGAGATCAGTGTTTCCATTGCAGTCAGCTCTCTGCTGCAGTTGCTGTCCCTGAATTAGTGTCCCTGACTTAGAGCAGGATGGTTAAATTGTAATGATGAGAAGCTTGTGAATTGATTTAGTTTTTACACAGTTGATTACACACTCTAATGAATTGATTTTATGCATTTAATACATATATTATTTTTTTTCCCAGTATAATGTATTATGGAAAACCTTGGGAATTGTTTTTCTAACATTTTAACATCTTATTTTGTAAATTATCTCTCCGGGGTCTTGAAGTTGAGCCTTTTTTTCTTTGAGTATGTTACATAAACTCAGCAGAAGCATTGCTTCAGCTTTGGTTATACATGGACTTTTAACAGCAAAATCTTATGCGGGTGTGCGGTTACTCTATGAAATGCTCATGATGTCCTGTGCAAGAAGCAGCAGTAACATACTGAACAACTGGAGTATACAGTGATTAATTAGCAACAATACATTCTGAAAAACGATGAGTGCTTAAGTTCATTTATAACTCTTAAAACTGAGTAAATTTTCCCTAAAGGTAGGTTTTTTTAAAAAAAAATTAATTATGCATAACTGTTAAGCACAACATTTTCGTAGAAGTCATAGAAAAGAAAATCAGGTTGCGCTTCACAAATTGGGCTCATATCCAATGTTGTCACTCGGTGCTTGACTGCAAGTAAGTCCTCATTTTGGATGAGATATCAAAGTACCATCTGGCCATCCATGGAGAGAGTAGAAGAATCACGAGCCCGTTGTGAAAGAAATCCACCACAAAACCATCACCAACAAAACCCCCCTTACCCAGAATAGAATGGATGTCCTAGAAAATGTGCACACTTTGGTCTAAATGGCTCTCATTTCATGTAAGGGCTGGTGTTTAAAATACTTTTATTCCTGCTCTTGCCTAGCTGTTCATTGTTCTGCTAAGATCTAGCTTGTTATTTTTGTAAGCGTTTTGAGCTGAGATTGTACAGTAAAATAAGATTTTATACTGAATGTTTTTTTTTCTGTATTTTTTTTCTTAGATACTTCAAGAAGTGTAAAGGCGTCTCCAGAAACAGCTGAAATCTTTTTTCAGAAGTTGAGAAATAAATATGAATTCACTATCCTGGTGACCTTAAAACAAGCCCATTTAAATTCAGGGGTTATTTTCTCTATTCATCATTTAGATCACAGGTAAGTATTGCTGGCTGTATGCTAGCTAATGGAAGTATGTGCATCTGTACTGTCAAAAATTGTACATAAATTAAAGGAATATTGTTGTATGGCAGGTTTTATAGAGAGAGAGAGAATGAATTGGCATTGGTAGACTCATAAAAATTCACAAGTTCAAATCTGCCAATGGAAAGTGGAACAGATGCCACTCTTCAGCAGTCTCTTGCTGCTGAGGGCATGGAAAGTTCTCTCTTGTTGGTCATAACCATGAGAACCAGATGCTCAACTGATGTGAAACCTTCACATCTGCACAGTCACATTGATTCACAAAGCCCAGTCCTATACATCTGCTTCTTCACCAAGTATTTTTTAACACTGTGGGCAGTAAAAAAGAAACAAAAAATTCCTGTTATAGGCTTATGCCCATAACAAAAGGCAGAGCACTTGACTCAGAGTAGTGTCGGCTTTAAATAACAAAAGTGAACTACCCCAAACATTTGATTTCTTTGATAGGATAACAGCCAGTGGAGGAGTAAGATTTCTTTATATTTCTGTCGGAGTAATGGCTAATAAAGATAACCTCCCTATGATTCTGTGGAAGAATAAAAAGGAGTTATAAAATGTGCACCTCTTAAGCAGTCATCAGCACCAGCAAGAGATGATTTCTGCTTTAGGTTCAGAGTCCTTTCTATTTTCATGTATACAATCCCATAATTCTTTCTTGTTGATCTCTCTTCAGTGTTGAAATAAAAGATAGGCTAGAGACGGATGCTCAAGCATTTTAAAATATCTGCTTATATTATTTATTTATTTATTAACGTGTACAAGTTCTTATTAGGAGCTGTGCTGTCAATTACTTTGTGCTGGAAAGTGGTCCAGTTGTACTTTCATTCTGTTTCCCAGAGGTCCCATCTTATGCAATTCAGTTGTTTGAAAAAAAAAAAAAAAAAAGAAAAAGGGAAAAAAAGAAAATGAAAATATTCTTAAAGGTCATTATGCCAAGTGTATAAAAATATCTTTAGCAATGCAAAGGGGGTATTTGAATGCCTCCTGCATGATGCTTACTGAAATTGCATCACAGTTGTGCCAAGTGCTTCTCTGCTAGTCGTTGCCCACCTCTTATCTGCAAAAGCTAGCAGTGCCCAATGGGCAGAATTGGGCAGCTGGGAATAGTGAGTTTCTAATTCAGATTTTACCACCGTAAGTGTAGATCACCCCAGATGGACAAGTTTATTTTGGCATGAATGAGGAAGTTGGTCTGTAAGGCCAGCTGTGATCTAGCTAAGCTTATTTCTACATTACAAGAGCAGGGATTGATTGTGCTGCTGATAGGACTAACACAACTAAAGTTGATATTTCAAAATGAGGGACAAAACTTTAATGTGCCAGAATAGCTACAGAGATGGGGAAAGACATCACCACTCTGAAACTTAGTGAGTTTGGAAAAGAGAGTAAAAATTGCCCTGAGGGGAAACAAATGACTTTTAGTTACATTTGGTTTCTTGCTGTTGCTGGTAAGTTGTGACCTCTGATTGTCACCCAGAAGATAGATGCTGCCATAGGGAATGCTCCTGCCTTGTATTTCTTATGGTTTATGGGCCCTAAGCTGGTAACTGATGGCACTGTGAATCTGGACAGGTATAAAATACAAAGTTCCAGTGCTCAAATTTCCTTCTATTACATTAACAAAAGAAGTTTTTTGCCATCCTTTTTCTGTGTCTGACTGGGGTGATAGCATTCTCCAGAGCTAGCCAGAGCAAGCTCCTGACAGTAAACAAGTTCTCAACTGCTTGAGAACAAGTTCACAGTGTACTGGTTGAGTGTTTTTTAGGTCTATGTCTTGGAATGGACACAGGCTGCTCCTTAGTGCAGGCTGCTCTTCTTCTGCTAGGGGAGCTGCAGAGGTGGGCAAAGAGATCATCAGTGTGAAACTCAGTGTTTGGAAAAGAGACTAAGCATAGCCTTTCTAAAAGGAGGCAGCGTTTGATGTAAAGCCTTTCCTGCTCCTGGGAATGGCATGAAGAAAGAGAAGATTAAAAAAATCTGTAATGTAGTGAGCCAAACCTGATGAATATTCACTTGGACGGTGGTCAACTGGGAGGAAAATATTAGCTCATGAACACAAAGATTGTGATAGTAAGGCACAAGGAGTATGTGTGATGAACTTTCACTGGAGGGTTGCAAAAGGATTTGAGGTATTGTTTGAGGAGGTAATTAGTCCTTGAAGTGAGTAAGACTGGACAAAAGGACCAGCACTGCTCTTCTGTTAACAAGAATATGTTAAATTGATTTTGTCCAGCCACAGCAAAGAAAAATAAAGGTTAAAGCTGTGCTGACTTGCAGGTCATGTGACCACGCAAACATATTGCTTCTTATCTCATTTGCATCGATTTGACCATGTCATCTGCTTATACCCATGTAAAATATGGTTATAAAAGGCTAACAAGCAGGACTCTGAAAATCCAATTACTTTATATTGGTATATTTTTAGGAATGAGTAGTAGAACCTCTTTTGTTGTTGTTGTTTTTTAATATATTGGCAACACACTTTTTTTGGTGAAATTTCTCTTGAAACTTAAATATTTACAGGTTTTGTTGTTACATTTCTGTCTTCTGTTTATCTGCATCTTGGAGTTTCATACGTCTAAGTACAGTGGAGAGCAAGAAGCCTGCATTTTTCAAGGTTTCTGGCTGAAATCAGGTCTACATTTTGTAGATATTTTAATTGCAGATACATTGCTGAGCATTTTTAGCCCTTTTGCTCTTAACCATGGAAACTTTTAATACTGTGATTCTAATGTTGTTACATTATAATGAAAACTGAAGATAATGCATCTTGCTGAAAAAAACTTCTTATTGCCATTGGTAACCAGCGTGCTCTCTGCATCTTCTTGCATCTTAAGTGATGCCTAATTTTTGTTTACAAAATTTCTGTAGGGATATATGCTCTATGTTTGTTTTTGGTGTCTCCTTACAAGGATAATCAAAGGAGAAGAAAAAAGTCTTATAGATTATTTATCTCCATCTGCATATTTCATAGCTTTCCTGCAGAGAATATTAGGTCATCTAATGAAAAAAAAAAAACAAACAAAAAACAAAAAACCAAAAACAATCCTGAATTTGTTTTAAAAATATTACACCTAGTCCAATCCTATTACTATCAGGGTAAACCTTTGTTTTTAGCCGGTGTAATATTAGTCTCAACAGGGGTATGGCCAAAAAGTGCTTGTGGCTATTAAACCGGATACGCCCTTAAGCTTTTATTAAATATTTCCTTTCTATCCTGTTCTGTGTTGCACAGAGAAGCTGTGGATTCTTCCACCTTGGAGTCACTCAAATCCAGGGTGGATGATCCACAGCAGGGGCTTGGAACTGGATGGTCTTTGAGGTCTGTTCCATTCCAACCCAAACCATTCTATGATTCTATTCTGTACTAGAATGTACAGAGCGTTGTCTGTGTGTCATAATAGGCTTTACTTGATTTAATTGTGCAAAAACTGAGGGCTAGCCTAGTTTGGTGTTGATAACATTGGAATTAGGCTAACATCTGAGTCTCCTGCAGTATCTTATGGCTTTTAATTCATGATGAAGGAGAATAAAAATCACA
The DNA here is from genome assembly GCA_028571105.1 of Tragopan temminckii. Classification (NCBI taxonomy): domain Eukaryota; kingdom Metazoa; phylum Chordata; class Aves; order Galliformes; family Phasianidae; genus Tragopan; species Tragopan temminckii. The sequence continues at coordinate 26,159,794 of JAOWBP010000001.1, read as the reverse complement.
GAATCACAGAATGGCCCAGATTGGAAGGAACCTCAAGGATAACAAATCTCCAATCCCCCCTTTTCAGGCAGGGTCACCCACCTCCACATTTAATACTAGACCATGCTGCCCAGGGCCCCATCCAACCTGGCCTTGAACACCTCCAGGGACGGGGCATCCCCAGCTTCTCTGGGCAGCCTGTGCCAGCACCTCACCACTCTCATATTAAAGAACTTCCCCCTGATATCCAACCTAAATCTTCCCTCCTTCAACTTAAAACAATTTCCCCTTGTTCTGCTGTTATCTACCCTTTCAGAGAGTTGACTCCCCTCCTGTTTATAGGCTTCCTTTAGGTACTGGAAGGCTGCAGTGAGGTCACCCTGCAGCCTTCTTTTCTCCAGGCTGAACAAGCCAGCTCCCTCAGCCTGTCTTTGTAGGGGAGGTGCTCCAGCCCTCTGATCATCTTTGTGGCCCTCCTCTGGGCCCTCTCCAGCAGCTCTCTGTCTTTCTTGTACTGGGGGCTCCAGATCTGGACGCAGTACTCCAGATGGAGCCTCACAAGGGCAGAGCAGAGAGGAACAATCATCTCCCTTTCCCTGCGGGCCACCCCTCTTCTAATGGAGCCTAGGATACCATTTGCTTTCTGAGCTGCAAAAGCACACTGCTGGCTCGTGTTCAGTTTTTCATCCACCAGTACCCCCAGGTCCTTCTCTGCAGGGAGATAAAGGAAGCATTTATATGGTTTGCATTCAATAACTGCTTCTTCCGTGCCAGATTTCCATCTCTCTGATATTGCCCATTTCTGTCCAGGGACTTCTTTGCAACAGTCCTTCAATTTTTAAACAACTTCTTGTGAACTCTGTCACAGCAGTCATTTTAAGACTGCTAATGGACTCCATTGCACCAGCTTCAGCTTTGTGTTGCTCCTCTGAAACCACTGATGTTGTGCAGGTATTGAGCTCCTGTGCTGTGGGGCAGTCATACCTGGCTACGTTCTTAGTATACAAGGGCCAGTGCTGGCTCCTGCTTTCCTGCCTTCAGGAAATGGTGGTGAGAAAAGCTGGACGCAACAATAACTGATAGGAATAATCACTCATCAGACAAGTTGATTTTCCTATGTTTTATTTTATACAGTTTTCATAACACCTTGTAGTTCTAATTTCTAGGGAAAATAAAATCAAAATGTTCTTTAAAAATTGGAAAAGGAATGTTTCTTTGTTCAGTCGTTCAGGATATACTTCGCACATTTTTGAAAGTAAGAGTAAAAACATCCTTTTTTTGCACGGGTCTGGGCACTTCAGAGCACATGTGCTGATTTGCAACAACTGAGGTTAAATTACAGTTGCAAATTGAAGTTACTTTTTAGATTTCATATTTTTCTTTAAAGTGACGTGCTTGAGATAATTTTTCTGATTCAAAAAATGAATGAATCATGAACTGGATATATAAATTTTCCTTTCAAATTTGCTCATATTCTTCTACAGAAATTACTTTTTTCCCCCCACCACTGTTCAGAGCAATGGAAGAGTTCAGGTGTTGGTGATTTTGGGGTACAGATTGGAAATCATCCTTTCAAGAATATTATTTTGTTGTCCCTGTATCCAAATTGCACATCTATGATTGTTCAGATGGATTTCAGGCAGATAAAGACAAATTGCTGGGCACAGCGGTGTATTGCTTATGTCTGAAAGATAGAAGTTAGAAATGTTTAATTAACTTGAGAAGATCACCTTGACTACGCAGACTGCCCTGTCTAAAATGGTTTGTACTTTACAGCAACATGTTAAATATTTTGAATGCTGTTAATGAAGTGATGCCTGAAGTCTGTGTGGAAGTGCTGTTAAACACTGATTGCTCTGTGCTTATCCTCAGCCTTCACTTTAAGCACTATTAGCCTCCTAACTTCACTTCTGAATTCATCTGAGCTTCATGATGAAGGAACTGGCAGATATAACTTTTATCTGCGACAGAGCTTTAATATATGTTAGACATCCCTATTCTGTTGTATATTTTCATTTAACTGGCAACAGTGGAGCAATGTAATAAAGCCTTTTCCTCTGTTCGTGGTTACATGCCTTTATGCAACTGACGTTATATCCGTATCTCTTCAGGTTCTGTATATTAGGGCCCTTAAATGATGAAATAATTGGATCGCAGTTTAACCATTCTTTCAGTTACTGTTTTTGTAACCTGAAGCAAAATACTGAAATCAGTAGAATAGTGTGGACAGGCATTTCCTAGACTTCATTATATTTCTCTCCTAATTTATTCAATTTCTGCCTTATATGATAGTTATTTTCACCACTACTCAAGTTTTCTGATTATCTGCTCTCAAATATGCTGCTCTGTACAGTAGTGTGAGACCTTTTCAGTATCTAGGAGGAAATTATCTCATGCAATTTCTCTGTTATGCATTTATCCATACAAGGAGGTAGGTTGCCAGAAGTGAAAACTCTTGATGCATGAATTTTGCTGCATCTTTTGACTATCTTACTAAAATAGTTGTATGCTTCTGATGTATGAGTATCTCTACTTCTGGATTGCAGTATTAAGTCTCTTCTTTCTGACATTACAAGATTTGCTGCAAACAGATTGCCCTGAAAAAAGCTTTCAATGTTTATTTCTTAAATGAACAATGTAGAGTTACACAGATTTTATTTGAGGGATATTTTTCCTCTCCCATCACTAACATACATATTAGGTAAGAATAACATGGGATTAATTTTCAAAAGTTAAGCTGTATGTGGTTGTTCCCTAAGCCAAAAGAAGTGCTAGTTGGTTTCAGCTTTTTAAACCATTCTGCTGACACGTGGACTTTGCTGGATGCATGGACAATGTAATACTCTGGGTTTCGTTTTGTTTTATTTTTTGATAGTAAATCTTGTTTATTACAAAGAGCAAATCTCTGTTTCTTACTATTCTGATAATAATCAGGAACCCTTTGCAACTTGTTTGTAACAGTCAGTCATCTCCTTTGAGCTGACTTCCTCTAGTGATTTAAAACTTCTCTGGGGCCGGACTTTTTTTCTTTTGACGAAGTTTGTATGTTTGTATGTTTCATCAAAGGTTTCAAAACTGATATTTTCTCTCATTCTTTCTGCATTATAGTACTCAAGAAGATCCTAAAAGTTATATGTAACGTTCCTTATGTATTTAGTGACACCTTGGTCAGGCTCTTTCCTCTACCCAAAAGGGAAAGATTCCATGCTTCTTTTTGTTTGGGAATTTAACTTATATCCTCGAATGTATGGTTGGATGGAGGTACTTGTAAAGCAGTAGTTTTGTGTTACACTGAGTTTAATCTCAAAGCACTGTGAGTGCTTTTTCTTTAAGTGCTGGTTGATTGATGCCTTGTCATTATTGCTTGTTTTTTCTTCAGTATAGCTTATGCTTCCGGTCAAAAAAGAAAAAAGAAAAGAATGTTGCAAATACAATGTAAATTCTCAGTAATGAATGCACTTACCTTAAAACACACCTTCCTGTAACCTTTATTATGTCAAGAGAGGTCAGTTGGTCTGCTGATGTAAATCATTGCAGTGCCAGATAACTCAGTGTCATTTGGTGGAGAACTTGTTACCAAAAGCTCCTATGAGCCTGGATTCTGTAGTCTGAATTCAGACTGGTGACAGGTCTACTTGAATAAGAGATAAAAGATTTGTTTCTATTTATCTACTGATAAACACCACTGAAAGTGTTGAAATGTGAGTTTTGACAGATATCATTATTCTTTGCTGTTGTTTGATATGCATTTGTTTAGAGAAATTCAAAGAAATCTGTGTTCTGTCAGAGTAGGAGAGGGGAGGAGTTAGGTTGAATACATATACTTTTTATTAGTACATATCAGTGTATATCAGAAGATTTGTTGTTTTTGTAGTCTTCTTGCTGTCTGTTGAGAGAGTGAAATGTATGGTTTATTCCATTGTTTTTCTGTTTGTTCTGGTAAAGTTTCTTCCTTCATTGATATTTGGTAGAATAGGAAGCGTCAGAAGGACAAAGTAGATGCTAACAGGGCTGTGTGATAGTGAAAGCAGAGTGGGAAGAAATATACTGATAAGTGGGGTTAGTGAGATCGATGGGAAGAGTGAGAGCAAGAATTCTGTTTTAAAAAAGTATTTAATGTTTTGGAATTTAATTTGATTCATGTTCACAGCTCAAACTGGGACAACATGAACAGTGTGCTGTAATACCAGGCCTTAATTTTTGCAATTTCAGATGAGTAACTTCTGGGAGGATACCTCCTCTCAGAGTCCTTTGGGGAGACCAGTGCAACCTCAGCTTCTGATTCTTGCTCCAATTTTGTGAGAACACTGCCTAAGATTTTGTTTTTGATGAAGGCCCAACCTTCCTAGGTTGCTTTGCCTTTCAGAACCCCTTCTCAAGGGACATTGTCACCCAGATCTATGGCATGGCCTACTGTTGCCTGTTCTGCATAATAGTTAGGATCCTCTTTGGTGTGCTTCTGTCTGCAGTTAGCACAGACAGTGCCAGAAGCTATGTATCACGATTTTATGATTTTCATAAGTAACAGAGACAAGGATTTATTTTTTCTTATATATTCCTCTGTAGTTTTATTAGTTTTCCTTTTCTTCTTAGTGTAAATCAAAAAGCCATGAAAACTTGTTTTTACACTGTATCTGTAACTGAGAGTAGTAAAAGTTGTTAAAAAGACAAAAACCCACTGTGTAATAAATTCAGACATGATATCTTTTAGCTTTTAAAATGCTTGTCTACATGCTCTGAACTGAAGTTGATTTTTATTAGTTGCCTGGAGTAACAGTGAGCAGCTGCAGCGTGCATGTGCTGTGCAAGCTGGGATGTCAAATGAGCAGATGAGTTATCAGAGAGCTGGGGTCACTAACACTGACCACTCGCTGAAGGGCCATACCTCCCTCTTCTGAAGGACTGCTACTTCATACACCACATCCCCAGTTGTTTTGCCTCCCAGATCTCAAGGTTTTGACTGCATATCCTGATTTGAAATTCTGCAGTCTCCATGTGCATCTGGGAGCATGAAGAGCATGTCCAGTGCTGACCTCTTGTCCTGGGGCACTGCAGGTCTACCACTGAGCTGTGGCGCTAGGATCTGCACGCAGTGGTTACAACAGATCAGTGCTGGGCAGCAGAGAAATAGTCACTGTTTCCTTTCTCAGCTTTCTCTGGGGCAATTGAGACAAATTTCTTCCTCTGAGTCAGCACAGCAGGAATTGCTCTCTGGCTGGTCTTTACACAGACTGGCCAGTCTTACTGTGGCCTTGGCTATTGCCTTTGAAATGATTGTGAAAGCACAGAGTGCTCTGCTGAGCTGCAACAACCTTTAAGGTTAACATTTTATTCTTCAAATGTCAAACGTTATAACCCTAGTCATGTCATCTCCCTGCTAAGTTACTTCTGTTTGTCACAAAGAATGTGTGGTTTTAGGCGGTTAACATCCAATAGGCTGATACTGAACGGTAACAGGGATCATGGGCTTTAGTGAAGGGAGAAGCAGGTCCTCCTGTCGTCCTGTTTAGCATAGAATCATTGAATGGTTTGGGTTAGAAGGGATCTTATAGCCCATTCAGTTCCAACGCCCTGCCGTGGGCAGGGCTGCCACCAACCAGCTCAGGCTGCCCAAGGCCCCATCCAGCCTGGCTTCAAATGCCTCCAGGGATGGGGCATCCGCAGCCTCTCTTGGCAGCTTGTGCCAGTGCTTCACCACCCTCTGAGAAAAGAGGTCTTCCTTGTGGTTTATCTTTTACTCAAAGAGCCATTTACCTTCCCAGTATAGAAGTACAGCTGGGAGCTGTTGGGAGAATCAGCAGTGACATTACTACGCTGAATTTCTTGGCTGATGGCACCGAGATGAGTGGACTGGGATGGGATGGTGTAGGCAAGAAAGCAGTCATTCAGCTGATGAGGTTCCCTGAAAACTTCTGTAATGAGGTTCTTAGGAAATACCTGCAGTGTGGTGCAGTTGTTGTTTTCTTGGGAAGTCCTTTAGGAAACAAGATCACTCTCTTTTATCTCTCAATAGAGTAGTAATCCTGAGAATACAGAGAAGTGTAGAATATTTTTCTCACTATAAACAAGTTTTTAACATCCAGAGCTATTTGCTTATGCATAGCTTACTTTCTCAACTGCCATTCTAAACCCTTGGAAGATGCACACCAAGGCGTGTGCTGTTGCAGTCTCATAGAAGAGAGAGAAGCTTTGCCTCTGGCAGCCTTGGCATTCCCACCCAGGCCCTGCTGCTAGACCTGAGGCTGTTTCTGTCTTCTGAAGTTTGTTAAATGGAACCAGATCTGTTTAAGTCCTGGCAGTTAAACAAATAGGGAAAGGTAGAATATCAAGCAAAATATTTTGTAAAAACTGAAATGAAATGATTCATAGACAGTTCTCTGTGTTTCTGTGTCTCAGCGTTAGTTCAGGCTAAAGGGAATATTGTTTTGGCTGTCACTGCATTTGTTTTTCAAATTGTCTTTTCCTGCTGCGTTTACATTATATCAATCAATGATAAATTAGAATTCTCCTAATGGCTATTAATTTATTTTTTAATTTTGATACATATATTCTCAAAAAATCATCATGCCTTCATAACGTAAAGGCATTTATTACAGTTTACCAAATGGAATTGCAAAAGAGATAGATGTGCATCTCAAAGCAGTAAGTTAATCACAGTGAAATCTAAACCACAAGTGTCCAGAATTTTTGCACAGCTTTGTACAGGAAGTTTCAGTTGCTTATTGCAGCATCATAGAACATCAGCATTATCTCTCAGCAGTTCTTCATTTCTGAAATTTTACAGAATGTCTTTTTTTATTTGGGGAATTTGTATTTCAGGGGATTTGTATTCTCAGGCATCTCATAATGTCACCTGCATAAGGGGCAACACGAACATTCATTTCATACTTCCATACTGACTGTATCTCTGCTTTGTTTCCTGCCTGTCTACTGCATTTCTGTGTTGGGATCAGTTCTGCCATTGACTTGGAAGAGAGTGTGAGCTAGCTGTTGGCTGGAACAGTAGATAATGTTTCAGTACATTCATGACTTCCTTTTTCCAAATTATATCTGCAAGTGGGTGGACTCATAAGTTGCTGGAGGAGTCCTGTTTGATCATGTTCCTCTTCTTTGTTAGGTTGAGCATGACCTTATTCTTATCCTTGACGCTTGAGTTATGAAGGAGGTTATTAAGTTGACTGATGCTCTGCCACTATTGCCCATTTTTTTTTTTTTTTTTTTTTTGCCAGCCAAGCCTTCAATTAGTTCAAACTTCTTGCCAGTGCAGAAACTATTTTTGGGCCATGAGTAGGCAAATGATCGCAGATTATAAAATTTACTGCTGACTTTAGTTAACTGCTTTGCTAATATTGGGGAAGAAGAAGAAATTGCCCTTTGCCAGTTCTGCAAAAGGATAATTGTTTTTGTGCTGTTGCTAGGCATATTTCACTGTGAAAAATCCTGAAGGAAGGAGAGATGTGCAGCGAGCCCATCCTCCTCCTAGGGATAATGACTATACAAGATGGTTTTGATTTGGTCTCCTCATCTCCACTTTTGAAAACTGTAATCATTTTCTTGTCTGTTCTTTAATATGGATGGCCTATTGAAAGAAACTACATCACCCTAATACACATGCACACACACATTTACAAAGCACTGCCATGCCTGACTGCAGATGTAACAGCAAAACTATATAAAAATGTATTGCCCATCCTCCTAGTTTTTCAGTATCTGTCTGCATACTGTTATCTTCCTTACTCTTTATCTGTGGGTTGTGTATGATTATTAGAGAATCGTCTTTTTTTTTTTTTTTTTCTTTTTCTTTTTTCCTCCTGTTTTAAAGGAGGAATTTTAAAAACATTAGGAAGGACTTTAAAAATGAGAAACTGAACATTTGGAAGAGAAATAGTTTGCTAAACTTCTTCCTGGAAGAGGTTCAATATGCAAGAAATAGGTTTGTTTTTGAATGCAGCAAGTTTGGTTATGGAGTGCTTTTTAAATTATCTGCAGTCATTTAACCAGCCAAGCCAGCATCCTCAATCTGCAAACCTGTTGTATGATGCGTCCATCCTGGGACAACTGCAATACCTTTTTTAACTTAGTATATACATATATTTACATACACATACATTCATATAAATGCATGTGTATATATATATGTATACCACAACCACATATGCATTTAACAATTTATATATATACACATAAAATATTAAAAATTAGTATTTCTTGATTTTGAATTTCTTTTGAGAAATTTCATTATGAAAAATGAAAAGAGGTGTAAACTGAATATCCAAAAGCAAACAAGGCAGTGCCCTGTCTCAGTTCTTACCTACTTCCCTTGTTGGTAATGGCTAACAACATACCTATCGCAGAACTTGGTGGTGTTTTTAGTGCATTAATGCCTTTAGAGTATCCGTACTGTGCTTTCAGGATATAATGCAACTATTCATAATAGGATAATTATGTTTTCAGTGGGATCATGTTTTGTGAAGTACTGTTGCTAGAAGAAAAAATCTTTAGCCTGGGACCTTGTGTTCTTACATGAAAGATAGAATCTTCTATTATATAAAACGTCTGCTTTCATCTTTGTATCCCTTCTGTCTTTCCCCCTCTTTTAAATAGTTCCTGCATGGTAATGAGAAGTTATGTGATGTAAAATGTTGCTGTGCTGATAAGAATGGTTCATGACATGGTGATGCATTTATGGTACAGGTATCTGGAATTGGAAAGCAGCGGTCATCGAAATGAAATCAGGTTGCATTATCGTACAGGCAGCCATCGCTCCCACACAGAAGTATTCCCATACATCCTGGCAGATGATAAGTGGCACAGGCTTTCCTTAGCAATCAGTGCCTCTCACTTAATTTTACATGTGGACTGCAATAAGTAAGTAAAGAGTTTTGTTTTATAATAAGTTGTCACTTCTGGAACATTCCAGCTCTCAGTAAACGAAAAGGTAACAACCTGGGACGTACTTTTTTTCTTGCCTTTCAGAATCTATGAAAGAGTTGTGGAGAAGCCCTTCATGGACTTACCTTTGGGTACAACTTTTTGGCTAGGACAGAGGAATAATGCACACGGTTATTTTAAGGTATGCAGAGGAGAAAAATGTGAACTAAGGTGAAAGTGAATGCAGTTTACTCTTCCTTTAAGCAGTTTAAATAGAATAAATATTCCATGATATGAAGGGTCTGTCAGATGAGACTTGTAGTTCTGTTCAGCTGAGTTTACTCAACTTACTGGCACGAGTGTATGTAGATGGAATATGAGTATGACTATAACTGAAAAACCTGAAATTCAGTTGGAACATAGGAAAATACTTTTT
>JAOWBP010000001.1:26128864-26150408 GCA_028571105.1 Tragopan temminckii | reverse complement strand
GTGTATGTAGATGGAATATGAGTATGACTATAACTGAAAAACCTGAAATTCAGTTGGAACATAGGAAAATACTTTTTTCTGTGGAGGTTGTCAGACCACGATGGAGGTATTCAAAAGCTGCTAGCGCATGTTCTTGGGAAACCTGCTCTAGGTGGCTGTGCTTGAGCAGAGGGTTGGAGTAGGTGATCTCAGGAATTTCCTTCCAACATCAGCCATTCAGTGATTCTGCAGTCACAGCAGTTCTTAGTGCCATGATGTGCTGTGAAGCAGCTTAAGACTGAGAAAGGTAAATGGCCAAGAGAAATGCAATTCCAGGAAATAAATGTTTATATTGATGTCTGTTTAATAGCTAGATGTGTAGTTTTTGCCACAGAACACTAGTGGTCTGAGGAACTCCAGTCTCATTACCTCAGAGGAAAATAGTTCAACATGCATTTTTGCTTACTGTTTGTCCTTTTATATAAACATACAAACAAATAAATAAATGCATGAGGGCTGATCCAACAGTTATGACTCCTATTTTACAACTTTGGTCCACGACATCGGAGGTGGATGTTGGTAGTATGGTGGTAGAGGCAGAACTTTCCCACCAGTGTTCTGTTACTTTTTGTTGCCATGCAACAGCTGGCAGCAAAAGGGCAGTCTGACAAAATGGCATCTGACATGGAAGCTCGTATGAGGCAAAGATATGATGCAACGAATTCCTCCAAGCGGAAAAAAATCGCAACCTTTGACATTTATCAAAATTTGCTGAACGTTAATGAAGACCAACCAGTGGACATAAGCACAGTGAGGCAGTGGGTGGTGCGTTTCAGCAGTGGCAACAGTGACATGTATGACAGGCCACGTCCTGGTCAGCCATGCGCAGCTGTCACATCATGAAATGAAGAGTGCCTCAATGAGCTCATTCATGTGAATTGGCTGTGCAGTACATTGGAAACAATGATGATAATGTTGCAATATTACAAAGTTTGAGCCAGGTGTGTCCCACAGATGTTCACACAGAAACAGAAAACACCCTATGCAAGTTGGTCAGAATCTGTTGAACCAATATGAGACTGATAGTGACAGTTACCTAGATCACATCATAATCAGTGATGAGATGTGGTGTCACCACTGTGAGCCAGTGATAGAAAAGCTGTCCCTGTGATGGCAACATGTGAATTCCCCTCTGAAGAAGTTCAGGACACAGTCCATAGTGGGTAAAGTGATGTGCACTGTCCTTGGGGATAGGAAAGAGGTGATCCTTCTGGATTTCCTGGAAACCTGGACAAACCATCAACTCTGACAGCTACATTGTGATGCTGACAAAGATGAAGGCTCAAACTTCTGGAGTAGGGCAGAGGAGAGAACTGCCTTTCTCTTGCAGCACAAAAACTCTGGACCTGGTATCAGTTTGAAGACCATGGAGCACACTGCCAATCTTGTCTGCACTGTCCTACCACTCCCACTATATAGTCTGGATTTGGTGCCTTTTGACTTCCATCTGTTTGAGCCAATGAAAGGTGGATTGTGTGGGCAACATTTTCCTAACAACGATGCTGTCATAGCATCTGTGAAACAGTGGTTCAACCTCTGCTGGTGCAGATAAGAGCATGCAGGCTCTTATTCATCACTGGCAAAAACACATAGCTAATGGTGGTGACAATGTTGAAAAATAGCATTTTGTAGCTGAGAGTTTGATCTATCAAACAGTGTCAGTGTGCTCTTTGTATCCATTGTAGTTTCCTTGGAAATAAATAGGAGGCATTACTTTATAGTGACCTACATTCATATATGCTTGTGTGTGTCGATAGATATAGACACCACAAACACCTGGAAGTGCATGCTATGTTTGGACTGCACGATAAATTTTGATTCTTTCTAATCCATTAGGTAGCATTCATTGGTCACAACCTCAGATTGTGTTTTGGCCTTAATTCTCTCTGGAGCTGCTTTGTGGATGCCGTACACAGTGCAGTCCCATTGCCTACCCTGTAGGCAGTTGAATCCTATAATAAAATCAGAAAATATTAATGCATTGCCTAAACTAATCTCAAACACACTCCATTCATTCTATATATTTATGTTTATATGTATAATTTTTAATATTCATTTTGTTTGTTTGTGCCTTGTCACATCTTGTCTCAATTATTTTTCCCAACTCATTGTCACCATGATAAAGCTCATTTGGTATAGAAAAATGAATACTCCAATAGGAGACTGTATTTTTAATTGTTTTTTTTTTTCTTCTTGCTTTTCAAGAAGAACAAAATGAGCCAAAAAACACTGAAATTTTTCCCTCAGCTACAAATGCAAACCAGTTTAGCAGAAATACAGAAACTGATAGCTGTTAGAAGAGCACTGATATGGCAAAGATACACTGTGCTAAGTGATTTCTTCAGCATAACATTGTACAAATGATTAAACTACCTCTGCAAATCTGACACTTGTACAGAAGATACATCAGTCCAGAAGATGAGGACTTTCAGCATTTCTCAATGTTTTAGAGAGCCTACATGGGCCCCTCACTGCGAGAAAGGGATTGAGGCCCTGGAGCGTATCCAGAGAAGGGCAACAAAGCTTTGAAGGGCCTGGAGGACAAGTCTTATGGGGAGTGACTGAGGGAGCTGGGATCATTTAGTCTGCAGAAGAGGAGGCTTAGGGGAGGCTTTACTGCTTCCTACAACTACCTGAAAAGAGCTTGTAATGAGGTGGGGGTCTCCATCTTCTCTTGTGTAAAAGCAATAGAACAAGGTAGAATAACAATATTTTTAGGCACTCATTGTGTGACAACTTCACTTGTTGGGTTTTCTGAGATCTATTTTCTCACTTGTTTCAGAAAATCAGGCTACTGTCAGTGGGTCTTAAATGGCTTGTCCAGAGGGACCAAAGTACTCAAAATCATTAGCCATTTATTGAAATGATTTTATCTGTCTATATTTGATTTTGGAACTCATATCGCTTCACTAAAACAATGTGTCGGTAGGCATATTCGCACCAGGACATATTTGTGCCTATTTCACTATAGGGTCTTAAGTCTGAGAGAGCAATACTGGCTATGTAATTTCTGTATTATATAAAGTCTCTCACACCTAACATCCAGAAATGATTTAATTTGAGCCAGTGGTTTTTTTGGAGCCTACGCATGGCCTCTCATGATTTGGCAGCCCAGGAAGTCTCCTGCTTGTTACTCTGAGGAGATAAGAAGTAACCTGAATTCCTGTCAAGTGGCAGAGTCCAGCTAGCATCACAGCTGTTATGTGATGAATAAAGCTTCTCAAATAGCTGGAGGAGCTTTTTTGTTGGTTAATAGCTAAGTGATTTGAGTACTTGCCCAAATATTCAGTGAAATACAAGCTTTAAGCTCTCATCAATCTGAGTGGGTTGGACCCTGCAATTCTTCCCTTTCACAGAAATCCTGTACCCTGAGTAGACATGAGTTTAAGCTTAATGACACCAAGAAAGGGAGGAGAATTGAATATGGTCAGCTTTTCAGTGTGCTCTTCAAAGAGGACTTTGTTCTTGCCTTCCAGAACTCATGCTGTGGGAGGTCATGATGTGGAGCTCTTTTTCTGGTGTCCTTACTTTTCCACTGTCAGATAATCAGTGCAGCTCCTTGCAAAGCATGGGGAAGCATCCAATTGTCCTGAGTGTTAGAACACTTGGAGAGGGAGAAAAGTCATCTTGACACTTATGTATCTTTTAGGTTGCCCCTCAGTAATGTCCTCTCTTCTCCATAGATCACGTAGGTCACCCTGAGTCATTCATTTGAAGCCAAAACTGTTTTGCTGTGACTTTGCAACATCTATATGGAATGCCTTGTGTACATGGATGAAATTTGACCTTTTGCATTTAATTTATATTGTTTTCTTATTGTCTTAAAACATTCACTTCAGAAGCACACTGAGGCTGGTTGAAATTATTTTGCTTTTCTTTCTAAGAAGGAGTTTCGGAGATACAGAGAGGGAATCCTGGGTGAAAGTGACATCTGGAGTGTGCATGATAAGATGGCTATTTGGCCTTTGCTTTTGGAAAGCAGCAAAGTGGCTGCTAATTATATCTTAATGACTAAGGGTGCATGTAAATTCTGCCCAAAAGCGTGTGATCTCTTCTGGATGGAGCATTTCCAGATGGCATATTTCAATTTCATACTAAGCTTCCTGTTTTCCCACGTTCTTGCCAACATGCAACTCCACAGCTGTGTAAGAGATATGTAGTGCTTTGGCACAGGACGTGCTTCATGAAAAGACCCATACCAAAATCATAAAGGGTTAGTGAGTGTGTTTTTCCTGACTCAGATTTCTTTAATCTGCTCTTCTATCTGACAGTTGTAGCCTAGTGAAAAAATTTGAATTTTATTTAAGAGAGTGTTTGAAACTGCAACTGCTTTTCAAATTACTCTTAAAGGTCATTTTCAAGCTTTTTCTGCAATGGCTATCTAAAAATAACAATGAATTAAAAACAACCAAACTCTTGCCACATAATTACTTCTTGACATTTAATATTTAAAATCTTTAAAAATGATTCAGTACGCCTGTACATGTACTTCTAACTATTTCACTTTCTCTTTATTCTTCTATCTCTGCATTGGGTGAAAGAAACTATGTATTCATAAATACTGTTTTTATCAGGAAGTTTTTCTGTGTGGGCTTTAATGTTTTACATGGTGAATGAAAAATGTAATTTTGACAGGTAAAAATAATACATCCTTTCTTTTTTTTTCCTCTTCATGTGCACACAGGGCATAATGCAAGATGTGCAATTACTTGTCATGCCTCAAGGATTTATTTCTCAATGCCCAGATCTTAATCGGAGTAAGTCTATTAATTCTTATAGCATAAAATGAAAGGTGTGTTTTGTGCCTACTTTTTGACCTCAAGCTTTCTTAAAATTTTAACTTTCAGTATATTGCTTGTCAGCTTTGATATGACTGAACCTATTGTACATAAGATTTTGTTACTAGTATGTATATCTCGTTATTCCAGCATGCCCAACTTGTAATGATTTCCATGGACTTGTGCAGAAAATTATGGAACTGCAAGACATTTTAGCCAAAACGTCAGCTAAGGTAACGTTTTCAGGGAGGCATGGCCTGGAAGAATAGAGGACCATAAGGATTTAGTTGCTGTCTTTTTGGTTGATTTGTGCATCTGTTTGGTTGTGCATGTAGGTGTGTGTAGAACATGATTATATATGCATGATTATATATGTTTACATTTAGATATCTGTGTCTACTATCTAAACATACAAATTCTCATTTCAGAGAGCTTTCTTTAAAAAAAAAAAATAAATTAATAGAATTATATATTTTAATAGCAAGCAGAATCCAAACCTCAAACTAGAAAGTGGCTCATAAATATTCAAGCTCTATCTATCAGGCTAACAAGTCAACAAAACTGGACTGAAATAGGTTACTGTGCTTATAGTGCTTATTGCAGCAAGATTTATCAGTCCAAGACTTTCCTAAATCTGGGCTGACAAGGGAGTGCTCAGACAAAATATATACAAGACAGGGAACTGAGAACCCTAAGTAGTGTCTTTTTTTTTTTCTTCTTTCTTTCTTTCCTTTTTTTTTCCTTTTTTTTTTTTTTCCCCAAAAGATCATGCTAAAAACATTCACATCTGCCAGTAAATATAGACTAGTCTTCTGTTCTTAAATGTCAGGTCTTTAGATATCTGTGAAAATGCTGCTTCCTGGCTAATAAACATGTTGATTTTGAGTGTTACATTCAGTCTAGCCCCTACTCAGATTCAGGTATTTTTCATACGTAACCCAGTATCTGTAGATAGTTCATGTACAGCAAGATTCTTGGTCAGTTCACACATACAAAAATGAGGAATCTGGAGACATACACATTGTCATTTATTCACTTTGTTTCATGATGCCTCGAATGTTATAAGCAGAAGATGAAATGGATTGTGACTTGCATCTTAGAATCCATCTCTGAATGATTTATGGTTCAGTCACCTTGTATTTGACAACTGTCATTTTATTATCTTTGACTGCATGTTTGACAATAAGGGGAACAGTTTCAATCATGTTTACGCTAACATAGAAGCCACTTATGAATTCCAACCTTTTTGTGAACCATAAATACAGTTGTCGCAAGCTGAGCAGAGGATGAACAAGCTGGATCAGTGCTACTGTGAAAGGACCTGCACAATGAAAGGCATGACGTACAGAGAATTTGAATCCTGGACAGATGGTTGTAAGAACTGCACTTGCATGGTATGGCTACACTTTGAAAGGAGATGCAAAAGCTCTGGTGTTTTCTCTAATTACATTTTTATGAGTAAGGGATGCTTATAAACATGTGCTAGGTAGTAACAACAAAATGCAAGAAAAAGACTGTTCTAAATCTAGGGAACAGTATTAATAATGTATTTTCCTAGTATTTCAGGTGTGCTAGTATATTTAGCTCTCCTAGATTTCACAGAATCATAGGATCATTAAGATTGGAAAAGACCTCCAAGATCATCTAGATCATCCACCTACTACCAATGTTTCCCCATTAAATCTTGTCCCTTAGTACAACATCTAAACATTTTTTGAACACCTCTGGGGACATTGAATCCAGCACCTCCCTGAGCAGCCCGTTCCAGCACCTGACCACTCTTTCTGAGAAGAATTTTTTCCTAATACCCAACCTGAACCTTCCCTGGCGCAACTTAAGGTCATTCCCTCTTGTCCTATTGCTGTTACCTGGGAGAAGAGACTGATTCCCACCTTGCCACAACCTTCGGTCAGGTAAAGAACTATATGGTCTCCCTTGAGCCTTCTCTCCTCCAGACTAAAAATCCTACTTCGCTCAACTGCTGTTTCTCGTAAGACTCATGCTTCAGATCCTTCACCAGCTTCGTTGCCGCTCTCTGGACATGCTCCAGGGCTTCAGTGTTTTTCTTGTAATGAGGGGCCCAAAACTGAACACAGTGCTCAAGGTGAGGCTTTACCAGATCAAAGTACAGAGGGATGATCACCTTCCTGCTCCTGCTGGCAACACTGTTTCTGATACAAGCCAGGATGCCTTTGGCCTTCTTGGCTACCTGGGCACACCACTGGCTCATATTTAGCTGAGTGTTTGCCAACACCCTCAGGTCCATTTCTTCCACACAGTCTTCCAGCCACTCTGCCCCAAGCCTGTAGCATTGCCTGGGGTTGTTGTGGCTGAAGTGCAGGACCCAGCACTTTGGTCTTGTTGAACTTCATCCTGTTGGCCTCAGCCCAGCTATCCAGCCTGTCCAGGTCCCTCTGAAGGGCCTTCCCACCCCCAAGGTAGATTGACACTTTCTCCCTGCTCAGTGTCATCTGCAAGTCGTTCATGCCAGTGTAGGCAGATACTATGCAATATAGTTAGCCACCATGTTATTCCCATGCACTGAGTTGCAAACTGCTTCTCTGCATAAATAAATACCTGCTTTTTATTACTATCAGCACGTTTTTTCTTACCAAATTTTTTGATAGATTCCTTGTGTCTGATTCCCTTTAGTTCCCTTTGGTTACATCTCCAAAAGCAATAAAGAACAAAATGTAAGGGCCATATGCACGTTCCACTATATCACAAACATGAAAGAATGTAAATGAATGGAAGATTCCCAAGGGTATCAGAACTCCAGAACTGATTGCAAGTATCTTTTCAAGCACCAAACTATTGCATCTTTGTTATTGTCCAGTCATTTAAAACTCATTAATTCAATTTGGATTTATTAAATGCTTAACTCAAAGACCATTGGCAACTTGTGAAAAGACTGTTGCTGCACTTTGATTGATTTGCTGTTATCTACAATTTGCTAAATGGTTCTTCTTAAGCTTAGTATTTCTTTGATCTTTGTATTTCTGGTGTGATACTAATTCTGAATTTAGGAATTTGTCATTGAAGGTAAGATTTAGCTCATGGTATCAGATCTTGCACATAGTTATCTGAAATGCTTTGACTTTTGTGTTAAATGCATTGCATATTTTGTCTCTGGTTTTTCTTGCAGCTATGAAATTATTATCTTTTAGAAGTGTATTGTCTTTTATGTAAAAATTGGAAGGCTCAGTATTGTTCTGTGAGGTTGCTGTTTCACACTAATATGTCAGTTTGCTGCTGATTGGCAGAATGTTTTACCCTGAAACAAGTTTGCCTCTTAAAAAAAACTTAGATCATTATAATTTCAAAGAACACATCATACATGTCTGAAAGATTGTATGCAAGGTACTCTGAAGTTATAGTTTCTGTTCTTGTTATTAAAAGAACTGTGCTAAAATGGCTTTTTGTCAGAGTTCATTGCATTTAAAAATAGATTTTAAGTTCTTATGGATGAGAACATCTCTCTTCTTACTAAATATAACTACCAGCTAAGCACTTTTTATTCTTCTAGAATGGCACTGTGCAGTGTGAAGCTTTGATTTGCCCCCTGTCTGACTGTCCGCTTAATTCTGCCCTGGCATATGTGGATGGCAAGTGCTGCAAAGAGTGTCAGTGTAAGTTTTACAGTGGGGCTTTCTTTAATGAATATTTTGTAATCTGCAAAGAAAAATGAACTTTTATGTAAACACATAACTGAAAGAACTGGGCAGTGAATGAAATATTTGGGTTAAGGAATAGAGGAATTTAGACTTCCCTGAAATATTTTGGGAAACTGATAACCAGAAAATGTTCATCTTCAATTGTGGGTATTTTATTTATGTCTTCTTTTTTCTCTTTTTTTTTTTTTTTTCCTCCTTTTTTTCCCCCTAAAAACAGGTATTTCTTACATATTTTTAAAAAGAAAAATGATCTATTTAAGAAACTTTTCACAGCTTTCCTGTATGATCCCTTTTAAAATAAACTGCTAGAGATTCCAGTATTGTCTTGCTTTAATTTCAACCAGTGTTTCTAACACTATGTCAAGAAGACTGTACTTTCAACTGTATGTTGTGTACTAGAAAAGGAGATTCAGATTTATGGTTCTTATTCCTTAGCTAAGGGAAATCTTGTACCAGACTCCTGAGATCAGAAAAAAAAAAGTCACTTAGGAAGGTTCTTTTGTAAAAGGTCAGACAGCATTAAATAGGAAACTGGATAGAGGTATTTTAATGTTTTCATTTAATATAGATGATTATCTTTTGGTTTTATAGTATTTTGGTTTTATTACAAATAGGGTCAGAGAAGGGGAATTTTATGATAATCAATATCTAGTTGGACTGTACATAATATTTCATGTTGATTATGGATGTGTGTCACATATGCGATGGCTATTTTAGACTCTGGTAGAATCTGTTCTTGAAATCAAGCATGAGATGCTTGAGGAGCATTTCTGTATAATATTAATGTTGAGATTTTTCTGTGTGGTTTCACTGTTTCTACTGCTGTATAAAGCTTCTTGCAGGGTATGGAGATATATGTAACTGGTTAAAATGCTGTATTTTAAGATAAAATTAGGGTAGACATTTTGTACTCCATTGATCTTGCTCCCATAGGAGTTTGTTAATATTTAATTGTGTTCAAAGTTACACAAACCATCCCGTTTTATGAAATCTTATTAACTTACTCAAGTAGATTAATTCTAATTGAGAGGAAATGAAAATTCAAATACTTTTTTTTTTTTTCCAACCAACTACACAGAATTTCCATGCATACTAGATGACTCAGAGAATTGATCATTCAGTGATGAAAAATGCTTGTAGTTCAAGCCTCTGTTTGAGTCTTTGACCACATTGAAAGTGTTTGAAAACTGATCCACTGAAGTATGTTTTTCTAATGTTCTGTTTGTGAATTTAGTAGGGAATTTATCCAAATGTTAATGGGGAAGCACTCACATCTCAAGATATCTTAAGAACTTGTTATTTTTACTGGGAGTCTTGACAAAGGTCAAGAAATGTGAATGGACATATGGACACTGACCTTGTCATTAAGCATTAGTACTTCTTGCAAGTGAGACAGAGTTCTGGTACAGCACACTGTAAATTTAACTCTAGTATTGCCATTTTTATGTTTGTAACATTATCAAAAGCTTTTTAGTTTCCAGTGTTGTTGCTTTTGCCAGCATCTAATTCAATTGATAACTAACATGCCACATACAACTCCCTTGACAAGCTACCAGAAAAGTGATTAGGTCAAAGTATAAAAACTTCTTTTGAAAAATTGTCCCTATTTTCATCTAATTTATTTAAAGTGCCTTTGAAAGGAGAAAGAAAAAGAAAAGAAACAAAAACCCCACAACATTTTGTTTGTCCAGTTCCTGGTAACCAAAAGACTGAGAGTGTAAATTGGAGTCATGTTGACAAGATAGATAAATTCCAGTGAAAGACTGTGAAGAGTTTAAGTTAGAGGCAGCGTGGATGTAGGACTCTCACTTTTTCTCTGGAACAGTTTGGTGGAAATTCTGAGTAGTTCTTGTGTTCATGTGAGTGTGCAGCTGTATGCTGCCATCTTGGTGTCTTCAGCTCAAGGTGCGAGCTGCTCGTGATCAGTTTACACTGCCCAAGGCTCAGGGGGTCAGAGTTGACTGCTTGCTTTTGCACAGTTTCTGAAAGAACTTTTTTGTTCTCGTTTCTTAGAACAGTTTCACATGATGTTGCATCTGCCTACGTGATGAAATATGAACACAGATGTCTTATAATTTGGAAAGTAGCTAATTAGGATTTGCTGCTCAAGGAGCAGCTATCCTTAGTACTGGACAATCGAACGTAAATACCAAGAAATGATGCCCAATACCCTCTTCTTTCACTGAGTTTAGTGTTAGTTACGAGACAGAATTATGCATGGTTATCTGCATTTTCCTACTGTTCTTTGTGATACTTCATACCAGATGATGAGCTGTTTCTGCCAGCCTGCTGGGGAGGGTCAGACTGTCCAGGCAGCGACAGCTGTGGCAGCCTTGTTGTTGTGCCTCTTTCTTTCTTCTGCAGATGTGCTGACAAAGCCAGCAAAAATGAGTGGGGTGTGGTGTTGTGACAGCTGGCACAAAAAGTAAAAACGCACTATGCTTAATACTTTCACAGTGATAAGCAAGCAGGCTTCACAGCTTTTGTTTTGAGTAATTCAGAGTGGATTAATTCAGCATGGCTTTAGATACATTGAATTTGGGATTGCAGTCTGAAGTGGCTTTACGTATACTATTAAATAAAATAGGTCACAGTCCTGTGGCCCTGGGACTAGGTGGCACTTGTGACTCACAGCTTCATGGCCATAATTTCTTGCCCTTCCCTCCCAACAGAAAATCTGCATCCAGGTGGCTGATTGGGAATGACCACTGATAGATGCTGCCACCAAACGTAGCCTGGCATTGCATCAAAGGGTGCTGGCTGGTACTGGCCAGAGTGCTGCCATGAACTGTGTTAACACTTGAACTGCATGAAGGATTATGAACTAGTATTTAAGTTGGTTGTTATCTACTTTTTCATTTATTAGTCCAGTATGGGCATCATCAGTTAGACTCTCTTGATAGCCAATGAAAGGGGCTGGTACATCCAGAGGGCATGTGGTGTTCAGAGGTGCCTGGAATAGATAGGATGAATTGCCTTCTAGAAGTGCATGCTTTTTTCCATGGACTAGTGAGGGAGGCAAGGCGATTAGGTTAAATACCAAACTTTTAGATAAGTAAAACTGTGAGTTTAGTCTTTGCATTAGTTACTATAATGAATAATAGCTATGCCACAGTGGAATGGAATGTGCTGTATTTAAAACAAAAATAACAAGCCCATATTTTCTACCCAAACTCTCTATCTTTGGTTGAGAACACTCAGACAACTCGTTCTGTTCTGTTCTGTGTGAACGTCAGTGCTGCTGTAAATAGGAATGACAATGCATTTGAATTATCACTGTATTTTTTGTGAACCTTAATGGGATAGAAGCTGCTGTGATCTTCCAAGGCGCATGAATTGGCCCATGTGCTGGATTATGTTTCAGCTACAGACAAGCTATTCAACACAAAAGTTGGTCAAACTACCAGAGCATTTGTCTTAGATCAGTGGAAGCTTCCTATAGAGAATTATTTGAAGCCAGAAAGTTGAGGCTGCTTTCTTTTCTACTCTCAGTGCAATTTTAAGCCAATCTGAGAAGATACGTGCAAGAGATCATTATATTCTTTTCTGCTCTGCAAAGAAAAATACATTGTGCAGTGATAGGCACTGACACAAAAAGGAGAGATTAAGCTCCCCTGCTGATCCTTGAAGTATCACTGTAGACCATGGACTTGACTTAAAATGTCCAAGGATGATTTTATTTACTTTAAGTGAATTGCAAAAGGACTGCCAATGTATTAGTAGCTGAGACAATTGATACTTGGTCAGCAACTTCTTTTATGGTGACTTTCTTATTGGTTAGTGTATCAACACTAAGGCATCACTTCCAATAGCTGTGATATATATGTATTTTTAAAATGGAACCAGTGCATTTTTAACAAATGAGCTGATTTTCATCAGCTAGAAGAGAGATCTTTGTAATTTATCTGGCACAGTAATAATTCCCATCACCAAAGACTGATCTCCAGGAAGAAATTGCTCTGTTCTCATCACTGTCCTTCTCCCAGTGACATTGCAGAAACTTAGAGATCTAATCCCAGCTTACTTATATCTATCTCAACAGATCTCTATGAAGGCTTAGACCTCAGCAATTATGGCTATGTTTTTCCGTGCACTCATTTTCTTTTTTTCTGAAACTGGACATTAGGTGATTTTATGGTGCATTGTAGCAAAATCTGAACTCTAACAGAACTATTTTAAGCAGATGTAAGAAGCAGAGAGCTGTATCAGATCACCTCCCACTTCTGTTGCTGGTAAGCTTGGAGAGAGCTCATTTAGAAAGGTTCTGTGACTCAGAAAGGGTATTCAAACAAAATGATTAAATCACAAATATGGAGATGGTTGCTCTAATAATGTAAATACATTTCTGATGCACCAATTTCTCTTGCTAGCTTACAGAAGTTTTTAATTATATAATCAAAATTAAGGGGATTTCCCCTTTTTCTCTTCACAGTGCTCTGATTTTTCCCCAAAGCAATACAATTCTGCAAGCCCCAGCTCATCAGGCCTACTAACACACAGTGAAGGAATTGTAAAAGCCCATCTGCTTCTCATTTACAGAGCAATTGACCATCACCAGTGGTGCAAAACTTGTACCTAGAAAATTAAGAAATGCTGATCAAGCTTCTTTGCAAATTTATTAACATTTTTTCAGGTGGATTGAAGTCTTGTGGACTTACAGCTATGCTGCTCACTAAGTTTCATCTTTCCTCAATGCTGGCACTTTTTGTGGGCTGAAGGAGTGGCACCATCTTGTTTTAGATGTCTTATATTAGTGGCAGCTCAGCTCCAAGCCTATACCTCCACCACCTATGTGCCAGAGGAGCTTCTCTTGTATTTAATGTGGTACAGAGAAGAGCCTGTGGCTCAGTGTGTTTGAATGACAGGATTAGTGAGCACATGTGTGCTGCATTACATCTGCGCCTACTGAACAGGCCATCTCATCCCTGCAGTAAATCAGAGGAGCAGGCAGGCTGGAAAGCAGAGCCCAGCTGCACGAGGCCAACTGGGGCACGGCACGTGTGTCAGTGCTGCAGGGGAGCCAGGGCTCAGAGGGACAGAACAGGTATTTAGAGTGGAGAAAAGGGAAGACGCTTTCCTGGTTCACTCAAAACGGCACGTGTGAGCTCAAATCTTTTTTTTAGTAGTGAAGCAGTGATTATTTATTCTCCTTTATTTTTTTTTTAATGCATATTTTAGAATATGAAGGATAAGAAAGTCTTGCTCATTCAAAGGATTAATTGCCTTTTGATTACAAATATTTGTGTGGCTTTTTAAAGATAGAAGTGCAAATAAAACATACGTTCTGTTATTCTGAGATGAATGTTTTCAAATGTGAAAAAACAGAAAATTTAGACTGTTGTCAGAATAGTACTAAAAAAAATCTGGAAGATGGCTGGCACTGGGTTATTTCCTAGAACCATACATTTATTATAACCTGTTTTAGTCAGCATGTAGAACTTCTGAGTGTTAGTAAGCATTTAGCAGAATACTATCCCTTCAGCCTCTGCTTTATGCGATGATTTGCATCAACTTTTTTTCTCCAGCCTTTGAATCACATACTACAATAGTATCACACTATAGTGACATATAAAATGCATCACATACAGGCTTGTACTACATGAATGAATCATGCCATATTGCTTGTTTACAGTTCTATTACTTTATCAACTCTATTTCTGCAGAAGGAAAGTAGTGTTTTTATTTATTTAGAAATAGCACAAATTATTTTTGAGAGGAGAATGTGTTTGCATTCATGTAGGTCAATAAAGGTATTTTAAATTTACAGAGGTATAGTGGAAAATTGTAGTTGATGCATATATCATCTGTGTACCTAGCATGGCTCATACTATTGGACCTATGCACCTCAGAATCTCACAGACTGAGGTTGGAAATGACCTTCTAAGATTACTCAGTCCAACCCCCGTCTCAAGCACGGTTACCTCGACTAGAATGCTTGTAGGCCACAAGCCCAGTTGGGTTTTACTTTGTGCTCATTGCCTCTTGTCCAATCAGTGTACACAACAGAGTAGAGCCTGGCTCCCTCTTCATTCCTTCCCATGAAACGTTTACATACTTCCATATCTCTCCAGAGCCTTATCTTCTTCAGGAAGGTTAACATCTCAGGAAGGTTAACACTGAGACACTCCAAGAATGCTTTGGGTGCTTTCTTGTGCTGAGCTCAAAGCCAGCTGAATACAATGGAAAACTCCTCCTGGCTTGGTAGGGAGCACCAAGCTCTAATGGTGTGACAGGACCCTCAACTGTAGCTGCTCAGTCTCTGGTATATCTGTCATATCTGTCATGGTAAAGCTACAGAAATTTTCAAGCTGCTCATAAACTACAGCAATATATTTTGGCTTACATCTGTTCCATTGCCAGAGTTGTAATGGACTTTTGGGGACAGATTTTGTAAGCCGGACAGTATGCCTACATCAGAAAGTAATTTTTTTTTTCAGTAGCAGTTTCCCTCTGAGCAGGAAGCCCTCTTCCAGCGTGACTGTTGTACTGCGTAAATTAAAATACAGCTTGCAAAAATTGGACTTCTAAGAGTGCTTTACTTTCCTCCTTCCCGATGTCCTTTGAGTTTCTTTTTCTACATTAGCTGAGGGGAATTAAGGAAGTTGGTGCATTATGTATCAGTCAGACTTTTTGTGCATAAAAGTGCAGCTCCCCCCTAGTCTGGCTGCCTTTTAACTATTCTGGATGTCATGTATTAGGGAGCTCAACTGGAAGACTGTGCATCTGGAGGCAAGGTATCAGTATTTGAGGAGAGTTCCAGTTAATGGTGAAGTAACTCGATCTTGGTCCTACTGTGTGCCTGAGGAAGGAATTATAAAAGAAAATGTTTAAGAAAATCCTTATTCATTAAGGTACATTATACTACATATGTAGCAATCTACACTAAAGAAATTGGAGGTATAATATTGGTAATTTTAACAGTGGAGAATTAAAAATATTTTTTATATTGCAAATTTTGCTGTAGGCCATCCTCTGTTCTCCCTAGCTCTGCTTATAACCTATTTTTGTGTTGGTTGTCAGGGAAAAGAACCTACTCCTTTCCATTTCTTTTTTTATTATGTTCTTACCAGGAAGCTCACAAAATATAAAAACTCTTCAGCATGTTATTATTTTATTTCCAATGCAAATAAAACATTAACATATGTTACATATGAATATTTTGGCTTTCAGACAGCTGGAAATGGCTAGATTGGCAGCGTTCCAGTCTTTAGTATGCCACTACCCCAGCATCAGTAATGCTGATTTCAAAAGAATTTGCTTAGTCAGGTGGCAATAAAATAGATAAATACAAAATCTGGTTTTATTTATAATGACAAAAAATATTCTGGGACATGTGGATATTCATGTGACTATTCATTGATTTCAATTTGTTTGCTCTCACCAGAAATGAACTAATGCCACTGCACTGGATTTTTATTTTTTTATTTCTTTTTAGGGTTTTTTGTGTTTTGTTCCATAACGAAGAGCACTTTGCCAAATCAGCAGCTTGTAACTGATGTTCTGGTTTCTGCCTGGAGCTTTGCTCTATAGGTTTTGCAAATTTCTGTGGCATTAGTAAAAATTATCCTTAGTGGGAAAATGTTCTAAAAAGAGGAGAATTTGACTCTAATTGAAAATCTCAAGACTACAAATGTTGAAAAAGATCATAGAGAAATAGCAAGATGGAGATACAGAGCAGTTCAAGGAGCTGGCTAGAGCAGAATCCTTCCAGGAAAAAATAAAGAAAAGGATTCAGGACCTGTTGAGACCTATGGAGTTTTGCGAAGACCAGTTTGCATCAGATATGCTCTTGTTATTAACAGATATACCATATTCATAAGGGTCAGCTAGGTGGAA
Source organism: Tragopan temminckii (assembly GCA_028571105.1). Classification (NCBI taxonomy): domain Eukaryota; kingdom Metazoa; phylum Chordata; class Aves; order Galliformes; family Phasianidae; genus Tragopan; species Tragopan temminckii. Next base: position 26,134,081 of record JAOWBP010000001.1, on the reverse strand, counting down.
ATTGGGCAGCCTAGAGAAGATAATGCTAGGAGCCATGGGATTGTATTTAGGTCCTGTGAAATGAAAAAAAATGGGAAGGTTAGTGAAATTGAAAAACAATAAATTAAATATTGAAAATATAAACCAACACAAAATTCTCAAGAATATGATCTTGTTTTCCTGGCAATCTAAGGAAAGGACAGTAAAAATATGGATGAAATGGCTTCAATGAGGTTAACAAAATGTTTTATACCATTACCGTTATTTCTCTTTATGAAGAAAATAATTTAAACCAGTGGCTTTCAGTCTTTTTGAATGCAGAAGTCTAAACATTTTCCAGTGAAAATGTATAGTGAATTTATCTTTCTACTGCTTGTTCTATCCTTCTCAGCCATTCCTTGCAGTTTTCTGAATTGTGGTCTGTTGATCTCCACACTGTTAATGGTCACTCTTGCTACGTTTGTAGAAAATATTTTTCACTTGAAATAATAGCAACTTTTGCTCATGTGAGACACAACATCAAAACTGAAATAAAGACAGATATGGTGTAATTGTCCTTTCTCATGCTTTCCTCATCTGTGCCCTCCAAAACAAACATTGCAGTACTCTTTCAGAAAAGTTTCTGCAAGTTACTTTCTTCACTACAGTGTGCCCAGGACTGTATCTGCAGTAATTTCCTAATTTCCACATTTTGTATCATTGTTTTGCATCTTTTCCAGCATTTTACTTATTTTTGGAGTTGTTTTTTTTCTTTGTACCAGTTTCCATTAAAAAAAAAAAAAAAAGCTCTGCCCTTTTGTTTAGGAAGGTTAGCCAGTCAAAGCCTTTCTTTTATGAAGTAGATGACTAGTATTTTTTTTCTGCTACTTGTTGAAATAATTTCTGAAACTTTTTGTTTGTGAACAAAAATACTCCCCTGCTAACCCTCAGTAAAAAGTTGAGTAAACTTTTTTTTTCAAGCACAGTATTGATTGGTTTCCTGGATTTCATTAATTCTTATTTAGTGACGTTTGTTTTAAATTCCTCAAAATTATTCCATATCTTGATTTCTTTTTTCGTCTTCTTCTTTTTTTTTTTTTTTCCTAGCAGATGAATAAAATTTGAAGATATTATTGTTTGCTGCTTTGCATTGTCATAAGGAATCATAGTGGAAAACAGCACTTTTATCTTGCTCATTTCTGGTATCCAGTATGTGTTTATTTGCAATTGTGTTTGAAAGGTATTACAGTGATATCCTTATTTGATGTAATAAACTAGGGGCAGAAAACACTTGGTTTGAATGATCAGATTCAGTTTTTGCTATCCCAAAAGTAAGCAAGACAATGTTTGGAACTCATCTGGAAAATAGGCACATTCCTTTGGTATGTGATTGCTTCAAATACTTTGCAGATAGGAAAGATAACTAGTTTCCCCTTTAACAAGGAGCTATAAATTCACATACTGTTTCCTTACGCCCTCTCATTAAATTCTATTCATGTTCACCAAAGATCAGCATTCTCTCTGGGCCAATTTTAAAGTCTTGTGAATAGGGTGTTTGTTTTGTAGATGTTTTCATCGTGCTATATCTAGAAGCTTAGTAGGTCCTCAAGGCACCTAAATGGGAAATCAATTCTGAGTATAGCATAGAAAAGGAAACAATCTTGCAAATGGATATTCTCAGAGACGCTGCTTAGTAGCAGAATATGACTTCAAATATCTTCAATCTTATCCATGAACTTCCATGGTTTTGTATGTATAGAGTTGGTGGTATGGTACCAACACCTAAGCATCGAATCATTTTTATAATATTATTGCAGAGTTGCTCTAATGAAATGTGGGAATAAATAAATGCATTTTAAAAATAGATATTTAAAGTGGACATAGAAAGAAATAAAAGAATCCTCACCCTCATTTTCACGCATCTGTTAAATGACCTTGCCAATTCACTCATTTCACACACTTGTATCTTTGTCCCCATTTCCACTGTGATATCTTGGGCTCCCAGGAAACTCAGAGGAAGTAACAGGTTGATTCTTACAGTGAGAACAAACAAAAATCCTTGCTTTGTTTTCTGTTATTCACTGAAAACTAGTCTGTATGTACCTTGCAACACTCATCTGGCAGTAGCTTCATCTGGAAAGCTGTTTAACAATATATTTACCAGTTGATGTTTAAAGCAAGTCCCAATCATTCTTCTTTTCTGTGGTCAACTGATGATAGGCAGCAAGAGCTCCATCCTTCCAATAAAATTCCATGTTTTGAAGTCTAACCCCTTCTGAAGTTATGTAGACAGATTTTGAGGTCTGTTAGATATAATCCTAAGGAAGTGAATGTATGATGAGCTGTTAGTCTAGTTACTGGATACACAAAATACAATCTCCTGTTCTTCAGGATTTTTAAATTTAAATATAACAGAAGAGATAGAATACTGGATATAGAGGCAAAGATGTGGGGAAAATAAGGGAAAATAAAATAAGTGAATTGTCTTGTCAGACTTTTCTCTCTCGGGTGGCTCTGTGTCATTCATGAGCTCTGACTTGGAGCTGTTGACACTGTGAACCATGTCTTGTTTTCATATCCTGCAGGAAATGCACATATCAAGTTGCTTGTATTTATTCAACATTTGAGGGCAAATTTTTCCTTTTCTCCTTTCTCTCAAAATACTTATTCCCATTGATTTAGCTGCTGCAATGATTAGAAGTTAGAAGGAAGTGGAAGGAGAAGCTGTCTTGATTTTCTATTTAACTCACTATTGTAATAATGTTATCTTATATCTTGAATAAAGCTTTGCCAGCATTATTGCTTCTCACATTTCTTATGAAATACTGAAGTATTCTTCATATATTGAGTTGATGTGATCATAGGCAATGGGAGGCGAATTCATTTTCTGTATCTGGATGAAATTTCCTCTAACAAAATCAGATTATTCCATTGGAAAGATGGTACTTGTTTTTACCAGGCTACCACCCCAAATTTCTTATCTGTTGGCTTGGTCATCCTAATTCTACTATTTTGAATTCTGATAAACATCTGTACTGCATCTCTGCAGCTAATGAAAACAATGTATTTGCTGATTGTAGATTGAAAACAAATTCAATAATTATTTAATATAAACTGGTATTTTTTCTCTTGGGTTTTCAAGAACTTGAAAAAATTAAAAATGCTGAGAACAGGTTTTGGAAAATTCATAAAGTGTGTTCTCTTAAAGTTATTCAGCCCATCTCACTCATTTCTGAGAATCTTCATAATGCAATGAATTATTTTTAAAGATGAACCTATTTCTTTTCCACACCAGTGAAATTGTAGACTGTGTTTTTTTGCAGATTTGATGATAAATTGCTACTAAAAAAATAAATATTTTCTTAAGATATATATATTCTGACTCAGTTTCCATAGAAAGGTAATATGATATGGCTTACTACTTAAAATTTTTTTGTTAGAATCATCAGCTCTGAGGCTTTCACTCATTGATGTACTTTTTAAACTAAAAAGGAATAACCCTATTATCAGCTTCTATGAACTCCAGTGTATTGTTTTCCAGTAATTAGGTCAGAGAATCAACAGGTGCACTCTGGAAAAAGTAGTGATGACAAAGCAGAATCTGAGGGCATCTGCTCTTATTGCTTTTATATTTTTCAAGTATTGAACTGATTTTCAATATGAAATACACTACTGTTTGGGAATTCAAAGTGGATAACAGCAACTTCTAGCAGCCTTCAGAAACAGAGGCACAATGTTAGGTGTGCATAGGTTTTTAGGTATTTAAAATTGTCTTTTGAAAAAATCCAACTCTTTTGGTAGCAACTTTTTTTTTTTTTTTTTTTTAGATTAGTTTTTGATTAAATGCTATTTGATAATGAATGTTGAGAGTGAGTATATGGCAAATTTGGAAAGGCAATTTGCATAACTGACTTTAATCAAGATTTCAAAAAAATGTGTTTACCTTGATGTCTGTTTTAAAAGCCTTTTGCTGAATTGATGCTAAGTAGAGTTCTCTGGGGTGTTTGCGATTATGCCAGCTAATCCTGTCATTTCAGTTCAAGTGAGAGGGAAGATGATAGGCCGAAGAAGAGGGATGGGAGGATGAACAGATTCCTTATGGAATGAAAATGGATGAAGGAGGAAGTAGAAGTGTGAAATCTTGCTCAATTCCTTCATGGATGTAGATGCACCTGTACAGGTGCTTTAAAAGGCTTGAGATCTAGCAACAGCTATTGATATGGTGCACCATCTGTGCACTAATCCACTCCTGGGAACTTCTAAATGCATTGGCCTGGCCCATGTATTGTGCAAATAAAGCGTACGTGACTATTGCTGTAATACCCGACTTAGCAAGGGGCTTCCATTTCCAGGGGAAGTGAAAGTGATAGGATTTGGGAGGAAAGTAAACACAGTAAAATGAGCAATGGTAATAGAGCTAGATGATGTCAGGTCACAGGATGTTGCAGCTTCACCAGGGAGGCATGTACAGCGAAGTCAGAGCAGAATTTCTAGCTGAAGTGCTTGTGGAAGTTGTCTGCGCAAAGGAGAGTCTAGCTGGGATTGGGAATGTTTGTAGCATTTGTGGCGGTCACTGAGATATGGATTAAGTCTGTGGGTGCACAAATAATTTTGGGGCAAGCTTTTAATCCAAATCTTGAAAAGTTTGGAAGCAACTGTACACTTCTGGAGTAGAAGTTTTTTGTAGCCTTTGTGACTTGAGTGTATGGAAATGTCACTTTCAAGTTCTTTTCACAGAATTACAGAGTGGTTTAGGTTGGAAAGGCCTTTAGAATTCACCTGGTCCAACCCCCAATAGATTTACTATTTTTGGGTAAACTTTGTAGTTTTGCTGTTTGCACAGGCTTTTTTTTTTTCTTAGCACTGTCAAATGAAACAAACTGTAAAATCTCTGAGGACGCTGCCCTTTAGAGGAACTTGCTTTTTACTGTATATGCTCACTTCATTTGTGTCCTGAAGGCTGCAGAAAATAACCATCTCTGCAGTAAAGCACAAAAATGCGTCCAAAAAGTTATGTATAATTGGTGCACTCTACTTTTCCATAGTAAATCAGGGCAAAAATATGAGTAGCATTCCAATGAAAAAAAAATGCATAATTCCTTCTCCTCTGTTTGAATTACCTGAGAAACCAGGTAACAGTTATCCCACATAAGTGCTGTTGCAGGAATAGCTGCCCTCTTGCTCACTGGTGGTCTGAGCTTACAGCATGCAATGGAGAACACAGCCTGCTTATATAATTAATATAATATAATAACAAAT
>JAOWBP010000001.1:26115737-26126309 GCA_028571105.1 Tragopan temminckii | reverse complement strand
CCTCAGATAGCCCTCATTCTGGTGCTCTAGTGAATTCCACAGAAGACTTACTGCAAAGAACATATGAGATAGATGAATTATATAACTTCCTTCTAGCAATTAATGGAAATGTAGAAAAGATGAGAGGCAGATGAAAGAATTGATTTTAGATTTTCTCTCCCATGTGACTAAACAGCCTGTTAATGGAGGTGGCTTGCATCACAGGTGCTCTTAAATGACTGAAAAAATACTGTAGGACAACCAATTTGTGTTCTCAATGCAATAGAGATGTTCAACATTTCTGACTAACAAAAAAATAAGATACAGATAGGAATTGATTCCTTATCATTTGGAAATTTAAAGTCAGATTTATTTTTCCAGCTGAGTAAGCTGAGCATGTAAATATATTTTTTCTATAGTGATTGACTGGAAAAAAAAAACACCTCAGTATATTTTTCTTTTTGAATTCTGAAATCACTTTGAATTGTTGAGGGGGATGACATAGGATGAAGCAAATCTCAAATCTCACTGACTGCAGCAACAGAGGAGTAACAGTGAGTGAGCAAATAAGAAATAATGCCTGAACCCCCTGCAAAGATATTGAGATTGGGGTGAAAGCATGTCTCATAATGGCATGACAGTTGAGAAAGAAAAATTCATGGCAGGTGACCATTATTTTTGTGTTTCTAAGATAAAGCCACATAAAGGTTCCACACTATGTAAGCTTGCAAAGTAGGATTAATGCATCTTATAAAGTGCCTCAAGCTTGATCTCTGGACAGTGGAGATTTCAAGGAGGAAGTCAGAAAATTAAATTAATAAGATTTTTTTTCCTAATATTCTTCCCCCATGACATCCTAGCAACATGTATGAACAAAGCTGCAGAAAAATAGAATTACCAGAATTAAGTTGTGCTTTCATAACTACTGAAAAAATTCACAGAGCTCTCAGTTATATCTGCTACTCACTGGGCAATTGTGAATATAAGAAAATGTAGTGGATTGAGGAGTTTATCGATATTCCAAACTTTCTGCTTTCACTTGGTGATAACTCTGAATCAATAGTAGCTTAGATAGCAAAGGGAAGTGTACAGACATTCCTCGGAGGAAATCAGAAACAATCAAGATATCAAAGACAATACATACGAAAGTGAGAAAGTGACATACTGTGAACTCAGGGAATGGAAGAGAAGTGTTAGGTGGGACATGGATTTTATGTAGATGTTTTAAGGACACATAAATGTAGAAGAAAAGTGTCATTTGGAGGCCAGTGGGAAGAAAAAAGTGTTGTGAAAGTGATGGTTTGACAAACTGTTGGTGATTTGTTGAGTGAACACAACAGCCAGAATTCTTTTCACTGGATGTATGTGAGGAAGGTGCCATGCTATCACAGTGCATTAAATATTACTAGAAGTAGCTGTATTATTATTACTACACTTGCATAAATTAATCATGGGAATATAAACAGATCTTGCTAATAATATTTTTAGACACTGTACTGATGCTTATCATTGCATCATCATATGTATATAAATAGATCAAGAATAGTCAAATTTCCTACCATGCTTTGTAGACTTCCTGTTTCAACTTCTTAGAAAACCATGCTTTGAATGATATATGTTTTGTTTTCAATAGTAAGAGTAAGTGGAAGCTTGATGGCAAGAGGAAATGGTTTACGTAATTCAGCTGTAGATGAAATCCTACATAGGCAATAACTATCACGTTCCGAAACAACTAATCATTGAGTAATTTCTTGACTGTGACTCAATCTGTCAGATGAAAGGAGTTAGGAAGATGAAACATGATATGTTTCCCCAGAGAGATACCAATCACAAACTAATCACAGTATTCTGGGAAGCATCTAGCCAGGCAGAAATTAAATCTTCTTTGGACTTTCCAATTACACTGTTCTAGTCCAGATGTTCATGTTGTTGAAATATCTTTATTTCTGAAGGAAAATAAAGACATGAAGCATCACCATCATGAGATGTGTACTGGCTGTGTCAACTGCTGGCATGAGGCAGAAAAAACATGCTGTTCCACACTGCTTGAGATGTAGGTGTCGCTCTCCAAGGAGAAAAGTGGGGGATAAGAAGATTAGCACCTTTATTTTACTAGAAATCTTTCCACGCATGCTCTGTGCTCACCGAATTGAATGACCAATTGCACTGGCAAACTTAAACCATTAAATACTAAAATGATGTTAAACACTGAGCCAGTAATGTGTTTTGCTAAGCATGTGTTTGTGGTACTGCAGCGCCATGTTAAGATAATTTCACACCCAAAAACTTCAAAGGGTTGTTGGTAAAATAAGAAATATCTGTCTGATTTTGCAGAAGACTAGATGTCTTCTGGTAGTTTTTCTACTTATGTTCTTAGATATTAAGTTTCTCTGGAGAACCAAACCAGAGGTTTATCAGTGTTGATAAGGTGACTGAATTCAGTGAACTGTGATTTGAGGTAGCGTGGATACTAATTTATTTTTTATAAGATGCATAGGTTGTCATATTAATATGCTAAAAATATTTTGGTTTCAGGAGAGTTTTCTTCCAACAGATTAGCTATGATCTTGATGTCTTTTGCCTTTCCTGTGAGCAGGCATGAGCCCATGCCTGTTTGAAGCGCGAGGATGTGCTATCAGTCCATTATCACTGTCTGGTCCTCAGGCATTGCTGTACTTGTTTTTTTCTTGCCATTTGTAGCAGTTATTGGAAACCCAAAATGTGTGTGACAGGGGAAAGGGCTGAATATATGAGTATTTTGGTTTAGTGTCATGGCCAGTAATATATAGGAAGTGACACATATGACTGAATGATTTTCTTCTCCTGTCTGGATTCAAGATCTGTTAGTCCGCAGTAAAGATTTATGTGGACTTTTTTCCACATACTTTTTTTCTACAGGAACTTGAGTAGAGCACTGTACTGTACTGAACTTTCTCGACACTCTATGATCCCTCTTTGTGGATGCTAGGCAAACTTTCTCCTTCTGTTAGCCCTAGGACTCCCCCTTTTATTAAGGACCTTCAATGAGTCTGACAACAAACTGCCATTCATGAGCTTTAGGATGTTGGAGCTTACTCCTTGATATTACTCCTTGAAAGAGCTGCATATAGTTTATTCACACAAGATACTTTATATTTTGTAAGATATTTTAACTCATATTTGGAAATTTGGGAAAATTATGCAACATTTTTGTCACTATACCTATCACTTCTTTTTAAATGTTGGTTTCAAGGCATGACTTGTCATATGCTCACAATGTAATATGAAGTTTACAAAATCAAGGAGCTGCAAGTAAGAAAAAAATAATAAAATACAAAGGGAAAGCTGTATGGTTGATTAACGTAGACCAGGCAATAGAAACTCTTGCACAAATTGTCTTCAAATTGTTGTCTTGTTAAACAGAATAGATAAATCTATCTGTGAATGAATTGCAGTAAGATTGATTTACATATCCAAGTCGATTAGTGAGATATATTCAAACATGTAGCCTAGAACTTTAAAGCAGAAACCCACTCCTGTTATTTCATGATTATACTTCCTTGATCAGCCTTGACTCTGTCCTCAGCAGCAGAGGCAGACACTGAGTTTTCTTCATCTAGTATTTACATTATTTAGCCTTTATACTTTGCATAATGTAATTGCAGTAATAGACGCTTCTAAAAAAACCGAAGAGATGGTTTGCTTTGCAGGTATTTTATGTAGCCTTTAAATACCAAATGGGGACTTCAGTGAGCAACGTGGTATGTGCCACATCAGTGCGTGCTGTAATGGTGGCATTGTTAGGGTGCAGGAATGGCATGAGGCCTGATCATGGCATAACCAACAACTGGCCTGGGTCATCCTGTCATTCATGGTTTGACCCCACTTCTGAAAAAAAAAAACGAAACTAAATAAAAAACAAACAAAAAAAAAACCTGTCATGAAGGTTTGTTGCTGTGCACTAAAATTCATGTATGAAAATATATTTTAGCAGTAGTGGTAAATAATGGTGATAATCAAGCTACAAATACACTTGGAAAAAAAACTTAGAAATATCTGTGGTGGTACTTCAGATGGCTGTGATAGCAAAATGCAAATATGTGGCTTCTGTGACTGCCTTTCATCAGAGAGCATTCCTCTTCAGGACACTGGTCATCTGTTAACGTTGCCTACACTGCTCTCACATCTCCAACCCCTTTTTCACTCTGAGCTTTTCACATGGCTGCTGAGTGTGCTTCCCCACTTTGCATTGCTCTTGGCCCCAGCTGCCTTTCTGTGCTTCACTTTTGCCCAGGCAGGCAGCCATACCTTCCTTGTGTGACCTGCAGTGCATTCCTTCTTCCCTCTCAGTCTCTGAGTACCTCACCATCAGTTCCACCATCCTTCACCTTCTATTTATACATGCCTTTGTGGTTCTTTCATCTTTTTTTCTCTGATTTTTTTTTTCCCTGTGATATCCAGACTCCTGCAGCTGGCTTTAGAATATTCTTGCAGCTGAATCAGTTTTTAAATTCTAAAATGCCATTATCTCTAAAGAAGTGCATAGGTTCTATAAACAGAGTACTAATACAAAATTGTTGTGATATTTTTTATTTTCTCCTGAAGCGGTGTGCATATTTGAAGGCAGAACCTACTTTGAAGGACAAAGAGAAACGGTGTATTCAAGCTCAGGGGACTGTGTTCTGTTCGAGTGCAAGGTAAGAACATTTTTTATGATAAAAAATTCTTGTATGTTAGAAATATCAAAGTTCCACTATTGAAACACAGATAGGGCCACCATAGGAAATGGCAACAAGAAAGTCATCTAAGGCATCCTGTATTTGTTTTGTCTTACTGAGTTCCACCGACAATTTTGCAAATGCATTTGCTTTGCATAGCTGCAAGCCTTGATTACACAGCTTGATGGCTGAGCTGCATTCTTTTCTCCCTACATATCCTCCCCATCATCAGTAACAAGACCTACCAGGCTGTGCTGTTTCCACTGACATGTGTGCAGTGCTACTGTTCACAGTTTTGAGCCTAAGCGTGAATGATGAACAAACATGATGGGGACATAATTTAGACTTCAGGATAAAAGTGGGAAAGATGGATGAAAAATAAGAAAAAGCGGGGGCATGTTGGGTGTCTAGCTCTCTTTCTTATGTTGAAAATTAGAAGACTTGTCATTTGATTTTTAAGCAGAACATGCTGTGCTGCTGGCCAGAACGTGCTGCAAGAATAAAGATTCTCTGTAGACCACAAATGCACTTGGAGGACAAAATATATTCCATGGCTGCAGGCTGAGTCACCCACCTGCTGTGGTATGCCCTGCTTTGTTGCTGGGGCAAAGAAATGTGGTGGGAATATCTCTGGGCAGGGAGCTGCATCGTGCAGCTGAAAAACTGAATGCATGTTTCTAAGGAACGGATGGGAAAACTCCTTCCATGAAGCTGCAGCAGAGGTCTGGGGATTTAACTGCAGTACTTAACACTGTACAAACTCTGTGGGGCTGCAGGTAATCTAGAATGACTCAAAAAGTGAGGTATAAAATCCCTTCTGGCTACCATAAGTCATGACAGTATGGCAGTTTGTGCCTAGACTTCAGAGCCAGTCCTCTGCTCTCAGACCTTGCTTACAGCCTTCCCTTTGGCGTGCCCTACCTCCAGGAGCAGGCAGGGGTTCCATCCACCCATCAAGCAAATTCCTGGCAATTTCCAAACTTCTCCATGTCTTTGTGAGAAAGTGTGTGTCTTACAAAGAAAAACTGGTGACCTACTGTCATTGCTTTTCATCTGAGCTTAATTCTCTGAGTGGGTACTTTGAAATCTTTTGAAAAAAGGAAGGAGAACATGGCCAAAAAATAATTTTGGAAATGTATGTTTCAGTCATATGACTTTCAGGACTGTGAGTTTATATTTTTCAGTGTGGCACCTGGGACATTAATTCTGTGATTAATTCACAGTCATCAGAAGTTATATCTTTCATCTTTTTTGCGTGCATCAGATGCACACTATGAACAAAATGTCTCTGTTGGTCACGCTCTTCTGTGTTTTGTTGATGATGCTGGACTTTAGTGGACTGTCTGCTTGTTCTGGTTGAAATATTAAGCAGCAGCTTTGATTCATATTATCCTTTTTCAAGGTCTGAAGTACGCATTGTTTCTGATGAGCAGCCTTGTGAATTGTATTTCAGAGCAGAAAATCCCTGTGCTGTAAACTGTGTGGGTCAGCCAGGAAGTCATATGTTGGCACTATTATACTGACAGTGGAGTTGTCACAAAAGGGATATAATTTGTAACCCCAACACAAGACAGACTTGATAGGACTGGCACAAGTACTGATTTCATGGTTGGAGGCCTATGGTGAAGTTATCAAGGTGGTGTAGAGAATTCGTTCTTTCAAGTTGCACGTAATTTTAAACACTATAAACAGCAATTGTGTCTGCTATAGGCATGCACTTATGCACTTTTCTGTTTTAATATTGCAAAACAAATGAATTAAACATTCTGTTCCAAATTAGTCTGTAAAAAAAATTAAATGCAATCCAGACTACTCTGATATTATTTCTATCAAAGGTTTTCTTTATTTTGAAAGATTGCTGGTTTTTGTTTGTTCTGGTTTACAGCACAATCAGCATCTGGCTTTATTTATTTATTTCAGGTTTGGGCTGGATTGTTTAATGTAAAATTTGGGTGGTAATTTTGATTTCATTTTTATATGTTGTGTTTAAAAATGACTTAAATCAAATGCTAAACCTGTAATAATAATACATGCAATAGCATATTCATCGGGCATTTCCTTTCATGCAGAAATACAGGGTCCTGAATTCAGTGAGCTCATACTTAACCAAATTATTAATCCCATGGCATAGGAGGAACATGTTATTGCTTTGTTTGTTTGTTTGCTTTGTTTGTTTTCTGTTTTTGCTGTATCAGGAATAGAGCACATCAGAAGATACTAAAGGTGGTATTTCTGTGGTAGCCTGATTGCTAAGATAGGCATTTCACTATGGTCATACTGCATTGACTGTTTGTGACCTGCACTAAATGCCTGAAGATATTCAGATGACATCTTGGCATTAGATGCTTCCAGATGCTGGTCCCAGTTTAATGAGAAAGCTTTTTCCTAAGATGGAATCAGTGCCTGTTTCCTTCAGTGTTTTTTTACTACAGCATTGAGAGATGTTCAAGTTTTATTTTATATTCTGTATCATTAGAAAGTTGCTTTAGAGCGTATATTATAACTGGAGTCTACAGTCTCTGTTTTTGAGAAAAACTGTTGCTCTTTTGGATGTGGTTTTATGAGAAACGTTTGAGACAAGTTGCTTGAAAGCTAAGGTAAGAAATGAGAATTGCTTTTATACTTTCTCTTACATGGAAAGTTTTTAGCATAGGGTAGTTCCTGATGCTTCTGTTGTGCCGTGCTGTCCTTTCAAATGGTTTTTAAAGGTGTCTGGATTTATCATAGGTACTTTTTTTGTTTGTACATTACAATGCCAAAAGCCAACTAAAGTTATCCTTTATCTTCTTCCACAACAATCAATTGCTTCCATCTGACAGGACCGCAAAATGCAGCGTATTCCAAAAGACAGTTGTGCAACTTTGAACTGTCCAGAATCTCAACAGATCCCATTGTCTCACAGTTGCTGCAAAATCTGTAAAGGTAAGAAAATAATAGGACATAAGAAAAACTCAGTGCTGTTTTGTTTTCTTATAGATTATATGGACTTTTTTTGTGATCTTTTTGGATATGACATTCCTACATGTAATCACAGCAGACTTTGTGAATCGGAATGGACAATTCCTGCATCATGATGTCTAAAAGTTGCTTGTAAAATATCTAATAGTGTAAATTCTGTGAGACACATTCACTGGCTCTTGTGTGTTTAATTCTAGCCAAACATGAATAAAAATTCAAAGGAATTGTAACACGATTAGTGATTTTCTATCCCTCACTCATTCTGCTGTCTGAACAAAATGAGATTGGAAAAATGTGTTCCTCAGCATCCTTCTAAAGTGCTTTGAGATGTCTGCTTTGGAGAACAGTTTGTGCTGTGCAGTTGTTCAAAGAGTGTCATATATTGTCCATCTGTTTGGAGTTGTACTCTGCCTCTACAAGCAGAACCTTTGAGTGCTGTTTTGGTACACTGTGTGACTTTATCTGTTACGCAACTACTGGTCTTTTTCAAAGGTGCGGGAAGTGTTCTGTCTTGAGCCCAGTCTTTTGATCTGTAGTAATATCAGTGTCTTCAAAGATGTAAGCAATTGCAACTTCAAGTGGCTATGTCTGTTTCTCCTAAAGTTAAATAATGATAAATTGGTACCTGGCATGAAAGAAGGTGTTAGACTCTTGGGCTGATTTTAGATACACTTCAGTGAAAAGAAAAATGTAGCTAGACTTGTTTTGGTGCTGCTCAGTGGAACCACGAAGGTTATGATTAATGACATCAAGTAGAGAGATAAGAAGAAAGTAGAAGAAAAGAGCTTAAGAAAAGTTGATAGCTCTTGAAGACTATCACAGTCAAAAAGAATTTTGTCATGATAATTTTCTATAAAATCTTGTGTGGCTTAGAGAACATAATTCTGTGTTTGTAGTGCCTACCAGCTAGAACGAGCTAGAAAGTTTTAATATATGTCAGATTAGTGCTTTCTGATCATTTTCAGTCCTACCTGAACCATGCTATCATGGCCCCTCATGGAACATGGATTTTGTTCTTTAAAGAAGAAGCATTCTTTAAATGACAACATTAATACAGCTGAGATACAAATGTTAAGAATATTCATAAAATAACAACAAAAAACCCCAACCCTATCATCCACTTCCTGAATAACACGTACATTCTTAGTTATGAAATGCCAGTCTGATGCAAAGAAATCCAGACCAAGAAATCAAAAAATATGACTGCTGCTTTGTTATTAACTCAGACTTCAATGAGGAAGACAACAAAAGGGCAAAGAGCAAATATCACCACGGGCAGAAGTTGCTCTTGACACACATTTTTGCTGTCATCAGTGAATGTTGAAAAGCCTGTAATGCATGTAGAACTACAGAACTTTTTGCTTCTGACATAAATGCTATGTTAGATAACAGCATTGTGGTAGTTATGGTAAATTGTATCGTGCAAGTAAAATTAGCCAAACTTTTTTCTTTATCCATAGCAGAAAAGAAAGAACGGTAATCATTTGACTCCACTACACTAGTAGGTCTGTGATGTTTGTATCATGACCACATCACTGAGTTTAAGTACTAAAACCTTTTGCCTTTATGGACTCTTCTTTCTTTTTGCCTTTTCAGCTTGATTTCTATTGCTTCACATTGCTTATGATCTGCTTGAGTTCAAAACATACATATGAACTGACACTCAATCAGTCTGCCAATTGTCTGTTTAACATTGATACAGGCTGATTTAGCAATAGAGATCAATATATTAGTTTAAGGACCAATATATTAGTTTAGCAAAAAGCAATTCATGTGTGCTAAGTTCAAAAACTTTTGCTTAGTATGGGAACAGTCTTCTATTTCTGCGTGGTCCAGCTTCACAGAATCTTTGAAGTCGCTACTTTTATCTTTGCATCCACCAAATGCAAGGACTTTTTCTTGGGTTTCATATAAATTGTCTTGAGTTATAATGCACAGGGTAACAAACAGTAGACATTTGCCAAATTGAGAGAAAAACAGCAGGTCGGCCAAAGGGCACTGTGATGAAGAGGAAGATGAAATAAAGAGGAAGATGTAGGTGGCCTAAGACCATCATAGGCCCCCAGCATGCATGCCAAGAGGAACATTAGCATAAAGTAATGAGATCTTGGAAGAGAATGAATATGTATGCCAATGTATTGCATATGTATATCTTAACTGTTTAAATGTAGAACCTGAAGTCTGAGAGGGCACGATTGATTTGTCAAGTTGCCTGGTACATACTGTGAAAATAAAGGAATGCTGGCTTTCTAACATCACATTGGAGTAGGGGGTTTTCTTCCCAGATTTTTCTGATGACAACGTGCTCACATAATTTAGGGATAGAAGCTGTTCTGTATCAAAATTTGAAACAGAAGCTCAGTGGAGTGTTAAAAATAATATTCTCTACCGCCAGCAAATACTTGTTTGTTATTTCATAAGAGGCCAGTGTTGCAACCTAATTCTAGCTTGTTTACATTCTGGAGTTGCTGATATTACAACAATCTGGCACCCCAAGCCTGACCCACAGTTCCTCAGTTCTTCCATGAGAGATTTTGAAACAAGGAGAGAGTCATTGGCAAAGATCATTGAAGTACTGCTGATTGACCAATTCTGATGTTTCAGTTACAGAGGAAAATGTTAAACAAATAAGATTGCAGTGAAAATAATGGAGACAAACATCACATCTTAGTAGACAGATGTGAAAGTTTGGAATCTTCAAGTCAGTTACTGCAAACAGCTTGGATTTAGAATAATAAAGGCTGATTTATTTATTAGATTTCAGTGAGAGCAAACATAAGATATTAAAAAACAACAACAGCAGCAATAATCTACTGAGTTAAAAGGCTCATTCTAAATCTTTTAGCCTGGAAAAGAACTTCAGAATCTCAAAAATTTGTAATTAAGTTGCCATAGGAAACACACTTAAGAAATATTGAAATGGAAAATTAGGAGTAGA
>JAOWBP010000001.1:26102524-26115637 GCA_028571105.1 Tragopan temminckii | reverse complement strand
AGAATCTCAAAAATTTGTAATTAAGTTGCCATAGGAAACACACTTAAGAAATATTGAAATGGAAAATTAGGAGTAGAAGAAAATAAAGAAGGCCAAAAGGTAAGATTTTTAAAAATAAAATTCTCTGAAATGGAGTGGCAGAGGCAATCTGGGAAGTGTTTTCAGTCAATGGAGCTTGAAAGAAAAAGATAAAGGGAAGAGAAAAGCAAAACAAGTCAATGTTAATCAAAGACTTTTAGTTAAATGGAGAGCGTTTACACTTGGGAATGTAAGTGCTAGGGGAAAAAAAAGTAATCCCATTAGCAAATGAGCTACTGAATGTCTAAGCTACTGAGCTCTTTTATAAAAGTTTGACAAAAATAAACAAACAGGCAAGCAAAAAAACCTAAAGGAAGAAAAATGCATTGTTATGAAATGTCCTGTAAAAGTACTTAACAACAAGGAGACTGTAAGCAGATTTAAGCAAGCCACCTACCCAGCTGCCTTCAGATCAATGGCATAACCTGAAATTGAAGTGAAGACCTAGAGACAGTCTGTTCCCGTGGCCTTTACTACTCCTTTCATCGCTGAACACTTGATACAATTTGTTTTTCTGCATCTCATGAACAATAGAAAGGTATTCTTTGACTTTACTGGAAAAAGATAGCACTGTCTTTTACAGGGGCGGTTTATAATCCTGGATTCTTTTTAATCCTCAATCATATTTGTTTCTGTACAGGCCATGACTTTTGCACTGAAGGACATAACTGCATGGAGCATTCTGTCTGCCGAAACCTAGATGACAGAGCAGTCTGTAGCTGCCGAGATGGCTTCAGGGCCCTTAGAGAGGACAATGCCTACTGTGAAGGTAATACCTTGAAAAGATGCTCAACTCCACTGTGTAACTTGCTGTGCGAAGATCGTATTGATTCATGAGTTGTCAGAGTGATGGGCCTATTAAATGTGAGTTAGGCAGCTTATTAATCAGCTAAAATAATTATCTCTCCAATTAATTCTTTTAAAAAAAATTCTCATTGGTGTAGAAGTTGCGAGTTGCTATGGTTGAAGTCTGGAAGTAGAAACACATTTCCATAGGGAAGTTTTCCTTTGTTTTCATGGTATTCAGGTATTCAGGCAACCTAAAGTCAACCATCTGTATGTCATTTCTGTATAACTCTTTTCACCACTCTCCCATTCTTCCTCCCCAGTAAGTAAACACAATAGGCTAGATATTAGTGTTAATTAGATACTAGTTAGTCATACTGAATGATGGTTTATAATTTTAGAGGCTCTTCTGATATCAGGGAACAACCAGCTACTTAATCAGAAGAGGTGTTTCTAAAATTTGTATCTTTTCATTCTTATCCTGTAATCCTGTGAAACAAAACATCCCCACTGCAGCACTGAAAGCCAAAGTCGTCTTTTTTGCTGTTACCCTTTCTCATGAAAACCCTGATTCTGCAAGCCCATACCATTAGTATCAAAGGCGTAAGACTAGTGTGCCATCAAGCCATTCTTACACTAAAGCTAAGTGCTATCAGCAGCATGGCCTTTGGCTAATGAGCAATTTGGTCCAGATTTAGCCAGCTGAGCTGAAAATTAAGTGTCTTGGAGTAGAGTCTACAGTACTCCATAGTCCCACCTAATACCAGAACTATTCTCTGGTGACAGACAAGTTAATGGGATGGATTGGGGCCTTTTAAGAAGTTTCTTCAGCTGAATTCTGCAAAAGTTAATTCCTGCAGCTTGAATTAGTAGCTGCATTAACACTTATCTGTAAAGTTAGATTTGAGAATTCATGTCTGTTTTCATAAAAGGAGCATACATCTCTGCTTAATGTATATGGTTAGTCATTTGGTAGAAACCTGCTGTAAGAAGTAGAACTAAAAATCATGCAGAAATAAACTTCCCAGGTTTATTTCAGCAGGTATCTGACACGAGGACCAGCTGTGTAGCTTGTTTTTTGTTGCAGCACCCGTCATTTTTGTCACACAGTCCTTGGGGACTTACACAGAGGCTAAGGTTGTAGATCTGCGTTTCAGGGAACTCATCAGCCATTTCCATTTTGAGGGGAGCACTGAAGTCATGCAATCATGGTGAAATCAGTGCTTAAATAAGGTTGGTTTTTTTTTCTTTTTTTTTCTTTTTTTTTCTTTTTTTTTTCTTTTTTTTTTCTGCAGCTACATTATTTCTCTGATGTCTGAAAAGCATAGAAAAAAATTATTCTCTTAGTGATATCAACATAACTCAAATTAGAGTCTGTTGCTATGAGAAGAACTTGCCAGGCATGTAACAAGTAAAAAATAGAAAGCTTCTTGATCATCGCTGTTGGTGAAATGTTTAGATGAGGACACAGTTGATTATCATAGGCAAGATCAGTGCATCCATATTATAAATGGATTTAGCAGTTTGTGAATTATGGTGTGAATTCAGCATGACAAATTTTTGAGAAGATTTCTTAGCTCATATGCTTCTATTTGGGCATATGACATTGTTTCCAAAATTAATCATTGTAATACTATGTACAGATACAGAAAATGACATCCTAAAAACATATATGGTTTAGAACCTGCCAGGTGGGGTTCTCTTAGCCAAGGCTGAAGTTAAGGCTGTGCTGCCCACTGAATGCTATAGTGGCAGCACACACTGGAACTGTGCACCTCTTACACATGGGTCAACAGTTGGCCTTGGCTGAGTGCAGATGTTGTATGCTGGCAACAGGGAGAATAAAGTCAAGATGGAACCTTAGAATTGCTTTTGTGGAAGTGGAGAGACAGGGAACCAATGAGACTGTAATACCTGTGTTTGTTCAGAGGCATGCATCCCTTTTTCAAGCCTAAGTGGGCACTTTTGGACACTGAGTTGGTAATTTCTGGAAAGACACTCAATCTTAAAATTAAAAAATGTAACAGTAAAGGGCATAGTAACAGTAGTGCAATGCCAAGTTTTTTCAGAGTCCTGTCCCTCATCCTGAATGGTTGAAATGGTCCCCATCTCCCTTTCTCAGCACAAATTCTTCTTGCAAATGGCACTGTGGCTTTAATTACTAGCAAATGCCAAGTGTAAAATGACAAGTTAATACAAAGCTTTTTAGAGATAACGTTTTGTAATGGCTAGAGCCCATGAGTATGATAGCTGTTTCTATGTTCTCACATAACAAACTTAAAATATACTACAAAATTGGATGTCATTTATTCTGCATTAGAGACAGACTTCACCAGTCTTGATTCATGCCTAAGTACTGTTACAATTCAGAGAATAAACAGAAATAATAATGCTCCCATTGGTAGAACTTCTCCTTAAGGTAGAACAAAAATAAAAATATTCGAAGCTGGCTTCAGTATTGGTGTTGAAAAGCTGCATAAATTTCCTTTGAATGATGCAAGTGTTTCACTTCTGTCCTGGAAATAACAGATGCTTTTTCAAAACTATGTGATGTCTTTAGATACTGTTATGATAGATGCCTTTATGTTTTATAATAATAATATTTATTAATATTTATGTCACATTTAACTTTCCTTTGAGGACTCTTATAAACAATACTTCTAAGAGTTGGGATTTCCTCATTTACATGCTCTAAGCCTTATTCCAAGTGCTATGAAATCTACTTCCTGCCTGAGGCTGTTGTGTTGGGATACCTTATGGATAGGTTGGGCATGGATTATGATATGTAGGTGCTTTTGAATATAGAATTATTGGCAGTCCTCTCAAACTGACAATCACTCTCCATGACATATTTGAGATAGTGTTGAGTGCCCGCTACATTGGTGGTGGTGGAGCTACACTGAAGAAATTTTTAAGGATAAAGTTTGTGACTCTTAGGTATAGGCCAGGATATTGGTACATCCGGAAAAGTGAAATTTACTCAGGCAGCAAGACTAGACATCAGCTGAAATAAGATGTTTTGCAAATAATCTGCTTGTGGCAGCTGTAAGTTTTCTTCTTACATCCTTGAACTTAAACAGTTTACACACACAGTATCATTTCTCAAATGGGGAGGTGTCTTTCTTTGTAACTTTTGGAGACTGTGATCTGAAGGATTGTTTGAAATTGGAGTTCCTGAGTTAAAAATAGTGCTTAACAATTTCTGTGCAAAACCTGATTTCATTTCAGGAGCGTTTCTAAGAACTGCTGATTAAAGAGGGAAGTTGGTAAGCTCAAGTCAGCAAATGAGAGATTGCAGTGGTCTTTTGTAAGCACTAGGTGCTCTTTCAGATTTTTACTAAGACACTACTGATAGCACACCAGCATTTTGGCTGTTGTTGAACAGTGCTTGTGTGTTGTCAAGGCCTTCTCTCTTTCTCACTTCCCTAGCAGTGAGTATGCTGAGGTGGGCAAAGGCAAGGGAGGGGATTCAACTGTGAGAGCTGACCCCAGCTCGTCAGATGGATATTCCATTACACAGAACTTCATGCTCAGCAATAGAAGCTAAGGTAGCTGTTACTTGGAGACTGACTGAGCATCAGTCTGCTTGTGGGAAGTGGTGAGTTATTGCATTTGCATTTTTTTTATTTTTTCTTTTTTTTTTTTCCCTTCACTACTTAAACTGTCTTCGCCTTAATCCATTGTTTTTTGTTTGTTTGTTTTTCCCCTTGCTTTTGCCCTTCTGATTCTCTCCCTTATCCTTCTGATGGAGAGGAATGAGTGACTGGTGGGTCACACTTGATTGCTGGCCACAGTCCCAGATCTAAGTCACAGTTGTGAGTACCACAACATTCATCTTCCGACACGTGGGAATTTAGTTGTACTACTTGCACAGTACATGACATAGCCAACTTATCCAAACAATATTTGGAAGCATTTAATATAATTAAATATACTTTTTTTTGAAGCAATTTTTCCATTTTTCATCTAACTTACACTTTTTCTTCAATAACGCTCCTAGTTTCTTTTCTGTTGCCATGTTTGTCCCAATTTCAAGAACACAGCTGAGGTAATACGATAGACTGAGTGACTTAGTCTACATTTGAGAATTTTATCAGTTTTACTGATAGTTTTCTCTTGATGGGAGACTTAAGAGTTTTCAGTGTAGAGATCTGCATTTGAATAAGCTGCCTTTATTTGAATAATCCTTGGCTGAAGGAAGTAAGGAGTCTTAGAGGATGAACCATCTCTTTCCAGAGTAGGTGTCCAAAGTAGGTTAGAAACAACTTGGTTGGACCTCATCAGGATGTCCTCGTCAAATTGCAGTAAGATACATGTTCAATCATATTGGCCAACTGCAGTAATCAATGGGAGTTTAATACTGAAAGGAATATAAGTAAATCAGATGAAGACATTTGAAATGCAGATAAAGCCCTCAGTATTTAAATGTATTACTTTAAATCTTGTGAGTAATCAATGCTGTGCTGTATGTTAGCTTTGCTGTCTTTACAGTATGCACGATATTCTTTTGGTGAGAGTCCTACTTAGGAGCTCTGTAGTACTGTTATGCTAAAGTGAGAAACTTACCGAGCTTCTCTCTTCTAACCTAAATTCTTATTAATTTATTTATTTTTTGCAAGTGAGCTGTGGCAATAGTATCACAATATATTAAAAAAATAGTTTCTCATCTGCATTAACTGGTAGTATTTGAACCATTTCCTTGTCATTTTGGGTTGGGTTGAAAAGCTAATAAAGTAGATAGAAATGCTTCCATTCCAGGGAGGCAGAATGTTCCTCTCAAATCTCTATTAAAAAGCAATTAAAGTATTTATATTAAACATAAAATATTCATATTAAGCAGTTAATGTATTATTAATTATTAATATTTTTTTCTTAGCAAAGGCAGAAGATGCCAACTTATTTCCATCATTATGTAACTGAGAAATCTACATGTGAAGAATTTTCAGGCCAATTCTGATGTGTCAGTGTGGCTTATCTGCCATGGCTCTTATTCGGGAAGACGATAAAACATTCCTAGCTTAGGACATACTGGAAATATACTGACACTGGTGCATAAAACACAGTATTTACTTGTATACAGGTAGTCCCACTGCCTATAACAATAGCAAAGTCTGTACATTTACAGTTCACAGGAGGTGATTCAGTGTTATTTGATTTTAATTACTTCTGTGGGAAGGATATTCAGACTGATTCTATCATCCACTCATATCCAAGATTGACAATGGTGTTACTAAGAAAAAAAACACCTGAAACATCTTTCAAAGGGATTTTTGTAGAATCTCTTATAAACTCATACACTTCCAGACTTGGTAAGGAGAGATTTTCTCTTACTGAGGATAATCATTTTCCCCTTGCAATAAAAACATAGGTTGTATTTCTTAGTAAAGGGAAATTAAGGCGAACATTTTCATAAGAAGTGTTTAAATTTGCAATCTAAACAAAAGAGAAAAGAAAGTGAAACTTTAATGTTGTTCTTGTTTACCTTTATCTCATTTGTAGCTGGGAGATGTCTACTGAAAGAGTTAGATGCTTCCACTGTGCTCAACAGGACCAAAATCCTTACGAAACTTTTCTGACTTCAGTCTATATGTGCAGTACATCTTATGATATGTAGAGGCTGGATCCCTAAGAGCTGTAACAAATGTACAGAGATGCTAGACATTAAACCAGAGTGAATTTAAAATACAGACTTTTATAAACCATGCAGAGCAATAACAGCCAAAGCGATTATATTTGTTATGATACTCCAGCTAGTTGGGCATCATTTGAGAGATGAGTTGTGATATTGACATTTATTTTTGCAGAACAGACAGTATTTTACTGAATAGCTTGTGGGAATATGCTACATGCTTTACATCCTGCCCAAACATCAAATGCAGTTTAACCCACCCACATGGTCCCTTACCATAGATACTACTCTATATACATATGTCTTTCTTCTGATGATGAGTTTTAAAATACGCATGTGGTACAGTCTGATATATACCAGTAGTTTATTCATAAAAATATTACTGCTCTTCATTCTTTTTCAGAATAGTGGCAAACAAAAGCATTAAGAGAATTCTTGAAATTTGCAGTTGAAAATGATGAGATGCTGTCATATTTTTAGAAAGAAAAATGATTTGTTTAGCAGTTGAAATTAATGGACCTATATCAAACACACTGTACTGCTGAAGGGAAATGGATCATGAGCTGTAGTTTCAGTAACTTGTTCTGATTTCTGGAATATACTAATTAATCATATGCAGCATCATTTTTATTCTCAATGTACAGCTACATCAGACTAGTTATTTGGTGCCTAAGGAGAGCCCCCGGGTTGCTTTCATGTCTGACAGATAGTTATATATAATTACTTGTTTTATCATGTATACACTACCATATGAATTAATTATAAGAAATTAAATAGTAAGTAGATACAGTTTGCCAAGTAAAACATTACATGATGGCAAACAATATTTGTTTTCAAAAATTTCCTGTGATATATATTTTTAAAATGCATAATGTCTGTGGAGTCCAGCAATGTTTTCATGAGGCTGAAACAAAGATTGCATTATCTTCCAAGAGTCTGACTTGCACTGGAGGCTGTTGAGCACTATCTGCTACTGCATGTTTAACAAGAACAGTTTTTTTCTCATCAGTCTGTCTTCTCTTTCAAAAACTGGGGCAAAGTGAAATAAAAACAAGTCTTTGTACTGTTGAAAATCGTATTTCTGAAATGCTGTAATGTTGTATTGTATCCTTTCAAAGCTATCTAGAGCTTCTGTCAAGGACTGTAGACCTTGAGTGACTTTGACTTTATTTTAAACATATTTTCAATTCTAATAGCCTGCTCTCAAGCTGCAGGAGTCGGGCAGAAAATCATGGACTTCAGCAAGGATCAGAGATTTAAAATAATGTGAAGGGAGGACCACCAAGATGTGTACCACATGTGGATGTATATATGTTAAGTATGCAGTTTAAGTGAGGGTAAGAAAAGAGCACACTCTATATGAGAATCCAATACTTAGAATTTATTTTTAGTCTAATTGATGCTTTAGCGGTCTAGTCAAGCTAAAACAACCTCTTATTAGTTCAATTACAAGAGTGTTAATGCTTATAATCCAACTCACTCAGTTTCTCTTAAGATCCATAAATAATTCAATAAAAATCAATAGACACAAGTAGCTGCCCATTTCCTCTAATGTTAAGCTCTTACCCTCTCTATACATCATTACAGTCAAACAGTGGCCCAGGTTCTTTGCTGGAAGCAGTGCAATGTGGATGGTGGAAGGTGTTTTTTCCTTTTTGTTTTTTTTTTTCACGTATACTTACAGTTTTTTAAATATATTTGAACTGAATACATACGGTACGTTTTTTGCAGTTGACTCACAAGAATAGTTGTATTGTGACTCAGGTCCTAGTTCTTCCCTCTTTTGAAGGAACTGTAGAAAAGTCTAAAAATGAGGAAAAAAGCAACAAAAAAAGAAAGCTGGCAAAGTCAGAGAGCATACACATTATCACTGAGTAATTTTGCTAGGCTTTTACTATCTGTTGATAACGTTAAACTGGTTTGGTACAGGGCTGTGTATTTGAGGGGAAGAAAGACTCAAAGATTATCTGCAAGGTGTGAGTGATGACAGCTACGTCAGTGCAGTCAGATGGGATAAATAACGTGGGAGATTGTGAGAAAATACACAATTTTGACTGAAGTGGAATATGTCAAATGGAAAATCTGCTGTGGTGGATATTGTAGAGCAAAGCAAAACAGAAGAGCAGCAATTGATTTGTGACTCACTATAGAAGGAGTGGTAGTTAAAGCTTAGGTTCACCTGATGATGGAGAGTCTAAGAAGAAGGTGGGAGGAGAAGCAGCAATGGCTTTGCCAAAGCCCTGAGGTGTTTTGTTTGCTTTAGACTGCAGATAAGAAATGGTGTATACAGGAAGAGAATAGTGTGAAAAACAAAGCATGCAAGATATGGTGATTTTTGCTGAAAGTGAAGGGAACCTGGAGAGAACCTGGAGGAGTCTGGAAGTAGTGTTGGGGAACTGGGAGAGACCCTAGTAAGGACATTTTTATGGGAGCAATGGAGTGGGGAGTTTTAAACTTGAACAAGTTGAAAGAGTGAGAATGAGTTGGCACATTTGGTGGTAAAAAGAAGAAAACAAGTACTTTTACAGGTGAGCAAGCTGATGGGAACTTGCTTTAAAGTTAGGGAACCCTATTCTGTCTCTTTTAAGGAGAAGCTGGGGAGGGATGGGCTGAAAACAGGAGGAGAGAGAACACAAGCAAAGATTGAGACGGGACAGAAGTTACTCAGACAGGTGAAAAGTGCCAGAGAAGCTGGGAAAAGGACTGTTGTCAGTGGAGGAAAGACAAAGAGAAAGGAAAATGACAACTTTTGTCCTTTTGTGTGGGAGAGGTTGTGTTGATTTTGATTCCGCATTTTCTCTGGCAGTGGTTGCTATTGGTTGCTCACTGTTCATTCTCCTCTTTCGTCCTCTCTTACCGAGTGACTAACATCTACTGATCTTCTGATGCCCTTTTCCTAGGTCAGGGAACAGATTCTATTTCTATGAGAGTATTGATAAAAATAATAGTCTGAAGTCTGTTTGCAGTGACTGTCATTACTGGCATCCATCCTTACTCACATCCGTCCTTGGAATTCTCAGCAGGGCGGTCTCAGCTTCACAGGAAAGGTGAGCAAATGACGCCCTTGCACTTAGCAATGTAGCCTTCAGGTCAGCATGGAAGTTTGCTGATGAATTTGCATGAGAAAGGTGGAAAATCTTTGCCCTGCTCTACAGGTGAATGTGGAGCTTCCCATTTTATGGGCTATCAAGATGGAACCTTTTATAACAGGAAAAGTTTTTCTGTTTTAAAATTTTAATTGAAGGTCTAATCTACTCTGCTCTCATTTTCAGGGTACTTTTTGATGCACTTAGGAAACATATTTTTATAAATACTACTCTTAATGCTCCTGTTTGCTCTCCTCCTATTTACTTAATACTATCTGTTGCAAAAATCCTGCAAGAGCTTCTCCCTGCCAACCATATGCCTCTGTAAGTGTGACCAAGGAGATCCTTTATGCTAGATAACCAGTGAATTTTAAAGGAAATGGCTGGAGGCAAGACATTATCTATAAAGGATCCTCAATTCTGGAAGCAGATTTCTCTCTTCACTTTCCAGCACTTACTGATTCAGTACTGGTCTCATTTGTTCTGGCAGGCTTTTGGGGTAGATAAGGGTAATGATGGATGGTGAGGCCTAAGGAGAATCTTTGTTTGTTGGCTTTGGCCAGCAATGATTTATAGATTACAGATCAACTTTTTTTCTTATTAATGGGATTGTTAAACAAGACTGGGATTTTCATTCTAGGGAAGCAAATTTGCTGGGTACAGGAGTAAGGGTGGGTAGGGAACATTTTCCTGGATTGTGTATTTTGTATAAATTTTGTGACTGCTGGGGGTAAAGAAAAAAAGACTTTTCTTTGGTTTTGAAGTTTTTGCAACTATAAATAAATAATTGAAGTGCAGATTTCAAATACCTCTGCACTAACCAATTTTCCCAGATATTCCTCTTTCACCTACTCCACTGGCAACAGAGTTGGTTGACAATCTCCATGACTATGTTGTTGTCAGTACATCCCAGCTGGTGGCTCAGCATCACATCACAGACTTAAGACACACAAGCCTTTATTGTTGAGTTTTTAGAAGCATTGGTGTGGTGCATTCATCCTATTGAACTGATGGACTTAAAGATCTTAGTGGCTAAGCAGTAGACATTAATGGGCATTAATATCCTAACAAGGCTTTTGGCAAGGTAAATTAAGATAAATGTTGTAGGCTTTTATAGATACAGAAATACATCAGGTTTCTGTTGTATTAGTGCATTTGTTTCTCCAGGTGAATAAAAGGCTAAACCGGTGTTTCAGCCAGTAAGCAGGACAAAAAGGCTTCTATTTTGGAAGTCTTAAAAGAACAGGTACTGCACTCTTTCTCCACCCCAGTTCAATCTTCTTCAATCTGTCTACCTTAACCAAATATATACAAAGCTAGCATATAAAGTACTGAAGGGAGAATGGAATTGAGTGTTTTTGTTGGTGGTGGTGGTGTTTTTTTTTTTTGCAGCAAGTCGTTTGATCACTGCTTTATTCTTTTTGTATTAATTATCTTTTGTGTCCGCTGGCAGTGTAATTTAGTGTAAACTTGCAAACTACTCATAAAAGCAACCTCTTATCAGATGTGTGTCCATGATGTGGAACAATGGAGTTTTAACACTTGCTTAGGGTGTTTTAGTGTCAATGTAAGAAAATAAAGAAGCAGTGGCAGTAATACTCCTATTTTTTATAGGCACTCTAGAGAGCTGGCAGGGAAAGTGTTTTGTTTTCTGGTGAGCTTTAAAAATCAGTTTGAAATATAAATCAGCTTGGTTTGAATGAAGCACTTCAATCCAAAGTCAACCTGATCATTTTGTTGTTGTTGTTATAACAAGTGAATAAGCAAGGCTTTGAAATAAATCCAACTATAAATAAAACATTTTGCAAAACCTCAATACATGGTATGTTGGCAAAATGAAAGCTTTTATTTAGAACACTTCCAAACTAGGAGGTTTGAATCATTAGCATTTTTGGTCTCCTGTGGCTTTTTACCCAGCAAAGCAATCATTAATGCAGTTCGCAGAAAGTCCTATTTAATGTTTTTGAGGCTTTGGATCTTTAAGTAGAATTTTCCACTGGTGTCAAAGCTGGCTCATAGGCAGTCTGTTGAATCAAAGAACATAAGGCCTCTAATTACTCGAAGACTGATGTTGTTACTTAAATATAAATCAACACCATTAATTTAATATGGAGTTGTGAACTAGGAAAGTGAAAGCCACGAGCTGCATCATTTGTGGGAGCTGCTGAGGCATGTGCTGTAGCTTCCGACTGCTTTTGTGAACCCTACGTCTACATTTCTGCAGAACACCTGTATCTATTTCAGCAGTTTGGGCCACTTCCCACTTTCTGTGCAGAGCAGCTCCGGCTGTGGAAGCCTTGTGATAGCTTCACTTTTTTTTCACTTTCTTTGGTGATTTGCACAAAATGCACTGCCTCGTTATGCTCAGTGTGCTCACTCTAAGTACACATTTATTTTTGTATTTATGTATGTATGTGAAAATGACAAGTGCTTTTCCAAATCAGTGCCCATATGTACATGATTCTTCTGCGCCTGCAGAGCTTACAGGGAAAGGAAGGAAAACAGCTGAAGTTTATTGGCTGTGAATCTCTTGGGAACTGAATTTGTGAAAAAATAGCCTGGGTTCACCCCGCTGAGCACTTACAATTGTCAGCTTCATGATTTTTAGTGATATGTTGCCAGCTTCTCCAGCAAGGTCCCTGGGACATTTGCACTGGGCAGAGAAACCGGGACCTTATAAGCTGGGAAAAACACAAGCGTTCTTCAAAGCTGAAAGAAACTGAAAAATGATTACAGGATCACTTGTAGTCAATGTGTCACATTGTTTTGTACTGAAAAGCAAATTTTCTTTTGGAAATGCAAAGAGAAAAGCAGTCAATGAGTACATTGAGAGAGTACCCATTGATTTTAAAAAGCTGGGAACAGGAGGAAGCTTTGGAAGGAAAGCATATGACCTAAACAGGAGAAAAGTACAGGAGTTAATATTGTTGACATTTATGAAGTCAACTCTGATTTGAGTTTATATATGCAACCTATTGCTTTGAACTATCATCAAACTTTGGAACACCACACTGTTCCCCATCTGGAGATTTTAATTTTTCAAATCTGAAAGCTGTAAACAGCATTGAAAACAGGGAGCAAATTAAAACTGATGAGCAGGAAAAAAACACGGCCAACAATCCACCCCTTTGATTCGTGACATACTTTTCTAGCAAGATTCAGTGGCACACTGCAAGACAATTTAACTAGATGTACAGAGCATGTTAATAATGCTGTCTTTATCATTGCTATTATGGGAACAGCATGCTACTAATTGCTTCCAAATTAATATTGCTTTTATTCTTTGCTGCATAAAAATAGTGTGCAGAAGCTGCTTTGTTACTTTTGGTGCTTTCTCAGTCTTGCTATTGAAATATAACCTAGCACCAGAAATAGGACTAATTTTGCAGCCAAAGTGAGTATCCAAACCAATTACATTTTGACGTCCATACCTACAGTGACTGATGTCTGGAGTTTCCTCTGTAACTTAATGCTGCTGCAGGTATTCCATTCCATTCCATTCCATTCCATTCCATTCCATTCCATTCCATTCCA
>JAOWBP010000001.1:26062532-26089797 GCA_028571105.1 Tragopan temminckii | reverse complement strand
AATTACAGGAGGTAATTGTGTCATTTACCCTGTTACAGACCACTAAATGTCATGAGTTGGGAACATAGCAGCTGTCATACAGTATTAACTTTAATGTTCAGGGTTTGGAAAATTATAGAACCTTTCAGTGATGGTGCGTTTAAAAAAAAACAAAAACAAAAACAAAACAAAAACAAAAAAAAAGATAAAGGCTTCATATTTTTTGAAGTGGGCATAGAATGGTCACATCTTTTTAAGATAAGAGGACTGATTTTTGGAAAAGTGGGCGTTCATCAAGAATAATCCCTTTTAATTATTCATCTGTGTTTTTAGTAAGTTTGAGATGTACGCATATTTCGTAAGTCTTGATTACTTTTTTCCTAGCTCTTTAGAAGGCAGAAATGGATGCAGAATTCAACTTAACTTCTGTATACATAGTCTTATTGTTTGAGAAGTAAGTAGAGAATGTGTTTGATTTTCACCTGCACAGTTACTCCAGTCTGCCAGGAGTAGCTGAGGTGTACTATTTACTTAGTACACCTTCCAGGATTGAGCTTCGTGTTATTTTGAAGTCCTCCACACAGTATCTCAACTTAAATTCTAATTTCTTCAAACAGGGGTACGTGAAAGAGGAAGGATTACAAAGGTGAGCTCATCCTGGCAACTCAGGATGTAGTATTGAGAAAATGGAATATCTGGTCAGGTCTTGCTTTATTGTATGTATTAATTTCCAAGTGCTTTTCTTTCCAGGGAAGGCATCTTAGATGCATTGGTTGTGATGGATGTGTTTGTTATACTGTTTTGGTGCACCTACATAAACTGCCAAGAAGCATCTGCCCTAGGGAAAATCAGAACCATCACTAGAAACAGTATCAGGGGTGACCTGGAATCAAAGAATCGGTTTCATTCTGCTTTGCCACCACTTTAGCATATGTTTGTCCTCATTTTCAAGTAGAGAACTCTTTCTCCAACTAGGTGAACAACATTGAAGGAAGACCTATTCCCCATTGAGCTCAACCACTACAGATGTCTTAGCAAAAATAGTCCTGTCCTGTTTGACATCTGGTGAGTCATCTGAAAGCCTGTGTCACAGCACCTCCAGGGAAATGAGGTGAACTATCTCATGCGTCGAGAACTCTCTGCTGCATAAAAGGATAGAAAACCACTTGTTTCCCAATTTCATGGTAACTTAAGTTAATCTGGAAGAAGAGATCAGGATCAAAGCAAAAGCAGCATTTCTTCCAGTGCCTTCCATTTTCTTCATCTGACAAGCACTGTCCATGATAAAAGTAGTGTAAATTGTTATTGTAATTTCCAAAGAGCCCTCTGGAAAATGAGTTAACGAACTCTGGACATGTTGATATCCCCAAAAGAATGGAAAAGGAGCACTACCTGTCTCCAAAGAGCTCTGACTACATTTTTAGTTCAGGAGTCCAACTCTGAATGATACTTGATTCTTTAGACATCTTTCTGCTGTCCCATTGCATATCTATCCTTCTGTTATCTCCATGCTGACAAAAAACAGCGTTGCTCAACAGTGTTTTGTGGGACCCTCTGGTTATGTAGATGGTCTGCAAATTGTTACTTGCAAAATCCAAGAACAGACAGCAAGTTATGAGCTTCAGCAGCAAGTCTGAGAGACACTTCTCTGCTTTATTTGTATAACAGAAACGTGTAGCATGGAGACCAAGTGTCCAATATAAGTATCTGTTGCTGGTGTCAGACCTGTGCAACATGGAGCCTTTAATTAAAGGAACAGTAAATGAAAAGTGTTAGCATTAGGGTAAGAAGTAAAATAAACATTTTTTTTGGCTGAGGAAATTGCAGTAGGATTCTTATAGCTCTAGTCTGGCAGTTCTACTAGCAATAAAATATGGAGGTGTACTTCAGATGCAGAATTTGCTATCACTGTCACTTTTGACAGCATAATAGAAGATTGTGAAAGCATCTGTTTATTGTAAGTACGTAGGATGTTTAGTTTACAGTACAATTTGGAATTTGAAAAGATTTACCTTGGAAAAGATAATACCCATAGCAAGAATAAAATAAATAAAAAATGAAAGAAGAACGTATGGAGAAACATCTCATGAAATGAGACATGAAATATCTTTTAAAACACAGAAACCTTATTTTAAAATGTCAGTGATAAAAGAGACAAGATATTAAAAGATCACTTTGAATTACAGCAAAAAAGAAGCGCCTGACAAGGTCACAGACCTTATGTCTAGACTGAAATCTTTTAAGGTGGGATTTTCAAAATTATTTTGCATTTACACTACAGTTTTACCATTGAAATTAGTGAGAGTTACAGATTTTCCTTTAGGCGAGAAAGGCTTATGCTAAGTTATTTAGAAAATCCTTCCCTTAAACTTTTCTGTTCAAGAAGGAATATACAAAATGGCAGACGTGGAGGAAGCAGGAGATAAATTAAAGCTTACTTTACTTTAGCTGTCATACTAAATATTCTTCAATATATTTCCTTTGCCTAACTTGTTGAAATGTGTAAAAATTCACAGACTGCTATGTGAAGTAATATTGACTAATTGTACCATAGAACGCGCTGTGAGAAGAGTGTGAGTATTTTGCAAAAATACATTTTGTTCCACAAAACTGGAATTTGTTATTATAATACAGGATGAAGAAACTTAACTGGGTTTAAAAAGGATTAAATAATTTGTTAAAACATGATGGGGAAAGATGGAGGAAATAATATTAGTCGTGGAAAGATATATTTTAGCCATTAAATTGCCCATTGTGGTGGGGACTGAAAATGACTTTGTTCCCCCTGAGTTCCAGGAGATCTCAGCACTGATTACATGATGAATAGATATTAGAGGAAGGAAGGGATGGGCCAACATTCAACCTGCCTGCTGGGCTTCTCAAGTTAAGTCTTGGAGTCTGCATACCCTGCTTAGAGCCATAAAATATGTTATTGGATTTACTGCTAGTGGACAGTTTGAAGGGACTTACAGCTAAGAGTTTCACATTTCTTCAGTCTAGGAGGAACACAAAATACAAAACAAACAAAAAAAAGAAAAAAAAAAAAAAAAGCACAAAGAGATTTTGTACAAAGAACAACTGCATAATGTTTTGAAAGGAAGATTAAGTTTTTAAGTCCAAGCAAGAGAGTAAGAAAAAACATCTATGCCCCTTGCAGGCTTTGATGTGTGAAATAGTTTTCTTTAGATGAGCTGTGAAATAATGCATAAAATGGAAAATCTTCTTAAAATATATTTTCAAAACACAAGTGTTTGGAAGCAGGTGATGTTTTAGAGATGGATTTCATTATTACATTCAGTGTCAGGATTTCTCTTTTTGTGAAACATATGCATAAAGATAATATCAAGGTATTTAAAGAGGTAATTAGTTAAGCACACAATCAAAGCAGGGTGCAGGACAAGGTCAACATCATGGTATAGTTTAGCTAACCCTTTCAATTGCTGTAAGCATCCAACATCAGTGTAAGCAGATTTCTTCTATGGTCTAAGCCAGCTATGTATTGTCATTTTTAAATGCTTCTTTTTGTCTCCTTTTCTGTGTGTGACACCCATAAAGTCCTTGGAAAAAAATCTCAAATCAGATAATCATCAGTTTTGGGATCCTCCATGCATAACTTTTACATAAACCAGTGTCCAACAATTCCAACTTTGTTCAAATGACAGCTCTGACTGTACTAAACTGAAATAGTTCAAGCTGCACATGTGAAACACCAAAGCACCAGCTCAGTCCCTACCTGTCTCTGGTCTCCTCAATGCCACAACCACTTCAGAGCTTTCTGCAAAACACTCCTAACCTCACAGAGAGATGCAAGGAGAGTGGGTCTGTGCTTTCTCTTGTTCAAGTGTTTTTCAGCTGCTTTTAATCCTTAGTTAGTAACAGCCCATAATATAGCCTTCATAGTACTAATGCAATGCAGTCCTGGAGCCATTTTTGTAATGGATGTGAAAAGGATCACTGGATTTTGACTTTACCCTCAGTTTCTTCCTAAGATTTTGTCATAATTTTCTTGATTTCCCTTTTTTAATCATCTTAAGACCAAATATAGAATAAGTAAATATATTAATATATAAAAGAGAGGAGTAGGCATCTGAATGAGATGAGGGCAACTGTTCCCTCTGAAGAACAACAGTGGGCTAAATAATTACAGACAGAAGAAGCATTTCAGAAAGCAAGATTGCCTCTAAACAGACCTTGAAAATAGAACGTGCTATCCTACAGCTATTTTTATTATCAACATCATAAAGATAAAAAGTAGAAAAATTCATAGATTTACAAAAAAGAGTTGTTTATGCCTGCACTGAAGAAAGAAAATGAAGACCAGGAGAGAGATGAATATATGGGAGTGCATGAAGGTGAAAATCAGTGAAGTAACAAGATTAGCAATGAACTGACTATTGTGGAGAGACATGGATTTTCATATCCCCAGCTTGAACAAAGGACAGCTGCTGGTGGCCATTAATTAATGATTAATGATTTCTGTGTTAACTAAGATAAAGAATATGATGGCAACTGTGGGTGATTAAAGCTTGGGTTCCATTTTGCATTTGAATTAGGGAATTCCCATAGAAAAATGAATTGGGAAATACTAGAGTTGAGAAATATCAATATAAAAATGTGACTTAAGTATATGGGAATTGTAGCATAATCAATAATTTTATGCTAGTTGCTCATTGAAAATACTATGCATATACTAAGACAAGTAACCCTGCTAATTAGAGTTTAAACTGTCTAGTATGAAGTCTTTGAAGAAATTAACCATCTGTCATTTCTCTAATGATCCTAATAGAATATGTCTTCCAAACTGCCTATATAATTAATACTGATTTTTGTCTTGTACATTAATTATATGAGAAAAAGAGCTTGTAATTAAGATAAACTGTAAGTGGGCATTTATGTGTTGGGTGCTGATAATTCAAGTGACGCATCTGTTGTCACTTTCACTGCCACATCCAATTGTCAGCTGATCACCACACTTCAGATTTGTACTGAATCAATGCAAAGGAGACAGGTGACAAAAAGTAATTTGAGTTCCAGAATTCAGAGATAGCATGAGGAGAAAATACTTAAAATATTCTATTTCTTTAAAAGATTTTAATTTAATCCACAAGCTCCTTACTCAAAAATGGATGTCTGTTGCGTGGTGTTACAAGATTACAAATGGAGAAGCGTATTTTTTTTTTATATATGTGGGAACTTCTATGAATTTCTATACCTCAAGTTGTTATTTTCCAATGCTGGTAATGAATGATTTGGGAAAACTGACGCATTATATTCTTTACCCACAAGTATGAGATGCAACTCAGTCATAATTCCTTTCCACTGTTGGGTTGGATTCTATTTGTTAATTTTTTTTGCATAGATGTTTGCAGAATTTGGATGTGCAGGACAAGTAGTGAGAAGTTGCAGTATGCAAGTGGGAAATGCTTTACAGAGTTTCTGTTTATTTTTAATTGTGAAATGTACAGTAGGAAGGATAGTGGCTGATGTCATTCTGCACTTTGAAAATAAAAGGAGGAGGAGGAGGTGGGTGACACACCTAGTGGTCAGCGTGTTAGCTTCTACTAAGTTCTGCAAGAATCTCTGCACAGATAATAAAAGTGGTAGGACAGATCCCCATCTGCCATTGCACTGTCATATGTCATAGGATTCAGTGGGCCTGTATGAGTTTATGCCAGCACTGCATTTCCTGAGGATGCAGTACTTTACCCTTCATATTCCTCTGAAGTTACATCTTTGTCCAGGAAACCACATGAATTGTTCTGGAGTAGTAGCAAAGCAAAACAAAATTCATCACTTTCTGTGCATGTATGTATGTGTGTATAACTGATTTGTTGCACATCCAAATGCATGAATTAATTACATCACATAATTTTTGTATCCCTTTAAGTCATCTGTGTCATAATGGTCATTCTGTGTTTTTTAATGAATGTACATATGAACTCATTCTTACTATTGTTTTAGTGTAGAGCAGTAGCACATTTTGGAGGTGAAACTTTCTTTATCTAGAAAGAGATCATTCTGGACATAATTTATTCAATATATATACTGTGTTTTAAACTTCAGTTGGTTCTCAGAACAGAGATTTTATTAATGTTAACACTGTTGAGCAGAGCCCTGGCAAAATGGATTTTAGATCTATTAGATAATATAGCTTTAGAGGTAATCACTGAAACTAGTGCATTTGGTTTTATAGAAAGTTTATGCAAATGTGGGTGTGTTAATGGTTAAAATCTCTTTCCAGAAGTCATTTTTATTTCCTTGCCACTGTACTACTCCTACACTGGCCCGGCCCCATCATCATTATGGTGTGCAGTGAAATAAGTATGGATATTTGTTAAATGTGTGTCACATTATTTCGTAAGAAGTTGCTTGGAATGAATGACCTTACTTTTGCTTCTTGGAGCATCAGAAATATATTTGGGCAGTAATGACATTCTAAATAATGCAAATGATGTTTCTATCCTGTTTTTCGAACTTTAAAAAGTGGAAGAAGTCATATTTATGGTTATCCTTAAACAATTCTTTTATGAATTGCTTTTTTGCTTCTTTATAATGCACAGCCCAATCTGCTTCTACAGTTTCTAGACTGATATTTAAGATTGCTGAACTCCTTCCATGTCCTCTCTATTTAAGATGACTTTCTGAATATTTCAGCAAAATAAGAAGACAAAGTGTTAAATGTGAGTTAATGAAGAATTATCAACCACCTTTTTCATGACAATCAAGTATTTCTATCTTTAATAAAGCTAGACAGACAATTCTGGGAAAAGCTCTTTCTGATAGTCTCTTCAACATTGCTGCAGATGGTATGCCATACATTAAAAGAATGAATGTTGTAAGGTGCTTTATATGCAGGACTTTTCCCCTTCTGTATTTTTACCATTTATTGTCAGTCCGTATCAGAGTTCATATCAGAGCCAGCCATGCAGTGCAGACTGACTGCTCTGTGTGGTGCCCCTCAATATGTATGGAGCAAATATGAAGAAGTATGGAAGGAGTATGAAGTACTACGTGTAAATGGTTTTAACAGTGCTATTGAACCCAAACTCAGATGAGGCAGGGTAACTGATCTAGGTGAAAGGTAAAACATCCCAATTCTTTTTTTATGACATTTTTTGCTCCTATCATTTTAAAATGTCTGTTTCTGTACTTAAACTTCTGTGGCTGTGTGGTGGGCCCTCTTCCTGCCCAGTAGGCAGACATCCTCCATGAGCTTTATTGCAGAAGGGTATGAAACATGAAGTTTCTCACAGCAAGTGGTGGAAACCAAGAATATTATCTTTGAATTCAGTTACTTAGCTGATAGACAGTTAAATTTTGTTTTTTAAAAAGTTCATCTTAGAAGGCTCTTTAGGTTTTCTTAGCCTACAGAGTAAATGTTATGAAGATACATTCAAGGGTGACAGTTATCTTTTTTTCTACAGAGGCCATATATCTGTGCATATGGTCTTTGAGATCCAGGTACTGCAAGGTGGAGTCACCCATATTGTTAACACCTGGCTGCGCTGGAACACCGTTAGCAAGCTCGCTTGGCATGGGTCCCTCATGGGCTTTCAGAGCTGTTCTCGCTTAAAGCTGCTCCTCTTGGTGTCAGACCGTTCTCAACTGCTTTTCTCTAATATACTCTGATCCACAGGAAGGAGCTGCTATGCATGCTGGGGGTGCTGTTGCAACCCGAAGGCATGAGGTGGATGGTGGCATTTCTCATTGAGCATGATACTTAATTTGCCAAATGCAGTGATTTGAGCTGAGTTTACCAGTGTGATGTATTGCTGTATATACCCCCCCCTCCTGAGATCCCAGAATAATGTCTTTGCAAGATATTTTGGCCTGCTGAGTGCATAATGTTTCTTACATTTCCATAGCTATTTTCCTTTCATACGTTACATAAAACCTTTACAAATGAGAAAGCAGTGTATATTTTATATTTAAATGGCATATAACATAGAAATAATATCATGATGTTAACACAAAGCCAGAATATGATTACAGCATAGATAATACTTTTAACCTCATTTGCATGAATGTGACATTCTTTAATTTTATGACTGATCTAATATAAATACTACTTCAGCCAGCATGAGAGATTTCACTGCGGTGGGAGGTTGAAGTCAAATATTGTAACTGGATTTGAGGGGCTGGATCATTTGTGAACAATATCAGTTTTAGTTATTAATGCTGAGAACAAAGTAATTATTTCTCATGCTTCAGGGTGGAGGCCTGCAGCCTCAGCTTGGCTGTATCCAGTGGGGACTCAGTCCCTGTTTGGAAGAAGAACATCAGGGTGGTGCTATAAAATAAGCAGAAAAACGCTAAACCAAAATAAAGCCAACTAAAGAACACTGTGAATTGTTTAAAATTGATTATTTACATTTTGGTGATTTTTCTCTTGTTAAACGATGGGTATTTGTTTTGCTATAGGACACTTTATGTCTACTGATGGATTAGGGATGTGCCATTCTGCCAGTTTTATACTCCTGTGGTTTATGGCCAGTATTGAATAGCAAGTCGAATACTTCCATAGTGATTTGCAAGTGTTAACAAATTCATTTTCCTGACAGCCCTGTGGGATATGCGCAGACTTTAGTTCTTTATTATAAAGCAGAAGATTCAGAGCAGTGTGACATAGCCAAGACTAGGGAAGAAAGAGCATCTAGTTTCAGATTTAAGACTTGTGTTGTAGCCAGAGCTGCCATAAGCTGCACTAATAAGATTTGCTAAAATCTGGACAGAATGGTGGCTATGAAAACCTCAAATGCAGACTAGTTCACGTGTGTTGATTCAAATTATGTAGCTTTATGTACCCAAAACAGTTGATTTTACTGAAATTAAATTTTTGGGTACTCTGAAATTATTTATGTTTAGGTAAATCCTGTTGATTTAAAGAAAATACATGGAATAATTTCAGAAGATGGAAGCATTTCATTCATGATGCCTACAGACTAAGATACTGCCTGTTGAATATACTCAAGCAATTCTTGTGACATTTGGAAAAGATACTTCAAAGCATCTTGTTTTGAAATTGCATTTTCCATTTTTTTAAAGAACCACAAACTAAAACATTAAAATATTCACCAACAGAAACACTTAGATCATGCTTCTTTTGTTCCTCACTCTGAGGAGCAGCCTGTCCTTTGTTTCCTGGTTATTTAGCTCAACTAAATAGTGAGTAGAGTACACACTGAAGTGAAGGAAAACAGGACTATATTTTGAAGTCCTGACTTCTACAAACTGTTCTTTGCAGCTTGGAGTGTGTGACTTGCACCAGTGGTCATCTTTCTGAAGGAAATCCTATGAATCCCACGCAGGATAAACCTGCATGTGTACATTATGCAGTAGAATTATTATATGGATCTTCAGTATGTTAGCCAGTTCTTTGACAGATGTTTACGAGAACTCTGTAGCCTATGTGAAAAGTTTAATGATGGTAATTCTCCATTAATGGAAGTGGAGTTGTGCTCCAACACATTTCTCACATAGAAGTATGTGTTAAAAACATATAACCTGGTTACCCCACTGTTTCATGTTGACATAGCCAAGTCATCACTAACTACTACTTCTCTCTTATTAAAAAGTTTCTGTGTTTTTTAAAGCTTCAAGAACTTCCCATTCTTCTTTAATTTTCTAGAGCATGATGAGTGTGTAACGAACCAGCACAACTGTGATGAAAATGCGCTATGTTTCAACACCGTGGGTGGGCACAACTGTGTCTGCAAGCTGGGTTACACTGGAAATGGGACCGTGTGTAAAGGTAAGTGGCTGAGAACCCAGGGATTCAGCATTCCTTGAACTCAGTGAGGTGCTTTGCTCATGCAAATATGTTGACGTACCTTGGATAAGACAGGCAAAATGCTAGGCTGGGCATTTAGGTCTTGCACCTACTAGAAGACCTTCACATGTAGGTACACAGGGACCCCGCATATGACTGAGTTCATAGTGATTTGAGGGTGATGTATAGACTTGGTGAATACACAGTGCTGCTTTAACTTCTGTTATTACACGTCAGAAGGAATTACACGTCTGACGTATTTCACATCAGAAGGGATGATGCTATTGGGCCCAAGTCCCTGGGAGTCCTCAAACTCATAACACAGGATGGAGAAAATACCTGATAACAAAAGTAGTGCAACTGTAGGGAACTGGCTCAGATGTGAGAAGTGGTCTAACCGCAGCAATTGCATACCAAGAGTTCCCACTTCATCTGTTAGGTGTCAGACTCCATGGAGCCTCAGCATTGATAACAACACATTGATTCATTCTGCTGCTGTGTTATTAAGGCCAAGCCCAGTATTTCTTTAATTGCTAAGCTTGCTTATGATCTTGACAGTATTTTTTCTTCACCTGAGCCACAGTATGATTCTTCTAGATATTCCTAACATAGTGACCCATCTGTAAAACATCTTAGCATAGTCAGCTCCTAGCCAAACACAGAGAAAGAGGGAGAGATATCAGTAAATGACCTCTTTTACACTGAGTTCTCTTCTCTGGGAATGGGAAACCCAAGTTAGCCTGAGAACGTTCAAACCACAGCTGCTCCTCTCAGAAGCGTCCTTGGTCTTTGAGCTCACCGGTGAAGCTCTGTCAGCTCATGACAAAGTAATTGAATTTCTTTGGGTTGAAGACAAGGTGCATAACCCTATAGCACTTTGTTTCCTGGACAAGAGCTCTGAGTGCAGATCTTACATTTCAGAGGGCATGTGGTCCCACTGTGGCAGAAAAGTGCATCCTTCCTTTCTTCTTTTGTATTAAAGGAGAGTGCACGAGAAGTCTCAGACCCTGTATATTCCCAATTGGAAAGTGTCCTTCTCTGCAGCCCCAGCTTTGGTGCAGGTGTCCTTCAGGCAGAGCTGGATGTGCTTCTCATCCCTGAGGGCCTCCCTGCTCTGGGCTCTCTTGCACCAGTACTCCATACAGGGGTCTCACCAAGAGGCTGAAGCCTCAGAATGGAGACCTGGAAGGCTCACATTCCCAATACCCATATCTCAGCTGGGGCTTCAGACCCCATCCCGTGGCTGGTTACAGATGCAGGGCTAGACCCACTGCTCCCAGAGCTGCACACTTTGGACTGTGCACTCAACTCTCGTTTTCTGTTGTTTCATGTGAGCAGAGAATTGTTCATTCCGTATTGCAGATCAGAGCAATTAAACAGCTGCTGTGTTGTATATCAGAACCAGTTGTATTTCTGTGCCTGCAGAGAGGTTTCTTTAGTGCATAACTATATCTGGAGAATGCTGAAATGCCTAAATATTCATAACTATATCTGGAGAATGCTGAATTGCCTAAATATGTGAGTGCAGCTTCTCAGATTGCAGTGTACCAACAAACAAATCCAGGGATTGGCTTCAAATTGTAAATGGTAAATGTTTTTGAGTTTTTCAGAATCTCTGTAGGCAAATGACTATCTTCCAATCTAATCTCTGAATGATGGAGGAAAGTAGCGAGCTGATTCAGTGCTCATTTGTGCCTGTTATGCTCACGCTTTTGTTTAGGGTGCTAAGAACAGTGTTACCCTAAGAAGAGTTCATTCGTAGAGAAGATGCTGCCCTTCACTGCTTCCTGGTGCATAGGAATGAGTACATACGTAGGTTGTTGCCGTAGATGATTTACTCTAATCTCCTGTAGCTTGTCAGTCCATCTGGCTAATGAGGCAGGGGGGCTATAAACAATCTTTAGTGACCTCTGTTCTTCAGAGGAAGCAAACTCTGAGCTCAGTGCTGCGAGGATTGTGCTGTGTCTCAGTCTGCCAGGGGCTGGGGACACCTGTGTGGATACTGAGGGTAATTTTGTTAATTCTTGTGCTTTTACTGTTCCAGCATTTTGCAAAGATGGGTGCCGGAATGGAGGAGCCTGTATTGCTTCCAACGTGTGTGCCTGCCCACAAGGCTTCACTGGCCCCAGCTGTGAGACTGGTAAGATTTTAATTGAATTTATAGTGAAGGAAAT
This sequence comes from Tragopan temminckii, assembly GCA_028571105.1. NCBI lineage: Eukaryota > Metazoa > Chordata > Aves > Galliformes > Phasianidae > Tragopan > Tragopan temminckii. Next base: position 26,077,875 of record JAOWBP010000001.1, on the reverse strand, counting down.
CCAAGAAGGATGCTGGAGGTAATCCAAGAATAAAGGAGAGTTTTAAATGTATGCCCTAAAAGAGGAAGCTGCTGCTACAGCGTTACTCACTTTTGCTATATGCCTCCCAAGTGAATACATTACAGGAGTTCTAATTAGAAACACATGGACTGCAAAAATGAGAACATGTATTAAGACATCTTGGGTTTTGATGTTTCATAATTAATAAGATTATTATAGACTTGCTTTTCACCTCGAATGGCCTTTACTATCTCCTGTAAATGGCAGATAACCCAACATCTAGAAATGAATCCCAATAACTGATTATTTCTGTGCTGCAAACATGCCTAGTTCACTTGTAACCTTAAGTGGAGATTTCTGCATTAACTCAGCATTTTTTACTCAGTATAAGGCAGGTTTCAGTTTTCCTGCTGCTTTTCCTTTCTCTTGCAGGCGTTCCTTTCTCTCCTTGCTGTCCCCGAGGATGGTTGTACAACAAAGCCTTGTTTTAGAGCTTTATTTTTTAAGTCTTGGATCTACTCAAATTACAACAGCAGGCACTTTGCCCAGCAGAAAATGTACAGTGTTAATACTTAGCATCTCAAGTGCCTGTAAATAATTTCTCAAAGTTCAAATGAATAATTTCAGCACCTTTATTTATTGCTACAGAATTTTTAATGCATTCTAACAGTATGTGCCCTCAGGAGATAAAGGGAGAAAGCTCACTTAGATTAATTGGCTTCAATATGCCTAATAAAAGGGCAGTCTGCTGCCTATGATTGACTATTGTTGCCATTCTATATTGCCTTCAATAAATCTTCCAAGCAAAGGGAAGGAGGTCATCTGAGCAAGTATTGCTTTTGTCTGACTTGTAAACATGTCCAATTTAATGAAAAACACAGACTGATCCGAATTCTGTATTATCTGGTCCATTTGAGAGGTGAGAAATGTGATTGTTTTCATTCTGCTGTAGTTGAAAGGATATCGCCACAGTGCACAAGAGGGGTGCTGTGTGAAAAGCAGTATTCTGACTGTTGATCTATTTCTAGAAAAATGTCAAAATGGCAAGTTTTCAAGTATTTTTTCACTTTTTCACAGCCTAGAAATAGTATGGTACAGGATATCAAGGTCTCTTCAATGTAACAGTGTTGTGTTTTTGCCTGGAACAGTTTGTTTGCTAAGATAAGGCTCAAGTATTAAAACAGTTACTTTGTTTTAGTAATATTTGCTTCATCTGTTCCTTGCAGCATCCTGCTGTTATCAACTAAGCATAACATCAATCATTTCAAGGCCCAGATTCATCTTTTCCAGCTTTTATATCTACCTGAAGTGTGTAGACTACAAGCCTCCTTGCTTCAGTCTCTTTCTCTAGTCAAAATTAATGTCTACTATCAAATGGGAGATCTTCCTTCATTGTCTGAATTGCCCCCTGGAAATCCTATTTCTGTTCTCTTCTTTAGAGGAGAACCCAGGGATGCTGTTCCCAAAACAGAAAGTTCAAAGGCTGACCTAGATTTAGCTTCTGGATATTTAGACTCAAAGGCCCTTGCAGGGCAGCAAGGCTCTTGGCTTCACGGCTTTTTCTTTCATCAAGAAACTTGCAGGAGGGCAGGCAATAGGGTTGAATGAGATCTGAATGTCTTTGTAAGCCTCATACTATATTTTCTGAATACCTGGTCTCAGTGTTTGTCAAAAGGTTATTATGCTAGTTTTGGTTCTGATACCTCTGAGCTAGTGACACTACTGCTATGATTTGGAGAAAATTTGGCAAACCAATTTGTTGGTCAGTTTTGCAAGAAGAGGCCACTCTGTCCTGGTAGAGGTCCATTAGACATCTTATTTGTTGTTACTGGTGAAATAAATCATGTTAGAGTTCATTCACAAGGGTATAAGTCTGGTCACCTCAGTTGGATTAATGTCCAAGAGTGGGATTAGAATAAAATTACACATAGATTTGAAACACATACAGTCTGAAATACCTTCAGAGTGAAAATGGAAAAGATTTTGTGTTCTTTCTGATATTGCATTGCTAGAAATGTGCAGCCATAGAGGAAAATCTGAGCTTCAAACAGCACATATTCATTTCCAGTGAATGTGGCAGAATTTCCTTAAGGTAGTTTTTGTTAGGCTTGAAGTGATCAAGACGTTCACATGATAACCAATTTATGCTGGAAGCTTCCTTTGTTGAACAGTCACTTTATCTCCAAAAGTGATATAAACTTTTGTAAGCAGACATCTTTAGTTGCAATCACATACAAGCAGGAAGGGGGACTGATGTAAAGATGCCAAATCTATTTTTAAATCACATATTACTTCTTCTATTTATGACACATATTTAAAAACTGCTTGTTAAAGATTTTTGGCATTTTTAACTTAAAACATGTAGTGTAATAAAAATTGTCAGTAGCTGCTAAACCTATCTAACAATTAATAGGAGATTGAATCCACAACCCAGCAATAACCTAAAAAACACAATCACCAGTCCTTACTGTGTACTTCTACAAAAGATGATTTAGTAGATCATTTCTCAGAACTACAGTGAGGGTGGGGTAGAAAGGGACCTCTGGAGATGATTGTGTCCAGTCCACTCGCTCAAATTGAATGGGTTTCTCACAGCTTTGTCTGGTTGGGTTTTGAGTATCTTCAGGTTGGAGTTTTCACAACCTCTCTGGGGAACCAGTTCCAGTGTTCAATCAGCCAGCTCTCCAGGTATTGTCTCAACAGCATGAAAAAGAGGGGACGTAATGCTCTTCCTTGTGCTGTTGGTCTTCTCTTCCAGAAGGGTACATAGCTGGCTCATATTCAACTTGGTTTAGTGCCTCATCCCTTTCCACATCCTTTCCAAACCCCAGCTCTGCACATATATTCCCTCTCTGTTTTTCTCAAAGCCTGAAAAGGATGATGTTGTCCCTTCCCATTTATTGCCTACGGAGCCAAACTTGAGTGTTATAGGACAGGCCATTGACCAAGAACAGGATGAAACCTGAACTGAAATGACTGGGATTGCTGGTATCCCAGAGTGTTCCCTTAAATATTTAACAAGGCTGTTTGGCAAAAGACCTGACCTGCTTCCCGGTGCTCTTGTTGGTTGGGGACATACTCTATTCCACTGTTCATCTATCAAAGCTGCATTTGGGAACAGCTTGTAGTAAGGGATCAGACCCTTTGGCACCGGTTCCAGTGAACAGCTGATGAACTGGCTGTGGCTGTTGACGTGGAAGCTAAAAGATACAAACTGGAAGTTGAGTTGGGCCTACTGGTGATGTGACTGACAGCTCTCTGAGCCTCCCAACAGAGGGGGAGAAGCAGAAGCAGGGACTGGGCACAGTGAGTAGGAAGCAAATTGCCTGCTTCTGATGGGAGAGTTTAGAAATTTTCTGATGAAATTATCCTGACATTGAAATGTGGCTTTAGGGCATGCCTATTCACCCGGAGTACTAAGCAGCTTTCCTGATTCGGGTAGAGTAGTACCAGAAGTTTGCACATGTTCACAGGCATAGCTGTAATTCTTTTCACCTGTCAGCTACCATGAAAAGGGTCTGTCAAATTCCCAAACACAGTGCAGCTTTTGCAAAGAAGCAAAGCTTTGTGTAACTAAGTGCTGTAATGGGCATTGCATTTCATAAAGTTTCCTACTTCCAAATGGTTCTTCAGGAGTGTCAGCAAGAACCACTGTGCTCTCCATAATATGAGAATGAGCATCACTTAGTACTTTCAGTCAGACATTGTTTTCATGAGAAGAAGTATTCACCGTGAAGTGCCTTGCAGCTAATAGAGCTTTTGCCATGCTTTAGATTTTTCCCTGCAAGCCTTTTAGATTAACTGTGGCCTGTGCCTTGTTGAAAATGGATCAGTGGAATAAGAAGACAGATGTAAGAATCATGTGCAGATACATCAACATCCAGCACTACTTCTTGTTGTTGTAGCTGATAATAGGACATCAAAATGAGACTTTGGAGAAGTCTTTCTTCTCTTCCCATAGGAAGCAGCTTTAAGCATCATTAACACTGGGGATACATTTGTTGGCTTGTATACTTGTTAAAAGATTTTCAAGTCTTACAAGGCATAGGATAGTTAAACTAGTAAAGCACAGTCTTCTGCAGTGTGGAAAGCTGAGACTACCCAGGGAATCTCAAAACATTTCTACCAGTTAAATTTGTTCAAAATACCTTACAGTGCCCTCCCACTTGACTGTAGAATTATGAATTCTTCAGTAGGCATTTTTAAATGCTGTTTTAAATTGTGTTTGAACATTGCTTTATTTCAGAATCCAGCATAGGACAATTTTGTTAGATTGCCTTGATGGTACTGTAACTCCCTTTTAATTTGATGAACAGTGAATTTGTTTGGCTATATGTGCATATATACAAGATTACTGCATTTTTGCTGTTTGTCAGCTTTTCTTTTGAGTTTCTACATTCATTCTGTGCTTTGAGTATTCCCCTGGTGCTTTTTTAATTATGCATGAGATCAAATAGCAGAGTTTTACTACTAGTAGTGTTTTGATGTAGTTTTTGTAACAAGTTGGTTGGAAGTATGTGGCTTCTTTATGGACCTCTGGCTGTGGCTTACATTTCTTGATAACAAACTTTCTTCGGACATCAAAGGAATCATATCCACCTGTTATTAAATATGCCATGGCAAACTGCTGAAATAAACTGGCACACAAATCTGTTATGTTTAAAAGGACCCGCTGAGAAAAAAAAAAAAAAATTAACTTACAGTCTGTACATTTACTCAGCCCTATGTTAATACTGATGGTGTAATTAAATGCATAACTGAATTTATGAAAACATGGTCAGCATAAGATACACGAGCTCACTCTCTTTCATCAGATCTCCTATCAGAAATAGCCAATTTTAGAAAAGTATATTATTTGGCTCTTCTCTGTACTTTTTTTCACATGTGCAAAGCTCAAACAAAAATAGAAAAAGTAGTGTGAATACCTCATGAAGAAGAAAAAAGACTTTGGTGTAGCTAAAAATAAAGTCAAGACTTTGTCCCTAACATGTAGTTCCAAATACTAAAATGCTGCTTAGATGGAATGGTTGCTACTGATCAGATGTCTTTAGTTTTGTGCTGCTTTCTATGTAAGCTAAATAATTAGCATGTGTGACTGTTACACTTCTTAGCAAATCCAAATTAATTTGTTCATGTGCACCGGCAATGATAGCAGAAGGGTTCAGATTTTTGAAGGCTATTATTATTTCATTTCCAAAGGAAGCTTGTGAAAATCTTTTAGTTCTGATATTCTAGTGGATAGGAAAATAGTTTTGCACATATTGGAATATAAGGCACTGCCAAAGTAACCAGGAAACTTGTTAACTTTGTTGATTTTGCAAAAACGTGATGAAGTATAATAGTACTTCCAACATCATGTGAGAGTTGTTTCCATTTAAGCCCTTGATCCTTGGTGTTCAGCTAAAACTACTTCAATCAGCTTGTGGCCAGGTAGGCTCTGAAGCTAAAGCTGTGACAAAATGGCATTTGAAGCCCATAGAGCATTGAACTAATTCTGAAAGAACTGGGATTACTTTTGGCAGAACTCTTAAAAATTCTTGGCCCCAATCTAGTAAAAACTGTCTGTAAGCTCTGCAAGTACGTAGTAAAAAACTGTCATAGCTCTGGAACCTGCCTTTTGCTTATTTTTAAAACGAAAATTTTAATTACTGATAGTAGGATTGGGGTTTACAATGAGAATACTAAAAGGCTCAGATTCATGGTGCATGCGTGCAAGGTTCTGCAAAAACCTCAAGTAATAAAGAGTGCCTTTAAGGAGTTCACAGTCCAGCCAGGGAAAGCTGTTTGTTTGCCAGGACAAATTGCTTGCTTGCTTGAGTCCTGCTGTCTGGAGGATTCAGGCTCTCCTTTTTGGAGAGGCTCCCAGGTGTGAGATTCAGAACTTTCAGCAAGCAGTGTTTAAATAAAATTCAAGTGCTGACTTCAACTTGCAGAAATACAGAAATGTTGGGTTAACCTACCGCGGATAAAATTTTTAAAAACAATTAGTACATGAGCCTACTTGAAGTGTAAAATGTCAGTAGAATCCAGTGGACAGGAAATGGGGAATTCATCATACTCCAAAAGTCAGGCCTCTTAGAGTCGTTCAAATCTGGTATTTCAACTGAAGTCATTTTCAAAGTTCATAGACTACTCGAAGTTGATCCTTAATGCAAGCCTCCCTAAAATAATAGAAATCACTCAGAACAAATCCCAAAGACGACAAATTGTGGAGTCAGGCGGGTGAGATCCAGCTGACCTTTTGGGCTGCACACTGCTGTTGGCACTGCAGCTGTGTGAGGTGGTGAAGGTAGGACCCCGTGGAGCTCAGGCACCTGGCTGGGATGAGGTGAGTGAGGAGAGATGATGGATATGCTGTGTCCCCCTCATTGTTGGGCCTAGAGACATGTACACCCTAGCTCTGAGTGGTCACTGCTACTTATCATCCTGGAGTTATTGAGAGAGGTCCTGATTTTCTTAATAAATCTCCTGACATCCTGATCTATGGAAGCTGTGGTCTTTTTGGCCATGGCTGAAATGTAGCTGCAGACATGAAGTTCTCAGTATACTGTGTAAATGGTTTAACTTAAACTTGTGACAGCAAATATCTAACTGTATGTTCTATTCTCAGGATCTGACTCTGAATTAAGAACCATTCTGAATTGCTGCATGCACCTGCGTTTAATTAATATTTTCTGTAGTTTTCATTTCAGCAGAAAGAGGATGCAGATACTAAAAATAATGAAATGATTTTGCTGAGGATGCTGAAACATCTTGCTTTATAACTTGCATCTTTGCTACTTAAAACCATTACCCAGCTCCCACAGGCTGGGTAATGAGTGATCTGCTGTGTAGGCTTTGCCTTCTCAAAGATGGTTTTTGCATGTGAATTACTTATTGCAGAGACAAGAATAATGATCTTTGAGCAATCCTTGGTTTATCAAGATAGTGCAAATTACTAGTCTGTTCAGTGATGCTAAACCTTATTCTATATTATTCCATTTTAAATGCTCACTTACTGTAGGAAAAGCAGTTTGATGGCCCAAATTAGGGGAATCATTAATTTCTGTGTCTGCTTTAAGCATAACAGCTAAATCTACTCAAAAAAACTGTTACTATGATAATTCTCAATGCCTTCCATTCACTTCCCTTTTTCTTTTCTCTTGCCTCAATTTCACGTAAACTGTTTGTTGTAACAGAATTCTCTGAACATGAACTTCCACATTGCTTGCTTTTTATTGTTTGATTAGAGTGTAATATATTGATCCACTTCTGACTCATGATTAATATGAAGAAATACCTTCAGTAACACAGACTGACTGTTCCAGGCAGATGGGACTCGTGTGTACTCAGTCAAATCTGAAGTTCCTAGAAAGCTTCTGAAAAGTCTTATTTGGCGTCTCTGGAACAGAGCGCAAAGTGACTTTTGGTTTCTATATTTTTTTCCTACACTGCTGTGATATGCTTTTCATAAACTTATAAGGCTGGAAGCCATCATATTCACAGTACCTATTCTGTCCAGTAGCTTTGTTCATATGATACATCTGGTAAAACAAAGAAAAAAGGCAAAGGTGACCTCGATAGTTGACTGGGCAGGAGCTGGAGGTGGTTCCAAGATGACAGGCTGAAGATATATGAGTATTACTGAAAGTCCCATGGAGTTCTGTTTATCTAATAGAATCATAGAATCGTAGAACTCAAATTTGAGTTAAATGAAGTTGAGTATAAATAAATAAGCAATTTATTTATACTGCTCATCTGTTCTGGTTTCTAGGTAAACCTGATAAAAATGTTTTCCTAACTGATCTTCTTCCTCATGCTTTCATCTCACCAAAACTGGGCCTTGTACTGAGTTGATACAAATTAATACAGTTCTTTTGACATATAAACTGCTGTGCTATTTTGATGAGCTGCATGCCCGGTCTTTCATCTTTGCACGTGATCCGCTTTTGCTAACTTATTTCTGTGAAGTAACAATAATAACTGTTCACGAGTCATTCTAAAATGTCCATTTTGACTGATTCATGATGATCAGGACTGTTTGACCATGGTATCTCTGACCAAGACTAAGAAAAACAAGGACCATGAAACGTGTTGGTGAATTAGAAATGCTTTAATACATTCTTGAAGTCAGACTTTGGGAGAGCAGGAATCCTATTAGTGTTTAGCTAGAGGAACTATAATATGCAGTATGTTCATAGCTTTATTCATAAATCATCTGCCTCCTCCACAACTAATTATGATTCTAAGTGAATACCTGCCCAGTCCAAAATGCATGAAAACAAAACAAGCTGTTACTAATGCTTTTACCTCTAAGAAGTAATGAATACACTATGGTTTAATAAAAGTCAAGATAAGGATGATTTCTAAAAAAGACTGTACCCTCATAAGGATCTCTAGTGTGATGCACTTGTATAATCTTTTTATATGTGTTTGTGAAAAATTTGTTGAGATTATTTAACTTAAAGTCACCGCGAAACATCTGATATATTATATCTAAAGGAACTCTGGGCACTAAATAGGCAAACACTGCAGTCTCCCTTTTTTTTTAATTGAGAAAAAGCAGAATGACAAGAACATACACTGGTAGTAACTAAGTAAAGGCTTTAACTCTCTCCTGACTCTACCTCTCTTTTAGCTGGCATCTTCTCTAACACTGAAGTCCTGTGGAGGTAGGGCAGAGAGCAGCATGCAGGATGCATGATGCAGCATCGGATTTGCTCGCAGGGCTTGTAGGAGGCAAAAGACAGGTCCCTCTCTCCCTCTAAAACATACTCAGATGAAGAGGTGAAGGTTGAAGGAAGGGGTCAGAATTGGTCCAGTCACAAGATGAAAACTCACAGACAAATTGCATTCTGTGAGAAGAGCATCCCAAATTTTTTGGGAATATTTATCAGTTGGGAATTCAGTGAACAATAAACACAATGTAAAGTCTGAGCGATAATCTGGTAGGTAATAGGTTACAAATGCAGGTTGTCTGGGCTGTGATCACCTCTATGTTCCCTTTGACTTGTCTGAGATTTCGCTTATGCATATAAATTCATATAACGAGTGTAAACTGGCTAAAGTTTCCTTTTCCTCCCCTGACCCAAAAGAACTCAAAAGATCATTTTCAGAGAGAGCAAGAAAAACTTGCACAGAGTTTCTGCCGAGACTCTTCTCCAAGAAAATCAACATGCATTTATTTTCCTTGGGGAAAAAAATTAATGGATTTGAAGGATTTTATTCTTAAAGAGCTTATGAATCTTGAGCACGTAACATTTACAGAATAAGAGCAAATTCAGATTGAGAAAGTACTGTCACTAGGAAGAAAAATCATACGGCATATTTCATAAAGATCTATCAAAGGATTAATGAATGTCAGCTGAATTGTTATTATAATTAATAATTCCATCAAATTTCAGCTAGCCGTGTGCTAATAAAAGCCGAATCTTCATATTCATAAACAGGTTGGCCTCTCCTATAGCTCCTGCTCCCCAGCGTGGGGCTGTTCCCTGAACATCGTTCCCTGTACAAGAAAAAGCAGAAAAAGCAGAGAGCTGGTACAAGTGCTTTCTCCCCATTTTACAGATGTGGAAGTCAAGACACGTGGGGAAAGTTGAATAGGTGAAAAAGCTTGCATAAAAAGGCAGTGGCAGGTGTCTGGATAAGACATAGGTCATCTCATTTCTGCTCCTTTACTCAAATATGTCAACATCTGAGAGAAGACAGGCTTTTTTTTTTTTTTCATTGAATTTTTACAAAGAGGGAGTGCAGCCAATTCATAGAACTGGAGAATATAATATTTTTTTTGGCTTTCAAAAAGGACATATTCTAAAATTGCTAGCTCATTAAATTGCAGAAAAAAAAAAAAGGTTAAAAAGTTGTCTGTGAGAAGAAACAAATGAGATCTGCAGCAAACTAGAGGAAAGCTTGTGCTCTGCAAATGAAATGTATTTTACTTGACTGCTGTGTCAGGAAGGAAAGTCACCCTGGTCCCATTTACCAGCTGATTTTTGTCTTGGTTATGAAAAATCAGCTCAAAAACAAACAGCGAGGCATTGGCTGGTGACTTTAGAAGGTTGGAAAGCTTTTCTTTGTTTCACATTTTTGCTTAGATTCATTCACAAAGTACCTCTTTGACAGAAATTAAATAAAATGCCCATATTGGGTTCAGTGAACATTCTGGATTGAGGAATGAACCCTACTTATCTCGCTGTTTCTGTTTTGTAGTCTAAGATGCTTTGCTGTTTTTTCCTTCTGTATCTTTTTCTTCCTTCATCTTTCTTGCCTGACACACTTTCTTGGGTGTATATAATTTCTTTCATGCCTCAGAGTCCCTGTCAGTTTTAAATAACAAAAGACATTTTTTTCTCTTCTAGAGCAAAATATGAGACTTATATTTATATTTTCTTTAGTCTCTTGAAGCACTACAATCCTGTCTGTAGCAGCTTAAAAAATTGAGAGACTTGGAAAAGAAAGTGCTACACAAAAAGATTTGAGGAGACAGGAAGTTTTGTTCTTTATTAAAAACATCAAAATGTATCCACTACTTAGCTATTTTGCAGAAAAGAACCTTCCTTACAAAATATGAAACCTAAAATTTCAATTAGGTTCTTAAAATACGATGATCTATAAATAGAATATGAATAGTTCAGCTGGGCAACATTATAATAGAATGTCCTTCTGTTATACAAGGGAAATGGAGATAGCCTTCATAATTCACTGTAGGGTCTCTCTTTTATGAATTACGAGACATTTAACTATTAGTGGAATTAAAATCTATTACAGTGTCAGTCATTGCACCATACCCTTGTGGAGCCCTTCCTCTTGCTGTCAGCATGAGGGAGTGTGCAATCTCTGCAGACATATTGCAATGATATGTGTATAGCCCAAGCAAAGAAAAGGCTTTTTTTATTTTCTCTTTTTTTTTTTCTTTTTTCTGTGGTTCAGCAGTTGTATACAGTTTGTACTTGATTTGATGCTGCATGAGCAGCAATGTAAATTTGTGGTCATGAGTATTGAACTGTGAATCATGTTAACAAGTCACTGGCAAGGAGATGAAAGGAATCGTTTTAAAATTATGAACCTTTCTAAAGGTTGGAAGACCCAGCAGAAGACCAATTTCAGATCAGGGTGTTAGATCAAGCCCTAGCCAAAATTTTGTGTTGAACTGAACTGAATCATTGGAAAATTACTGTCATTCATACCAGAGCTGAACCCAAATAAGCTGAATACGTGCTGGTTGAATCCTTGGTTCAAACATATAGAATGAGTTCTTACAACTCACCATTATGACTGAGAAAACTCAAGATCTTCACAGTTCCTGCAAAGAAAGAGAAAACATCTGGCTAAAGTAGATCTTCTTTCTTGGGACAAATTAATCTAGCCCTTTAGTATCCAGAAACCAACATGTTTAGGGAGTAGCATGAGTGTGTTAGTCCAGTTCCTAACATTTGGAAACAGAGCTGCAACACCTCCAAACATTAGTATGCATCTAAGGTAGCTTTGTTATTGTATGTCAAGGTACAGAAGTGCTTTTTCTATCTTGAAGAAAATAGTTACTTTTTCAAGAAAGGGCAAACAGGGAAATAGAAGTGTTTATTACAGTTAAGGTGCTGTTGTGAGAATTATGGACAAAGTGAAACCGACCTCAGACTACCATCAATGTCTAAGAATAGGAACCCCACACCTCTCAGTTACCCTGACTTTCTAATGGGGATTACACAATTGGTTTCACAGAATCTCATAGAAAAATACATTCTCTTTTTTAACTATTCATGCATGCACCTAGTTCATCATGGCTAATTAGATGTTCTGAATTATCATCTTCAGTTGCTACAAATGTCACATCTTTTGATGATATTGGATGTTAAATGAGTAACTGTCATAGTCTCAGTTATCTGTGGGGCCTGTGATTGATCAATTTTTGACAACAAAGAATTGTTAACAGGGCTGCATGGTGAAGCAGTCAGTGGAAAATTCCCTTTCATAATGTTTCTATCTAATTTTGGAGCACCGCCACTGCCACACATAAAATAACAACACAATTGAATTTCTTTTTGCTGGCATTTAGCAGGACATATGGGGGTGTGCAGAAATCAATGGGGGATCGGGAGTCTGGAAAATTACATACTTGAAGAATTAATGAACTATAATTCCGTATTACATCCTCAATCACATTTTGCTTCCTTTTCATTAATGGAACTAAATTAGTTTTCCATGGACACAGTACTTTAAAAAATGCAATCATGCTCTTGCGAGAATTAAAAAAAAAAAAAGGAAAAAAAGAAAACATTTTAAAATCCCTGTTTTAACTATAGTTATTTTTTCATGCATCATAACAGTTAGAAATATGTAGTGAAGAACATATCTGCAGCACTGACAACCTGTTGGAGTAGTTTTTAATGTGATAATTCTAACCCCAACTCTAGTTTCCTGCCCTTTGTGGCAAAGTATGGTGTTAAAGTGACTCAGACAGAATTTCTGCAAGAGTTTGAGCAATGTAGAGATATAGACATAAGAGTGGCGACTCCAAAGGCATTCAAAATACCTTTTTCCCTGCACCACCCTAATTCACTATCCGGAGGAGCAGAAAGAGGAAAGTCTAGGATCTTCACAGTTCTCTGAAGGCTTTACCTCAGATAACTGATGTTTCTAATGCTGTATCAAGTCCTTTAACTCATGGAGTTATGGTATTCTGAGGTTAAAATTGTGGGTAACTCTGTGCTATGAGCTTTCCATAGTTTAATGGGAACTCTGATGTGAGGGTTCATACAATGCAAAGCATATACTAGTACTCAAGATACTATAACATACATTTGAAGAATTACTGGAAGCTGAAAAAATCAAAGCAAGACTGTAAGCACAAGCACAAGGCTCTAGAACATCCATTAATGAAGGAAGAAAGAACTCCTTTGGGAATCAGCAGCAGTGTTAGAAGTAAGATGATGATCAGACTTTACAAAACATATTTAAAAGGCATTCTAAATAATTTTGGATTATGGGGTAACTGATATCTTTCTGGACTATTACAGCAGCATAAGTTTCTGTATTCTTGCTTTTGTTTAAAAAAAAAATAAAAATCTTCCATATAATATGTATATGCAAGCAGTATATGGGAACATAGTGGGATGGAAATCCCCAAAGCTGATATTTTAACAATAGAAGATAGCTCTGGTATACTGAACTAGTTTTAAGCTCTTACAGTTCTCCACTGGGACCTGTTTTCTGCATAAGATCTCAGCTCAGAGGTCTGATTAAACAGCAGAGTCTTCCCAAATATCTTCACATTAGAAATCTGCTATAACATGAAAACCAACACAAACGCTTATCTCTTTTTCAATATGGGACTCTAGAACTTACTGTAGAGATAATGAATCCTTCTCAAAGCTGCTGAGTTTTGCCAGCAGATACATTATGCAGCACAGTGAACTTTTATTTTGTCCTACTCAGTAAGGCCTTTTCCCCCTTGCATGCATATTTACTAAGATCAGATAACCCAGACATCTTAATCCTACTGGGCATTCTGTTATCGGAGCATGAGTTTGAATAGCTGGGGCATGTTCTTTTGTACTAAAGTCAGACATAACATCCCTGAAAATGCATTGACAAATGCAAAAGCATATCAGAGTCTGACTCATCCACATGTACCCAGGAAAAAAAACACCGAGGACTTATCTTTTTCAACATCTTATTAGTACCCTAAGCAAATTCTTTGGTAACATTTTTCTGACAGGATTTTTCTTTCAGTGTATATTCATTTTATCTGTGGGACTGGGATGCAGTGGCTCTGGAGGTTATTAGGATGGAAAAGCTGTTGCCTTTGAAATGAGATCTCAAGTTTAGCCTAGGACTGTAGTGACTGAGTGTTACAGAAGTTGCTGGCTGCTCATTAATCCTTATAAATAAATCCAGTGATAATAACCCAATTAGCACTGGGAGAGATTACTGCAGCTGAGAGTCTATTAATTGGCAGTCTTAGCTGAGTGCCATGTGCGTACTGTCCCAGAAAAACTTCCATGATAGATAGAAAACTAAATTCTAAATATCCACAGCTTTGAATATGTGATGTTTCCTTCTTAATGGCAGAAAGCTGTTGGACCTTTTGTTTGTATTCACCTGGATAAAGCAGTTTGTGAAAGAAAGGATTTTTAGACTAAACCGCTGTCTCTCTAACTTAGTGCTTCATGGTGGCATATAGGCTTTTCTGAGAGGAGGATTTGGTGACTAATATTTCAGTCTTGAAATGAATAACGTAAAATGGTATAGCCATACCCCATCTCCCATCACACCATGGCTCTTTGTTGAGTGCAGCTTGACCACATTAGAGAGCTTGGTCCAATTGCTGGATGAAAGAGTATTGCTAGCTTTCAAATTGGCAATTTTATACCACTTTCTATCTTCAAAAGCTCTTATTATACAGAAATTCTCTAATAATATTCATCAGACTGCTAGCTTTCCCTTTTTTCCTACTGTACCAGTGAATAATTTGCTAATGATCTTATTTTGCTCTTCAGGGAGCAGGGTTTTCTCAGTCTCCCCAAGAGCAAGGGTGTAATAGCTGAAACTGATGCTACAGTTCAGGAAATGAGTGATTATGAAGTATAAAGAATGTGATTTGGAAGAACATTTTTTCATGTCCAGGGGAACTAAGTGTATACAGCACTTAGTTACTTTCAAAATGTGTCACTGTATCTATCGTATTAAAGTGAGTATTTAGTTTGCAAAAGGGTGCAAGAGAGCTGTTTTTCCAGTTGAAAAATGGGTAGCAAAATATGGAAATAACCAGGCTGACTAATTTAAGCTTAAGAAAAATGCACAGGAGAAAAACAGAATCTTTGAAGACCAAATCCTGTGCAACGTAAGTGTGCAATAACAAGTTACCCTGTTTGGTGGCAGTGTGGTGTGTGTGGTGTTGCTTTGAGTGCATTCATGAATTACATCAGGTAGAGAGGGGTCCTCGTGTTCCTGGTGTTCTGTGGGCACATCAGTATCACACATCTGTGCTCTCAAGACAGTGCTTCAAGAGCTGGAACCATAAATCTCCCGCCATGCAATGTCCTGGAG
This sequence comes from Tragopan temminckii, assembly GCA_028571105.1. Classification (NCBI taxonomy): domain Eukaryota; kingdom Metazoa; phylum Chordata; class Aves; order Galliformes; family Phasianidae; genus Tragopan; species Tragopan temminckii. Next base: position 26,062,848 of record JAOWBP010000001.1, on the reverse strand, counting down.
TGGGAACACAGCCAGTGCAGTGGGTGCTGCTGCACAGCTGCCCTCCCACCTGGCACGAAGGTTCCATCCACAAACCAGCTTGGTGCTGCATTCTGTTCCAAACCTGGTTCCTCACATGAGTGGGGTGGCAGATTTTTCTTGTGCAATTGTGCTGCTTATTTGAAAAGGAAAAAAATAGAGAAAATACTGCCTCTCTGATAGTCAGTGGTAGTTCTTCCATAAATTCAGGGCTGGGATTAGACCATTTGCTCTGGAACATAAAACAAATGAGACTTTCTTTTACCTCCTGGATGGAGATAGCTTTCCTTCTCCCCCC
>JAOWBP010000001.1:26033925-26060356 GCA_028571105.1 Tragopan temminckii | reverse complement strand
ACCCAGAGCAGCTAAAGGTTGCAGGGATTTGGTATTGCTCAGTCCTGCAGCAGGACTACTTACGTGATTATCCTGCACTTCACAGTGGAGTTGAAAATCTTGTGTTTTAAACCAATAGAGATTAGGACTTAATTTGTGGTACACAAAGCAGCAAAAATATGTGCCTAGTGCAATATTCCGGTAGGGGTGCTGGTCATTTTCATTCTCATAAATACTGGTGATGTACACAAGGGCCATCTGGTCAGAAAGGCAGATGACAGAAAATCAGGCTGATGCAATAACAGAAATTCCTAATGGAATTTCCTCGAGTAACTACAGTGCTTTAAAAATCAACACGCTCATACTATGGCTGTGAGGTTACTCCAAGGAGATGACTGTCCTGCCTTTCAATATGAAAGACTGTCAGAGGTTATTTAGCATGTGAATAAAATACCCAGGGCACATCGTGCCTACTTTCCTGGCATGTGTAAGAAAAACGTAACACACCAACAAAGGTGGATGTCTGAGCGATACCTTACGGTGTATGTAGGCATCCCCACAATACTCAACAACTTCCTTTCTTTCAGATGTGGCATGAAGTGTTTTGGATGGATAAACAAGCCTTTAAAAAAAGCAAACAATGAAACAAACAACAACAACAAAAATCTGTATTTTTAGATGGATTTCATAGGAGAGTGGATTGAGTATGTCTTTGTCACGTACAGTTGTATTCTTAACAAGAGATTTGGGCCCTTATTGAAGCTCATGATTAATTTCTCTCATTCATTTTATAGTTTATATTCTGAAAGTAGCAGCTGCCATAAATGCAAGCTAAGAGGGACTGTGAGCAGCATTTTGGCACATTTACCTGTATCTCAGTGGTCACATTACATCTCTCCTCTGTAGTTTCATCCCAGAGGACGCTAGGTCAACTGCTGAGGTACTCTTAAGAGTTTGAGTCTAAACTCAAATTGTCATTTTAATTCTCAGTTTTAAAGTTTCCTGGCTGAATTTTCACTTGGCCAGTATGGTGAGTGTGTTGAAGGTTTCTTCAATATTCAAATGCACGGAACTTCTTGTTTCTGAAGGAAGTGTGTGTGTGTTTTGTCTCCCTCTGTGTCTGTTTTATAGGCACCTCTCAGTCAACTTGCTGTTCAAGTAGATTTTGCATAAAACACAGTGATAATATGTTAAATCTGATAATGAAGGTCACATTTTTATCCCTGTTTGATTAAATACTCCTGAAATTTCCTAACTAATTAATTGAGACCTGTTCCTTAATATGACTTACTGCTTAACTGAAGACGTTGAAAATGAACATCTGACAAAGTTCTCTACTAAATATGTGAATTCAGGTGTCTGAAGGATGCCAGCCTATGGTGGATTTTGGACCCCGTAAGTGTGTCCAGAATCCATTCCACTGTGGGTCGTTACTGTAAAGTTTAATTAGTATAAGAAATGAGCATCGCAAAGGAGTTACTGGGTAGAGAGAAAGTGTTGTGTTTCACCCTCAAGTTCTACGGCTTGGTTGGAATCCCAGCTGCTCTCAGTGAGAGAGAAGACTGCAGTCAACAATGCTGAGTGTCAGTCGTGCTGGTTTAAGTTAGTGGGAAGTCCTGCTGACTTAACAGTAGTGACACTGGGTACATGAGCAAGGACGGCAGTAAAGATTTAATGTTTTGATATGGTGCCGGAAATAAGTTTTATTAGGCAACCTGTACTCAGCAAAAGGGTTCTTCTTATCTTCCTTTCTTCATACTGTGGACAGTTTACACAAATGATGTATTACTGAGCATATACTGTGATGAAATGAGTTGCTAATATATAAACATTAAATTGGGATTAGCAGAACTCCAGCTAGCAGGGCCAACTTTATTAGCCAAGACCTTCTGTGGGAATGATTCACAATGCTGTAACAAATAACTCTAGAAATATAAGTGGCTATAATCAGAATACTTCCATGAAACACCAGAGAATTTGTTCTTGCATCAGATGAATATAGCAATTTCCTCTGTGTGAATTTTCTTCTTTTCTGTTTTTCTTTTGAACCAGACATTGATGAATGCTCCGATGGCTTTGTGCAGTGTGACAGCCGTGCTAATTGCATCAATCTGCCAGGGTGGTACCACTGTGAGTGCAGGGATGGCTACCATGACAATGGGATGTTTTCACCAAGTGGAGAATCCTGTGAAGGTCAGTGTCTAAGAAGGATGGGGTATTATGACTTGCATTACAGTGGTGTCTGGTACCTCCAGCTATTGTGGACAAATGTTGTCATAGATACTGTATCAATGACAGTTAAACCTTGACCCAAAGAAATCGTAGTCAAAACAAGCATTGTAAGCAAAAGGAAAAAAAAAAAAGAATATTCCTAACACTAGGTGGAGGATTAGTGGCTATTTCTATGACTTACTAAGATAATATATATTCAGGCACACTGCTTAGAACAGTCTCATGGGCCCTACATCTGCTTCTATGCATTAGTGATTTCCCATGGGCTGATAGCATGCATTATAATCTATGACTCCAGGGTGATCTGTTTGTGTGTCAGATTCTGAGACAGAAATGAGCGCTAATCCAGACCTCAGTTCTCCTGCTTCACTCCTTGTACACTGAAATAGCATATGATGAAGACACTTTCTGCTACAAAGGATGTTTTTGTGACCCTGACACCCTTACCCACACTCCAGTCAATACTGGGGTGCTTCTCCTGTGTGGAGAGTAACTCCTCTAGAGAGCTGCAATTTGAAGAAAAGCCTTATAAAATGGGAAGCACAGTGGACTTGGAGTTGGAGCAAGATATAGGGAGTAGGTGATGAAAGGTCGACAGGGACAAGCAGATGGGAAGGTTTCCTTTGTTTATGAACAATGCTGGAGGGAACAGCAGGTTAGTGCACAGCTATTTTCACACATGGATTTCTTAGTATGAAAAGTTCTTCCTCTTTTAAAAGCTGCTTTTCTTACATAAGAGAACAAACCAGTTTGTTTTGCCATGGACTACTTAGGGCAAAATTGGGAGTCTTTCTACCTTGTGGCTGTGAATGCCTAAATATTCAGTGCTCAGTGTAAGCTTTTCCATCTTACAGTTTAAACTCACATTGGTGGGCTGCATCAGTCCCAAAGGGAAAGAATTGAATTAATTTCACTAAGGCAGACACACAGACAGTTCTCAAGCAGTGAGAATGACCTTTTCAGTATCCCTATCATCAATACTTTATTTCAACACATTTTCACCACAGCTGAAAGTCTTTATTCCCAGGAGGAATCAGCAATTTCAGTCAGCCACTGCTTTCGTAAGTCCAAGTTTCTTTGTCAAGAACTAGCTAAATGTCAGTGTTAGCTGGCCAGGTGATAAGACAGGAAAGTACAAGGATTTCTGGAGGAGTTGTGATCCCTCTGATCACAACATCACTCTTCTGTCACTTGTGGCACAGGAGTGTTGTGGCCAGGCATTTATGGGAAAGTTCTCAATAGCCCAGGCTTTGTCTTAACATCAATATGAAATCTGTCCTGTGGACTAAACATGGTGGTGTGGCATGTGTCATCTCAAGAAATATGAACTAAAGAATGAAGCAGAAAGTATGAAGTTTTTAATAGTACCTCTGTTAAGATGTGCACGAACAAGCAACAATTAAGCAACAATTTCTACTCAAAGAAAAGCCAAGAAAGAATAACTGCAGAGTGCTACGTGTATGTAGAAGGGGCAATTATTTAGCATGTTTTTGCTTTTATAGGATTGAAGTCTGTGACACTGTGTCTTAAACAGAAGATAAAACTTGGAGAAGTAGCCTTAAATTTATTACAGTTTGGAAAGCTGAACTTTCAGTAGAAAGTACAATAGTGTGAAAGCAATTGCTTTCTCCCTTGTCAGATCTTGCTACAATGAGATTTCTCTGCTTAAAGACAATCTGGCAATTTCTTGTGTCACTTCTCCAGTATCCCCTTATGTTAGAGGTGATTAGACTCAGTGATTGGTGGACGACCTTTCTGACACTCACTGTAACACAGGAATATCCTCCAGGTTGTACTAATCTCAAATTTCAAACCTTGGTTCTCCACTTGCTGCCTTCAGCTGTATGAGCTTCCTGCTGCGTCCAGGCCCAATGTCCTCTGTGACCTTCTGGCTCATGCAGATGCCAGAGTTTGGAAAATTGTAGAAGGAACAGTGCAGACTTGCAGAGAAGAGGAACTGGTCTCACCTTACTTTCTTAGTGGAACAAAGAATTTAAGCCTCGTGGGTATTAGGAGATATTCTTTGAGAGCTTGTTGATTTTGCTTTCTAAGCAGTCTACTTCAATACAGCGTTTATACAGACTGCATAATAGGCTTGTTGTCTTTGGCTTATCTTCAGTGAATTTTAGTTGCTTTGAAGAAAGTTCCCTCTTTCTCTGGAGAAAAACTTCTTAAGCCAAGGAAGTGTGGGCTCAAATATTTTCTTTCTTGATTGTTCTATATGTTCTGCCTCAAATCTGGGTCTGTCTGAGCTCCTTGGATGCTTGCCAATAGTACTACAGAACTCTGTGTACAGAGTTCCGATCACAGAATTCTGTGATCGATGTTAGTCACAGTGTTTTCACCAGCAAAGCCTCCAGTTTGAAAGATTCAGATGGAAACATTTCTATTAGGAGGCAGAGGAGCATTTCCTTAAGAACTTTACTTTAGCAGAATACCCAGATTGCACCTTTCTTTAGGAAAATGGTCCAGACAGGACATGCTACTAAAAATTTCTGTCTGGTGTTGGAGTCCTTGGTAGATTAGAATTTATCAGTGCCTGAAATGATTGTTGCCGAATTGCCTATTTTGCACATATATTAAGCTTGGCTACCACTGCATCCTTGGCACTACTTAGAATACTGAGTATTTTGACTAATGCTGTTCTTGAATGTAGAAATTTATAATCCTATTTCATTTGGTACCTGTAGGCAACAGAAGACCAGGAAATTCCTTTGCTATTAGTTTCACTTCATGTTATACTCCTGGGTAGACCTATAGTCTCAATACCAATTACTTGGAGAAGTGATGGGAAATGCAGATGTAGGGCTTCAGACTCTAAGCAGCATTGGTGCTTTTTCCTTTAGAAATATAATTATGTTATATATTATCTTATTTCCAGAAAAGCAGTGAAAGATTAGCTGCTTAGCCTTTGAGAATTGCATGGTTTTGGGAAGTCTTAAGTTTTATATATATATGTAAATACAGCATTCAGCATGGTATATTATCTAGTGCCCTCCTCCTCACCCCCCTGCAGCTTTTCTTTACCGTTTATTTACTCAGTCATACTGATGATCTGAAAGTTGTCTCTCATGTACCATTTCATAAAAGAGATGGTAGATATTGCAGCCTCAAGCTTCATTGCATTCAACAACTGAAAGTACTGAGGGCCAAATCCTAAAATAAGTACATTTAGGCCAAGTTAATATTTGTGCTGCAGTTCTGTGTAAGATTCTGATTCCTTCGAATTTGTCACCTGCAATGCCTAAAAGCTTCTAAGATCAGCTAGAGAGGTTGTATTGGTTTTGTATCAGAAGTAGTGCAGGTTATACCTCATCAGCTGTTGTACATTTTGCATAATTCCATGTCAGAAGAGTAGCTTACCTAATTAAAGAGCTCCCATTGGACTTGCCATGAGTATCTGGCAGGTACCAGCTGTTTATACAGAATGTAGGAGCAAAGTATCCTTTAAATGAGAGAGGGGCAAATGAATGGATTGAAAAGTATTGATCTGGAATGTTTCAGCCAGTTCAAAAAGCATCTTTTGTGTTGCAAGGATTCATCTACATGTAAACCTGCAGATTAGGATTTCTGTTTTGAAATGTCTTCTTATGTTCCTTAGTACCACTGCTATCCTACTTCCAGTGTAATAGCACAGACTGCCTGTCTGCATAGAGGGCTGGGTCTCCCCATGGACGGTTTTTTCCACAACACAGAATAATGAGATATGGACATACACTGCAGGAATAGGATGCTCTCTTTCTTCAGCAATGAACAAAATCCAAAATGGTCACTTGGATTTGGAATGCAGAGCAATTCCTGACTTCTGAGATGTCTGAATTCATCTCACAGTACATCTACTATATTAACTAATGCATGAGATCTGTGTTTGAGAAACCACTGTCAGTTTAGAGACCACTCTTAGATTTTTATACAGTGCTTGTCCTGTTTAACAGAAGCTTTGTTATTGAAAGCTCTTAAGGAGACAGGAAATAATCACTTCAGCAGGAAATCTTACTAGAACTCACAAATCAAGAAAATCCTTTTGTCTTTCTTCACGGTCACAGAACATCAACTATTAAAACTACAGGGAGAATTTCATTCCTTCCACCTCAAACAGAACTCTAGGCATTAAGGCTTCATTTTGACTTTGGGTACTCAATCATCAGCAGAAAGAATGCAGATTTGGAGACACGTGTGTTTAAATTTCAGGAGTGTGGGCAGAGTATGAAATCGGCAGAATTTCTGAAGTTTTATTAGAGGACTAATAAAACAGGAGCCCGACCAGTACATTTTATGAGATAGTGAATTGAACATGTTTACTGTATCAGGAAACGACATTTCTGTGAAGCTGTTTTAACCAGCATCTGAATTCTCAGTTCTTCATCTTCCACATCTGCTAAGCTCTCTGACAGCTGGCTTGCATGAAGTTACAAATAAATTATTCATAATTCACTTGCTCTTTGAAGAATGGTTGCATCAGTTAATAAATTTATTTGAGATAGACAAGGAGAGAAGCCAAACCTTCTGCTCAGAAGAGCTTTGGTTCTTTTTGCCTTAAGCGAAAAGTATCCGGGTATCCTTGTACTATCACCCTGCTGAGGAGGCTGTTTCCTCCCAGAGCTGAAGTAACTGAGCGTCCTTCGGAGCAAAGAAACTGCCCACCATCCCAACCCATCTTTCAACAGTGTATGTCTCAGTGATTGAGATGTTCATCTTCTCTTTACGTACATAACACTGATATCAGAGAGATTCTGCCATGAAGATATGTCTGGGGAAATAATTTTTTTTTTTATCTTAATGTGAATGCATTTAAGTCTGGAGGGTTCATCTGAGGGGAAAAAGCTGCAGCTTTCCATCAGTTACATCAGAGCATGCCTCTGAGCCCTTTGTCACTACCTAGCAAGGTACACAGTTTCTTTTTTCTTCTAATACTGCCTTGTTCTTGTTCCTTGTGAGTTTATTGCACATTTTCTCATCAGTATTATATTTGGGTTGCTTTTTGCCCAAAAGAGTATTGTGCCGCCGTTTTCTATAGTAGCTTCAAGATCACTTTCCATTATAGATACGAAAGATTGATTTGACTTTTGAAAAGGTACTTCCCCATGTGTCTTATAATCAATTTCATCAATTGAATTTCTTATTATCACTTACTCAATCACTATGAAGAAATCAAGAAATTCACAATTTTTTGTTCAATACTTTATTAACAACAACATTTTTCACCTCACTGTTCACTCATAGCTCCAGATGACTTTTAAGTGTATTGGGCAGCACATGTTCTAGCACACATTCTTTGTGAACTTTCATCGGACACCCCTCATTTATGACAACTTGACCATTTAGTGTTGCCATTTATTACTTACTAATTAACCCACTATAAATCAGTGACTGACTGATCCCTTTTCTTCCAAGAAAGATAGTTCCTTTCAGAGTATGCGTCATACAGAAGAGTCAGCAAAAGTTTTCAAATAAAAGTAGTACATTAATCAACTATATTCCTCTTTGAAGCCTCAGTATGGTATAACCTGAATCTATAATATACTCTCTAAGTAGTCTTCTTTTTTATCGTATAAAGATTTAATTTATCTTTAAAATTTTTGCATTTTAATATAAATCCACTTTTGAAACTAAGTACTATGACAGAGAGTTCATATGGCTTTTTAAATTCCTTTAAGAAATTTTATATATTGTGGTCATCAATACAAAGTAGCTGTTCATTACTGACATTTTGAATCAGAATCTGCACATGTTCATGGCCAAGTCAAATACTGCTTTTTCCTTGCTACATTCTATGACTTTTTGTCCCAAGCAGTGTCCATAAATCTGTTAACTATAGGTCTCAGCCTGGTGGGACAAGTAAGATTTCTGCCCTCACACTCAGATATTACAAATGGAGTTTAGTCACTCTAGGTACTGTCACCATTTTCTATAGATTCAGTCCAGTATTTTAACTGTTTTGACATCAAATTACTTGTGACAGAATTAATTCTTAGCTTTCTTTAATGTGGGAGAGTTGCTCCAGAAGTAAGACCTTCCATCTTATTATATTGCCCCACACCATCAGTGGCGGATGTTGGTGGTATGGCAGTAGACACTGAACCTTCCCACCAGTATTCCATTACATTTTGTTCCTGTGCTACAGAAGGCAGCAGAGGGGCAGTCTGACACAATGATGTCTGACACAGGAGCGAGGATGAAGCAAAGGTGTGTCACTGAATTCATCCATATGGAAAAAAATGGCAGCCACTGCCATCCATTGACACTTGCTGAATGTTTATGGAGATCAAACAGTGGATGTGTGCACAGTGAGGCGGTGGATGGTGCACTCCAACAGTGGTGACAGGGACAGTGGGTCACCTCCTCTGGTACAGATTTTTATGAGGATAGGGTGCAGGCTCGTGTTCATCACTGGCCAAAATGCATAGCTAACAGTGGCAAATATGTTGAAAAACTGTGTTTTGTAGCTGAGAATTTAATTTATCAAATAGCGTCTTTATACTCTTTGTATCTTCTGTAGTTTCCATGGAAATAAATAGGAGGCATTACTTTCAGAACAACCTACATTTATCATTACTTCTCCATCCACTATAGTCTTTTGTCTTACTAAGCTGTACTCACGGAAACCCTTAAAAATGTTCCAGATCAGTGCTACTGCAAATTAGATCTAGTCCTCAGTTCAGCACTGGATAGCTAGATGTATTTTTTGTTTTCGATTCTAAGTTAAACCTCCAAGTCTTTTGAGATTAAATTTTCTAATGCTGTAGCAAACAAGCTGCTGGATTCCTAAGCAGTGTGTTGTAAATAGCCTGAAGTGAGTTGTATGTTTCTTCAAAAATAAAATAAACAACAACCACAAAGAAACACCAACATAATATAGGACAGATAATAGCATACTTTATAGCTGGTTTGCAGAAAACCAAGCAATCTGTAGTTCTTTTGCTACCCTTTTCAGACACAAAAGATGCAAGAGCCAGTGTACCCTGTTCATATGGCTGTGGAATTTGGAAAGCTGGTTATTGCTGTAAATAAGATGTCAGTAGCATCATTCACCATCCACTGTCGATTCAGATTAAAAAAGCTGAACAATGTTTTACTTGGTATGGATGTTTTGTATGCGTTTGCAGGTAATGACTGAAGTTCGATCTGGGTAAATAAAGCAGATGAGAATTTCATGCATGCAGGTTTGTGTCTCTCTTGCTGTGCTGTAAACACATTGCTGTTCTTGATTAGGTTAGAATCAAAACTGAAATTTGGCTATGACCTGGGGTATTTAAATGGTAGTATTCAAACATTCATTTTCATGAATCAAACAACTGAAAAAAACCCTACAACTCTGGGATTTTTCATAAATGTTCAGTGTTGTATGAGCTCTGTTTAATATCAAAGTCAATTGTTTACCATAGCAGTGCACTTACCATTTCTGTGTTGAAAAATGATCCTCGTAAAACTTTTCCTCAGGGGTGTCCTGCTCCAATTTATAGGAGGGAGAGGGAGGCTCTTTGATATATGTATACCCGACAGCGAGATTAAGGCACAATGGGTCCAATGTTGGTCCGACCAGTTTATTACAAATCCTAGTCATTTAGGGAGATAGGGAAGGGAAGATGAGCGATAGAAAAGACAGGAAATAAAAACAAGGAGTCTTTGTAGGAAGCAAGAGGGAGATAGTCACCATCATGGGTCCAGCGTGGTTCATAGTTCAGTCATTGATCTTTAGTAGTGGTGGGTCGTCAGGTGTTATTGTTCAGTTGTTCAGATGGCGACAATGACAACGGTGACAACTGTGACAGGTGATACTTTCCAATGGCAGTGCAAACTTATTTGTAAGTCCAAAGTGGTTGAGTCAGCTCCTTTTGGAGTGGCAGCTTCTGGCTTTTGTATCTCAGCAGGAACTCCTTTTGTTCCCATCTTCCAGGCCTCACCAGCAGATAAGAGGGAACAGCGAGGCACCAACTTGTATCTTGCTTTCACAGGATACAACGGTATCATCCCCCAGTCTCCCTTTTAAACTGGAGTCACAGGCCAGATCTTCTGCCAGTAATCAGTCCTGAACACTCTCTTCTGAAGGCAAACAGCTCCAGAGAAATGCTTTCAAATGTAAAATTGTCCACACAGTGATGCTGATTGCCACACAGCAACACCCACCTCTCATCAAGATAAGTCAGTCTTATCGCAAGAAATACCTCAGAAAGCAAGCTTTGAGCCAAAAACAAAGAAGGATTCATATACCACCAGGTGGCTCAAAGGTTGCTTGAAATTGATGTGTAAGTGACTACCCACGGTGGTGAGGAAAAAAAAAAAAGGGGGGGCAGAAGGGAAAGAGGGGAGGGGGAAGGGGGAGTTAATCCATCAGCAGGCAGGCATCATGTCATGAAGCATCTGATGTCAGACACCTATCCTCATGGTTGTTGGTCCCTTTTTTATCCTTCTTCTGCCAATGTGGCATTCCTGGGTAAGAGTCATGTGCAGTACCTCCTGAGATGGCCATCTTCCTCAAGATAAGCGCACACAAAGGACTGCTTCCCGGCGTGGTTTATCTCTCTCTCATTGCCCCTGGCCTGCAAATCTTCAGTCAAAAGATTTTGCTAGTTTTGACCAGGACTTGCCTGGACTTGTCCATCTGCATCCCTCAGACACAGGATTTCTCAACCTTTGCCCAGGACGTGCCCATCAGTGTTCTTCAGCAAGCTTTGAGACAGTAGTGCAAAAAATAATCTCTTACAATGGCCAGATTGTGAAAGGAACTTGGACGTAAGTGCCAAATGCAGATATAGTGTTTGTAGGGTCACCGTTTGTTGTTTAAAGGGAACTATTTTTATTTACGTGACAGCTGAAATTCCTCCAAGTAGCTCACTAAATATGGCTGCTTTCAGTTAAGGCACAGCTTGTCGGGTAGTGATATTATTTATCTATGACAACTACATTGTGAAAGCTTTGTACAAAAGAGTGTTTTAAGCAAATGAACACAAGAGTCTGAAAGTAATTTATTAAAAGGGGCTTCAGTGATTAAGGGAATCCCACTGTTAATCATTACATTTAAATGAGTTACTCTCTTCACTGAATAACTTAAAATCAGTTAGAATGAGTACATAGAAATGTACTTATGAAAATGTTAATTTTCAATTGCCAAACTGTAAGGATTTAAGAGGAAAAAAAAAAGAGGAAGGAAAGGACAATTCTTCTATCCTTCTGCTCTGCATAGACCAGCGTCACTTACTTAAACCATTCTTTTTAGCCACTTGTCTAAAAACATTCTAGGCTGGAGAATGCACAGCCTCCACACAACATCTTTTCAGCTTATTCTGTATCATGGCTGTTAGTAAGGGTGGGTTTCCCTGTCTGAGTACCTGGGACATTTCAGCTCTTCAGGTCCTTTCCATATACACACAGCCACATTCAATTAGGTTCATGATCCTGGCTGTCTTCCACCGTACTGAGACAACATCCAACTCCATAAGAATCAGAAGAGAGTGAGGTAGAAGATGTGGAGAACTGAGATGGTTTGCTTATTCTGGGTAAATTTGATATGTAAATGAGGGCACCATAAACTGTGATGCATGGAATGTAATTTCTCTTCCAAAATCTGCCAGCATTGTGAATTTAAATATTCTCACTAGTTTTGTAACCTTTTTTTCCTTTTAACAACATTCTGTGGCAATGAATTTTATAGTTTGTTTGTACATGGTATGGAAAAATTATTTCCTTTTATCAGACTTTGTTGTCTTCCTCTTTCATCTACTGTCCCCTTTCTTGCCCATTCAATTAAATAGAGAACAAAAGCTCTCAATATGTTTTCTCCGTGGTATTCATTATTTTTTTTGCTTATGTACATCCCCTCTTGCTGATATTCTTTCAGAGAGGAACAATCCATTTCTTTTCAGTTCCTCTCAAGTGAGATTTTCCTCATCCTTCCCGGAAGCCTGAGTAATTTTGCAAAACAGTTTTTTGAGATGCACTGTTATTACACAGTGTATTTAAAGGAAACCCACAATGCTGCTTATTTGTACAACAGAATTCTAATATTTTCCCTGCTGTTTTTCATCTCAATTCATATTCATGTTAGTGACTTGTTTACTTTTGTTTGACTGCACCCACACACGGAATTGAAATAAGCGAGTTATTTTTCTTTATCTGAATATGCTTGAGGTGAACTAGAGGTTTCATTTCCACTCTTGAACCCAAAGCTGAGTGTTTTATTAAGTTTCTGTGCTGATGTTGAAAGATATATGAGTGATCATATTGCTTATTTTGTCTTTTGATTGTTTGTTTGACAGCTAAATATCACAATACTACTTTTTAATGAACTTTAATTAAGAGCTTGGGCCAGACTGCTGTGAAATTTTATATGGAGTAGAACTCACTGCATTGATACTTTTCATTGCCATAGATCTTTTTTTTTGTTGTTGTTCTTGTCTTTCCTGTGCTTTCTTTATTCTAACAACCTTATTCAATATTTCATTTGAGAAGATGTATAGGAAGACTCCAAATATGATGTTTCTAGAGTTGATGTGACTTTAAAAATAATTTTTGTGAACTTGTAAGTTATTTTTTCCTGTTCTGGTGAAGTGCAAATTAATTTTCAGCTAAAGGTTTTAATGACCATGAATCATTTATATTGGCTGCCACAGGAACATTTTTGTTAATTGAATGCAGTCTAAAGGTATTACATGGCATGTTTTTGCAGACATTGATGAATGTGCAACTGGAAGGCATAGCTGCGCCAATGACACTGTTTGCTTTAACTTGGATGGTGGGTATGACTGTCGATGTCCACATGGCAAGAACTGCACAGGAGACTGTATCCATGAAGACAAAATCAAACACAATGGTCAGATTTGGGTGCTGGAGAACGACAGATGCTCTGTCTGCTCATGCCAGGTCAGTTGAAATAAAACCAGCTGCTTCTGCAAAAGTGGTGAAAGGGATGACAGGAAAAATAATACGATTCAAGTGAAATTCCTGTTTTAGATGCATTTTCATTTGTGTATGTGGTGGTGCTTCACAGAAATGGAGTTTTATAGGGCTTTGGGGAGAGCTTCTCCCTTCAACTTGCATGAACAGAGATTCCATTAAGTTTCTCATATAGTACTGGCAGAAGGGGAAGACTACTGTTTTGTTAGCAGAGATGCTGCCTATCTTTTCTGGGTGGGAGTAATGGCATTTTCGTGCAAAGAAATTATCCAAGCACATACTGGTGTTGATGACTGACACCAGCATCTTCAGCAGATGGCTATAAATAGAGGTCAGTGCTGCCTCTGCTTAGCTTTCTCAGATGTTTGTTGTAGGAAGCCTACAAGCTAAATGCAAATGAAGATTGAAGGGCCAATACACTGCTAAAAAATCCTGAGCATTTCAGAAATTCAATTTTCACTGGCATGAATTTAATTTTTCACTAGCTATCATCATCTTTACATGAATAATTATAAAAGAGAGGAAGCTGATCTAGAAGTTTAGCAGGTGACTCAAGCCATGCCCATATAAAAATGATATAACTCTATGCAACCCATTAAAATTTGACCCTTGGTGAAGACACGCTTGAGTTTCACCACCTTAGGCTAGAGTTGTCTGGAAGTTGATTGTATGAAGGATTTATATAAGACAACAGGGGAACTTTATGGTCGTTACTGAGTGTTTTGTGGTTTCTAACTCTCTGAATTGTATTTCAACAAAGGTATTGTATAGTGGAAAAATGCACAAGCTGGTAGTGGTTTACAATCATGCCAACTAATCAAATTTTGGTGCAAGAATTGTAGGAGTCAAGCAGATTTCTGCCATCACTCTGTATCTGTTTTCCAACAACAGAGTGGATACGTGATGTGCCGGCGAATGGTCTGTGACTGTGAAAATCCCACTGTTGACCTATTTTGCTGTCCTGAATGTGACCCAAGGCTCAGCAGTCAATGTTTACATCAGAGTGGGGAGTTTTCCTACAACAGTGGCGACTCCTGGATACAAAACTGTCAGCAGTGTCGCTGCTTGGTAAGGCTCCTGATTACAGAGGAATAAGCAGGAGAAAAAAAAGGACATGAGATATGCTAATCTCTGAATATTCATTTTCATATATTAACATCTATCTAGATCCCTCTGGAGTATGTGTATAATCAAAATCTGACTTTCATGGATATTTATCAGTATTATCAAGTTCCAGTCAAAAATATATTTGGACATAATAGACATAATAGAAATTATTTAATCACGAAGATTGTTTTAGCAAAGGTCATTTAAGTATGACACCTGTGCAGTAATACTCATGTTTTCACTCATTCAGAGGCTGATGAGGCTGTATAAGGATATTCTAAATATGTACTCATTATCACAGTTGATAATTTCAAAGATGTTGATAGGCTAAAACATGTTTATTCACTCAGACATTTCCAGTAACAGAAGAATTAATAAGATTTGATGCATTCTTCATATTAATGAAATAAGGTTTGAAAAAAAATATATCTTTTGAAGCTTGTGATCTTTTTCCTGGGCAGGTATTTCATAGTCTTAGCAAACCTGTACTGCATGATGGTGTACAGGGAATTGCCATGACAGAAAAAAATCCCAAGATAAAAGCAACTAGCTTTTATCACAAGTTATTTCCAAATGTAAAGCCTAGTTCAGCTTTCCCTTGTCAGTGTACCAGGAACAACAGCCAGAAACCAATTTCTGTAGACACTGCTTTCGGTGTTGCCACTGCTACAATCCAGTGAAATAGATTCCCAGGTGTTTCATTAAAAGTCTTAGAAACAAAACAAAAAGCTCCTGACAGTTTGGGATCTCAGTAGATATCTCTTTATTCAAGATGCTACTTCTGTAACTAAATTCTTTCTGTTGTCACAGTGGTTTTTAGGTGACAATGTATTGTCCGCTCCTTGTCGTGTCCATCACTACAAAAAATAAATCAAAATATCAAGATCAGTAACTGGTTTTAAGATTGCTTTCATCCTTTCTATCATGTGATTCAAAAAGAGAGGAAAATTGATCCAGATGAGAATTCTGTGAAGGAGTAACTTCAGTTTCTGCAACAAGAGGTGTAAAATTGAAGATATGGCAAACCTCTGGGGATTTTTTTCAGCTATTGTTCTGGTATTGAACTCATAATCCTCAAAGCATTAGGTTCACTTTTGTGAATACACTTCTCTCCTTGGAAGAAATGCTATTCTCTTCATCCCCCCTCAAATCTTGACAGTCTGTGTTTGGATGAGCTGAATAAGTTGGAGGTCAGAGACAGATCTGCTCCAAAGCAAATTGGCATTAATGATATCTGTGAACTGTTCCCTTTGACTGAGAGATCTGAAACTTTGTCCCTTCTCCAGAATTGAATGAAAATTCGCCCAAATTCTAGTAACTAAAGTGAATAATCAGATGTGTTAAGGTCTGTGTACAGGTGTACAGTAATTTTCCCAACAACATGCTGGCCCCCAGCAAGTCTCCCTTTTGTATTTTTCATGCTCTGTACTGAAGTTATCATGCAACGTGCAGAAAGTGTGATTAAGTTTGGAAGCCTGGTAATCAGTTCATAACCTCTGAAATGGATAGTAAGCCACTGGAGGTCTTCTCACTGAGAATGCTGTGATGTTCCCTGTTCAATTGGGTTGCTCGTAGCTCAACACCCTTAGTCAAGCCATAAGCTTGGAACATATAAGCTCTAACCTTACCCTGAGCTGAACAGTTGGGGGGTTATACTGGAAACTAACAATCTCAACAGAAGTAAAAACTGAGGAAGTGGAGACTTCAAAGCACTTTTATAGTGAGATCTGTTATGGTTTCTGTCTCTCATACAAGTAGGACATCTCAAGGACAGGTCCATATTCTGTATTTCACAAGGTTCATGGAGAAGTTTCAGCTGCAGCTTGGTGCAGAGTCTAATGGACTTACCCAGTAGCAAGCAGAGAAAGCAACCAGCTTGCTTTGTCTCCCACAGGCAGTAAATGCTAGTGTTCTCCACACTGTCTTCTGAATAGGACCAGATAGAAAAAAACTAGTCAGCAAACAAACATAATGTTGAATCAGAGAAATGGGCAGGGAAGCAAAACAACAGCTAATAATTTTCTCTTGTTCTCATAATATTTTTAAACAGCAAGGAGAGGTTGACTGTTGGCCCTTGCCATGCCCAGAGGTGGACTGTGAATTCAGTGTCCTCCCTGAGAACGAGTGCTGCCCACGCTGTGTCGCTGACCCCTGCCAAGCGGACACCATCCGTAATGACATCACTAAAACCTGCCTGGATGAAACCAGTGTTGTTCGCTTCACTGGATCTTCTTGGATTAAGCATGGCACAGAGTGCACACTCTGCCAATGTAAGGTAAGGAGCATAAAAATTAAGCTGAGATGCTGCTTTTCTAGCTTGTTCTGTGCACATAAATATTAATGCATTGAGTCCAGTCAGTTGGTGTCTGCACTTGTTTAAAAGCAGAGGATATTACAGTAAAAGTGTTCAGTTTTGCTAACTTCACTTTTGCATGTGCTGGAATGATGGTTTAATGTGCTAGCAGGTCAGATGTAGAACAACAACCTACGCTGCAGTGGGCTGCACACAAGTCACAGAGCTTGGCTTTTTCACTACAGCTCAGTTCAAGCTTGATTGCAGTTCTTACAGTACAGCTGTATGCTATCTGGGAAATATGTAAAGAAACAGATATGTAAGGTTAAACTTCAAGAAATGCATTCTGTGTGATATTACAGAGTTATCAGAATGATTTGATTTGTTCTTAAGAGAATAATAATTGCATTTGAGAATAATGGGACTAGTCACACAGTTCTATAGCTTTCTTGCTTTAAAATTACTGGTAGGAATCTACACGATGTAGAGAATATTTAGTAGTTTCTGTAGTCAAAGGAAGCCATTGAGAGAAATTTTTTTATGGCTCTGGGCTGGTGTGAACTAAAGCTGTGGGAGAAAAAGATATTAAAATTAGTTTTTCCATTAAAAATAGACCCTGTATGGTGAATAGTACCAATACTGAAGAATGAAAAAGAGTAATCCCACAGTAGCCAAGGAGAGAGACACAGCAGGATTCATCCAGATATCTTTAATTTTTACTGAAATTCATCAAGGTCTTTATTCTATGTCCTATCTAAGGAAGAGACTTCCCAAACTCTAGTACCTGGTACCATTAACTACTTAGAAAGTTGCACATAAAAACAATTTGACTTCAACACCTCCTTTCAGAGAAGTGGGGAGTAACTGATTATGGAGCAGAAGGTGTCAAGCAACACCTTCCTCCACTACTTCTCTGACATTATGCTGCATGAAGCAGCAGTTGCTATTGTTGGGAGGTGGTTCTTTTACTATGGCAGTAGTATGTGCCAAGTGAGATCATTTGAGCATTTGTCTTAATGTCAG
Organism: Tragopan temminckii; assembly: GCA_028571105.1. Taxonomy (NCBI): domain Eukaryota; kingdom Metazoa; phylum Chordata; class Aves; order Galliformes; family Phasianidae; genus Tragopan; species Tragopan temminckii. Next base: position 26,042,829 of record JAOWBP010000001.1, on the reverse strand, counting down.
AACGGGTGGGTGGTTTGGAGAAAGTGCTGTGATCTGACAGTGGCTAATGGTTAGAAAGCCAGATGCTGCTCAGAGGATGTTGAAACAGGCTTATGTGCACAAACCCATATTAGTGAGAACTGCAACTGTGGAATGCAGCAATTCCAGTGTTAGGAGATACTTTTGGAGGAATGAAATTTAGGAAAAAAATGAATTTTTTAGAAAGAAAAAAAAAAAAAAAAGAAGGAGGGAATGAGAAATTGTAATCGTGTGACCTACCAGTTTGGGCTTGGGTGGCTTTCTGAGGTTTTTGCACCTCATTTTCCCTATCTGTAAAACAAAATATTATCCATTATTCTTATGTAAAACACAGTTAAGATTAAGTGCAAGGAAATGCGTTCTTGTTGTAGCACTAATCAGTGGCAATGCAGAAATAACATAAATAACATACCATTTCTAGGGGTGGCCAACAGTGTGTTGCTCCCCTCTGCCCTTTACTCTGAGTCTCAGCAAAGACTGAATCTTTAAGCATAGACTAATTTCTACTCCATGTAAACACATAGATAGTCTAATAAAATATATTGCTGCATTGTGAATATGTAGAAGATGTTAATATATACTCTGCTAGATCCTTAGATGTAAAAACAGCTTGGACGAGAATCTGCTTAACAATGAAGATATAGCACTTTGGCCCCCTCTCTTCAGGGCAGTTGTCTTTTTGAAATTCTCTATCTGTTTGTAGTGGTAGCATTTTCATATTGTAGTTTTGCACGCAAGAACCTCTCTCCTCCAGATCAGGTTAATGCTTTACCCAATTTGTATAGTTCTCTTGTTTGCCCTGTGTCTCCTCATTCTTTTCTTGCAGAGAATCACACTGAAGGTCAAAGCTCGAGGCTAAGCCTCTCTAACCAAGCTATAGCAAAATAGGTTTACACAAATCCTTTAAGAATTCAGAAAGCTTGGCATCAGCTAAAGCAGAATTAGCCACAAAACCGTTTCAAATCACAAGAAGGTGAACACTAGGATTGTCTAACCTTCTGTAACAGGGGAAAGAAAATATTCAAATGATTCAGACCTTCGTCTTTAATTATTCCTGGCAGTTTAGTCAACTAAATATATTTGGAACAATTTAAAAATAATATGAATTTTATTTGCACTCTAAGACTCACTTGAAGAAAAGAAGTAGCAGAAAAGTAAGAAAAAAAATCTTCATCGCTTAATCATGTCCATAGGTAATAGGCACCTTAATTTCAAATACTTTTAGAAAAATGTCCAGGCTATCAGGAAAAACGGTATGGATTAATATTTGCTGGTGTTGCAGCCAGGAAGAATCAAATTGAAACATTCAATGCTAAATAAAACCCAGAGTCCCTTCTGTCTAATCTAAATAAAACTCCCAGCTGCCCTGTCTCGTTCAACAGCTTTGTTACTTGGGCAAATGCCTGATACCTTTATGTGAGGAGCGTTTCTTCTGCTGATTCTAGCTCCTTTTCGCTTGACTGTTGTAGCTTTGGAATATAGACCACAGAAAACCAAGCAATTAAAAGAACTATCGTAGCCTATTCCCTTAGACATCAGAAGGACACAACAACAATTTCATGAATATAATCAAAATTTGTACTCATCTGTATTTTACACTATGCCTTAAAATCTGATATGAGTTTTCAAATGGCTGGGACTGTTAAATTGACTGAGCTCGTACAAGATGCTAAATGTTCCAATTCTCTTTGTTATTCCTTTAGAATGGCCACGTCTGTTGCTCAGTGGATCCACAGTGCCTTCAGGAACTGTGACACCAACAACCATCTCTCACAAGCAGTTTCTGGTTAAAGAATTTTCTGTCACAAAAGACCATTAGACCAAAAATTGTACAAAATTAAAACTAAAATTGAATTGTTCTTGTCCATCTAAAGTGCAGAAATGTGATGAACTCAGATTTTTTAATCAGAATGAAATTTATGGGACTCAAGACAAGCTCAGATGTGTAAACCTCTGAATGAGGTCAGACCCAAACGTTCTGGCTACTTGTCTGTCTGACTTCATTATGCAGGATATTAGGTGAGTATAAAGTGACACATTGCAATGCTATATATAGTGATGTCAAGATTCAGAGTCAACCAGGAGCTCTTACAGGGTCTTCCAAAGCTTTGAGAGTCCAACACTTGCCCAGATGCAGAGATTTTTACCTAAGCATAATTGGTTCTTCACAAATGTGTTTGAATGTTCACTGCAGAATATAGCAGATGTTTGAGTAAAAGGATGAAGCCTTCAGGAGAACATAGCAGCTAAGATGTGATATGTACAGTATATGCGCTGAAAAAAAAAAGATACAAGCTGTTGTAAAAACAAACAAAAAATAAACAAATAAAAAACACTGAAAAAAAAAAACCTAAAAACAAAAACTGTAATGCACAGGCATGGCTTCTTAATGTTTTCTGATGGGAAAAGTCATCGATATTTCCTTGTTTTACTGCACTTACTATTATTTCTTGATTGAATTTGTTCAGTATAAGCTCGTTATTGTGCAAATTTAAATAAATATTTCTCTTACCTTAAGTTTCTGTTTGTGTCCTCTTTCTTTTTCACAAGGGTATAATTTTTTTCATGTGTTGTTGTTTTTAATCCTTTGTCAGTATGCCTGGGCAGCTGGACAACGCACGTAGAGAGGAGCAGTGGAATTAGAAAGGAGCATGTGGGAGTTTCTGCCCAGCACAACCCTATGCATGTCATTTCTTATCTCTGTTATTAACTTCATGCATGTGAGTCAATGGATTGAACAGAACAATTTATATGCCCAAAGATCAGACTCTGCATGCCAGTGAGATGCTGCCACCCAGAGTGGGTACAGACATTTGTATGTGACTTACATCTGTTCAGACTAAAGGGGATGCTCTCTAGATTCTTGCTCTCTCCAGCTGCCGTAGGCAGGTTTGTTTCTCCATAAGCTCCACAGCTGTTTCAGTTGTTTGTGTAAAGTATCTTAATACATGAGGATCACTTCAATATGCAAGCTCTATTTTCATTACTGCACTGCTGGGACAATAAATAAAAGAGGCAACATGACCAAAGCCGTTTTATTCTGAGAGAGACATAAAGAATAAAGCAGTGCTTAGAAATTAAGGACTGAAAAGGCTGAATACATAAGGAATTCACAAAGAGTGAAAACAAAACAGAAGAGGAGGAAACTGCCCCAAATGGCATCCTTTAAACAGTGCTTTAGTAGTCACATTCTTTTCAACGTACCTTTCTTGTCTTTAGCATCTCTCTTACCTTCTCAGTTGTCACAGGCTAAACTTCCCTCACATACTAAGAGATTATGAGGAAAATCTATGTACTTATTTTTAACAAAACTGTAGTATTTTCCCTCAAACAGATGCTACCATGTAGTGTTTCATCTACAGGAGATGAAAGGAATGCCATGCAACTTCATGCACCGTGTATCTGTTTGTTGCAGAGAGTTGGACTAGATGACCTTTAAGGGTCCCTTCCAACTCAAATGATTCTGTGATTCTATTATCTCCTTGAGCCCTGGTGTGTATCAATTACTGCACGTTTCTGAAGCAGGAAATACAGGAAATCCTAGGCCACTGGATGCAAACAGCACAAACAAACCAAAGACAATAAAAATCTGAAGAAATCCTGCAAAATCTGATTGATAGCTTACACTGGACCATTAAAACTATGAAGATTACTCCGATCAAACAAACCTTCTTCCTCACTCTGTCCATAAATAACAGGTACTCAAGGGATTTACTGTTTTGTCCACTTCCTGGCAAACTGCAATCAATGTTTCTTAAGAAAAGTGTAAGCTCCTTGAAAAGGAGGCTGCTTTCTGTGCAGTGTTTTCTTGCCTGCTAGCAATTGTTCAGAGGTCATGTTTTGTCCTCAGCCGCAGAGGTACATTTCCCGTTGATTTCAGTGGCAGCTGAACACCTATTTCTGAGAGAAGGTTTAACAGACAGTGTTACTGTTTAGAAATTGCACTTTGCTTTCATTAAAGAAAGGGAATAAGATAGGTGCAGGAAATACATGAAAACCAGACTTATGATTTTGAAAGATACAAAGAAGACTGAACATTTTTCAAGCACAAAATCCTCACGAACTGTTGCATGGTGCAGAAAGCACTGACTGAAACCAGTGGAGTGGGCAGAAGGAAGGGCAGACAGCCACAGTACAGCTGTGAGCATCACTATTTTGGGTGCAAGGAAAGGTAAGTCATAGGTGAGGCAAGTGTGCCTGCCCTTGCTTTGGTTTAGTGCAACCCCTGACACCGAATTTAGATTTGTAACAGATATGAGTCACTCCCTGGAAGGCACAGTAAAACCAGTACTTAATCCCAGCATTTATTCAAAACTAAAAATATGGATAGATGGAAAATAAACATCTCTCTCCTTTTGTTGTCTACCATGTTCTGAGAACTTTGTGCTATTGCAGGTTTATGAAGCACAGTGCAATACAAAAAGAAACAGGCTTAAAAGCCAAGGATTGAAACATAACATAATAACTAAACCTTGAATCCTATCCTTGGAGAGACAGTGCCACATGTATGTGAAGAGCAGAAGTTACCTTGCTGAACAAAGCTGGAAATCTCTGCTGAATAAAAAATGGAAATGGGGTGTGTGAATATTGTCTAATTTATCAGTGTTCAAGGTTACTAATCAGTTGGGAGTTCTTCTAAAGGTCAGCAAAGTCCAATGAGACATCTTGGTGACCTTCGCTGTCATCCACTTTCACCGTCCCCCCCTTCTTCGTCTCCCTCCTGTTCAGTCAAGCCACTAATTAGTAGCATGTTTTTCATTTTATTTGAAAAATAAATCTAAGTATTATTAAAAATTTATGTCTAATTTCAAGGCCTAAATGTCCACCAGACAATATAGTCCATAAAAAATATATATTCTATTTCTGTATTTCTGAACAATGCAAGTACATTGTGTTCTTTCAGTGGCCTTTCATTATTGATGCACTGTTTGCTGTAGTAGAATTCAATAACTTCCATAAAGGAATTGTCACCTCTCTGCAGAGTAATTGCCCTAAGTTAATTGACTTACAGATACAAAGGCAGAAATGTCTTCAGTTACAATGCTGAATTCAATGTTGGAGTGAAATAGGCTGACAAAAAGCAGCAGTGTTGGTAAGCTGTAGAAAAGGGAACTAGCTGTGCTGCTGCCCACTTGTAGCACTCACAAACTGGTTGTGGGCAAGAACAGAGAGCTGGCTGCCTCAAGCCTCCTTATCAGCATGCCTTTGCTCTGTCATCCGTCTTTTCCAACCCAACTGGTGGAATATGATTGTTCAGCCATAGCTGAAATGCACTGCTTCTTTCTAGGGTGTGAAGAAGTGGATATTTAGGGGGGAAGCACTGTATAGCTGCCCACACTCAGTACCAGCATAGGCTTTCAACAAAGTGGACACAGCAGCAAAAGCTTCAGATATAGGGGTGCATGGGGCAGCTCCTGAGCCCTCTCCATGCCCATGGGGAGTCTCACCTGGAGTGGGCAGTTGGTGTCCCAGTGCAGGATGCTCTGGGCAGATTGCACTTGTGGGTCTCCTCTGAAGTGCATGAGTCCCTGAGCATCACTCAGCTTGCATGCACTCAGCGCAGCACTCAGCTTGCATGGTCTCCCTGCTTTTCTCAGACAGAAATAGCAGTAGCTTTAGTTCAGCTAGTTATTTTTTAATGGTGAGACTAACTTACAGGCAAATGCAGTTTAACTTGTCCCCAAACCAGTTAATAATTTAAGTTCAAAGTCACCAGATAGCTTTTGCCACATATTTAAGGAAATGTTTCAGAGTAATACGAATAGGAAGACTTGAGCAGCTTTGGCATCTACTGAGTGCACAGCTCGCGGAGAAATGGCTGTTCCACAGTGCATCAGAGAGGTCCCACTGCAGCTGCATCTTCTGCCCAAACCAGAGCAGCAGTACCACCACGTTCCACATGTTCACAAATCCAGCAAGCTCCTCTGTTGCTATTTTAACTACTAATTAAAAATGTAAAATTTCTTGTTGCTTTAGCATGGTGGCCAAATCTCTGCCCTGGGAGGAAAGACTAAGAGCACAGCTGAGTTTCTCACTAAGAAGAAGAGATTTAGAGAGGGCCTACAAGGAAAAAGACCATGTTGCAAACTCCTGTCCATGTGGATAGTCATTAGTATGTCAGTATTTCACTTCTGAGTTTTTTCTTTCTTTCTTTTGATTTTTTTTTGTTTGTTTGTTTTCAAGATTGTCATTCTAATAAAAAAAAAAAACCAACATTTTTATATTTATTTATATTTAAATTGTATATATTTAAATTATCAGTTGTTAACATCACTTACACATCTAGATCTACACTAATCAGTATTTTCTTACTGCCAGTTTGCAGCCTGGAAAGTGCCAAAGAGACATTATTTAATATAACAGATTTTCACCCTTCATTCTACTCATCTGTTCATAGATTGCGTCTCTAATGTGAAACTTTAATTACTTCAAACTGTAAGAATCTATTGATCACATAATTTTTCATCCATAAAAGAGCCAAACTCAATTACTGTTCTTCATCTTAAAATCAGTTTTTATCAGTAATCTCATTTTAATATTTTAGACTCGAAGTATAATTCCTCAGATGTCATTTTAGTATCAGCAACATTGCTTGGAATTGTAAAAAAAAAAAAAATTTAGGGACTTATTTTAGGACCGAGTCATATTAAAAACCAAAATAAGTAGAACTGCATCAGCGCACCTAGAACATCCATCTAAACAGAACAGCAGAAACAATGTACTGACTCAAGTGCAATTTCATGGTGGAGAGGGAGTGCAACTTTATTCATTGGGGTGAGGAACAAAACAGAAAACAACCAGCAAAATCACTAATGCCTGCTTGGTCCTCTCCCTGCTCTTGATGACCACTGATCTGATAAAAAGAAAGAAGGATGTAGCTTTTTGCATGGCTGCATTTTTATGAGAAAGTCTGCAGCTGATGCTGCTTTTGAATATCTCATCTGACTTTGCACGTCAAAGCCCTTTCCTGTTTATTTTCTTGAGTAGTTTGATAAAAATGAAAACAAAAATATTTAGGGCAATCACAATGTCCAGTTTTCTCCCACAGTTGGTCCTGGCTGCAGTGGGTGCCTCCTGTCCTCGGAGCAGCTGTGGGCACTGGCCCCAGGACCAGGAGCAGCATTCCATCCACGCTCACACTGACTGCTTTTCAAGACACGCAAGGCAAGAAATCCCAGTTTTGTTGCAAGTCCTATGGACAACACTTGGCTTTCAGTGCCTGCAGGGCCTGAAGCAGGAGCTCCCTGCCCCTGCCTTGCCTGGTCAGGCAGCTGACAAACTAACATTCAAGCTCATCTAAAGCAGACACTGTGAGAATTTGGCCTTATAGACATTGCCAGTAGCAGTGTGAAGGGGTAATGTATCTACAGCTTAAATGATCCCTTTTTAATTAGCCCGCTTTTGCCATTTTAAGTTTCCTATGGGTAATAACTATGTTTGATGTTCTCTGATGCTCTTGTGAAAAACACGGCAGGAGAAGAAGAAATAATTCAGTTTCTTCACTTGGTAAACTTGAGAGGCTGCTCAGCCAATGCTTTCTTCAAAGGAAAGACAGCTGGAACCCACAGAGCTTGTGATCCCCCAAGAAGCAGCCCAGCTCAGCAGAAAGGCAGGCCACACCTGAACCCATCCTGGCTGCCACAGGCAGCTCCTGCCCTCTGGCCCCAGCAGCAAGAGAACTGCCTCTCACAGTAAACCCTTCTCACAGCAAATTAACTCCTTCACCACACAGCTATTGGGTTGCCTTCTTCTGGCTGCAAACAGTGGGGAAAAGGCAGCAGACTGGGTTGTGTAACTACACTGCAGCCTGCTTGCTGTTTTATTCAGAAAATTATATGCTGTTCCCTCTTCTCATCTGTGGGCACAGAGGTGAACTCCTGACAGATCACTTTCAGAGCTGGCCTGCCTCAGCACAGTACTGACGGCTCCCATGACAGATCATTTCATTTTGTTATGCTTTCAAACTTTCTTACATTGAATTCATCACTTCTTGGGATGGAGATCGGTTGTGCTGCTTTGAAGGCTTCAGCCAGTGTTAATCATCCTTTTACAACGCCCAAAATAGACATTTCCACTGTGCATTTCTTGTGCTCACTAGTAGCTGTATGATTAACATCACTGAGTTTGGACAAATATGAAGGCAAATTCTTACTTTAGCCCTACTTCTGCCAGTTCAAACTTATCTGTATTTTCTATTGCTCTGGGACTTGAGCCAGACTGAGAAAGTTGTTGCTGAAATCCTAATTATCTTTGGTCTTTTTTTCCCTTCTGAATGAGAATTATAGGAAATCAAAGTTCTTAAAAAACAAAAACAAAAATGAACCACCACCAAAAACTCAACAAACCAGACAGAAACTGCTTCTAAAATTTACATCTCAGAAGGTCAATTTGTGCCCTCATTCCTGCAGATCTAAATCCCTCAGTCACACCAAACTCTGAAATGCTTCATCAATTTCCAGCAAAGCTACAGATACTCAGACTTTTATAAAGCCCATTTGAGTGATCTTTTTATTTCTCCTGACGCATGTTTTCATCATTCATGCATCTTTCAAATCATTTTTGTATGCTCCATGTATCTGAATAACTTCTTAGTGGTTAATATCCGCTAGCACACAGTTTCTCACCTGTTGCATTTGACATTTTTGAGATGTTTGAATTTAAGATTCATACATAAAATACATAGAATCATAGAATTGCAAGGTTGGAAAGGACCTGCAAGATCATCTAGTCCAACCGTCCTCCCATGACCATTGCTACCACAAGCCTCTAAACCATATCTCACAGTTCCTCATCCAGATGCCTCTTGAAAACTGCCAGGGATGGCGACTCCACCACCTCCCTGGGCAGGCCATTCCAGTGCCTGACCACTCTGAGAGAAAAAGTTCT